>JAFIRS010000467.1:0-708344 GCA_018342105.1 Gonioctena quinquepunctata | reverse complement strand
AAAAAAAAATGTATTTTTGTGCTACTCATTACAAAAACTAAATAACCATGAAATTATAAAAATCCCTAAGATCTTTGGGTTTTACCACTTGTAAAATTTAAAAAGACTAAGAGAAAAAATCGAATAGGGACAAGCAAATGAATCCGCGTAAAAAGGGGGAAAGGAAAGCCGATTCGGTTTTAGAGATATTGGGGGAAAAGATTTTTCTGAAATTTCAATATCCTGTATCTCAGAAATAAAGCGGTTGCGGACCATGTTCTATAAATAATTCATCCTAAAATCACCAATGATTATCGCACTTTAGGATCAGCATTCAATTATGAATCACCCTGAATATGTCAGGATCAATAAAGGAGGCCCAATGCGTGACACATTCTGTTCTGTGGGTAGGATTCAGTCAAAATACTTATGTCCTGGAAGTTATCTTCTACAAAATACATCAAAGTGAATTCGGTACTGTCCTGGAAGTATTCATTAAACATATAAAAAGACCAGTCCGGAAGTCACCAAATTCCTGGAACTCATCGTTCGTCATTGAAAATGTCCTGGAACTGATCCGACATATATATATATATATATATATATATATATATATATATATATATATATTTTATTTTTTTTTTTAACTATTGTTATATTTGTAATATTATACATATTGAATAATTAATATATCCATGATTGAATACGTCCACAAACAAGCGGTGAAAATTTTGCTGGTATTTCTATTCACAACCATACTTAAATACTGTCCAACTATTGTCCATCTTATTGTGAATAAAATTATTATTATTATTATTATATCATTATTATTATTAAACGGGGTTATTCCATTTTTTTTGGAAACGTTCTGTTTTTTTGGAGACGGTGACTCGGAACTTCTAGTATTGTAAATTTCTTGTGTGATATCCACTGTTTCCCACGCTCTGAATGAGGCCAGCTCTGTTTTTCTATATATCAGGATATGCATGACATACAATGAATATATTCTTACAACACTTCCTGGAACCCCAACGATATTTCTAACGGCTCTTTCCTGGAGTTTGAGAACCCTATCGGCCTCATGGGATACTCCCCATACTATGATCCCATATCCATGACTGACTGAAAGTGTGCAAAATATATTATCAACAATACAGATTTTTCGAGGTCTTTCGGGAGTTGGTACAGGGATAACACTTTGGAGCTGTTTTTTGCACTTTTTCATTCATATGGGAGACCATGTACAGTGTTCTTCACATGGGCCAAAGGAACTTCATAGAAGGTGTTGAGTGATAGATCTGCCGTTAGATCTCAGCAACAAGATGTGATCAAATTTATTATTTGACTAAAATCTTATAAACTTTGTCTTCCCCTGTTCAAAACTAATTTATTTGAAGAGAACCATTCTTCAGATATTTCGATTTCTCCATTGGCCTTCAAGACTGTTTGCTCTACATTGCTCCCTGTAGTTATGAGGAAGGTGTCATCTGCATACATTATACAACTCTCATTAGAAATGTCATTCACGTATGTCAGATATAATAAAAGGACCTAAAACAGAGCCCTGGGGAACCCTATATCATCTATTGTTCTCAACGAAGTGTGATTGTTTGCTTGAAACATATTGCATCCTGTTTGTGAGATAACTTTTTAGCCAATCATGTACCACTCCTCTGAAACCGTACAGTTCTAGTTTTGTTAGAAGAATCTCATGGTTGACAAACCACCTTGTTACCTCTGTCTAACTCCTCCGAAAGTCTATTCACAAGCGTCACCATTGCATTTTAAGTTGATTTGCCTTTTGGAACCCATATTGATTCGAGTTCATTAAATCAAACCCATCCATAAAAATTTTGTTATTGCATTTGCAACATATTTTCAAAACCTTAGCAAAGGGACTCAATAGCGCAATTGGTCTGAAATTTTGAATATCTGAGACTTTTCCCGATTTGTGAATCGGAATAATTTTTGCCCTTTTGAGGCATGATGGAAAAGTGCCTCCTTCAAGAGAACAATTAAATAGATACGTTAATGTTTGCATCAACAGATTGGCACACTTTTTTATTAGATTTGTTGTTATGTGATCATCTCCCTGCGAGTGGGAGCTCTTTAGATTCAGGATGATGTTAAAGATTTCTGATTCAGTTGCTGGATTCATTAAGAATGTATTTGGATATCTATTTTTTAGAGTTTTTCAATGGGTTCATTTGTTTGGTTGTTTAGAAAGCGAGGAAAATTTGTGAAATAGTTATCAAATTGATTAGAAACTGTTTCAGGGTCGTTGGTCAAATCATCATTCATTTCAAGTGTTATATTCGATGCTGAAGAAGAGTTTTTACTAGTAGTGGGTTTTAATAATTTTCCAAGCTGCTTTTGTTTTATTTTTTCGACGTAATAATCAATTGAGTATTGTATTTAAATTGGGCTTTGTTTAGTAGTCATTCAACTTCTAGGCTCCAATATCTCCAGCCAATGACCCAGCCCGTGGAAAAATCCAACCCGTGAGAAGAATCAGCACGCGAAAAGAGCCAGTCCGTAGAAAGAACCAGCCCGTAGAAAGGACCAGTCCGTAGAAATAACCAGTCCGTAGAAAAACCATTAGGAAGGAACAAAATCTATTCAAAAGTCCTCGTCAGGGAAATTTTTTTAGCAAATATATATTTTCCCAATTTATATTTATCCAAATTTGGCAAATAGCAAAAGTAAAAACTGATAATTGAGTAAAATCATGGAAATCAAACATTGTTCAATATCTTTCAAACATTGTTCAATATATACTTGATAATCCCAAACAACTATCAACTGAAATGAATATGTACTTCCTCAAATATCTCAAAAGTATCAAGTTAAATAAAATCAAGAGATTCAGGATGGAGTTTTGCTTCACCCTTTTATGAATAAACGTCCTTTCCCCTTACAACTCCCCCAAGTTATAACCACAATATCCGTGATATGATTTCAAAATTACACCCCCCCATAAAACTCATAATAATAAATTATAACAATGGTGAATTAAGTACACACCCTGCTAGGTTTCCATCGATGAGAATATTCCCTCATTTCACCTAAAAGCAACTATAATTCCCTCCATTGAAACAACATTAATATAAAATCTCAATGGAACAATTTCTCAACTATCCCCCGTATAATAACATTTAATACCATTTGCACCATTTTAAGTTCAACCAAAGAACCTCTAAACTGATCAATTACTATTCTCTGAGAAAACTGGTAATAAAACCATATTTCCTCCTCGCCTATCATATATGAATAGTAATAACAATATCTTGAAATAACATCAAATCCACAGTAAATGGCAAATCGAGATTTCCTACCAAATGAATGGCATTTACATAAGCAAGTCTTTGGGGTACTTTGGGGTCCAAATTCAAATGATGTAATCTCGTTCTAAGCGGTCTAACACCTTTAGACCTTGGATGAGCGTACTCGATCATGGCCTCTAATGACCTATGAACAAATCGAAAAATGTAGAGATTCAGATTTAAATTTATTTGAGTCCAAAACTCGAGAGGCGAGTTTGGTGATTGAAATCGAAACAAAAAGGAAGTTACAGTATTCGTTAAACCTACCGTGGCACACAGATTGCTAGTTTCCACAGTTTTTCAGATGGAAGCGTATGGGGTGGAGTGGAATGATTCAAAAAATCCCGCTAGGAGGTTCAATCCCGAAAGGTTCACCAAAATATCGGCAACAACTCCACAAAACCATCGGGAACTAATCATTTGTGGGCCCAAAACCTTCCCATTCAAGGATGATCAAAAATCATAGAAGTTTTCGAGCCACTTTCTAGAAACCATCCTCAACACTCTTGAAACCTTTCTCCCCCAAAACTATGTGAAAGAAAGATAACTTTTTTGATTGGCTCTTCTGACTACGACGATACTCTCAACCAATCAGATTTATTGGCAGGTTCACTACAACCAGAGTTGCGCTAGTGCGTTCTCGCGATACGAACATTCGACTAATTATGGTTTGAAGATCCATTAAATGCCAAGTGCACCTACAACCGTACACCTTGGAGTTTATCAGATTAACCCACGACACACAATCATTAAAATCCTCTCCTCCTCTCAGCTTTTGGACAAATTAAGAGGTGTTCGCTATTTTGGCAAAACAATACGACTATCTTTTCGCAAGAACTCAGATTATCTCCATATAGTGACTAAGAATAGCTCAAAATCATGCATTATTTTAAAATCCTGGAGGAATCCATGGATTTTCCTAAAACCTTCGATATTACCCAGAAATTGCCTGCAGAAAAAGTTATAAACCTATATTCGTGCGCTGCTTGTTTATTAATTGTTTAAACAATGAAAACAATTTTGTTAGCAAATTTTTCCCATGATGATGCTATAGGGGTTTTGAGGTCGCTGAACCAGAATATGACATTAGAAGATGGCATGGCCAGTCGTAAAGTAGATTCCATGAATGCTAATTTACAGCTACCTATTTTTTATTTATGTGTACATTTCGGAGAAAAAAAACGGGTAAAAGTTGTGGAGCTAATGATGATCTATCAAACGACTTATAGTTTGCCGATATTTTTTTTTATAGTTTGCCGATATTTTAAAAACTTTCAACAGCTGCCATTTTGAGACTATTGGACCATTTTCGAAATTAGCCGAGCTATTCATGAGAAGTATTTTTTGTTTCATTCGGTTGAAAATGTGGCCTCCACTCAACAAATTTCGTTTTATCCATATATGTTTCAATATCACATTTCAAACTAGGTTTCTGAAGCATGGCTTGAAATTCAAATTTGTATTTTTTTTAAATTTAAACAATATTTGAGCCCCTCTATTTTCAAAATTTTTTCAATTGTCCTTTTTTTTTTTGCCATTTTGAGAGTAATCTGTGAAAATTTCAGATGTTCATTTTGAAAAAAATACGATTTTATACAAGAATTCTGCTTTGACGTAATTTGATTCACATACATATTTTTTTCACTTTTGAAACATCACTTCTCATTAGCTGCATTTTTTTTATTCCAGATGGATTTTGTTATGTTAATTTAATCAATTAGATCAAAAGTTATAACAAATTCAGTGTAAAGTGCTCGTGACTCGTGCTCCTCCAGCGCTGCACTTCCAAGTCGCCGCTTCACTTTTTTTTTTGCACGTTAGCAGAAAAATTCTGCAGCCACAGTTTTCATTTATCAAATAAATTATTCACCTTTTCGATGTAAAATTTTCAATTTTTGCGAGTGGCACCATTATTTATTCTTTTTTAATACTCAATTTACAATATAATTTGGCAAGTTATTTGTTAAATAATCAATTAATCACACATTTTAGGTTGTAACTTTCTATATGTTGTTCCCAACATCATCACTAATGTACAGGTAAAAGTTATCATCATCCCCAACTTCGAAGCTAAAATCTAATATTACTCCACTAGTATGCGTAGAGCATCAGGTGAGCACTAAACTTACCGATCAAGTGTTCTCTTATGTTCAATCCCTCTCTAACATTCAAATATGATGAAAGATAAGTGCCATGTGAAGTGGAATGAATAGAAAAATCGAATTAAACGGTTTTCTTCACATAAAGGATTCAATATAAAATTGAACCAGGAAATGGTAGATCTCAGGTGAAAAACAACTACTTTCCTGGCAAATACCACGCAGAACGTTGAATGATATTCACCTGAAAATCCATGCATACTTCCATAAAATATCAATGGACATTGAATGCAAATGTTTCTTTCTGAAAAACAATCCGCATACCGGTTTCAGGCTCTTGGCCCCCATCAGTACGGAGTAGTCAACCAGCCAAAGGCCCAAAGAACTCTGGCTGAAGTGAGCACAACGTAAACAAACCATCATCGAGCTTGTAACACCATAGGTACGCCGGAAAGATAAACTTCAACTGGCGGTACCTAGTGACAGAAAACACTCCATCTCCCACCTCGATAGGTTTCAATGAAAGATTCCTTCTCAGGGGTGACAAGCCCGTCTAGCATATAATGAAGCCTGATGAGGGCCAAGAAGCCGCAACCGGTATGCGGATTGTTAGGTGAACACGACATAAATTAAACATAATCAGAGCTTATCAGAAAGAAACATTTGCATTCAATGTCCTTGATATTTATGGAAGTATGCGGATTTTCAGGTGAATATTCAACGTTCGCGTTCAGCAGAAAGGTTTTCACCTGAGATTACCATTTTCGGGTTCAATTTATATTGAATCCTTATGAAAATACCTTTTTAATTCGATTTTCTATTCATTCCACTTCATGGCACTTATCTTTCATTATATCTGACGGTTCACACTCCTACTGAGAAGGAATCTTTTATTTAGAAACCTATCGAGGTGGAGATTTTCGGAGTGTTTCTTTCTGTCACTAGGTACCGCCAGTTAAAGTTTATCTTTTCCGGCGTACCTATAGGTGTTAAACTCGATGATGGTTTGTTTACGTTAGTGTCTCACTTCAGCCAGAGTTCTTTGGACCTTTGGCTGGTTGACTACTCCGATACTGATGAGGGCCAAGAAGCCTGAAACCGGTATGCGGATTGTTAGGTGAACACGACATAAATTAAACATAATCGAGCTTATCAAAAGAAACATTTGCATCAATATCCATTGATATTCTATGGAAGTATGCATGGATTTTCAGGTGAATATTATTCAACGTTCTGCGTGGTATTTGCCAGGAAAGTAGTTGTTTTCACCTGAGATCTACCATTTTCTGGTTCAATTTTATATTGAATCCTTTATGTGAAGAAACCGTTTAATTCGATTTTTCTTTTTCTATTCAAATATGATATTTCCGGTCCAATATAAAGTACATCAAAAGTTAAACTTATATTTCTATTCTAAACAAAAATTTCTAGCAGAAACTCATTTATAAAAATGAACAATTCGTCAATTTACTAAAAAACGTAATATTTTCGTATTTGATACAATTCACAATTGTTGGTTAGGTAAACTTATTTTTTTTCTATAAAAACGTTATTAAATTTCATTTAATAAAAAATTTCACGGATTTTGGAGCAACATATGTTTTTTTTTTGTCGAAATTCTATTATTAATTGAATTTTTTTAATAAAATCAATGAAACCTTCTTGAAGTTTAGATTACAAGCTTCAGAAAAATCCTTGATATCACATTTTGAACTGGAGTTTTGGTTTTAAAGCATGTCCTAAAATTCATTCATTCATTTTTTGAAATTATTCAACATTTTGATGACTGTATTTTTTAAATAAAATTTCATGATGTTTTTCATTTGCACACCTTTTCAAGTGTCATTTTGAGTCGGAACTGTATAAATTTCAGATGTTTTATCTTGAAAATTTAAAGACTGGCAGATCTTTAATTGATTTTATAGAAAATTCTATTTTGACGTAACTTCATATATGTACTATTCCTATTCATTTTTCTACATTTGAAAATAAAACATCTTGTTAGCTACTTTTTCCTTCTTTCATTTGAATTTCTGTTAGATCAATTTTGTCAATTAGATCAAAAGTTTCAACAAATTTAGTGAAGTGTGCTCGTGCTCCTCAAGAGATGCACTTCAGTGTCGCTACCTCACGTTTTCGTAAGAAAAAAAATCTGCAGCTTAGTTTTCATTAAAAAAAAAATTGTATTCACCCTTTTCATACAAAATCTTTCATTCTTTCGAATGGCAGTATCAGTTTTTTGGAAAATTTGTATATTTTTTAAAATATTCAATAAACAATGTAATTTTGCAACTTATTTGTTAATGTACAGTAAAAGGTTTCAACAGTCCCTTACCTTTATGAACTTGAAATCTAATATTACTCCATTACTATTAAAATGACTCGTATATGTATAAATCAATTTGAATCTTCTCTGAACTACTTTGCCATTGAAATAATTTTTTTCAACTTGTGATTGTAATGTATCTAGTAACTAGAAGTCAAATAATGTTATTATTACTTTCATATTCATTTTTTATATTATATATATTTTTGTATACAATTTTTCCCATGAGATGACAATCTTCTGACTAAAAGTATTGGAAAATTCTGAATATAGTGGATATTTTCTTCCAAAGAGCCATAGGACCCTCTGTTACGGTTGGAATTCACTAGCCAAAATCAAGATATCTTCATAGAATGAAAAGTCCACGCTTACTTGGAAATTCATGTGTTTATTGAAAAGTGATAAGTATACTATAATAGTCATTACTTATCGATCTTGGGAGTGGGCCTTGTTCTTCGAACAACTGCTTGGTTTTGATGCCCTCCTCATCTGATTATCTCATGTGGGGTGTTACTGAAAAATAGAACAGAATCATTTAGATTATTGTTTTTTCCCCTCACCTTTGTTAGTAGGGGCTCACCTTTTCCGAAGAAGTCATTCTAAGATAGCTGGAAGCAGCCTAGACTGTCGCACACCAGTTCATCGATTTCTCAACTTCATCAACAGATTTTATGATATCTACAATTAACTCTCTGAGTTTGTTCATATAAGAAGGTTGTTAGAGAAGTAATAGTCCGGCAGAGATGGGCAGGTAATAATTTGTATCGGAAGTTTAATAGAACAATGTCATCAGGGACATTTTCCAATTCCCCAATTATCAAGTTAATTCATCATCTAGAGACATCAGTCCACTCTTCTACCTTTTCTCATTCCTTCATGGAAGTTTCCATGATCCGAAAAAAGCCATTTGAGAACAAATCACTTAGGAAAAATCGCCAGGTAGACTTTAAGAAAAATCTGATTTTTGACAGACAGATGTAAACATTGTAGTAAGTTTCGAAGTTTCGCGCCAACTGTTCTGAGGAGGATCTTGTTCGTAGAACTATAATTTCTGTGAACGATCAATTCACAATTTTTTCATGAAGTAATGTTGACAGAAAAATAAAATTTCATAGGTTTGAAGATTGACATTTTGCGTGACACAAACAACAAACATTCCTTAACTGCGACATCTACTAATGAAGTTCTAAGCGAGTTTAACGTTTTTATTTGTTGTCCCCAAAATTATAAACAAAATCGAATCAGTGAATACACAGGGTTCTTAGGCATCTTAAAGGGACATTACCCAAACATCCCAAGATGAATTTCGAGGAAAATTCCAACTGAGTAAAATGATGAGGTAAGTCCATAAGCAATCCACCTGATCACGATAATATTGACGGTGATAAACCAAAACATTCTCAACATGTTAACCACAAATTGTTCACAACATGCCTTCTTTGTCTTAGGCCCTTCTCTACGGTACACCCAAGAAATAGTTGAAGTCAGAAGGGCATATCACGGGTTGGTTCGATGGAATGAAATGCCCATAGTCTGGCTAGTATCCAGAATGATCCATGTATCTGCAAATGATGAGTCATATCGAAGAGATAGCAGAGACAATCTCCAGTACTTGCTATCCCAACAATAAACGGGAAAGGTAAAGAAATGAGATTACCCAGTATCTTCACAGAATTTCTACAGGTGCTTCAAAACATGGTAAAAACAGTATAGCAATCGAAAATTTTGCGCGGAAAAGATAATATTAGGAGATATGGGCCCCCGAAGGTCCATAAAGAGAGGTTATAGGATATCACTTTTGGAAATTATAAACTGATGAAAACAATTTCTATTCACACTAAAATAGTAACTGCACACTCGTTTTACGTTCTAGTAATATTGAAATCACTTAATTTTCGAGGAAGACATGAAAAAACTCCGATTACTTTTCATATAATTTTACAGAAGAAATGTCAAAAATCAAACGTTGATGATTGTGTTATTTGTGTTATGATTATCCGAATCTTGAAGTTTATTGATAAACGACGTTGCCTATGTCTCCAAAAAGGGCAAAGAAAATTCTGAAATTCAATGCGTCATACATATTGAGCATATAAATGATAAGTATTACAGCATGGAAAAAATATCTGATATCTGAGTTCAAAATGCAAAGTATATTTCACCACACTTCTTGATAGTGATTATAATTTTGAAAATTGAGCTTGAAGTTGATGTGCCGCATTTAGAAAGTTACCAAACATATTGAAGAATAATGTGACTTCAGATTATTTTGTTTTAAGTAATTGTAAACTGGACCAAGGAACGCATTTGGACTGGATGATTTCTCGAAAGTTGATGTGCTGCATTTACAAATTTAACAAACATATTAAAATAATGTGATTTCAGACTATTTTGTTTTAAGAAATTGTAAACTGGACCAGGAAACGATTTGATTGATGTTTCCTTGTATGCCTGGCCGAGACACGCCTTCAGCATACAAGGAAACATCCAATTAATTCCTACGTAAAGACGGAACATAACCTAACCTAACTTGGCTAACCTTGTTACCCGAATTGAATGCAAGCTTATCAACCTCATAAGGGACGCTTCGCTCCGCTCGCGAACATTTCGATCAAATCAATTTCTAACGTAAAAAAAGGAACACCACCTAACCTAACTTGGCTAACCTTGCTATCCAAGTTGAATGCAAGCTACTGAACTTTATAAAGCGATGCTTCGCTCCGCACTAGAAAATTTCGATCCAAATAATTTCTTACGTAAAAAAAGGAACACAACCCAACCTAACTTGACTAACCTTGTTATCCAATTTGAAAACATGCTAATAAACCTTACAAAGGAACACAACCTTACCTAACTTGGCTAACATTGCTATCCAAGTTGAATGCAAGCTAATCAACCTTACGAAGCGACGCTTCGCTAGTAATCATGTCGTTGGTAGTATGAATTCCCTTCAAAAATATTGGTGGCCCTGAAAAGGACCTTTTTTCAATTCACTCTGTTCATATTCATTTGCCATATGAATATAATCGTCGGCCTGTTTTCGGGGATCGTATAACCTTCCAGTTAATTTCAAAAACTCCTCAGTTTTATCAACTTTTAGCTCGTTACACCTTTTGTAAAACATATATCGTGCTGAATGTAATGAAAATTTAATTGCTTACATCAAGAATATTTAAAAAAAAATTAATGGACGAAGAATTCGCAAATATGCTTCTCACGAACATAAGGACAAGTTGGAACCCATCTACACACTTCAATATTAAAGAAGCGAAACCACACTTCTTTTTTAACTCTGAAAGGCCATAATTCCCAAATTATATTTTTTCGCGCTTAGATTTTGATTGCTAAAGTGTTTTTATGGAGTCTTGAAGCACCTGTGATAATTTGTGATTATGTCGTGAAAATATTGCGAAAATCCGGATTGGCCAAATTCACTTGAATAGTTGGCATGTCCATAAAACGCCAAGATCAATGCACAATGCAACCACCAATATTTGATTTTTGACAGTTCATCTGAAAAATTTAATGAAACACAATCGGAGTTTTTTCATGTCTTTATTGATCATTAAGTGATTTTAATATTACTCAAACGTAAAATGAGTGTACAATTAATATTTTAGTGCAAAGAGCTATTCTTCATATCGGTTTGCAGTTTCCAAAAGTGATATTCCATAACCTCCTATCCCCTAAAATTTTCTTTTCTGCGCTGAATTTTCGATTGCTATAATGTTTTTATGGTCTCCTTGAGCTCCTGTGAAAATTTCGTGAAGATACTGGGTGATCTCATTTTCTTAATATTCACCGCGATATTTAATCTAGTGAGAAAATGAATAGAAAAGAGGGGGCCAAGACTCTGCTCGCTCTGACCAGGAAGAAAAACAGAATAGTGGTAGGGCTCCTCACGGGGCACTGCCAAACGAGCACCTCAACATTCTGGGTATTACGGATGATACTGAATGCAGGTAGGGCATGGAGGATGAGGGGTCAGCCACCCACATCCTCACAGAATGTCCAGCAGAGAAAGGTATCGGTTGAGAAACTGGCTTCCTTCGCTTGCGAAATGGAATACCTCCAAAGCTGAACCTATTCTCAACAGCAATGGGTGCATAACGGACCGATGAAGAGGCCTGCATGCTAATAGTTCTATCCGCCACATACTCTCATTCTATATTTCATCTACTCAAATGGGATTGTTCTTCCTTTAATTTTGCCCTAGAAAATATTGTCCCTTGTTTTGCTCCGTTTGATATTTCGAACGATTTCAACTCATTTGGTGAAACGATCCACACGCCACGTTTTGAAATAGTTGTACTGATTCATATTTGATTCAGTTGTGTCAAGCGTGCGCATTCATACACTGAAACACACGAACTGTCGCTAAACTTCATTGAATAGACGCATTCGTTGAAACGTATCTGTCGTAAAATGGCTGTCCTGATTGCGAAACCTTTGCGGGCGCACAACAGCTCGTCAAAGTTTCATTGCAATCAGGTGAATGGTATAAAAACGTATACGGGATAAACAGAGAAACATCAATTGTTATACATTCTCAAGATGAAAGCAGTTATTGTAGCAGAAATATGAGAGTAATATATATAATATCCCTGACTTTTTCGAGGAACTATTTGACGCCGAAGCATATCTGTTTTCGACTTCATCAAAATGTTTCTCATCTTTTCTCATAAATATTGAGGTTGACAAGTAACCTTGGTCCTTCTCTAGATCCCAGGGTACCTGTTCAACGAACTTCATCACGATCGGACCAGAGGTTTGGTCGTGAAAAGTAGCAAATGACTGGAGTACTGAGAGCAAACGTATGTGTTGAAACGTCTGTTCCAATGGATATTTTTTATAGAGGGTGTCCCTGGACTTCCTCTTTTCCTTCCGAAAATGTATAGATGGTGTCAAAATATCACCAGTTCTTCATATAACTTTTGTTCCTAAAAGCCTTCGTTACCAAGTGACGGGCCCTCAAAGTTACAAAATGAAAAATGTTTTTCTTTGATAGCTTTCAAAATCATCTAAATTTTGGTGATTAACTAAACAAATAAATTCCTTCGATGAGCTCCCATGCAGGAGTCATTTGTTCTGCTACAAAGTCAGGAACGGACTACCCCCGATGGTCCACACCCCAAAACTTTGAAATTACAGATAATTTTCCGAAAGTTTTCAACAAAATAAGGTTACGTAGACAATTTTCTGAATGAAAGTACTCGTGTGGAAAGTCGATCGGAGCAACGATTCTTGATAAAAATGCAGTTTTACTCGACGACATCAAACCCGATCGTCCACCATTATTTAAAATGGAAAATTTTCACAGTAGAAATACTAATGCTAACGTTAATTCAACAACTTTTATAACAGGGATAATACAAAATATGCTAAAATGAAGTCGTAAACAAAAAGTACAGTACCTAGTTGAGAGTTTCATTCACAATGTAGATATTTTTTCAAATGAAATATCAAGTTATGTAGATTCGTGGTGTTTTTGAACTAACAAGCTACTCCACTATGAAATATCGAATTCAGTCCATATTTTGTATGTACGCGTGGAATAGGCACGTTTCGTGTTGTGTTATCTGAATCTCATGAAACTCAACATTTGTATGATGCAAATTCGTATTCACAGCTTACATGTTGAGGAGTTCCACTGATAAGTATAATTTCTTGGGGAAAAATCTTCATCCCGAAGATAAATTCAGCTGAGAAAACGCACATCGGAAGACATAACTAATAAAAAGCAAACGAATAAACTACAAAAACGGCTGCACATGAATAGGTGAAAAATATCCGGTGAATAAATTTATGTTCCATGTCTTCCACAGATGTTGACAAAAACACCTTGTAGAAAGAAATAAAATGAGTGTGGATGAAAAATGACAACTGGAATGCGATTTTGTTTTTTTGAGTGATGCGTTGTCATTGTATTGTCAATATTCTAATTGGACAGTTTGAAGTGTTTTGATATGGCCGAAAAGTTTTCATTCAACGAATATGCAGCTATGCATGCACTGTATGGACGAGCATTTGGTACGCTGCAGAAGCCCGTCGTCTGTATGCCGAGCATTTTCCCAATCGAACGTTACCGGCAGGAGAAACGTTTGAGTGTGTCGATTGCAGCTTGAGGGAGACAGGTATGCCTAATGGATAATTAATTGGAGCCTGTTGTTCAATTTCGATATAATTGTAGGTTCAGTTTCGCCAAAACGAGGTGGTGCGTACCGTTGTATTGAGAAAATATTTCGAAGCTGTCGCTGATGATCCTTTGATTGGCATCAGAAATCTATCAGAACAGTTCCATACATCCAAGTCTACTATTCATAGAATAATTAGGGAACAACTGCTCCACCCATATCACATCCGGAAGGTTTATGCCATGACTCCTGAAGATTTTCCAGCACGACTGGAATACGCCAATTGGTTCCTGGATGAGCAAAGAGAGGATATGACTTTTATTCCTCGAGTTTTATTCACTGATGAAGCAGGTTTCAGTAGAGATGTAGTGATCAACCCTCATAGTCTCCACATATGGGCCAAAGAAAATCCCCATGGGATGTTGCAAACCAAACACCAACGGAAATTCAACGTGACTGTTTGGGCTGGTATCATAGGAAACCATCTTATAGGACCATTCGTTCTACATGACCGATTGAATGGAGAACGTTATTTGAGTTCATTCAGAACGATTTGAATGGACTTTGGAACATGTTCCATTGCAAACTCGAAGAGATATGTGGTTTATGCATGATGGCGCTCCCCTCATTTCAGTTCTATTGTGCGGGACCATCTGAACCAGATTTTCCCAATAGATGGATTGGTAGAAGTGGCCATATTCATGGCCACCGCGGTCTCAGGATTTAAATCCATTGATTTCTTTCTGTGAGGGCATCTAAGAAGCCTCGTTTACGCTACACCTATTCACACCAGAGATGCCTTGTTGAATAGAATTACATTACATTGTGAAGCAGAGAGGGTGTTTGCGCCGACTGAGAAAATGTATTGAGAGAGACGGGGGTCATATCGAGTAGTTTTTGTAGCGGATTTTGCATTTCTATTTGCTCTTGATGCTTGCGATTGATTATTTACACCATGAGTTTTGTAAGGTAAACGTGTTTGCATGATAAACATTCGTTATGAACATTGTACCTATCATTTCTATTTTCATCACAAATTAATCTTTTCGAATAATGGTAGACATCTCAGGATGTATGTCGTCGAAGAAAAATGCATTTTTATCAAAAATCGTTGCTCCGATCGATTTTCCACACGAGTACTTTTACTCAGGAAATTGTCCAGGTAACCTTGTTTTGTTAAAACACATTGACAAATCCCAGTCATTTCAAAGTTTTGGGGTGTGGACCATCGAGGGTAGTCCGTTCCTGACTTTGTAGCAAAACAACTGACTCCTGCATGAAAGCTCGTCGAAGGAATTCATTTGTTTAGTCAATATACCGAAATTTGGATAATTTTGAATATTCACTTCGAAAGGTATCACAGAAAACCATTTTTTATTTCGTAACTTTGAGGGCCCGTAACTTGGTAACGAAGGCTTTCAGGAACAAAAGTTATTTGAAGTACTGGTGATATTTTGACCCCATCTATACATTTTCGGAAGGAAAAGAGGAAGTCCTGGGACACCCCGTATAGATAAATGAGAAATATCCTGCGAAGTATTTTATGGATTAAAGTAGCTGCATGGTGAACCTATTTCTCTCAATTTGTATAAGATAGCGTGTTATACCATACACGAGTATGCATACATGCCTAAGTTATACTAAGCCCACATACAGAATATTTTGAAATATGTCAGTAACCAATACCTTTTACGATAAATTATATTGATTTATTTGATCAAAAGTGAACGTACAGAAAACCGAATGTGATATCATGTCAGCTATTTTATGAGAATAACAATGGAAACAATAGTGTGTATCGAAAGTATCTCATATATTTGGTCAAATGACCACAAAAATATCTCTGAAAACCCACTTATGTTCTCTGGCGCACAAATATTCAACTCAAAATACAATAATTGCTGGATAGGCCGCCGAGGACCAGAGGCATGGCCTAGTAGGTCCCTGGACCTCAATAATTTAGTTCATTTCCTGTGGGATCATCTCAAAACATTGGTTTACAGCACACCAATTCATACTGTAGAGCAGTTAAGAAATCCATCATTATTTGTTGCGAAACTATGAGAAACAGTCCCGAAATTTTCCGAAGAGTACGTGAATCCATGAGAAAAAGAGCAGAGGCATTCATAATCGCAGGAGGTTCACATTTTGACAATATGATTCAATTCATTTGTTTTGTGCGTTCAGGCTAATTTCGTGTTGGCATTCCACAATCAAATTAGATCAATTGAATTTTATGATTTAACCATTTGAAAATTTCTCAAATACATTTTTGTTTAAAGTTACATGAAATGTTTTCTGTCGTAAGTGGTCTAGCGAGATGCAAATGAATGAATTTTATTTTTTTATGCGAAAACCGCACGTTAAACGAAAAAAAATTGGGAAACCAGATATGCTCTGAAAGAAATAAGGATTTCAAAAATACTTTTTACTTCAAGAAAAAGCAGTGATTTGCATCAACTCCACTGATAAACTCTCGTTTGGAATCGATTTTTTTTTGTAAATGTGATTTTCTGATTTCGTATACAATGTACAATTGATTCAATATAACATTTCACTACATTATCCGCCGCATTACTTGAAACCAGGAAAAAAATAATACACGAAAAACTATTCTCAGTATCACTTCTATTATGTATTCATATTTGCCTTCGCTATATATATATATATATATATATATATATATATATATATATATATATATATATATATATATATATCTATCTTGATTTATATCTCTTCTTCCTTTCAATATTTGGGAATCTCATATTCAAATGAAATATTGTTTCATGTAACAGTCGTATATATTTCGTATCATAACAATAAAAATACATTCAATATACACTAATAATTCCCTTTTCATGAAAATCCATTTTCCTTTCTCAGTATTTGAACCTTTTTTTGGTAGTTATTGAGAAATGAATGATGGTACTCATACAATTTTCGGCATGTTGTACATAATTTCAGTATATACGAAACAACACTGATCTACAAATGAACTCATCTACTCTATACCACGTGTTGTTGAGAACAATGGAAAATATCAGTTCCTTGGTAATGCGTTTATACAATTGAAAGAGTTTCACATGTTCATTGAAAATTGTGAATAAATCATTGTTATCAATATACTTTTATCCAAATTTATTATACATATTTCTTCGATTTGACTGAAAACAATTGCAATTTTGGTTTATGAAATTTTGTTTTTTAATATTTTTTCGGGAAACCTGGGAATAACAAGACAATTTGCATAATGGAATATTTGAGTAAGTTGTCATGATATCAGATCTTATAATAAATTTGAATACACCACATTACTTCAAATACTTTCCAACTACTTCGCAATAATTTGTTGATTGCTATTTCAATAATAGAAAAAAACGTTTACAAATTATTTGGGATTGTACAAATCATCAGCTGAAAAACTTCCAATTCGTGAGAAATAGGAAAATATGCCAGTTGATGTCTGAAAATACACTGTCACAAAATATGATACTATGGATCACTGTTCATGATACAGTCGCTTTGAAATTATTTGATTGAATTTCTACACTGACGTAAATTAGGAATGTCGAATTTCCTACAAAGCCAACTGGTATCTTGCGAATACTAATAATTTTTCAATCATTATGACAGCTACCATTTCAACAAAAAGAATTGATGTCATCAGTACTCAAAATTTACACAATTTTGCCGAAAGTGAGGAAAAATTCAATGTATACTCAGAACTATGTATTCTCGACAATACATGTTTAGCCAAATTCTCTAAAAATTGTAAACTGTTTCAGCCTTTAATGAACCTGAACAACGGAAAGAAACTCCAAGCAATTGAATATTCGATTCCTCCTGATATACTGTTTCTCCATAATTCAGTGAAGTAGATATCAGTAGATTGTTGAATCACATTGAAACCCATATTGGTATCTCACTGGATCATGGATAGAAATTGAATGTATTACTAGGAGGTATTTTGAAATACAGGAATTTTCTTTTGATTAGGGTCACCCTTTTACCCACCCCATACAAACTTCACAATATCATGAGATCTCGTACAATTTATCCGCAACGAAATTGTGCAAATATGTTTCATGGATCACTCTGTAATTTTTAGTAGGAGTCTATGTTAGTTTCGATAGAATATCAGTCACTAGTTGATTTTCATGTTGAATTGGGATCTGAAAATATCGGTTTGTCGGTTGTTGCTTCGATAACAATTCCTTTGGCACCAAAGATCCCTCGCAGGAAAGGCCTCATTGATTCTAACAGTCTTTGCGCTCTCAATGCTGAATTCTGAAAAATAAAATCAGTGGCGGTAAAACATTCAATTCAAGATCAGATAACTAAAAATGAATTTTAAATCAAACAATTTTTTTCGTGAAATCCACATTATAACCCAGCTTGCAATGTTCCACATCTGTATTACACATAAATTGTTATTTTACATCCCGTAGTGAAGATCGGTCCGCGATATGAAAAAGAGAACAACGTGTATTTTTTTTAGGTTAGACGGTGAATGATCTAAATGTACATTGTGATCGTCAGTTCGGTGTGGATTTTATTATTTGTGAGAAATTTCGAGGATTGGAGATATATATATATATATATATATATATATATATATATATATATATATATATATATATATATATATATATATATATATATATATATATATATATATTTATATATATATACATCGAAGATATACTGCGAAATCACTATGACATATAGTGCAGTTAAATTCGATTTTTTTTGTAGCTCAGTGTAGCAAAACGATAATATCTATTTTGCATGAAAATAATTTGTTCCCAAAATTCGTTGGAACTCACGGTTTACAACACAAATGTAACTTTTGTTCAAATAGACTCAAACAAGTATCCTTTCTGAAAATCATATTATATTGAATCTACCAGCGTTTTCCTGTCGAACTTAGCGAAGTGTTCCTTGTGTGGAACACTTGACCCCATTGTCACTCTTTATCAGTCCGAAATGTGGCGGTCAAGGAATATCCCTTTATAATATAGTCAAAATAGGATGAAATGATTCACGATGAGTTCCATTTGGTTTACTGGTAGATATGAAAATAAGTTATTTCATCATGGTTGATATCGTAAGCGCTAGGGGTTTTATCGAAGGTGATATTGTTACATCCCAGCCTCTTATTTAGGAATAGAAAATATCCCACCTTGGCCCAACTACGGTCAAGCCGTTGGACAGTTATCAAAAGTTAAACCTTCCGTAACGCCACTGGTTTGGGATAGATCATTACTCCATATAATTAGCCCAAGACGCTAAGGACGCTTCTAATATAGAAATCCTATATTCGATTAGTCCTTTGTTGAAAAGTTGCTCGCAAAGCTACAACTTTGTTGGGTATTAGCAGCAATTATATAATAATATATTCGCACTAAAGTTAATGGGCGTGAGCGGCTACATCCACTACCTTCCTTCTAACACCCGGAGAACATAGGTTGTTTATTTAGAAGTATGTACCGTTCGCTGAACTCTATATCAATAAAAAGGCACTGGGAATCATAAGACTTATATTCATAAAAAGAAATTAAACATAATAAAACAAACACATTTACACTGTTATCCTTAGAATGCAAGTATTATGGTATACACTCAGGAAAAGTCAAAATAACTGTTATTAATGGGGATAGAAAATAAAATAATTAGTGACCTGCACTTTCTACAAGCACTTTCCTTTCATTCCTGTATAAACAATTCCCCTTTTTATATACTGAGTAACCCTTTTACCAAAAGTAAATTGACAAAATTATTGTATAGTACATAGATAAACAAACAAATAAGAAAACAAAGAAAAACATTTGATATAGGTAACAACATGCCCGATTTTACTTGTGATTTCTCGGTACCATGTATTGTGAGCTTAAAGTCAATGACCATGGACTAGTAACTCCCGACAATGTATCTTTCTATGAGAGATATATGTATGCATAACATGTCTATTAAGAAATTCATATAATATTAGTAGGAAACCAAAACATTAATTTCAATAATAGGAATTCATTACCTAGGTCGAATTGTCCATTTGCCTTCCTTGGGTCGCACTCGAAGAGTTTCACGATTAACCGGATTTATTAGCTCAGGCGCTTGTCATTGTTCGTTACCGGATCATGTTACAGGATGAATTATTTGCTCGTCTTTAGGGACATCAGCAACAAAGCGTCATTCGATCGAGAGAAAACACAACACTGGAAACGTAATTTCGACTGAAGTAATTTGGTTTTTTACGATGCATGAAATTAACTATTGTTAGAGCGATTAGAGTTGTCCGTAATTATGCGGTGAAATATTGTCTTTACACTGACTCTAGTTAAAAGGATGACATGTTAGTATTGCTTTAATCGAGATGGTTTTTACACGTGGAAAGATTTTATTTTTCGTGACATTTTCACTGGTACTAATATGAATGCATACTATATTTCTTCTCGTATGATATACGTGATTACTCCATGGACTACCGTTCTGAACTAACTTAACTCTTTCGACTCCCGTTGCCTTTTTATAATATCTTCGATACGGAAGCTGGGGCGGGACTTAGTGTGTTTATGGGCAGATAACGAGGTGACATCGTAAAACTGATAAGGGTCTTGTTTTTCTAACCCGTTCTCGCTTATCTATGTTATAATTGGATAATATTTCACTGCATGACAGGTATTTACGGTAGCTGTCGGGTAATCTTTGGAATAATGACCAACAAGTGTGTTTATGAACTTCTCGGTGGCGATTCCCGGTGATTTATAAGTTAGCTACGTCCATTAATGATGCGGGCTGGTGTGACTGGCGTTTATCGAGATTTTTTAATGGCCCTGTTTGTGTTATCGACTTTGGACGGGTGTTAGAATTAGGGATTCGTTTTCGGTAGTAAAATAAAACTGACTGTCTTATCTAGCTGTGACGTTGATATTGGATAATACCCAGTGGCAAGTTTGATTTCTTTTGTTTAAAGGATTGGTCATAACAAATCGACCCTGCCCTGTTAAAAAGGTCTCTACTTTGAATATTAGGACCTTTTTGTTTCATTATTGATTTAAAGTATTTGGTTCCATGTTTATGTTAGGTCACCTTTTGTTGTTACATATAAAAATGACAGTCTGTGCTGAGTATGGTATTCGTAATTCCAGAAGTTTATTACAACTAATAAAAATAATAATAGTGAACAAAATAATATACACATAAAAGCAAAAGTTGGCATGTACGAAATTTGAAGGAGAAACAATGTCTGGTCACTATATGAGAGTTCATAAGAATAATAAAAATAATAATAAAAAGTGATAAATACACAAAAAAAAATACAATTGGGCATGCATAAAACTTGAATAGGAAGTACTGTCTTGTCACTATTTGAGAGTTCATAAAAATAATAAAAATAATAATAAAAAATGATAAATACACAAACAAAAAAAAAACAATTGGGCATGCATAAAACTTGAATAGGAAGTACTGTCTTGTCACTATTTAAGAGTTCATGTGAGTCGGAGGACCGTTATCTGTCACTCGGTCGGGAGTGCCATGGCAATGTTGAACGCCCGTGATTATGCTCGAGCTGGCAGCTGGTGCATCACTTGGGTTGTCATCAGAATCATCATCCGGGGAGGTGTAGTCGGCTACAGTTCTTGGGATGTGGCTGGCGACTCGGTTGGGGTTAGTTGAGTCCGGTCTATTCTTCCGTCGGGGTGGTGCGTGTCGGTTTCGATCGTCGGTGCAAACCTGACAATTGCATACGGTCTTAGTAAGTGTGTTCTCGGTGTTTGTCATCGGGCCAGAGTTTTCGGTGTTGGACTGCAAATGCCGGGTACTCTTGGTGGTGCAGTGGAAACAATCACACTGGGTAATGTTCCGGGTGTCCAGTAGTCTCATGTACTCCGCATGATGGCGATTGAAATGCAAAATAGAGAATGAAATGTGAGTGCGCACGTGCTCGGATGGCGGTTTCTGCGTCCACGTATTCACGTCGTAGAGCAGATTGTTGACGGATGCCTTCAGGATACTTCGCTTCGTGTCGAAACTGGAAATTTCCTTGACGGAGTCTAGCAGCATCTCCATGGGGTAACTGGTGTTGGTAACTTTTGAGCACGACTGATTTTATTTCAAAGAAAAATTTATTGGCTGATTAACGTGGTGATTCGTGTAAGAGTTCGGAGCACAATAATGTTTAATCTAGTCCCACGCACGTATTTATATAGAATCGATATCTCTTTATTTTAATTCTCACTCGGGGTTAATTGTTTATGGGGTCAGCTTTTTCGTCCTTTCGAAGTTATCTTATCTTAGGGATGAGGCACTTATTTCTAATATTCATTGGAAAAGGGTCCCATTTTCTTAGCTTCAATATCGCGAACTGGAAAAAGATTATTTTTATTGGTGACGGGACGTGAAGATCACATTATTTATGGTAATTTTAGGTCAAGCGTCGCGTAGAGGTAATAAAATGTCCTTATTTATTTGGATTATATATTTTTCGTTTCTTGGGTCCAAGATAGGCCTTTGAATGGATGTGATTTTATCGTCGCATAAATTGTTCTTCGGCTGATGGGGTGGTATCTCAATGCCAGTCTGTAGGTTGAGATTCAATAACCATGAGATTGCTATCCGTCGACATTTCTGCAGGAACTTGTCGGGGTAATTTATGGTTGATTACAAGTAGAGTCAACGTATCCCAGAAAGCTGCGATTACATGGTAGGTACATCCAATGATTCTGTGTATGGCTATCATATTTATGGCTGTTTCCATACAGAATTTTATTATCCTTATGCAAAAATATATCCCTAAGAAACTGCTGGTTACGTCTCCAATGAAGGTGAATACTCCATATATTTTTTTCATAGTGCTGTTGGCTAGTTTTTCTATCTCCTCGGGGTTGAACAAGTTTAACGTAGAGAAACCCTGATTTGATACGGGCTTATTGGCCATTTTGTTTATCAGAATATTATTTACTGCTTGTCTTTCGGACGAAAAAGTATTATTTCTTGGGTTGTCTCATTTCTTCTGTTGTGTATATCCCACCATCACCAATAGGTTGTATTCTGGCTAGTTGCATTTGTTGTTCTTCACTTATGGATAATTCTACAGGGGGATTTCCTGCTATGGGGTAGGGGTCGTAGGCTAACCAAGTACCCTCTATATAATATTTGGCGGGAATGATTGAAGAACATTCGATCTGTTGCCCTACTTCCTGTATAGTTCGTGTTAACGGCGCCATAAAATATGTTTTGTTTAAATATGTCACAGGCAACTCTTGGTAACAGTTTTTTTCTCTCCTGATTTGGACTATAACAGGTGTGCATTTCAACAAATATAGTACTTCTCCATTTATTTTTGCAATATACCCTGGGTCTTGGGATAGTAACTGCGATATGATATTCGGGGATTGTTGTGCCATCAATAATCTATTCCTGAGAATTTCTCTTTTTAATATAGACCTTCGGTGGATAGTGTCGGCGAGCATCGTGTTCATACTCCTCTTAAACGATTGCTCGATATATAAAAATTTCGAATTTACATATGTTATTATATCGGCAGTTGGCTCTCCTGAGGTAATAGCAAAGTTTACTTGAGATGGGGTCGTATTTCTTGGTAATTCGATGATTAATATTCTGGGATGTTCTGTCAACCACATTTCAAAATCACAAATTCGCTTCTTTTTAATTAATTGCACGGCAAATAGTTTCGTCCTCTCTTCAATAACCATGTATTGGTTTATGTCCGTCTGACTTAGTTTCTCTATGACTTTAGTGGCTTTTCCTTCGTAGAGTTGTCGGTACCTTTTACATTCATGAGGTTTTATAGGGTCCCAGGCTATTTCTCCTTGGAACGCGTCCATACAATATCCTGTATTAAATTCGCATGAAAGTTGGTTCTCCAAACTAATTGTATTGGTATCCAGGTGTGCGATTGCGGAATAATCTTTCAAGATGATCTTTGCGGTTGCAGTAACCACAACATCTTTATATACCTTACCTTGGAAGGTATAAGTGGCACCTTGGCATTTACCATTTTCCTCTTATTCTCCGGCTATCACGATTCTCGCGGTTTGTGTGGTGTTGGGCTGTAATTTAATTATATCTCCAGAAAATCATCTGTATTTCCAAATACTGATGTATTTTTAAGCATTATGATTTTCCTACGGTTTGCATAAATGTAATCAGGCTATCCGGTATAATCGCTGAGTGTGAGAACATGCCACAATGAACCATCAGTTGAGTAATTTCTACTAAACAGGACTTAACATGAATGGTCTCAAATTTCTGTTTCTCAACCGCGTATACACGAAGATCCTGCACGCTGTATGCATTAGACAATTCGGGGCATTTTTGTACATCTCTTCATGATATTGCAGTAATATTAGCCGTTGGATTTCTACAGTCGTAGGCTATTAATCCGGCTGTACCGGGAATTGCATAATTAAAAATAATAGTCCCCAGTGTCAAGAGTATTTTCAACTGCTTATTTGACCTGGTAAGTCTTATCTTTTCCTTTTCTATCGATACGTAGTCGGCTGAGCACGTCTGGCCCATATCCGTCGTCGGGTCCATTCCTACACTTGTTCCTTAATCGCTAGTGGTTTGACCTGCTTGTCTTGCCCTTTTGAAAGATTACTTCATATCTTGTTACAAAGCAGATGTCTCGGAGATTTGTGAAAAAGGGACTAGGGAGTTTCGGAGGGTGTGACCGCGCTACAGGTATAATAATTCAATGTTTATATTCACGGCTATTAACTTCACTTATTGTTCAGCTGACCGGGTTAGGTTAGCGGTATAGTCTCGTGTTTTCTCCGCACTGGTTCACTTGGAATGGCTGTCTCTATTAACGTCCCAGGTAATAGAACAATTAGAAATTATGTTTTGGCAAGGAAAACAAAAAATGATTTTTTTTTTTTTCGTTAAACTGGGGTCACGGTTATACTGTATCCTATACATACATACATCTCCTAGATTTTCTCAATTAATTAAAACTATATATACATACATATCTTTAGTGCATTCCCAGTGCATTTCATTTTACATGAAGTATTGTTTTTACTGATGTTTGCCGGTTGTTGACAAAATCCAAGGTTCCTCAGGTACCTGTCCCCGCGACCTTGTTTGGTAACCATGAGTTACTTCAGGGACGCTTTCCCGATCTTCGTCCGATGTTTCACTGGGGTTACTATTTTCGAAACTTTCCACATTTTCTAGGGGTAGTTCGTCTTGCCTAGGCGTTGGCGCTATTTCCGAAACGGGTTCATTTCCTACACTATTTTTGTTTCCTACGCGTGTTTCGTGGATGTCATTTAAATTACGATATTTTTCCAACTCTTCGGGAGTGATACAATAATTCATGTCCAACATTACGGGTTCTTTTTTGTATACGCTGGGGCGATTTTCTCCACTTCCCTTAGGGATCTCTTCTTTGGCGGATTTTCTACAGTCTTCAAGTATTTCTATATTCTTATAAACTTTCAGTCGATTTGCGTGTACAATTTGGCTTTTGGTTTTCCCTACCTGTTGTATTTCAAAATTGACAGGTGATAGTTTTCTCAAAACTCTCCACGGTCCTGTATATCGTGGCAGCAATTTTCGAGCTAGTTTTTGACCTGCTCTGACATTGGGAGGTGTTTTCAAATATGCTAACGATCCTATGGGAAACTCTTTAAATTTAGCCTTTTTATTGAAATTTCTGTGTGATTTTTCCGCGGCAGTTTCTATGGATGTTCGGGCTTTTTGATGGGCAATTTGCAATCTCTGGACCATTTCTGAGGCGTAATTTTCTAAGGTATCATACCTTATACGGGGTGCTCTTAATGTTAGGTGATGTGGTAGTAGCATGTCTCTGCCAAACATTAGGAAAAAGGGGCTTTCCTGTGTGGATGAATGAATCTGATTTCTTATAGCCACAAGAGCGTACGGTAACTGTTCGTCCCAATCGGCTTTTTGTTCAGTCACTAGGTGTGATAAGGTGGTTTTTAAATGTCCATGGAATCGTTCTACTATGCCGTTCGTGGCTGGATGATATGCTGTAGTATTCAGTTTCTGATTTTAGTCGTTGGCAAATTTCAGAAATAGAGCAGATAAAAATTGCGATCCTCTGTCACTCAATAAATATCTCGGTGCTCCATAACGTAATATGATATGTTCTACAAATACCTTTGCTACCGTCTCGACAGTAATATTAGGTATTGGAATGGCTTCGGCATATCGAGTCAGGTGATCAATTGCTGTGAATATATACTTGTTTCCATTTCTGGTGGTGTTTAGTGGTCCGACTATGTCGATGGCGATAATTTCGAATACGGCTTCCGGAATGGGCATTCTCTGCATTTCCGTTGGCTTTTGGTCCGTAGTTTTATGAATATTGCAGGAATGACATTTCTGTATGTATTCATCGATATCTTTTCTCATGCTAGGCCAATAAAATTCTCGTTGTATAGTGGTTAGAGTTTTCTTTTGTCCTCCATGACCAGAAAATATGTTATCGTGGTACAAACTTATAATTTGCTTTCTAATGACCTTGGGAGCATAGATTTTGTCCTGACGCTCGTCTACTCGTCGTTTCACGTATAAAATTTCTTCGTGAATATAAAATTTTTCATCTTCGTCGGTCAATGTAGGTACTAATGCGGAAATTTGGGGGTCTGTCTTCTGCATTATGCGGATGTCGTCCAAGTGCCATAATGTTTCCACTACAGGTTCTATGTTTTCGCTAGATTTACTAAGCACACATACTTGGCAGTCCTTTGGCATTCTTTGAGTCATTTCCTCACTATGTTCGTTTGTTTTTATCTCAGATAAGGTATCGGCATTTATATTATCTCGGCCTGGTCAGTATTTAATAGTGAATGAGAATTCCAGGAGTGCCATGGCCCATTTGGCTAGCCTGCTACTTGGGTCTTTGATAGACAATAAATAGGTCAATGGCCGGTGATCGGTAATGATGGTAAAGTGCGTACCAGTCAGATAGCACCTGTATTTCTTTACAGCCCAAATCACTGCTAGACATTCTCTTTCTATCGTAGAATACCTAGTCTCAGCGGCATTCAAAGTTCTGCTCGAGTAACAAATGGGATGTTCGAATCCAGAATAGTCTTGGCTTAAAATTCCACTTATGGCGGTTGCTGGCATCTGTGGTAACCACAAAGGTCGAGAAAAATCGGGATACTTTGAGATCGGAGGAGAATTAAAGCTTCTTTTAGTGTATCGAAAGATTTTGTTGTTCTTGTCCCCACTGGAATTTTACCTCTTTTGGTGAGTGCTGTAAGCGGTTGGGATATTCTCGAGAAGTTTGGTACAAACTTTCGGTAAAATCCGCATAATCCAAAAAATGCTCGGATGTCTTTCACTCTTCTTGGTTGTGGATAATCCTTGATAATTTTAGTTTTTTCGGGATCTGTTTGACAACCTTTCTCTGAAATGATATGACCCAGATATTTTGCTTCTTTTTGCATGAAATTACATTTAGTTGCCTTGAATTTCAAGTTACTGCTCCTCATTTGTTCGAAAACATTGCGTAACCTGTCTAAATGTTCTGAGATGTTGGGTCCACTAAAAACGATGATGTCGTCCAAGTACACTAAGCACTCCTTACCTATATATTTCGCAAAAATGTTCTCCATCTGCCGACACCAAGTGCTGGGGGAGTTCTTCATCCCCATCGGCATACGAAGAAATTCGTAGTGTCCGTTTGGTGTGGAGAAGGCACTCTTCTCTCTGTCTCTTCCATCCAATTCGATTTGAAAATATCCACTAGCGAGATCCATCACACTGTATAAACTAGTACCTTGCAACTTTTCGATCGTATCCTGTATATGTGGTAATGGAAAAAAATCTGTCTTCGTGATGGCATTCAATTCCCTGTAATCAATGCACAGTCTCCAGGGTGCAATTTTTTTTCAACCAGGATCGCTGGAAAACTCCAAGGGCTACAGGATTCTTTTATTATTTCGTTATCCAACAATTCCTTAATTTCTTGGTGCATTATCTTCTGCCTCTGGTATGGAATTCGATAAGGTCGTTTCGCAATAGGCGGAACATCCTCAGTGTGTATCCTGTGCTTTACTAGATGGGTACAAGTTAATTTTTGACTGGGGGCTTTAAATACATCAATGTACTCCTTGATGAGGGTGGCCAATTTAATTTGAGCTTCTTCCGTTGGATTCTCGAGATGTAATTGTTGTAAAATTTTCTGTTCATCTTGTAGGTTTATGCTACGGATCATGAGTCCATTTGTCGTATTTTCCACTTTATTTTCTGTAACGGCCTCGAAACCATGTGCTATAACGTGTTTCCGGGGTATGAACAGTTCCTGTTCCAAAATGTTTATCATTTTGATGGGTATTTCGGTATCATTTTTTCCTATCGATCTCGCGATCATAAGTCCTTTTATAGCTGCTTTATCTTCAACTATAATATTTTCCGACAATAATTTTCTTTTCGTTCTAACCATACATATTGTCATTGCTCTAGGGGGTAAAATCATATCTTTTGGCAAGTACGTCCTGTCCCATAATTTTCTTCAGTCAATTTTTCACCTCCCTGTATAATTTTTCTTGTTTACTTCTGGAAGATTCGGCGTCCCGAGTTTCTATCCTTCCGATAAGTCGTTCATTCTCTGTTTGACTGGCTTTATTTTCAGAAAATTTTCTATACCTTGTTTTCATCCGTTCATGGCTCGTATTTTCTTCCTTGTATCGGCTGTCTGTCTGGTTAGTGTGTATATTCTCATACCCAGCATTTTCTTCCTTCTCACTGTTGAGTTTTCGGGATAATTTGGATTTTCCTTTCCACTTCACTGTTTCTTTAGGAGAGAAATTGTCGCCCTTAGACGGACATATTTCTGCTTTTCGGCTGTCCTGTGCGAACGGCGGGATGTCTTCCACGATTTTCGTTTTCAGATTTGGAGCTCTTCCTTGTCTCTGGCAGTAAAAGAGTCATTCTTGGATGAACTGGCTCTTTCATTACGAATGTCGTTCAGGCTTCCCGTGCCATATCGCCTAACTAACCTTCCTAATATACAGGGTGTTTCGGCTGTCCCAACATTCCCGATGGATGGTGAAGTTTTCCCATCCCCTCGTGGTGAGATTTTCCTTTCTCCATTGTTCGTCGTTCTGTCAGTGAATAGAGCCTCCCTTAAATCCTTATTCCTGTTCTGCTTCTGTAAACGCTTATCTTTATTTTTCTTTTTCCTTCGCGACTTTTTTGTTGTTTCAGTGGACGTGGCTTTTTCTTGATACCGTGTCTCCTTTAAATCACGTTCTTTTGCCTGTCCTGGATTTTCTACCCGATTGCTGTTTGAGTCGGCCGACCTCATTTCTGGATGTGAAAATTTAGTTCCAAATACTTCGCAGTCTGATGCGGGCGGCGCCTCCCTTATCTGACCGAGTTTTTCTTTAGACATCGTTTTCGTCCAGCTATCTATCGTAGTAGTAAATTCTTTCAACTGTTGCTCTAAAACTTCTAGTCGCTTGTCCCATTGGTTTTCCTTCTCATTTTCCGTATGATAAATGCGTTTTGGCTCGTGGTGGAGTTCAATTATTTCTTCCATCAAGTACATTTTGTTTGCTCTCCAATCTAGCTTTACTTGATACTTTTGCAGAAAGTCTAGACCTAAAATTATTTCTGTGCTCAAATGGTTCGTTTCGATTAATATAAATTCGTGCTCGATTTGGGTTCTTTCATTCAGTTTTATTGGCAAAACTACGGTACCTATATAGGGAATTCTATTGCCCTGTACGTCTTTTAAATTGAATTTTTTTTCGTAATTAACTTTCATACCGTGCGTAATGCTAACGTGGTTCAACTATACTTCGGCACCCGTGTCTACCAGGGTAGTGCGGAAAATTCCATCAATTTCTAGAACTATGACGTTTCGCTGGGCTTCCCGTGGTATAGGTTAGTATCGTGTTGTTGGCCTCCTATTTACCGTGTTGCGTTTTAATGGCGGTTGTTTGCGGTTCCCTACGGAGTAGAATTGCGTTCCGGGTTGCTATTTAGTTTTCTTCTGTCCATATTTCTTTGTCTATTCCTGTTTGTACTGTTGTATGACATATGACCAGGCTGATTACAATTGAAACAAGTTCGGTTTTTTTAACCTACAGTCCCTAATTTCATGTCCTCTTCTATGACAATACTGGGGTCTTTATCGTTGATGATGGTCCATTTGCTGTGACATTTCTAAAACTCTCTCCTGGCCTAGTGAGGTTTTCTATGAGCTTTCTTTGTCAGCTACTCGATAGCTTCGGTCAGTGTATCAGGACTAGTGGATAGTTTGCGTTTCGTGATGGGGTCCAGTACTCCCATAGCAAATTGTGTGATTACATCTTGCTCGTGGCGTTGTAATAGTATCCGATCTACGTCAGGTGTTCCGGTCAATACTAAAATTTTGCAGCACAAACTTTCAGACGTGCCAAAATTGGCGGCAAGTTTCAGATCTCCGTTGTCGGCATTCAATAATTCTCTTTTGTCCTGCCCTGGTATTTTAGCTATACCAAACTGTTCCTGTAAACCTCTTTTCAATTCGTTCCATACTGCTGTATTTCTCAATTGATTGTCGGCGTCAATGAGTTGTTTCGCAATGCCTCTTAGTTTCAATCGAACGATAGATACTATTTGCAATTCTGTCCATCCAGCTAGAGCGGCTGTATCTTCAATTATCCTAATAAAATCTTTGATACTCGTCTGCCCGTTATAATAGGGTATATTATCTAATGTGATCGCTATTGTTGGTTCTGGATTTGGCAGAACCTGCACTACAGGAGTTGTTGTTGACGAAGGTCCCCCTGGAGGAGTCATATTGAGAACTTTCCTCCTTTTTATTTACTAAATAAAATCTTTCTTATACTTTCTGATATTGAGTTCTGCGAGTTGTTCGGTATGAACGTTTTATAAGTATATATGCGTTCCTATACTTCTAAATTAATACCCCGTCACACATGACACCACTGTTACATCCCAGCCTCTTATTTAGGAATAGAAAATATCCCACCTCGGCCCAACTACGGTCAAGCCGTTGGACAGTTATCAAAAGTTAAACCTTCCGTAACGCCACTGGTTTGGAATAGATCATTACTCCATATAATTAGCCCAAGACGCTAAGGACGCTTCTAATATAGAAATCCTATATTCGATTGGTCCTTTGTTGAAAAGTTGCTCGCAAAGCTAAAACTTTGTTGGGTATTAGCAGCAATTATATAATAATATATTCGCACTGAAGTTAATGGGCGTGAGCGGCTACATCCACTACCTTCCTTCTAACACCCGGAGAACATAGGTTGTTTATTTAGAAGTATGTACCGTTCGCTGAACTCTATATCAATAAAAAGGCACTGGGAATCATAAGACTTATATTCATAAAAAGAAATTAAACATAATAAAACAAACACATTTACACTGTTATCCTTAGAATGCAAGTATTATGGTATACACTCAGGAAAAGTCAAAATAACTGTTATTAATGGGGATAGAAAATAAAATAATTAGTGACCTGCACTTTCTACAAGCATTTTCCTTTCATTCCTGTATAAACAATTCCCCTTTTTATATACTGAGTAACCCTTTTACCAAAAGTAAATTGACAAAATTATTGTATAGTACATAGATAAACAAACAAATAAAGAAACAAAGAAAAACATTTGATATAGGTAACAACATGCCCGATTTTACTTGTGATTTCTCGGTACCATGTATTGTGAGCTTAAAGTCAATGACCATGGACTAGTAACTCTCGACAATGTATCTTTTTATGAGAGATATATGTATGCATAACATGTCTATTAAGAAATTCATATAATATTAGTAGGAAACCAAAACATTAATTTCAATAATAGGAATTCATTACCTAGGTCGAATTGTCCATTTGCCTTCCTTGGGTCGCACTCGAAGAGTTTCAGATTAACCGGATTTATTAGCTCAGGCGCTTGTCATTGTTCGTTACCGGATCATGTTACAGGATGAATTATTTGCTCGTCTTTAGGGACATCAGCAACAAAGCGTCATTCGATCGAGAGAAAACACAACACTGGAAACGTAATTTCGACTGAAGTAATTTGGTTTTTTACGATGCATGAAATTAACTATTGTTAGAGCGATTAGAGTTGTCCGTAATTATGCGGTGAAATATTGTCTTTACACTGACTCTAGTTAAAAGGATGACATGTTAGTATTGCTTTAATCGAGATGGTTTTTACACGTGGAAAGATTTTATTTCTCGTGACATTTTTCACTGGTACTAATATGAATGCATACTATATTTCTTCTCGTATGATATACGTGATTACTTCCACGGACTACCGTTCTGAACTAACTTAACTCTTTCGACTCCCGTTGCCTTTTTATAATATCTTCGATACGGAAGCTGGGGCGGGACTTAGTGTGTTTATGGGCAGATAACGAGGTGACATCGTAAAACTGATAAGGGTCTTGTTTTTCTAACCCGTTCTCGCTTATCTATGTTATAATTGGATAATATTTTACTGCATGACAGGTATTTACGGTAGCTGTCGGGTAATCTTTGAAATAATGACCAACAAGTGTGTTTATGAACTTCTCGGTGGCGATTCCCGGTGATTTATAAGTTAGCTACGTCCATTAATGATGCGGGCTGGTGTGACTGGCGTTTATCGAGATTTTTTAATGGCCCTGTTTGTGTTATCGACTTTGGACGGGTGTTAGAATTAGGGATTCGTTTTCGGTAGTAAAATAAAACTGATTGTCTTATCTAGCTGTGACGTTGATATTGGATAATACCCAGTGGCAAGTTTGATTTCTTTTGTTTGAAGGATTGGTCATAACAATATCACATGTGCTAGGGGTTTCATCGCTCAAAAAATGTTTGAATTTTCGAGAAAGCAATTTGCCTGAAAATTTCCCCGAGTGCGATTTGCGGTCTTATTATCTGATTAAACCATGATGGCGAAGCTTGAGTGGTTTAATCTTTGATAATAAGGCCGCAAATTGCACGAAGAATTTGATTTGATTCACTAGATATAACAATAAGTTATTTTATCGAGGTTGATATCATATGTGTCAGGGGTTTTATCGCTCAATTTTTTTTTAATTTTCGAGAAAATATTTTGCCTAGAAATTTTACTGAGTGCGATTTGTGGTTTCAATATCCGATTAAACCACTATAGCGAAGCTTGAGTGGTTAAATCTTTCATAATAAGGCCGCAAATTGCACGAGTTAAATTTCCTAGCGTCAAAATGATTGAGGGAAAATTTCGAAGAATTTGCGTAGAAATCCTGTAGCACGAATGATATTTGATGAGAATATTTTTCGAAGAACATCTGAAACTGATTGAATCAACAGAATTCATGTTATATTTGAATTTCGTTCCCAAATTGAAGGAATTGTGTCTGGTTCTAAATGCTTCGTTTTACAGAATAATTCATTAACAATCTAAATTAAAAACATAAAATATATGTGAATTATTCACTTTCAAATTTGTTTGTATCTGAAACCGACAAAAAAAAGCTCCTGAATATACCATCGAATCCGAGTCTTCCGGGTGAGATAATGATGCAGAATCAGAATCATTCATTGTGCCTTTTCGGTAATTACATTTCAACTCAACTGAATTCAATATATTTACAATATATGCATATATACAAGTATTACAAAATCCCACCCCCGCCTGTTGAAGCTGGGATGGAATTTCGGAGTGCAGCTCCCAGGAACAAATTGGCGAAAACCGTAATCACACCCTCTTCGAAAGAGGGAGTTCCGATCCTAGCCGATCTCAAGCTGTTTTCTCTATATTAGGGTATAAGTTGTTTGTTTGATGTGTGTCATTGTTATCTCCCTATAATTTATACAAAGTTTTTGAGTTTGTGTTTGTGTACTCCGGGTGAAAGGGGCATAAATGGCAAAAAATTCGTTTAGAATAATTGGAGTGGTTGTTTGTGTGTGTTATGTTGGAGTGGATCGCCTGGGGATCGACCCCAGGCTCTTGTTGTTATGGAGCAATGACCCTATTCCAGGGACCATCCGCCAACTTGAGACAATTAATAAATATGATGGTGATTTTGGTGTGAGTGTGCTTTTGGGGTGTAATAAATTGAGATGAGGTGATAAAATATGTGAAAATGTTTTTGAGGTTGGATTTGTGTGGTGTTGTTTGTGGAAAAAAAAGTTAAATTTGAAAAATTCATTATGAAGTCGTCGGGGCTCCAACTGCCAATATCTGGCTTCGCAAGTCACACGCTTCAGCAGTTCGGCCACTGGCCTTTTGATACTGGTCTATCCACTAGTCCACGAGAATTGTAATGTAATGAAAATAATGGATTTCAATCATTCATTTCCTTACTTGGAAATATGAGGTTTTAACATGCTGAGAAAGGTTTATTCAAATCAAAATATCAAATTACTGTAATTATGAGTTGAAAATCCCTTATTTGAATCAATTTGGCATTTTCTGTTAATAATAATTCTGACAGGACATTAGTGTCGTTTTATCGCGAAACAATATCGAATCTACCAGTGGTTTTATCAGTATAAAACAGCAAGAAGACGTTTCATCACTATGAATCTGACCTGATTGGTTCTCTAGTTTGGAATTTTGGCCATCTGATTGTTTCAAAAAATAAATGATGGAAATGGTCGCTCGAAAATTTTTGAGAAAACATTTTGCCTGGAAATTTTACTGAATGCGATTCGCGGTCTAACTATCTGATTAAATCACGAAAGAGGAGCTTGAGTGGTTCAATCTTTAATAATGAGACCGCAAATTGCACGAGTTGAATTTCCTAGAGGCAAAATGCTTGGGGGAAAATTGAAGAAAAAGTCGATAAAACCCTCTAGCACGAATGATATTTGATGGAAATATTCCACATTTGAAACTACGTAAAACTACCAGAATTCATTATATTCGAATTTTCAAGGTAGAAATTCACAACAATTCTTCCAAAATCGAAGGAATCGTTTCACAGATTCATTCATTCATACTGATCATTGACTGCTCCTGAATTCACTCATAAACTTAAAATGTATATGATCTTTCACTTTAAAATGAAATATTATTGTAGCTGGAACTAATTTTGACAAAAAAAAGATCCTCGCTAGGAATCGAAACTGAGTATTTCGTGTGACAGTCTGATGGAAAGGTATGCTTAAAAGTGGTTCTTATTGATCATTGAAATATTCAATAAATAAACATTCGATCTATGATCATCAACACATTGTTATGTATATAGCCTTCATTTAAAAAATCGGACGATATGACATAGTGGCTATAGCCGTCGACAATATTTTCGTACACTGTGTGTTCGTACCGTCCTATTTCACCTATTCCGCAATGAAAGTCACGTCGGATGTGTCACAACGTGATATAATAGATACTAGGAGGTGTGAAAAAATAGCCTATATTTTGCTCTCCCCCCTAATACCCTTGAAAAATTGAAAAACCCATAGCTTTCTCAACCTATTAAAATCATACTGTCCATTTGGCTACTGTCCAACAATGTGTTGGAAGGCAAAACGGCAATGAACTGGTCACCCATCCAAGTACCAACCGTTCCCTACCCCTTTCCAAAAGGCAAATAAGCAGAATGCTTTTGTGCTAAAGGGATAAGACAATGGACCAGTAATTACTGATATAAAAAAATGGCCAAAAGAGGAACATGCCGTAGACACAATCAATATCTTTGAAATGAGGAAAACGGCAAGGCCCCTTTTTCTTGTTATAACGGATGCAGAACTAACCCTCACAACCCTCAGGAAGAACTGTTAAACATTAAACAACATACTCATAGAATGGGAAGTTAGAAAAGCAGACACGACTACAATGCAATGCAGAAGATGTCAACAATTCAGCTGCAAATTGTAACAATAAACCAAAATGCCTCAAATGCGCGGACGAGCATTACACAACCACTTGCACAAAAGGCCCAGATATTCCGGCTAAGTGCGCCAACTGCGGCGCAGATCACCCGGCGAACTACAGAAAGTGTCCAGAGTACATTAAACACCAGGAAAAAGAAGCAAAAATTTCGGCGAATCCAAAACGCCGAGGGCAAACTGACGAAGGCCAACGCAATTCCAACGCCAACATGCCAACCCCATCTCCCCCCCCCCAGGAAGGCCAGGGTTATGGCACCACTCCAAGGCAGACGAAAACTGGAAATCCCAATATATTTAATAGAATTTTAGAATTAAGGACAATTATTGTAAGCCAGTCTGAAGTACTGATGAATATTTTCAACGCCATCCAAACATTAACTCAATTAGTACATCAGCTCGCCGCCCCTCCAGCGGCGGTGGCTCCCCGGGACGTGTGGGGGAGGCAGCAACAGCTGCCTTCGCCTCCATACGGTTCGATGGGGCTGAGGCCGCGGATGGGGACGTCGAGCTGAATAACAAAAACCACAAATCCACTTCAGAATCACTAATCTGAAAACCTAATTTCAAATAGGCCAGGGGGCGGGATTTAAAATCAACGCCCACGAACCTAAACATCAAATAAAACTCATCTTTTTACTTTCATTCCCACCCAGTACAGAAAACACGGCACACATCCAACTGTATATACTCAAATCCTTCCAAACTAAATTACTCAAGCATACCACACAACACACACACCAAAACTCAAATATAACCACAAAATTGTACAACTCAAAACACACAGACTCAAATACTCGAAACAGCGAACTCAAAGCACCTTCAAAACAAATAACACAATAACCAAACACTCAAAACAACTACAAAATTCGATAACACAGGACATATACACTCAAAAACCCCTCCCCTAAATTATTTTAAACAGGTTTTTTGGTGTTCTGTGAGGTGCCCGCACCTCTTACTCACCCTTTTCCTGTAATATAACTACAGCTCTTAAAAACATAGCATTAACAATTTCAATTACCGTTCCCGTCTGGAACAAATATTAACGGCTCTCATAAGCTTAGCAGGAGGAGAGCAAATAGTGAATTATTTGAATCATTTAACCTGGCATGTGCCTATAATACTGCAAACAGCGCAGACCCCCTCCCCTTCGCCTTATCCATGTTGGATTTGCAAGCTGGAGGGGTAAACCCACTTTATGAAAGTGGAAGTAACATACATGTATATATAGTTTTAAGTTGTACATATTAGGCTGAGTGAAATGGATTACAATAGACCAATAAAGATTTTTGAATTGTATTGAATGGAATTGGTTACATATCCACTACACCTTTATATTATTTCTTAACATTTTTATAATATTGCAATTGAATAATTCGGTGTCTCTTCTTCCTGTTTTTTTATCGAATGGAATGCGTTGACATATGATTTCAACAGGACCTTAGTGTCGTTTTATCGCAAAACAATATCAAAAAGACAGTGGTTTTATCAGTATAAAACAGCAAGAAGACGTTTTATCTAATAAACTTGATCTGATTGGTTCTCTGTTTGAAATTTCGGCCAAGTATAAAAAAACTACATTTTTCAAAGAGTTACTTTGACGAATGATCCATCCTAAAAAGTCGAGAATGCAGAACAAAATAGCTACCACATGATGTTAAAAAAACATTAAGTATTAAACATGCCAAGAGATAAACTTATAAAACATAAGAACTAATGAAAAAATATTTTCATGAAATAAAATTTCAACGCGGCTGATATCAGTCCGTGAGATAAAAATTATCAAGGATTCCATCATGTATCATTGAGATACATTGCATCTGATAAAAAACCACAACATTTTAAAGTGATTATTAGGAATGTCTCCTGCTGAGAGATAACAATAACTCGGATTTCTATTTGTGAAGAAGACCATGAATAATCAGAGCAGGAGAAATAGCCACTACCGAATACCTCATCTTACAAAAATTAATTATCACCAGATGTGTGAACCATCTGAACCGCTGATAGAAATGTAAGCAAAGTAATGAATTTTTCATATTAGGATAACAAAAACAAAACTTTTTCGACAATTGATAATACTGTGGCTAAAATCTATCTAAAATGACTGGGCTACTGTTCACATCCCTGGAAATGACCTGATCAGTTTTGTATGCAGTGAAACGAGTAATGTTTCTGCAAAGGTTAGACAAGACAGTATGGATATTATTGTGCTGTCCCATTCAAAACTTCCAACGATACAGAGCCCACTCTCCCTCTATCTCTCTCTCTCTTTCTCTCTTTCTCTCTCTCTCTCTCTTTCGAAGCATTCGTTTTTATTATATAGGTCTTGCAAACCTGAGTTTTCATCAATAGAATTTCTTCTCTTTCCATTAAGAATAGTATATTTTAGAAGAACGTTCAATTTCGATAGGTTTCTATTACAATTCAAATAATGAATCTGAACTCATGAATATTTTTCCTTTCGATAATTTCATTAGTTATGTGGAAGTCAATCTGTTTCAAAGCTCAAATATGTGCTCTTTTGAAAGCAATGTGTTGAAAGGCAAAACGGCAATAAGCTGGTCACCTATCCAAGTACCAACCGTTTCCCAGAGGTCACCCATCCAAGTACCAACATCGCCCGACGTTGTTTGACTTCGCAGGACAGTCTGGTTACATATCCACTACTCCATTATGATATTTCTCAACACTTTTGACAATATTGCAATTGAATCATTCGCTGTCTGTTTCTCCTGTTTTCTTACTGGATGGAATGCGTTGACATATGATTTCAACAGGACTTTAGTGTCGTTTTATCGCAAAACAATATCGAAAAGCCAGTGGCCTTATCAATATAAAACAGCGAAAAGACGCTTTATCACTATAAAACTTATCTGATTGGTTCTCTGTTTGGAATTTCGGCCATGTATCAAAATATTGTATTTCTGAAGAGTTACTTCTACGAATAATCCATCCTTTGAAGTCGAGAATGCAGAAGAAAATAGCTACCACATGATGTAAAAAAAAACATTAAGTATTAAACATGACAAGAGATGAAGTAAGAAAACATGAGACCTAATAAAAAAATATTTTCATGAAATAAAATTTCAACGCGGGTGATATCAGTTCGTGAGATGGAAAATTAACAGGGATTCCATCATATATCATTGAGATACATTGCATCTAGTAAAAAACCACAACATTTCAAAGTGATAATCAGGAATGTCCCCTGCTGAGAGATAACAAAAGCTTGGAGTTTTATTTATAAAAAACACCATAAATAATCAGAGCAGGAGAAATAGCCACTCTTGAATACCCTATATTAATAAAATTAATTATCATCAGAACCATCCGAACCGCTGATGAAAATAAATTTTGGAGATGAAAATAACAAAAACAAAACTTTTTCGACAATTGATAATACTGTGGCTAGGGAAACGAATTGTCAATTATTTTATCGTGGATAGTTATTACCTAAAATTACTGGGCTACTGGTTACATCCCTGGAAATTACCTGATCAGTTTCGTATTCAGTGAAACGAGTAATATTTTCATAAATGCTCCTGCAAAAGTAAGACGAGACAGTTAGGATATTATAGTGCTGACCGGAGGAAAAGAGTCCCATTCAAAACTTCCAACGATACACAGCTCACTCTTTCTCTCTCTCTCTCTCTCTCTCTATCTCTCTCTCTCTCTCTCTTGCTCTCGGAGCATTCGTTTTGATTATATAGGTCTTGCAAACCTGAGTTTTCATCTATAGAATTTCTTGTCATTCCACTAAAAATAGTATCGTTTAGAAAAACGTTCAATTTCGATAAGTTCCTATTACAATTCAAATAATGAATCTTAACTCATGAATATCCTTCCTTTCGATAATTTTATCAGTTATGTAAGAGTCAATCTGTTTCAAAGCTCAAATATGTGCTTTTTCGAAAACGAATGAGAAAGAATATAAAAAGAATCAAGAGCATAAAAAGTTATAGTTCTCAAAAGAATTAATGAGTCTCTTAGAAATTGAGAATCAGTGATAGTGCCCCGTATCGATGGTCCATGAAATCATGTCTTATGGACACGCAATGACTCCTGAAGAAACCACACCAATACTGGAGTCACCTGAACATCGATGAGTGACGATAACTTCCATTCGGTAACCAGCCTTGCAATCGAAAAGCGATCACAGATTCCGAATGAAATCAATTTCGACTAAAAAAATCAGAGCAGATATCCATCAGTGAATCCATGAGTGGGCCTATCATATCATAATATATATTAATTTTCAGTATTTTCAGCAGATAAGATACTAACATGAATAAAATATCAATCAGATCACACAGAAATAATAACACTTTTGGTCATTCTCACAATGTGCAGTTAATATTATACTCACAATCATGAAGTCTCCCACTGCAGTTGACAGATTCGTAACCAAAGTGAACGATGATCCAAAAAGTTTATCTGGAATTTCTAGAGATACTGGTTTTCCTGGTTCAAAAATCACTATGTCTTCCGTTGTTGTTGGTGTTCTTCTTGTTGTTGGCTTTGGCACTTCCCATGCAAATCCCTTGGATGCTGAAGGCTGAAAAATTTTTAATTATTGAATATTGAGTCATATGATTATCAGGTGGGTTCAGGATCGAGGTTATTGAATGTTTTCTCAAGATACCATCTCGATAAATAGTTTTTCTCCAATTTCATTCCACTTGGATGTTTTGAAGGGTTGTATATCCCCGACCCTAATGTATTCATTCGGAGATAATGAATGAATTCCCACAATATGATACATTAATGATGGGTCAGACCAACTGAGCGCTGAACCCCGTGGGTAATGAAGATCAACCGGCCAATTCAGCGGTGAACAAAATAGGTAGATTTCAAAGCATTTTCTTTAGACAGGCCACCTGGGCAGCGGCTTATCCCCTAACTAGTTGTTGGTTATTGAAGATTGGGGGAAGTTTATTGAGACAAGTACTGGTGTAGAGAGGAACGAACGCGAAAGTATTCTCTTGGTGCAATATGGCAGAGCTAGTTGTGAATTTTGTGTTAAGTGGATGTGGACAAAAAAGTTGTTTATCAACGACTACAAATTCTGAAAACGCCATGAATACGAAAAAGGTAAACATTTGTGGATTTGCTGTGGACAAACATGCGGAGCACGGTGCTATACACTAGGTAAGATTCGACTTCGTATTTTGTACCTATTAGAATAGAATATAGTTTATTCCCCAATTTCCATTATTGCGATTACAAAGTTCTCAAAAGTTCCACATATATAAATATAAACAATGGATCAAACCATAGTAGGGCGTAGGGAACAAAAATCAATATAACATAAAATCAACATATCTTACCAAATTTAACAAAAAAAACTATCATATAACATTCACAAATAGAATTTGATAATTGAATTTCACATATGTGAATAATAAGTAAGGAAAATATCAAATTTTACAGTACAGGAGTAGAAATAAAAAAAATATTTGCATGGTGATGCCATCAGCGCACTTTTCGAAACTGACATTGTAAGAATTCATCCGTTCGATGAAAAAACTGTGAATTAAACAGCTTCTTCAATTCCTTTTTGAATAATTCAATATTGTCAATATCCTGTTTTGTTCTGGCGATATGATTGAAGACTTTCATAGCTGTATACGAAGGTCCTTTTCGATTGGTGTCATATTTGATGTTAGGCAAAACTAACTGTTTGTTCTGCCTGGTGTTATGACCGTGGATGTCCAACATTTTTTTTTTATTGTGCTCCGATTCTGTAATATTATTAATAAGATCTTGTGAATATACAGGTTTATTACTGTGGAGATTTGTAGTCTCTCAAGGTGGGGTCTACATGTTTCCCTTGGATCGAGATTAGATATTGCTCTGATGACTTCCTTCTGGAGAATGAGTGAACGCTCAACAGATCTCCATGCTCCCCAGAATTCAATTCCGTATGAGATTAAGCTGTGAAAGTGATCATGATAGACGATGAGCACCGCACCTGCTCCCAACTTTTCTTATCGTTCTTATTGCAAATATGGATTTACTCAGTCTTTTATTCATATTTTTTATGTGGATGCCGAAGATGAGATTTTTGTCAATATATAATCCTAAGAATTTAATACTTCCACGCGGCTCAATGTTACCAGATGACGTAGTTACTACAATATTGGGTTTTGGATTTCGTGGATGTTGAAAAGAAAAAATGAATGTCTTTGAACTATTTAGCAGAAGTTTGTTTGTAGAAAACCATTGAATTATTCCATGCATTGAAGTTTGGCTTCTCGTGGCCAGTTTTCCCCAGTTTTTGTCATCGATCAGGATACTGGTATCATCTGCGAATAGTAAAGAGAAGGTTTGGAGAAAATTGTTAATAAGATCATTAATATAAATCAAAAACGAGGTTGGGCCCAGCACATACCCCTTAGAACGCCGCATCTCACTCTTCGCTTTTGCGATTCTGTATTTGCTCTTAAAACATCAATCATTTCACTCAGCCTAACTGATATTTTGCGACCTGTCAAATACGATTTGATCCAATCATGAGGTATTCCTCTCCGGCCATAGAAAAATAGTTTGTTTAAAAGGATGCTGAAGTCTACACAGTCAAACGCTTTTGACATGTGTTTCAACTGTATTGGATTTTTGTTCCAAATTGGATATTATCTTATTGACGAGAGAATATGCAGCATCAGATGTATTCTCACCTTCATGGAAACCGTACTGTGACGTTGTAAGGACTTTATGTTTTACCAGATATTCAACTAATTGCACTCTCCCACTTTTTCCAAAATTTTTGAGAAGACTGGTAGGAGTGTAATCGGCCTGAAGTTTGATAAAATCTCTCTTTCCCCCTTCTTGAAAAGAGGTTCAACGACTCCAATTCTGAAGAGCTTGGGGTAAGTACCTGTGCTGAGCGAGAGATTGAATATATATATCAAGGGTGGGACTGAGTTATCAAGGCATTATTTCACCAAAATGATTGGGATATTATCGTGACCACTAAATTTCTTATTAGCTATGTTTTGAATTATGTCCCTTATATCATGTTCTGCGACAGGATGGAAGGAGAAAGAGTAAATTTTATTAAAACTGACATTGTTCAAGGGATCTGTATGGTTTCGATTGCTGGTCAATCCAGATGTGGCATCACAATTCTCATTGGTGAAAAAAAAAATCCTTAACAAACCCCATTTTGATTTCTGATTGAGGTACCATTCTTCCTAATATGAACTTCGTTTTCAAAAACATTGATCTTTTCATTAAAATATATTTCTTTCGCTTTTTTTGTAACTTTTTTTGAAGTACTAGGGTAGATATTGACAAACTGGATTATACAGTGCTTCTCAGAAGTCTCCTTTCCCCCTCTTATTTTTGGAACGATTATACATAAACAAGTGAAATTTGGAAACTGAATATTAAAGGTTGTAGTGACGAAATCGTCAAAGATGACGTCACAAGGCTATATAATTTTAGTTGAAACCCTACGGCAAGCGACACCTCCTTCAAAAGGTATCGAAAAAACCTATTCAATGATACTAATTTGGTTTGTGTTTATGGCAGTTTTAATGGCTCATTAGTAAACATTAAAATTTAAATTCCATTCAGTATGATATTAATTACAGATTCAAGAATCAGTTTCTACTCAAAGAAATTGCTCGAAGTGACCTCCATTCACTTCCTGACAGTAAAATATCCCATTTTTAAACTCTTCTCGTACTTTTGCAAATGTGTCTGCGGAAACAGCCTCACATTCTGCAACAATACGTTGTTTTAAAGCGTCAATATTGTCCGGTTCAGTGGCGTAAACCTTCGAAGTGAGGTACTCCAACAGAAAAAAATCCAAATGTGTGAGGTCCGGTGATCGAGCTGGCCATTCCGTTGAACCTCGTCGTCCAATCCATCTACCACGATACTCCTCATCCAAATACCGTCTTACTGCACCGTAATAGTCTGGAGGAGCACCATCCTGTTGGGATGTTATTTCCAAATTGCCGAATTCATCTGGATTATCTTCCAAAATTTCAAGGATTAACGGTTTTATTGCGTTTTGCAACAGCTCCAGATAAACCTCACCAGATGAATACGTATTCAAAAAAAGAGGCCCAACGATGTGATTTCCCAGGATATCTGCCCAAACATTCTCCTTCTGGGAAATTGGGTATGTGTTTCACGAAACAGGTGAGGATTTGCGTCACTCCAATACCTCACATTCTGTGTATATTCATTTCCATTCAGATAGAAAGTACTTCCGTCACTAAAACAAATTGTTTTGAAATAGTCTGGCTGTTGGTTAATTTTAGTTTTCATATTTTCACAAAATCTAGTCTTCGAACTGGGTCGTCGTCTGAGAGTTGATGAACCATTTTTAATTTGTATGGATGAAATTTTTTTTTTCCAACACCCTGTGAACTGTACTTTGACTGACTTCACAGGTAGATGCAACGTGAGTTATTGAAGAAGTAGGATTACCTATTACTTCTGCCAGTATATCAATTTCTTTCTCATCAGAAATTTGTGGTCTGCCAGATCGTTTCGCATCATTAATACTACCCGTTGTTTCAAACTTACGAAGGAGCTCCCTCAAATAAGTCCCCGAAACGGGGCGATCAAGAAACCTCTCATTAAAAATGCGTTCTGCTGCATGAATATTTTGTCCAGTTCCACCAAGAATTAGGATCGCTGCTACTTCATCACCTGAGGCACATACCGTTTCGCTTCTTGAAGTACTTGAACGTTCGGCTCACAACAGTTTATCAAATTTTTTAAATGTACAAAAATATTAAAAGTACCAAAAGCTGCTAAAAGAGTTGAACGTTCGATCAACAATACACAAATTATTAAATGTACAAAAACTTGGACAATTACAAAAACGTCGGATTAGGGAGACTAACAAAAGCGTCAGCTCATTTGACAACTATCCAGAGGCGGAGCTTGAATTCGGAATTTCAGTATTAACTGATTTAATTCATCACAGCTTTGCGTTTCTTGAAAGCGAGTTGCCAAAACTGCCATAAACACAAACAAAATTAGTATCATTGAATAGGTTTTTTCGATACCTTTTGAAAGAGGTGTCGCTTGCCGTAGGGTTCCATTTAAAATTATTGGTCACATTGACCTTGTGACGTCATCTTTGACGATTCCGTCATCTATCATCAGTAGTAGGGAATTGAACAACCTTTAATATTCAGTTTCCAAATTTCATTTGTTTGTGTATAATCGTTCCAAAAATAAGAGGGGAGGAGGGGACTTTTGAGAACCACTGTATGTTCAACAAAAATTGAATTTATCTCTTCATTCTCCCAATTGCTACCCCAAATAAAATCTTTTTTCCTATTATATCCCACTCTTTCTCCCATTTCGCAAAAGGAATAAAAATTAATACAACTCTCCTTTATCGACCTAACATTTTCAATTTCCATTTTCAAATATTAAGTAGTCCAGATATTTCTCTTGGGAAATGTTTAAAATTTTTGAGTTCATATCTGAACCATGAGCTGAGATTTGGGGATCACGTAGGAGACCTGAATAATAAACCAGCCTCAGGATTTTATGCCATCAGAATTATAACCAAGGAGTTTGGGTTCAGTGCAGGCAGAATCTTGTAGAATCTCACCTGAGGTATGTCGCTTGCCGTAGGGTTCCATTTGAAATTATTGGTCACAATGACCTTGTGACGTCATCTCTGACGATTCCGTCATCTATCATCACTAGTAGGGAAGTTTACAACCTTCAATATTCAGTTTCCAAATTTCACTTGTTTATGTATAATCGTTCCAAAAATAAAAGGGGGGAGAGGGGACTTTTGAGAAGCATTGTATGTACATTTTCAGTTCCTTTTTTCATTTTTACCAAACAGCTTTTATTTTCGCATGATATCCTTGTTCCTTGGGTAACCCAATTTTTATTTGTTTAATTGTTCTCGTTTATTTTCATTTGTTTTTCTGGGAAACATTTATCGAAACAGAACAGTAATTTATCATAGAAGTGCTCCACAGCTGCATCCGTGTTAGTTGAGCTATATTTATAAATCAGATCAATCTATTACACGGAGCATTCTTTCAAACTTTGCTTCATTGCTCTAAGTGAATAGTCTTCTCATTTCAAAGCGAGGGCGATTGGGGTGATAGTGAGAAGTAGCCAACTTGAGGAGTTGGCCAAAGTGATCCGAAATCACTATTTCTATATTTTCTGCCGTGTTCGATTCTCCATCGTTTATGATAAAATTATCAGGAAATGTTTTTGTTGTTTTCGGGATTTTTGTCGGTGTATCTATTGTTGTTCTCAGTCCATACTGATTCAGAATTATATCAAGTTATTTTTTGATGTATTTTCTGTGAAAAAATGTATATCAAAGTCCCCGCCTATAACTACATGTCTAAAATTGTTCTTATTGAAAATTTCATGTGACAGATTTCCAAAAATATTTAAGAAGTTATCTTCATCACCAATAGGTGATCTATAAATACCCAAGACAATACATTTATTGTTTTCATCGTAGGCAGTTCCAAATTCGCGATCCTTTTCTACTGGTCTGGTCCTTAGTTTAACGAATGGAGCGACCTGTGAATCATTTCTAGTGCATATCATCACCCCACCGTGTTGAAATGTTGTTCGCCAAAAACAAGAAATTGTATTGAAATTATCTAAGGCTATCAAATCTTTAATTTGTTAACCAATGTTCTGTTAAGATAATAACATCTAAGTAACATTTTTCCTTTTTGGCTGAATTCATCTAAAAAAATATTGAGTTTTATGAACATCCTGTTTATATTTTCAACAAATCAATCATCAATCTTGTTTCGTACATAACGTATATTCTGATGGAACAAAGCAATACTGGAGTTTGATTGCTACTTTTCATCAGAGTTCACTTTGTAGTTGAGCATGTTCCACATTTCTCCTCTATTTTCTGGAATGTTGTCTATCTATCTTGCTTTGAGATGAAGATGAGTGATTTTTGTTTTGGGCTATAATTTTTGGAATACCTTCTATATATTTTATGGTTAAATCGATCTCACCTTTGTGTGTGCGCTGTTTCAACTCTTGGCGTAAACATTGGGGATACTCCCTTTCTGCCTTCGATGCGTTCTCTTTCATTGTGACATCCTTGTAGGAGGTGGTTGATCTCAATACAATCCCCTTACGTATCAAGAATTCGCAAATCTAGCTTTTATCAAAATGAACTTTCAACGGTCTCAGGATTAACATTTCCCAGCCTGTGCATATCTATGATGTGGTAGTTTGGTGAGTTTCTCCCAAAGTTTTTTTTATTGATTCAACTATATCAATGACTATTATTTCGTCTCCTTTTGGGGTCAGTTTCAGCAACTCCGAAAAAAATAAGATTCTCTTTTCTATTGAGATTATCTCTAATCGTTCTGAGATTTGGTGTTGATTGATTATTGAATTCAGCAACTTGGGCTTGGAGTTGGCTCACCGATTCTTGCAGTTTTATGTTAGAGTCCATCAGCTCCTTCATGATGATTTGCATTGATCAATTATTGTTTCGTGTGTGGATAGTCTTTGTTCATGATTTTCCAGATTGTAGTTAATTTTTTTCATGTCTTTTCGAAGACTTAGTTGGGTTTTCTTTATTTTTGACATATCTTCTGCTATTTCTTTTTGTGACCCTACTAATGTTGTTTGGGTCGAAGAAAGTTTGGAAGGTTCGTTGAGTATTACCTGAAATTGATCTGCTGGACTCATTACTTTTTCATCACGTACTCTACCCATTTTTCCCTAGTGTTCCCCATTGGGAGAATCTGCATTTCTAGAACGTTCAAGATTTGTTACGCATTGTGGACAGCTCCATTTTTGTGAAGTTTTTTGAATGTATGCCAGATCTCTATTGGTAGGCTTGACGCAAATGGCATGGTATTTTTCCAGACAATTACAGAAAGTTATTCTAGGTTGGAGTGATTTCCAGAGTACAGCTCTGACAAATTTCCGGCATTTTCTCGAAGTCCAATCTGCAGTTCCAGGGTTCTCTTCTCGATTTGGCAACGCTACTGTTGACTTTCACCTGATTCTCTTGGGGACAAAGATCGTGATGAGTTTATTTACATACACTCAGTTCTTGTTTTTCAATAGCGTTTCTTTGCATGTGTCACATTAATTTGGGATGGTCACAAAAAGTGGATTCTGTTTTCGTTGTTTATACGGTATACCCCGGATTCTTGTTAATGGGTAATTTCAAATTCATTGACTATTATGCCACACTCTGGCATTTATGAATGATACAGAGTGAGTTAGCTACAGATGAACACGTGTAGCATAGCTCACACACACACCCTATATACTAACAAACAAATAATTCTTTTTTCAATTGTTAATTTTTTTATGATTTCTTTTAGATGTAACTCATGGATATATTTTTTCTATTGCAGATGATGACATTCCCTGTAATCCAGAAGCTGAGCTGGGAAGCAGATAGTAATATTCGTAAAAGAAAGGCTGTAGAAGACATTTGCCAACAACCCTCCAAAATTATGACGCTAGATATTGCCAATTCTATGTACAAGGACAATTTATCGACTAGAGATTTAGAGCTTATAAGTCATAATATCAATCGGAAATCTCAGAAAATCTTGCCAAAATATTGCAGATGTGCACAAAGACGTCAGCGAGCTGAATTTACTAACGGACCGTTACGAATGTTTTTTGTTAAGAAATGATTCAGTAAATAATATTATAATATTTGGATGTCTCTCAAATTCAACGTGCCTGGCACAATCAGATACATATTATATGGATGGAACGTTTAAGTACTGCACACTTTTTTTCAACTGTTCACCAAACCAAACAATTGTATACGTAAAAATTCAAAGCATTTTAACTTTGGTCATTGTAAAAACAAAAAAAGTAAAAGAAGCGGATTAATTTGTATTTACATGTGTTTCACGCTGATTTATCTATTTTTCCATTGGATTTTGAGTAGAGTAGTTAAATATTGTTCAAAATGCTATGATAGTATTTGTATTTTGTATATATAAATCTGTGTATAGGGTAGAAAGTAATTGTTAGTAATTTTCTTTAGGTTAAATATTGTTCATAATGCTAAATGAGTATTTCTGTTTTGTATTTTGTATATAAATATATATATATATATGTATATTTTGTATATATATATATATATGTATATACATATATATATATCTATATATATATATATATATATATACGTATGTGTTACATAAATAAACTCTTTTTGTCTGTAAGCTTGTATCATTCATTAGCAAAAAATGGCATTACAGCGTGAAATAATTTCTCTGATAAATTCTTATTGGAAAATGTAAAAATACTGTTTCTAGTGCTGCGTTGGCCAGTCGTTGTTAAATCCAACCACTCAGTTCGTACGTCTCATTTCGTTACCCATTTTACCTGAGGGTATTACACCGCTGAATTGGCTTCCGCCCGTTGATGATAACGTTAGCGTGATTGTATTTAAATAAATAAATAGAACCAACGATTTACAATTTCGAAGGACTAAAATATCAAATGTTCAAATTATACATCGGTAGCTGCCTGACAGAACCGATGATTTTTTATGTTTTCTTTGTTACTATCGGACAAAAACAGAAAATCGTACTTCCTTGTGTTTTGTTTGAAAAAAGCAGTGTGTTTGAATTGTTCATCGAGAATTAACTTTGTCAATGCATAAAAACAAATTGAATTCACTGAACGAAAAATAATTGAAACTACTTCCATGATCTGATTTAGAGATGAAATGCGCACCCAAAGGGAAGTGTTGAGTTGTTCAATGCAACCATCCTAAGCATTAGCTGAGCAATATAGATTCTGAATGCTGCAAATTTGAGGATGATGGTGATCTTCCTCAATTCGGTCGACCCTCAACATCAGAAGACCATCACCTTAATGTTTTGTTAGCAATACAAGAAAACTCAATATAACTGATTGTCTTCTGATTCCCATATGGTAATCAAACAGATGTTCAGAAAACAAGATATTTTGAAATATTTTTCTACAGATTCACCGACACTAACAGTTCACAGAAATACATATTTGTTTTGTTTAAATGATTCCAAAGGGTTGTCATTTTTGGGAATCCAAGTATGGTGGTTAGACGGCCCAAGTGTTGATGAGTTGGGATATATCAAGTATCGCTCCAGAAATGAAGCGATAGTCAGGGAGCAACTATTGAGAGGAAAATCTGTATTGAATCTATTTGGTAATTTATATAAATGGAATATTATTGTTACGGAAGAGTTTCTGCATCAACCAATAAAGGAAATGAGAACAATATTGAGTTGGTTATGGAATTAAAGAGTGAGTGGTATTGCACGGATTCTCCTGGATTTCTCCGGAAATTGTCTAGCCAAATGGTACAACTGGAAATCATAATGCACTCCGAGATAAATGAAAATAAACCCTATATGTGAAGAATGTGATAAATTATATTCTCAAGTATATGTCTTATATTATAATAATACCCCGAGACAATTACTACTGTGGCAACTATAATAAGATTCGAAGAGATTTTCAGAAAAGATATGATAGTGCGTTTTGAGCTTTCGTATAGGGAAAGTCCCGAGAAAGTAATGATAATAATAATAATAATGATAATGTTTATTTGCACAATAATTGACAATACATATACAATGTAGCAAAATAAACAAGACGAATCTGCAAAGTCTAATGGCTGTATGCAGAGTAAGTATTCACTTTAATAAAATAAAAATTGTATTAATGATTTAATGATTTATGTTACCTACATCTACTGCACTCAATATTCAAACCTCACAATACTACCACAGTAATAATTGGAAAGTGAATAAAATGTAATAATATGTAATAATAGTAATATAGTAAATAGTAAAGCACTATTCTCATAGTAAAGCACTATTGTCATAGGGAATTCCTTATACATAAGCTTGTACATTTTATGCAATTCTTTCTGATGAAGCTACTTTTGTTCTGAACGGCCATGTCAATGGGTAATTCACCGCTATTGAGTAACCGAAAATTTCCAATGGATGGAAGTACTACACTCAAAATTCCCAGAAACTGAAAGTGTGAAGCAATATAGTCGACGAAATAATTCGGGTCCCTTATTTTTTCCTGTAGTGATAACTCCCAGATGAAAAGGAAACTAATCTTCTGGAAAATTAATTATCATTTCAATACATTTTGCCTAGACATCCCCAGATCACTTCTTGTGGGGATACTTTGGAAGCAAAGTATACCTCACTGGGCCGGAGAATTTAGAGGATTTAAAAGCAAGAATCCGCCCTAATTCAAAATGGAGAACAACTCTGATAAATTTGAATATAATTCGCGGTATACCTTGCATACTTGGATTTGGTGTACCTACGTAGGACAAACAGAATGTTATCTGAAAGATTGACTGAAACAACATCAATTTAACTCACTATGTTGAGATCAATGAAAATGAGAATATCAGTTTTAGATAAAGAAAATCCTTTGCAAAAAATATATTTCTTTGAATGGCACATATCGTCAACAATTACAAAAAAAAAAACAAAGTAATTGTTGGCAATCATAAATTTTATCATTCCATGAAGAGACAACTCATATGTTGTCCCAAAAACCTCAATTTCGGATAGACTATTGATTAATTATAATTTAATATGTAGGAAATTATTTTGTATTGCTCTGGGATATCTTAGTTGAACTGTTTCCCGTGAATTTCAATTTAATGATACATACCGTATTCAAAAACCACAACAATTTCCGTGAAGGTTCAAGAAAAAATAATCTCACTCTGCGTATGATTTCAGTTGAGAATCGTCATGTTCAGGTAATTCAAGTGTTAGTTTAACATGTTTGAGATGAAGGAATTTCTCTGCATTTTTTTGAATGGCTCATATTCACAAGATAATCAATAAGAATTGTTTCAGATTGGAAAAAAACAACAATTCTTGAAGTATCTTTGGACAATATAAGAAAAACAACCCATCTGTTGTGCCAAATATCTTGATTTTGGGCCGACTATTAATTAATTATATTTTATTGTTTTGATTTGACGCAGCCGATACTTGATGAAGTGTGAAGTGTTTTTTAGTATAAGTTATCTCGCATCGTTCTGGGATATCTTAGTTGTACTGTTTCCCGTGGATTTCAATTTTGATACATGCAGTATTGTTAATAAATCAAATACAATACAAATACAATTTCTTTGTATGTTCAGAAAAATCATGCTGGTTTCCTGACACCAATACTCTGATTACAATGGGTGATGAAGCACAATTGAGAATCATCATGTTCGGGTAACACTAGTATATGTTCCTCTATATCCAATTGTTATTGAACCTCGCACTCCATATAGTAGTGTTTAATATGAACACGTTCCCGAATTCTGATTCTCAATGAAAGTCTAAAATAATGAAGGGTATTTTCTTATAGTCCCTTTGCTTGCAATCTCAATAATCAATGGAAAAAATGTGGGAGGTCAGAAAAATTTGAGATTTGATTTGTAGACAAATGGATAGATTACCGTATCAGGCGTATTTCGATTTGTTCATCTACCAAAAATTCATTTATAAGGCCTAATTTGATATTTTTTTTCCTGATGGCAATAATTAATTAAGTTTTCGAAAAATTTTGCTGCTTGAAGTGTTATTAGATTCATAGTAAAATATTTCTGTGAATTAATGATTCGATCATAAATTCTCCAGTTTTCTGTTACAATTGATATCTAGTATTTTTTCTGATCGGGGTAAATATTTGGTATCTATATGTGTGTGTGTTCGACTAGCTATCGGACGGACGTGTGTTGAATCTCTCCACTGTCAATGCGAATTCTAAGTTCAAAGCCTATAATTTTTACATTAAATGAAAAGTGTGAAGTGAAGTAACAAAGTATAGAATCAAATATAAGCCTCCGTGTGTGAATTATATCTCATATAGGAAAGATATTCCATTGATAGTGAGATTGTAGTCCCACTCTGCTGAATAAAAACAGAAAAATCATACTCAAGAAAAATCCAGTGCACCCAAAACAACGTCAATGGAGAGTGATAAATTACAACAAAAACGACACTCTTATTGATCACTGAAACCACTTTCAATCAAGGGGATCACAAACTTCGAACAGGTTCAGCCATAATGACAGAATCAGAAAAATCGGATGAGGATATCTACGGTGAGATTATGAGGAATTGAAATGTAATAAAAAACTGCGTCGAAGCAAGCAAGGCCCGATTACTACTGAATATTGAAGAGGTCATAAATACAGCCGCTGAATTGAAACGGAAAATCGAAACCTCAACGGAGAAATGGAGTTCCTAAGAAAAGCCCCAAATAGAAACAACATAGTGATCTTTGAGCTGAATAGAAGAAGCAGGAAATGAACCCACAAAATCCGTGCATTGCAATAAAAGAACTACTTGACACGGAGTTACACGAAAGTGATTTCAGTGACTGTTACCCACTTGGAAAACTGGATAGGTGTTCTATGGAAATATAATTCTCATTTGCCCTGGAGATAAAAATAGTTCTGCATAACTGCCAGATGCTGAAGGGGAAAAATATTTCCATCGCCTACGACTCAACTGAATAGCAACGAAGCGACAACAAAATACTTGGAAAACACTTATTCCTTGCCAAACAAGAAAATTAATACAAAAACTGCTCCATAAAGAAGGGCAGACTCCACGTGGAGGAATAATATATGAAGGCAGCGACCTACTGGACAGAGACTACCAGGATGAAATGCTCCCAGAGAAACCCAAGAGTGCGCCTGCTACCCCAACCTTGGTCAATATAAATAAAACGACGGAGAAATCTACAAGATAAGTTGAGATATTCCCAGCCACTATCAAAATTGGACACACAAAGAAAACGTATCAACTTCGCCAATCGATCAGAAAAAATCGATGGAAACCCGCTCCACATCCACAACCACTAAATAGGTATATTCATCTCCCTCATTATATTTCCCGTTCATTTTTGTTTACGTACCTCATCACATTCCATTCATGTTATAATACCTTTGAATAATCGTTAATATGGAGCAATACATTCGTGACTTCGAAATAGAGAAGTAGTGCAAAGTTTCATTCTACAGAATCATAATGAATTCAATGACATTTTGAGTGTAAATCGAAACGTAAATAATTCCAAAATTGTTCACAACAATATCCGGAGCATCAACAAAATTTTCCTCAACAATATAAAGTCAGGCATCGATTGCATTGTTTTAACGGAGACATCGGTAATAAATAACCCTGTGGTCTAGTCGAGGAGTGAGTATCCTTCGAAAAATCGTTCCAAGTCCACCGAAAATATGAGCAATGGCTCATTCAATTCGGGATGTCATACTGAGAAGTCATATTTTTCGATTTTTTCCGCCTACGAAAATTAGCTTTTTCAACAAATAACAAAAAAAATACATTAGTTTTTTGGAAATTGCTCAAAAACTGATGATACTAGAGAAAATAATAAAACAGACTCTCGAACAAGTGGAGATTTTCCACGGAAAAGTTTCCACCCCCGGAACTCTATCTCAACTATTTATAATTTTAATTGAACGTTGAAAATGGGATCCGCGCGGGCGTTACATCAGGATTGCAGCACCTCTCGAGAAAGCAATGCACATTAAATATTTGTTTATACTATGAATTATAAATAAAAAGAATCAAAAAAAAATTATAGCATCATCTGAACATTTAAAAAAATGAAATTTCGTTGGAAAAACATTTTTCATTTTATTTTGATGATACGAGGCTATTGCTAATTGAGTAGTTTTTTTGATCCGCCGATTTCATTGAAACTGAATAATTCTTTACAGGATGAATGAATTTTCCTTTTTGCAGCATAATTTACATGTGTACTCAATAATATCACTCTATAAAATTGTTTCAAAGTTGATAATTCAATTAATTATAAATTAACAAAATATGAGAATCGAGTAAATAAGGTGAAAAAAATATATCATATAATTATCAGTTTTATGTCTGACAAAAACATTTGAAAAAATGGAATTACGCTATTTGTTTATGGAATATTTATAAACAATTGGATAAGTTGAAGATTGTTTTGTCGCATTAGGTTTCTGAAAGTTTATAGTGTTAAAAAAAACAAAATAATCAACTTCAAAAGAATTCTATAGCGTAATATCATTAACACATTCAAAATATGCTCCAGGAAGCAAAAAAATCATGGAGTCATTATATAAACAATTATTCGGATTTCAATGAAATCGGCCTCACATCATCAAAATTCAATAAAAAATGTTTTACAAGGAAATTAAATTTTTTTCAGTATTCAGATGATACTATGGTTTTTTTAAATTTGTTTATTCATATTTAATAGTATAAACAAATAATGTATGTGCATCGCTCTTTCGAGAGCTGCTGTACTCCTACCGTAACGCCCGCCCAGAGCCCTATTTCCAACGTTGAATTATAATTATAAATGATTGAGATAGAGTATCGTGAATAGGGATTTTTCATTGGAAAATTTCCTCCTCTTCAGGAATCTGTTTTCTATTCTATCATCAATAGTTTTTGAGCAAAACAAATGTCATTCTCGTTAAAAAAAGGGCATTTTTGTCGGCGGAAAAAATAGAAAAAAATTTCTTTCTCAAAATAACATTCCGAATAGAATGAGCCATCGCTCATAATTTCAGGAGACTCGGAACGATTTTTACAGGGCACTCACTTTTTGACTAGACCATCGAATTTCACAACATCAAAGGATATAACATGGTCTTCAACGATGGCAATCCAAATAGGAATGATGGTCCTGTAATATTTATGAAATCAAACTACAAATTCACTTACAAAATACGTGAAATACTAGATTGTAAAACCATCCACTTCGAAGTAAACATGGTAAACAACAGAAAACTTGTTATAATTGCGACTTACCGATCCTCTCCCCCATTGACCAATTTGAATTCAATCTATCCCTAAATGAATTCTTGACGAACGAACTGATGCCTACATACTCTATTTTCATTGGTGACATGAATATTGACATCCTATGAAACGAATAATATTGCTACGAGTACCTGAATATTTCAAGCGAACACACAACGCTTAGGTGATAATGAAACAAGAGTCAAGAACAATAATGGCACATGTGTTGATAACATCTTCATCAAATCTGAACTGAATATCTGATCATGCCACTCATTAAACAGACCTGCGTGATAGATCATTACACAAACGCACTTCAAATATTACTCACACAATTCGAGCACAAAACTACAAAAACACATCTTAAAAAATTTATTGATTACAAAAAAAATATATATTGAGGATGAATCTTGGAATTCTGTTTTCTACTCAAACAGCCCCAAGGATAGTACTTACAAATTCATGGATACCTTCAGCCAGGCTATAAATGACTGCACAACAGTAAAAATTCTAGGAAGAAAAGACTCAAAATCGCACATTGGATCACGAAATCATTGGTCAAATCTCCTGATACAAAAAAAATACTATACAAAAAATAACGAAACCATCCAGAAAACATAGAACACAAAACACAATATAAAAACTACGGAAATACGCTCACAAACTCAATAAAAATGACCAAACTTGAGTATTGCTAAAATAAAATTGGAAACCATGCATCCGATAACAAAGCATTGTGGAAAATAGTTCAGGATATAAGCAATAAAAACAGGTAAAAATTACATATTAGCAATGGAGAATGAGTCCTGGCGAACCATTTACTGATTAAAATCAAATTTCCAATGAATTCAATAAAGTCTATACACAAATCGGAGAAAAATCCCAAATTATACCCATCCAAGAAACATTTCAATGGATAAATTTGTTCTCCTCCCAACTGATGCGGAAGAAATTGCGAGACTCATCGGTGAGCTGAAATATAAAAAAGTACAGGCGTGGATGATATAAATACCGAAACTCTCAAGTCCATACAGTACATCAAGGAACCTCTTTCATATCTTATTAATTTATTGATGGAAAAGGAGACCTGGCCAGAGGCTCTCAAAGAAGCTGTAGTAGTGCCAACTCACAAAAGTGGAATAAAGTCAGATATAACTAATTACCGGCCGATATCGTTGATGTTTTTCGAAAAAGCTCTCAAAAGACGGCTGATTTCTTATATTTCCAAGGATAACTTGATATCTGATAAACAGTATCGCTTCAGAGAAAAACTTTCCACTCAAATTGAGCTCATGGCTCTTACTACAAAAATATCGTCGGTTTTGGACGAAAAAAAAAATCGTACCTATGCGTCTTCAAGGATTTGTCTGAAGCATTCGACACTGTGAGTCGTAATCTTTTCTTGCAAACATTGCAGGGTATTGGCATACGAAACAAGTGTCTTTAACTCTTTGGAAGTCACCTCACCAATGAATATCAGTGTATGAGATTGGTTGAAGTGAACAGTGAATGGAAATAAATAGAATATGGGGTCTTCCAGTGGACCGTACTAGGGCCCTTGCTTTTCAACATTTATATCAATGATATGTTTTCAGTAGAGGGACACGGAGAAATATTGGGATTTGCCGAAGATACCGAAATATTCCAAGAAGGAGATGATTGGAAACAACTGTTAAACACTATACATACTGACCTACTCTCGATCAAAGATTGGCTCGAGCACTATCTACTCACTGTGAACCTTAAAAAAACGTTATATCTACCATCTAACTCAAATCGCTCCGAAACACCAACATTCAATCGCATTACATTTTGTACAAATAGGCATTATAATACAATTTTGCCCCAACAAAAAGTCAAATACCTATATTCTCAGACCCTTCCGTTAGAAGAGACATATATATCTGCAACAAACCTTTCGCGATCATATATAAATTAACATATCTGAACGATATATTAACATTTCACTGGCTCAAAGCTCATTATGATGATTTAGTTGAAAGTCACTACGATATGGTACAGTTGGCCCACTTGCGCCCCCTAGAAATACTACAAAAAAGGTTATTATGTCCAAAGATTTCAGGTATTTCTCGAAGAGACCTAATCAACCATGCTATAACATTCGATCTCCAACAACTATTTTTTTACAACACAATCCTAACATTGATTTGCTGAAAATATGAACAGGATGTTCATAAAATCAGATGTGGAATCATCTGCGACTGGAAGATAAACTTTAGTCACTATCTTCCATCGTCAAGATAACCTCTTGTGGGGTATTCATGTTGAAAAGGGAAACATTCTCAATTAAATATTGACCAGAAAGATTTTTTTTGTTAATTGAAAAATCCACGATAAATGAAGTTATTTTTTGTGAATGTCTAACAGAAAACAACTACTTCCCCGGCTGAAGCCACGCTGAACATTGATTTACATCTGGTCAATATTCAATTGAGAATGTTTCTCTTTTCAATCCTAACATATTATATAAAAATGAATGATCTTTCATCATGCTACTCCACTCTCACCTTACTCGGAAAAAGCATCACCACAGCGTTTACCAATCACATACAGTGGTCAGGCAACCGTCCCACCGATACCCAGCACCAAAAATGTATAACTTCATTCCTCTGCACGGAATCGGTAACCTGATGTTGTTTAAGGAAGAATTGGAGTCGTTTATTCATAGTGAAACAAAGCGAAATTTGCAGATTATATAGACAACAAATAAATTATGATATCACTGGTGCGCCTCTGATACGTCACTCCAACCCTGCTCTTGTTATCAATTATGAGAGTACTACGTTAAAGTCCAACCTCACCTTCACGTGGTATGTGGTGAACGGGCCGCGGCCGTGCGTTGAATGGGGCAGCTTGCATACATTCGCTTCGGCCAAAAAGGCTCTGGCAAGCAGCTCCAAAACCAAGCTGTGAGCACCGTGGTGACGGACGTATGGCACTGGGGTCTCAAAAGAAACGGTGCCGCAAAGGAGCCTCCGAGCAATAGTGCGAAATTTCGAAGTGATCAGCCTTAGCCCTGTGCAGGGTGCACCATAGGGCTGGACCAACTCCTTCCCCTTCACTCACTCGTAGGAATAAATGACAAAATTCCGGAGGGGAATGAGGACAACTCTTGGTCTTCTTGATTCCTTTCAGAGCACTGAAGAGGATATGATTCCGAGCGTTCGCCGAGATCGGCACAGGACTCTTCAGGGTGCTTAACAAACGATAGAGACTGCCCAGTTGAACCTCCAGCACCGTAAGGTAGCCACGGCAGTACTCGCAGTTGCTGGGAGGAAACTCGAAGTGTCCCTTAATCGGGAACCATGAATGCGACATGTTGAAACGAATCGCATCAGGTAAAATACAATGGGCCAAAAGGCTCCAGTGTCATCTGAGTCTACAGCCAGATGAGCCTACGAGGTGGAGGTTTCAGAGGGTAAATCTGTCTCAGGTACTCTCACACCACCGCAAGGTGTCCATAAAATATTTCCTCCACCTTCCAAAAAAATAAACTATGCTAATAATAATAAACTCCCTTAATGCTTAAGTGTAATTCACCAATTGACAATACTTTCCTCTAGGTGCAATATATCAAAAGTTTCCTAATCCGTCAACAAAATTCTGAAATCTACCTCAATATGGTACATTGGAATAATACACCCTGGAAGAAACATCAGTCTACTTCACAAACTCAAAAACGTATTAATTCTTGTAATAGCTCCTAAAAATATGAACAATAGCTCATTGGATTCGGAATGACGTCTAGAAAAATGTATCAAAACGTTTTATAAGCAGATGAAAAATTGCAAAAGTTATAAATAAATGAAGATGAAAAAAAAAGGCATTTAGTTTTCCGCGAATAACTCAGAAACTATGGGAGATAATCGTAATCGGAACTGTATCGCTAATAATTTCAAATTAACGCTGAAAATAGGCCTCCGCGGAGCTATTTCGGGATGTACGTCACATAAAATTATTTTATTTAGGTATTAAATATTAATTGAAAAATTCAAACAAATTATGGTGTGTTTTTACCACTTGAAGGAATAAGGTTCCGTTGCAAAAATCGATCTAACTCAATTTTCCAACAAGTAAGGCGATTGTTAATTAACTGAATTTTCTAAGACCTTCGTGTTGATTGAAGGTTATGAAAATTGATTCAACCTAACACTTTTTCGCTTCTTGGAGCCTTTCTTATATGTGTACTTGAGAAGATCACTTAATTTTTTTTTTCAAAAGTTATTTATTTTGTTTATAATAAATTTTTTAAGTTGCAAAAAAGTCAAAAATTCAAAAAAATTTGTTAATATTTTTTTTAAATATTTGTATTCTGGTTTTGTATTGATGAAAGGCATTTATCAAATTGGAAACGTACTCGCTTTGTAGGCCGCGCGCGCATCACGAGAAAGCCATTTTCAGCGTTAATTTAAAATCATTGGCAATGAAGATAGAGTTCCGGGAGTTTTTTATTGGACATTGCCTCTTCATTGAGAATCTTCTTTCAGATTTTGATTGTTATAGTTCCTGACTTACTTGCGAAAAACTAAAAGCCTTTTTTTCACCTTCATTTGTTTATAACTTTTGCAATTTTGTATCTGCTTATAAAACATTTCAATACATTTTTCTAGACGTCATTCCCAATCCAATGAGCCATCGCTCATATTTTAAGGAGGTATTACAAGAATCAACACGTTTTCGAACTTGTGAAGTAGACTACACTACTAATTCCTGAGTTTCACTAAACTTATCTCACTGTTGTTTCTACTCATCATATGATGTAGCCTCGTCCATCAACCTTCTCATAAAAGGCTCTACAATATGTGTATCTATATGGAGTCTATATTGCCTTTTCTATGTATGTGTATACGTATGCTATATGGGTAAACAGGTATGTGAGCTTACTGTTAGGATAATAATGAGTTTTTAGTGAATACATATATGCCCAATGTTCAAACTTATGAAACTACGATTTGAATTGTCTATCCCTTTGTCGAAACAAGTGCCTTGCACTTATCGAAACTCCCGGTGTTCGTTCCTTTCTGTATCTTCACTGATATTTATAATTCGAATAAATACCTCTCTTATTATTATAAACAACTCCAATTGATGTCAATGCAGTGTCCATAGAGTCATATAAAATATTGTTCATTGTTGTTGAAAAAAATCCATCTCAATTCTCTGAGAAATAATTTTGCCACAATATCATCTGGGGAAGTGAAACTACTAATAATAGGGGAACAATGTTCGAGCAATTGATGATCTCATCCAACTTTGCGCTACTCAACACAGGTGAAATCACTAGGATGAACACAACGAGTCAGAATCACTTCGTACTTGACCTAAGTCTGTGTGATGCTACCCTATATCCATCACTTACTTGGGAGATCTCATAATTTTCCTACGATAGCGACCACATCCCGATATCGATCAGAAATGATAATTTCCGGGAGATGTCGGGTGAAATTTTCCAAAAATGGAAACTGAGTGAAGCTAACATCGAAAACTGGAACTTTTACGGTGAAATTATCGACTCCAACTTGGGACTTCCAGAGTCACTCGATGGGGGCATCAACACAATCGTTGAAGAATTCACCAATATCATCATAAGAGCAGCTCACGAGGCTATAGGAAAAACCTCCGAGATGAAACGACATGTTCCCGTCCCATGGTGGATTAAAGAATGTGGTAAAACTATCAGATCGACCAAAACGGCTTTCAACAAGTTGAAAAGAAACCACACCACGGATAATCTCGTGAACTTCAAACAACTAAGGGCGCAAATGAGATTTACCCTCGAACGAAGTAAAAAAAATCATGGGAAAATTATGTCTCAACCATGAGTTCTTCCACCCCGTTGTCAGAAATTTGGAAAAAAGTCAAGAAAATAAAAGGACCGAATCCAAATTTTGGAATAAACTGTTAGAAATCTGAAAACTCAATGACTTCGGATAAGGATGGTATCTCTGAAATACTGAGCGACATTTTCCAGGAACACTCGAACAATGAAAGCTACAATCCAGATTTTCTGCAACACAAAAATACTGAGGAGAACGAACCGATCCATATAGAAGACGATAAGGCTAACCCCATGAACCTCCCTATTTATCACCATTACAGAGTTGGATGATGCGTTATCAAAAACGAACGACTCCAGTCCTGGACCCGACACAATACCCTATACATTCCCAAAAAAACTGAGAAAAACCGGAAAACAACATTTTCTCAAAATATTGAATAAAATATTCCTTACTCAGCAATTCCCTAACAATTGGTCAGAAGCGATCGTGGTACCGATTTTGAAATCGAATAGAAACAAATCTGACCCACACTCGTACAGACCAATATCCCTCACATGTACGATGTGCAAAATACTAGAGAAAATCATGAATGCAAGGCTAGTATACATTTTAGAACAGAACAACCTGATAATACCTGGGCAAAGTGGATTTCGGAAAAATAGATCTACGTTAGACAATCTTGTCAACTTAGAATCAGTTATACAGAAGCATTTGCAAAAAAAAAACAAAAACTTATGGCATTATTTTTTGACATTGACCGAGCATATGACCGAGTCTGGAGACATGAAGTTCTGAAACAATTAACCATTTGGAAAATTAACGGCAATCTTCTGGCATTTATACAGAATTTTCTGTCGAATAGATCATTCAAAGTGGAAGCAAATGTGATACTATCCAGATCCAAAGCACAAGAAAATGGCACCCCACAGGGATCTTCCCTTAGTGTTACCCTGTTTCTAGTTGCCATTAATGATATGATGAAAAACATCAGGGCGCCAATTAAAGCCAATGTCTAAGCAGATGACTCAGTGTTATACACGAGTGGCAAAAATATACATTCGTCAGGTATGCTCCTTCAAGCTGCCATGGAAGAACTTGAGATCTGGTCCAAACAAACCGGATTTAAATTTTCGACCACAAAATCAAAATGTATGCTCTTCTCCATCAGCTGGAATTTGTTAAAAACATAAAATTTTTTGGACTCACATTTGATTCAAGACTCCAATGGAGAAAACATATGAAGAATCTGAAAAAGTCATGTCAGAACGGTCTCAACTTGATGAAAACGCTAGCGAGCCATTCGTGGGGTGCATATTGCATAACACTTATGCGTATATATCGGACGATAATAAGATCAAAAATTGACTATGGATCTATTGTATACTCCGTAATAAAACAGCTAGATAGTGTTCATCATGCTGGTATCAGAATTGCTCTCGGCGCGTATCGGACCAGTCCAGTGGAAAGCTCATATGTAGAAGCAGGAGAACCGCCCCTAAAACTAAGAAGAAATTATCTCAGCCTTACATACGCTGCAAGAATCTCATCTAATCACAGAAACCCAACTCACAAACGGATATTACCTAACCGAATTGATGAAAATCCTAATCCACCAAATTCCATACATTCACGGATCCGAAGAATTGTGAACACAACTGATTTCAACTCAATATACCCTGTCAACCTGGATACCCCACCTTCCTGGACAATAGAGATTCTCAGTGCAACACCGAACTCCTAAAACTCCGGAAAAATGATACTCCTACTATCCTTATACTGAACTCTTTCAAAGCAATCTCCTCTAAGTACTGCAACTTCAACCACATTTATACTGATGCTTCAAAAACCGAAGAAGTCCTGGGTACAGCTGTAATCAGTGAATACACTTGTGAATGCTACCAACTACCACAAACTTGTAACGTCTACACTGAAGAGGTACATGCGATATCACTGAAGGCGAGAGACATGCCTAGAAACACTGTTCTATTCACAGATTCACTGAGTGCAATAGAAGGAATCCGACAACTCTACCCTAGGCATCCTCTCTTGCAACAAATGAAAGTCAACCTAAGTAAATTGTATCAAGAAGGGAAAACAATTGAAATAGTATGGGTCCCATCACACATAGGAATACCCGGGAACGAAAAGGCGGATAATATGGCTCGAAATACTTTTTCAAATCCAGGAGCAAACACAATCAAAAAAACACCATATCGAGACTTATACAGCCAAATAAAAATCGATATATACAATTCATGGAAAGAGAGATAGCAGACAATAACTACAAGTTAATTGTACAAAATTAACCCACACATAAAAAATCCAAACTACTCTGTACTCAGTCAAAAACACCAGGCGATCCTAACACACCTGAGAATTGGACACACCAAACTCACACACCAGCATATTTTGAAGAGAGAGACACCAAGACGCTGTGAACGATGTAACACACAACTATCTGTTGAGCACCTATTCGTCTGCCCACAATACCACCAGGAAAGGAACAACTCCAACCTAACCAGTGACATATCAGTGATTTCAAATAGTGACTCGAAAAGTGTTTTCCAGTATATCCAACAGATCAATGTAATGAACCTGATATAATAAAATTTTACCACCGCTAATGACCCTGCCGGGTCGATGCGGGTTGAAATTATCGGAACGTAAATTTTCAGAATACATAATATATTGAAATATTTTGAACATACCCTCATGGAAGGATAAGATGACTTCATAGATTTTATATTTGATATTTTTTTTATTCAAGATATTAAGGAGAATGGCTAGCCTATATCATGGGTTCACTATATTTTGTTGAAGGAGTGTACTGAGGCTGCATTTCATAATGCGATTCATTTTGTTGCATTTAATTTCCAATATAGTATGAGAAGTATATATAAAGGCAAAGATGTAACGCCTGTTTTCAGGGATAGTAAACTGTGAACCAATTACCTTCATGTATCTCCAAATATTACGGGGTTCAGATTACCCTATCGATAAATGCTCATATCAATCATCATTCAGAGGCGCTACTGATTTTGACTTCTTTCGCGTTATTAGGTATGTACTATTTTTAGGAATTCAATTATTTTGGTATATATTCGCCGATAAGGGACTTAAAGAAACCATCGGTCCAGAAGTTTATGTATAAAAGTAAAACATTTAATCAACTGAATGGAACTGAATTTGGCACAGAAATACTTTGCTAGAAATTTATGAGCTCCGCAATTCTCTTTGAAAAGTTTTTCTCTAAGATGTACACACAAACAGAAGATCTCATTGATGTTATGAATGAATTCATAATTTGTGTTTGCTCCTTTTATTTGAGGTTCTTTGGTTCATGATGAGCAGCTTTATATGTCAGGAAGTCTTTGAATTTTAACATTTGTTGAATTCAAAGTTGACCTTTATGAATCATTATTATTCATTTTCGAAGGGATATTTTGATTGAAACTCTTGTAGATATCGTACGATACATATATATTTGTGTACTGATGCTCAATAGCTGAGTAATCGTTCGTGTGGTACATTAATTATTATATAGTTGATTTCGTTAAAAAAAAAATTGAAAAACGTTTCACTATTCCACATCTTCACTGAAAAAACTGTCTGTCCTACATCTATCATAGAGACATAATATTAAAATTCAATGAAGTAATTGTGGTAATGAAATCAAATATTATTTTGTAACGATCATCTCATATTGCGTATCGTTCACAGGGCTCGCAATTAAAAAAATAGATGGCACGATGGAAAATTTTCATTGGAAACAAAAACACAATTTTTATTTTTGTATGAACCTTAAACTTTTCAATAAAACGTTGGGGAGGGAGTCAATTCTCTCTAAATGCTTCCTGATATTCCCATGTAATCTGACAAAACAAAGAAGTATAACCAGCACACAAGGATATAGAAAGAACCAACTTACATCTTAATATCACTTAAAAAAATAATAACTAATATTTATGTATACCGCTTAACTTTAAATTCGAGAAATGTTGAAATACAATGATGTTCTGTTTGTCGGCGACAAAAAAACAAACGGTATCTGATTCACACGAACGAATGAACCTTCAATGGAAGGAGCATATAGGGTAAACATACAACAATAATTCTCATATTTATTTGTGTGTACATCTTAGAAAACCTTTCGTATGAAAGTTGTGGAGCTCATGAAGCTCTATCAAAAGACCTATAGAGACCTGTTATCGGTACGAAAATTAAAGGTTTATATTATTTTAATATTTCAACAGCCGCCATTTTGAAACTCTGTCAACAGGTTTCGTTATATTTCATTACAGGGTGTAGTCTAACTCCTTTCACACCTGTTGATGACGGGTGTATAATGCCATTTTATAACGAATTACATTGGAATAAAAAATTTTTTTTCGTCAAATCCTTCCAATTTTTGTAAATCGCGAAAGCAGAATTTTGGTAGATATAAATATTTATTTTTCTTTCTTTTTGGGGAGTATATCGAGGAATTGTTTAGTTCTGGGGATCGATTGACAAAGATATATCAAAATATCACAAAAGTTGTTAAGTGATGACGTGACCAATGTGTATTATTTTCACGAAATCTTCCTAATAATTTCCAAGGAATTGGTAATATTCAAGTATTCGGTATGAAACTTCTGGTAGGCGAGCCATGGTACTAATAAGTTTTCTTTTGAGGCAGTGAAAATTGACTGATTCAATATGTCACGAGACCCTGATTTTCCTTCAGAAACAACTTTAATTAGTACTTCTGACCAAGTAGACCGCACTCCCTCTCTCATGTTTTCTATCAGTTTCTATTTGATAATGAATATCCATTTGAGACGAACATTGATTTGAATTTTCCAAGAAAACTCTTAGTGATACCTCACAATGTTTTTTACCCTCTCAAATACGGATCGTACAAGTTTTGGACGTATTTCGAATATATCATGTAATCAATACATATACAGAATCCAACGTATTAGATATTTTTTCGTAACAATTCAACTCATGTATAAAAAATCGCATATGCCACAGTGCAATTGTCAGTTTGACAGCGGCAAAAGTTAGCTGCAACTTTTATAGCGAGAAATGCACTAGTGGTGTTTTCACTCATTCATTTGTTTATCGATTATCGCGGTATTGGTTGCCAAAATAAATAAAGTTTGCATTGATATGTTTCAAAAAGTTTTATTCATTAAATTATCCTGCCGAATTACACCCGATGTTTGTATTGATATCGGGTATATTTGTGTTGTTCATATTCTAAACTATTTTCTTTAGCAATTTGACTGAAAAAACTGTCAACCTAAAAACTCTCCACCTCCGTTGTCGCGTTTTTGATAGTTGACAGTTTTTCTCGTCTAATTGCTAGGCAACAGTTTCTCATCAAACAACCCAAATTTACCCGATAAAATACAAGCCTCTCGTGCAATTATGAGTGACAAAAATACTACCAGGAAACCGAAGGTGCCATCATACGGAAGACGGTCCGTAGTTATAACCTGTTATCTTTCCGACTCCCAACTGTCATTGTCTAATTTGTTATAATTATTTAAAAGCTTATTTTTAATTTTTTATCGTTTTTGACTTGTAACTTGGAAACTTATGAAGCAATCTTGATACTCTCACTGTACGATTTGTAGAGAACCAAAATGCAAAGAAAATATTCATTCGCTTTCCGGCGTCTGCTACTCTACCCCCACTACTCAGCCGCTTTCACGCACTTGCCCAAATTGGAATCGGACCACCTATAACGTATCCAGGTCTGCTGCAATGAAGTGCATTGAAAAATTCAGATTGCAATTTGGCAAAAACTAATGATGCGACAGTGCCTTAAATTTTCATACATAAAGAAGATATTATTCACTACTATGTCGTGAAAAGCCTGCACTACAACTTTTAAAAGTGGCATGGTTATGAATGTTTTGAAAAAAGCTGAATTTTTTCGGTTTTCCTGGTTTTTTTCCGTTACTCATGATCCGATTGAGTCGAGTCTTTGCATTTCGATTCTCTACAATTCGCCCATTGAGAGTATCGAGATTGTTTTATTGGTTTTCAAGTAACAACTCAAAAACGATAAAAAATTGAAAAAATAGCTTTTAAATGTTTATAACAAATTAGGCAATGACACTAGGGAGTAGGAAACATAGCAGGATATAACTATGAAGCGTCTTCCGTATGATGGCACAGTCGGTTTTTGTTTCTACTTGAATTTAGAATCAAAGTGAGCCTCAATTGAGTCACCATAAGAAAATAAAATAATGATTTTTTTTTATAGCTTTCAATTTCCATACCCCATCATGCTACCCTCATATTAAACCAATCAATACAGCAGAAAATGGCTGATTCTGTGACAAACATAGTACCAGGAAATTGACTGTGCCATCATACGAAAGACGATCCGTAGTTATATCCTGTTATATTACCTACTCGCAACTGTTATTGCTCAATTAATAAACATTAAAGAGCCAAAGAAATTGTTTTCCCCTCTAAAAGAGTAATCTCGATGCTCTCAACAGACAAAAAAGTTAGCACTGGAACGACTCGACCAAAAAATTCAATTCACCGCCATTTCCAAAGTTGTCGCGCGGGCTTTTTGCGATACAGTAGTGATGAATATGTACTACATGTGTGGAAAACTCAGACGCTGTAGGATCATTAGTTTATGCATGGTTGCAATTTCCATTTTTTAATGCACTCCATTGGAGCCAGCCTGCATGCGTCACTGTTGGTCCGGTTTCAGTTTCTCAAAAACATATTGCAAGTAGTAGTATAATACTATAAAATTCTCATTGTTCTCATTGCGTTGAAATGCTGTGAAATAGGTGGGAAATACTTGCAGTACTGGGGTATGGCAGCAGTTGCGGGGAAGCATATATACACTGTGTCCGTAAAGTATGGAACAAATTCATTTTTAGCTAAACAGGTCATTTTAAGAAATAATCCTGAATTACGTCGATTTTTGATGTTAATTTACCGTATTTTAAAATAATAATCTAATATACAGGGTGAATTAAGTTCGAGTAATGACGTCACCGTCATTTTTTTTAAATGGAACACCCCCATTTTGTCTCAATTTTCGGATTACTCTAGCTGAGCTGATTCCAAAAATGTATCACATGTTGATTCCAATTGGTACAGGGTGGACAAAAATACAATAGTTTTGTGTGTGCTCATAAAGTAACGCGTAACATTCTTTATTAGGTAAATTAACAATATTATCAAAAATACTTATTGTCTTGCGGACAGAATATGCTGGAATACATGACTTCATAAATATTCGAACTGCAGCCCTTGCTGTATTTGACAGTAACCCAAACGGTGTACAAATTCTTGTTGAACCTTGTGTATGGTTTCTTGCGTAATATTGTTTATTTCTGTTCGATTTTTCTCTTATACATCTGCAATATTTGCTGGTTTCGTTTTATAAATAACATTCTTCAGATGGCCCCACAGAAAATAATCCAAAGGATTTAAATCTGGTGACCTCGCTGGCCATTCAGTGGGTCCACGTCTACCAATCCACCTGTTCGGAAAAATTTCATCTAGGTACCTTCTAACATCAACAGCATAATGTGGAGGTGCACCATCCTGTTGAAACCATAAACTTTCATCAAAACCTCCAGGATTACGTCTGCTGGGAAACAAATTACGTAAAGTAGGTACGAGATACCCCCTTAAAAACTCAAGGTACGTTGCCCCGTTTGAATTACCTTCGAAAAAGTAGGGTCCGATGATTCGATTTCGTACAATTCCATCCCATACATTTACCTTTTGAGGGTATTGTGTATGATGCTCACGCATCCAGTGGATGTTTTCTTTTGCCCAGTATCTATCAATTCTGACGGTTAACCTCACCATTTAACATGAAAGTGGACTCATCAGAAAAAATAATGTTTTGTATCAAGAGAGGGTCTCGGTGACATGTATCCATCATTTCTTCGCAAAATTGGAGTCTTCTATCGGGATCATCTTCGTTTAATTAGTGCACAAGTTTGATTTTATAAGGATGCCATTTTTCAAGCTTCGATAGTTTGTGTACCGTTGTTTTGCTAACACCGATATAGCGACTAACTTTACGAACAGAAGTGTGCGCATCTTCTTCAAAACTCAGTAAAACATCTAATGCTGTATCAGCATTTGCAGGGGGACGACCTGATTTGCGTACATTTTCAACATTACCAATTTCTCGAAATTTCGTATCAATCTTACTGACTGTTGAACGCGTTATACGTCTTTCTGGATATTTATCATTAAACAAATTGCACACTTCCATCTGAGTTCGCGATCTGTCTCCATACCCAATCATCATAAGTATTTCAATTCTTTGTTTTACACTTAACTCCATCTCTACTTCCAATTAAATCTAAGCAATCATTAGAATATTCACGAATACCAAAAATATTGTAGTACTGAACTGTCACTGAACATCAATAAATTACTAAACAAATAATGACATTTCCCAAAAAAGTAGACGACTATGTTTTTTATAAATAGATAAGAAATATTTTTTGTCATATTCTATCTGCTAGACCACAAGTACCAAACATGTTTGGAAACAGCTCAATTTTATTACTCTAAACATGTAGCAAACTACGGGGTGTTACATTTAAACCAATTGCCGCTAGGCAATAAGTATTTTTGATAATATTGTTAATTTACCTAATAAAGAATGTTACGCGTTACTTTATGAGCACACACAAAACAATTGTATTTTTGTCCACCCTGTACCAATTGGAATCAACATGTGATACATTTTTGGAATCAGCTCAGCTAGAGTAATCCAAAAATTGAGACAAAATGGGGGTGTTCCATTTAAAAAAAATATTAGATTATTATTTTAAAATACGGTAAATTAACATCAAAAATCGACGTGTTTCAGGATTATTTCTTAAAATGACCTGTTTAGCTAAAAATGAATTTGTTCCATACTTTACGGACACAGTGTATATATATATCTATAGTAAAAGTATTGCGCTGCGCGCAAGCTATGAATCTACTGCTCCACCCCCAATACTCAGCCGCTTTCACGCGATCGCCCGTTTTTGGTCATGTTTTATGTATTTCACTCCTATTTTGCAGCATACAATGCAAAATGAGAATGGGCGTTTTGTAGTACTACACAACTTGCCACAACATGTTTTTGAAAAATTGAATATCATGCATCCAATAAACTGCATTGAAAAGTTCAAATTGAAATAATGCAAAAACTAATGATACGACAGCGCCTGAATTTTTTACACATGAAGTACATATGAATCATCATATGTCGTGGACAGCCTGCACTACAACTTGAAAAATGTTAATTCAAAAATAAAAAAATCCGACTGCGTAAAAAGTGAATAAAAAAGATGGGAACAACATAACCAGAAAATATTGTCAAAAAATTATGTTTTAAGAGGATAAACATTAAACTTAATACTTTGAACCATCTCACGCAGTCAGAGGCATCTTCTTCAATTCAAAATAAAGATAAATTATTGCCTCCGACTGCGTGATATTGTTTACAGTATTGAGTTCAATAGATAACCTGTTGAAACATCATTTTCTGACAATATTTCCGGGTCATCTTGTTTCCATCTTTTTTAAAGATCACTTTTTACGCCGTCGGGTTCTTTGCTATTTAAATAACCTTTTTTTATTTTACACTTTTCAATTTTTAATTTTTATAATATGGCGTCTGGTTGTCGCCATATTGAATTTTGTGACAATATATATATGGCGTCTGGTTGTCGCCATATTGAATTTTCATTATTACTGTCATCTCTTTATCCACAAATCTTTATAACAAATAAAGCAATGATAGTTGCGAGTAGAAAAAATAACAGAATTTAACTACGGATCGTCTTCCGAATGCCTACCCAGTCGGTTTTCTGGTACTATTTTTGTCACGAAAAAATTTCTGAAGATTGGCCTATTTCTCTTTGGCTGATGGTTCACCAATACAGGTACAGAATATGTATCATCCCTAGTTGAAAGAAGTTACGAATATTAGAATAGTACGAACTGGAGCTTTCATCATCCTACTCCAATGGACTTTCCCATAAATTGATTTGGATGTTTGATAGATTTTTGTCGTTTCATATTGGAACCCTACATTTCTTCCAAGTTGAATATGATATTCGATGATTCACAACGAAAAAAGTTTTTTCTGTAAAAGTGGAATCATGAACATGTTCATTGAAATTAGTAATTGAAAGTGATTTGTTTCAATTTTATCTGCCATAAAATAATCTGGAATCGACATGTTTTATTTGGAATTGAAATCACCTTCTCCCCATTGGGAATTTTTCTAAAGCATACTGAATGAAGAAGTATTGACATACATAATTGTCAAACTTATGAATCTATTCAACTGATCAATTATTGAAAACTATCTGAATCTTTCTAAAAAACAGACTTATAGTATTTTGGAAAAAAAATTATCTGGAAAAATATCAAATAATTCGTCTCCAACGATCTGCTGTACTTTTTCCGAAACATTTATCTACATAAACGACACGGAGTCGAAAGTTGCTTTTCCGATAATAAAACATACTTGTTTATAGAATACAGATACTAAACATGGGGTAGAATGTTGATTGGAACTCTTTTTTGATTAATTGGTCAGGTTCGAATTTCGAGAAGTAATTTGTTCACTAATTATTTCCTGAAACAGTTTCCTATAAATCTTGGGGGTCTTCGAGTCACTTGAATATATGACTGATAACGATTGTTGTTTTTGGGAAAAATATTTTGAGGAGGCGGAAAAACCGTAGAAGTATTGTCAGCAGTGACCTGGAAATTGAGTGACATGTCGAATATTTTGAGTTCTCCCTGATCAATGATGATCATATCATCATAATTCAACTTGAAAATTCTTGTGCAAATTAATTATCTTGAAAACCATTGGTATTTTTCTTGAAGAAAATGAAATATACTTTTCCCATCAGAAACCAAATTTGAATGCTCGATGAAGACAAATGTTTGCAATATTTTTCAAGTGTTTGTAGATATTGGGGCCAATCCTGTGAACTCCTGGGGAAGAACTGCACCTTTGAATAAGACAAACAAATAACATAGAATATCATTTTTATTCAACTTTTATATACAAAATCTACAAAAGTTATAACATACAGCCGAATTATATACAAAACTTAAAAAATATTACAAACAAAATACCAAAAAGAATTTTTCACAAAATGGCAATAACTGAATTCACCTAGTTAAGAGTGTGAAGAAAATAAATTAAAATGAATTCAAGTCTATCAATACTTTTGTGTTTTCTGTTGTTCGGAATTTCAGAAGGTCAAGGTACCGGAGGAAATGACAGATTACAACAGCGTTATTCGGGTTTTGAGTGAAAGTGATTTATATAATGATTTTAAAGTAGTTGCTCAACGTCTTGATGGACATCAGTTTGATTGAAATTAATGCTAACCTTGTAACAAATTTGTATGTTTTAGGTCATTAGGAATCTACTGAAATCTTTGGGTAATATTTATGTATGAGGACATTGCTTTTCAATACATGATTTCATGTAATGATAACGATCGACTAGACTCACTTTCAGAAGAACTGTTATTAGTATATTTTTATATTCCCGAAATAATTGATTTTTCTTTATTCCATCAAATAGATGAGAGAAACCAACAACGTCATTCCTGGGTACATTGTAATCTGCCATAATTCCCTAGTGAGATAAAGAAAAACATGATGACTAAAACTAAAGAAAGCAGTTTCACTGGGCAGAATAATTGAAAGAACCGGATATTTGAAATTAATTGATTAATTCTTCTATTTGAGCAAATATCATGGCAAAATTATTTTTGCACGAATAAATATATAAATACTGCTTCCTTTCTATCGATCAACAGAAAATTGCGTTTATCACTCAAAATACTCATTTTTTAATGAGCGGGAGCGGAACCATGACTACTACTTCCAAATCCTTTGCTAATAAGGGCACCGAAATTGAATCCCGTGTGACCCCCGCTTGAACTTCCACTGCCGAGTTTATTGGTAACAATGTTGAGCAAAGGAGCAGACGCTTGCAAGGTATCTCCAATAGCCCCAGAAATTACAGAAGACAGAGTTATGATTGGATCTGCGGGAGGAACAATGTTATGGGCTGCATTTTTGGCAATGTTTGTTTTGTCCAGCTGGTCGACCCAGGCGGTCTTCTGATCGATGAAAGAGTTTATTTTCTGTGGAGGTAATGAGTAAGTTGGGATGTTAATACAGTAATATACATTCATATTCATCAATTGATTAGGTAGTAAAATTCTGGTGGTAAATGTTTTTGTGATCAAAGTGAATGTAACGTAAATTTCTTTATATGTAAGAACATCGAACATTATTATTACAAAATATACTGATGTTTCAGGAATCACAACTGTCCGAGTATTTTCTAATAAGCTGAATTTCAAATCACTTTCGAAGTTTTGTTCATTGATTGTCAATATATGATATATAGAGAAAATTTTACGATGTTTTTATAAGTTTACATTTCAAATTTGGTGGGCCCAGCGCTCTTCCGCCCCATTGAAAATGACTGGCGGACGAAATTTATATTGTTCGAAGGCAAATGGTGATATTTCTCCAATTGTCAGTAGTAAACTCTGAGATTTTTTGGGACCGTTCTATTGACGTATTTTGAACGTTGCAGCAGGTGAACGCCAAGTTTTAGACAACTGCAATCATCAAGTGTCGCTTTATTTTATGGTGAACTTTTTTTTTCCCACCCTCAGTCGTGAACTTTCGATATTTTTCACCTTCTTTATAACAGTTCAGAATCCCGCCTACCATCACTTCGCCCCAGAAAAAATGTATGTCTATAGCATTGTCGACATCGATAACACAAGTTTCCATATCCAATATGCGTAAACTTATGATGAGTTTTTGAAGTGACTCGGGCTCTTGATCTAATGCTATTAGGATCATGCTCAAGAATTTCCATTGTTGTTCTCGTCCGCCATATCGGCTCCTGTTTGTTTTCGGATTTGTGTGGTGTATATCAGATTTCTATAGGTTATTGTCAGGTTAATTCACAAAACTCAAAAAGAAAAAACTTGGATTCAAGAAAGGAAATAAAAGGGATTTTGAAACGTTTTCATAGAAAAAAAAAATTATTTTCGTTGTAAAATATTCTCGGCAAATCATTCACAAACAGTACGTTGCTAAAAAAATTGACAATTCCGTAGTTTATCGCACTAATTTATTGGGGTTAATTCAGTAATTTGCCTTTACCAGAACAATGTATTCGGATATTATCAAATACGTGTCCACCCCGAAATTGGTCTCCATATCTTCTATCTGTTCTCAAGAAGTTCCAAGGAAAAATAATTTTTTTGGCGACTCTGGAACCAATTTAATTAACTATTTTTATCCAAAAGATAATCTATTTTCCAACGCAAAGTGGTCTCGCTTAGACCAAAAACAACCAAACCTAGTTTTTTCTTTTATATAGGAATTTTCAAAAAAACTGTTATTTGATTTCTTTAGGTATTGCCTTTGCCTAACTTTTAACATACAATCCTTTTTCATTTTCACACCGCGCAAGCTGGAATAACTTGGTATTTTGAGATAATACATCATTTTTTTAATTGCTTATATTGTCGAAACCAGAAATATGATTTTGATTATTATTTCTGCATGAGAATCTGAAACCCTTTGAGGTCGAAATTAATTCAGTGTAAAAATAATGAGAATTTTTTATTGAAATGTGTTTATTATTAACATTAGCTTTAGTTAAGATGAGACTTGGATGAAAAAAAAAAATATAAAAATGAGATTTAAATGACAAAAAATATACAGGATTATCCTGAAGGCAGTAGTTGCTAATGCTAACCACTTGGAACTAAATGTTCGGAACGCAATAATTTTGGCATCATAAATGTCACTAAAGACGACCAAACATCGTTGCAATCGACAAGCAGGTATCTTGATAACAAAACATCTCAAATCACATGTTCATATTTCATATTATATCATAAAATTGAAACAATATCTTATCATGATATACTATGTATCCAGAATAATATGAAGTAGAGCACCTCCGTAGTGGCAACTGCATAATTTTATTGAGAAGCTACTGAACCTACTATAATTTTCCTACGACCACATTCAATGGCCCTTCAGGATTGACAAGTATGAAATAAACATTCGTTCATTCCTCACCATAATAATCAATTGACATAATTACCATTAAATTTCTGGTGCTTATTTCAGGACGCAAACTCGTTACTATTTTCAATGATTCAATTTGTTATGGTGGAAATCGCAGAATAATTTTCATGAGCCAAATATTCTGGTTAGATTGGAACGGAACTACATATGTACCAAGTAGTCATCTAGTTTCATTATTTTCTGAAGAAGGATATAATTTTCTAGAATTAGCTCAATAGAAATGTAATCTTTTTATTTTTGAGAAAACATACCGAGTGACCTCATTATGATAAATCGAAAGTAATATCAACTTTACAATTTCGAAGGAAAGTTTGTAAATATCAGTTATCCTGCTTCAACTAACTCATAACTCATGTTTCAACGAATTCACTAGATCAGAAGGAAAATTGACGAACACAAATATAATCCCATTTTCAAATGTCATGGAACATATCCATCAAGAGGTTCAGATCACAATGCACTTTTTGAACACATTCAAATTGTCTCAGTGGAAACAAGAATATTACTGCACAACCAGGTTGACTGCAGCATGCTCTTATCTGAAATGAACTTCAGGGTTCCAAGACATGGGTCACGACAAATTATCACATTTCATTGTGGCACGGCAGAAACAAATATAATATCACTATCGTCTATTGAGGTGATGTGAGAAAACTTCAACTCTATCTGTAACTTTTGTGATATCAGTATTTGTCCGCTCAGACCCATAAAAGAGATAACATTAAAAAAACTGATATAAATCGAAATTGAACAAAATTTTTGCATTTTTGAATTCTTGCTCCAGTGCATCTTGTTTATAACTGAATATTCTGAATAAATAATTATTAGTTATTAGTTAGTTAGTTATCAGTTATAGGGTAATACAAATTTGAAATATTAAATATGTAAATTCAATTAGTTCCTGTAATTGGGTGTAACCTGTTGGACAATAAATGATGATTATTATTATTATTATAAATGAGTTAGATATTGTAAAATTCATTTCAAAAATTGAAATGGGAATATTCGTCAAAATTATTATTATAGACGATTTCCAAAAAATTATCGATTAAATAATTTCAAAAATTATTTTCCGATCCATTCCAATATAATTTTTTATATAGGTGCTCTTTTTATGGGTTACTTCAGAAAGGTCGCCTTGATCTTGCTAGCAACTATCAGAGAGTTATATAGATGATATTGAAGGTTACCATTTTGAATAACAAGCTTGTAATTACTTTCGATTCACGCAGTAGATAATTTTTTTTTAAATCATGCCTATTTTGACCTTATAGCCGGTATATATAGTATGTTTACATATGTTCTCTACATACGGAAATCTTCCTTATTAGTTATTTATGTGATTTTCCGCTTCTAAAAAAATCATATGAGACTATTGGAACTTGGAATATCATATACAGAGTAGTTAGGCAATTGAAAAATTAATGATCGATCCAAGAGAGAAGATGCTGCAATTATTATTTTCGAGCAGAATTGAATGAGAACATGAAAAAAATTTATGAAAGTTGGAATTTCCACTTCGCAAAGAATGTGAGATAATACCTAAATAATGTTTTTTATGTCAAAGTAATCGACATATATTTGGATCTTTACTGGCCTGCTTGGTAAACGGATCTGAAGCCTCTTGATTATTTTGATATGGACTACTAAAAACAAAATTATAACTACTGAGGTCAATTCTGATTGGTCACCATATGGAGATATTTGTAGGATAAAGTATGAAGATATAATAGTTTTTAGTTTTGTAATTCGTGCAATTTGTATTCATTTTAATTACCACAGAGCACTTTCGACCTATAGGTCCTCTTCAGCGCTTGCATAGTGAGTGAATGATATGAATTTGTTATTTGTATGTTATTCAAATGAATAATTGCCGAAGTATCACTTACAGGGGCAACCCAAAAAATATGAACATTCACAAAGTTGAAAAGGTTAAAATTATAATAATTTAACAAACAGTGTAGAATTAAAATTTAAAATTGAACCATCTTTGTCAACTGCTAACCTTTCCCAATGTGTGAATCCTGAAATTAAGGAACACATAAGTTTATGAACACAGGTAGATAAGAAGAAAGATATCAAGAAGAAGAATATCAAGAAGAAGAGGTTGTAATTGAGTATTTCATTTCCAATATATTAGTTCTCAAGAAAATCCAATCTATAGTTCTTTGATTTAACCTTATGTAATATTTGGGAATCAATACTAATACTGGGGCTGAATTTGTTCTTGTCAACTTTCAGATGATGGCCACAACTCAATTTGTGAATACCACTTTTAGATTCAGGAAAAAAAAGAGAAAACAAACTAGCATATCCTAACATTAACACAACTGGGAAATACATTTCCATACATTTCAATACAATTGGTGCAAAGTATATGAAAATAAAGTAGAAAATGTCAAAATTTCTTTCAGAAGCAACAAAAATCTAAAGAAACATTCGAACAATACAACAGTCAAATTGACAAAGTGTCTAAAGGTGGCCATCATCTGAAAGTTAACAAGCACAACCTCGGCCCAGTATCAATTCTCATATTTCACATGAGGTTACATGAAAGAATTACAATCGGATTCTCAAGAGGACTTATATATTAAAGATGAAATACTCAACAACAACGTCTGCCTGAATATACAATGAAATTTCAACATATTTTTCATTCCACTTCACAGACGTTCAAAGTGAATTCGGGTAAATTTAAAAAAAAAAAATACGATCCCATAACAGAAAAAACAATTTTAAGTTAGATAACACATCGACAGTATTGGCTAACTTATGGTTACTTTAAAGCCAAGAACATCTCCTTTTCTTTTTCTTAATCTTCTTCTCTTCATCCACTGTTCCCCAATTTCAGGATTTACAATTCGAGAAAGGTTGGCAGTTGACAGAGATGGTTCATTTTTGAATTTATTTTTCACACTGTTTGTTACATCTTTATATTTCCAACTCTTTTAACTTTGTGAATGTCTATATTTTATGGATTTCCTGACGAGTAAGTGATATTTGACAATTATTCATCTGAATAACATACAAATAACAACCTTCTGTCATTCACTTACTCTGCAGGCAAGTACTGAAGATGATTGAAATAAATGAAAATTGCACGAAATACAAAACTTAAGATATTGGTTTGACAGCCCTACTACTTCCATATCAGGATATATTTTCCGAAGTGATCTGTTCAGAAAAGTAAGGTGGATATGTCGAGGGAAAATGTGCAGTTGAGAAAAATTAAGGCAAATGTATTTTTGTTCAAACTATAGGCTTAGAATATTTATTACTATGATATTTTATCCTGAAGAATAGATAATCATGTTGTTATCAATTACTTAAATGCAGCAAAATAGAAATTGACAAAAAAAAATTAGAGTTTATCAAGATATCGAGAGTGGAAAAGCGATTGTATACGCCCAAAACATGTGTTTAGCGATTGTATACCAAAATTCTTATTACACTTATATAAATAATTTTTTCGAAATTCTGTTTTTATTGGATTGGTAATAGAGCTTGAGAAATTATAGAGCGGCGGTATATGGGCCCAAGTAATCCTCGCTATATTGTTTTTCACGAAAATATTGTGACCAAATGTAATTTGCATTTGATTGAAATAATTGTTCACTATTGCTTGTACATTTTTAAGGCAAAGAAATGATAAATGACTATCAGCTTGAGTTGCATATATGAATGTAGGTACTTATTAAACAAACAAAAATCAAAGCAATGCATTTATTATTGTATATAATTTTTCAATCAAAGCTGCAATGTCCCATTCCATTCTTCTATAAAATAAAAATTCAATGCATTTTTCAGGTTATTTTTTTCATTTTCTGAGCACCCTGTACATGCAAGTTAGTTTTAATAGCCCTATATTTTTTTTAGGAGGCAGATTTTGTTATATGGGGTAACCAACTTGCTTTTCGTGGAATCAAAAATAAAAAAGTTTTCTATATATATATATATATATATATATATATATATATATATATATATATATATATAAACAGTGGGGAATAACGGGGATCCTCAGTGCTGACTGAAGATCCCTGTTATTCCCCACTGTTCATACCAATTTTCGTATATATTATATATATATATATATATATATATATATATATATATATATATATATATGCCTCAAATAGATATACTGTATGTCACTGAGAAGCATGTTGATTCCATGAAAGTCTTTCAGAATTGATATACATTTCCTTCAAATACTGCTTTCAGTATATGAGGCATTTCAAAATTTAGTAGCCCATGAAAAATTTACGAGAAAATAATTAATTAATTTATAGAATATCGGTATCATCTCATTTATTGAAATAAGGAATTGTTCTATATTTTGCAACAACGAATGAAATAATTACATTCCTGATTGGAAACAGTGCATCATTATTCAGTTCAAGGTTTCAGAAGTATGTGTTCAACATAAAAATGCCATACAATTCGCCCGAAGTTCTCAATTCGTATAGTTTACAATATTGCGCAGCCATTCAATATTTTCAGTATGTAAAAAAAAATTTGGTTCGGAATATAACAATGTGAATACGAACTGATTGATGCAATACCTTATCCGTTTTCATTATATTGGAACTCATCAGGTAATACACTTACATTAAAAACAAATCCCAAGACGGCGTTTTTCACTCCTGTAACTACTTCCACTTTCCTTTTGTCTCTGCTAATACCGTGATCAGTCATTACCTGAAAAAGTAAATACGATCTTATCATCCATAAAAGTGTATTATTAAAATAACAAGGAAGATCGATATCTGAGATAATTTTAGTAATTTTATTTCAATTGTGATCATTCTGCTTGAAGAAATCTGGGTCGGAACAAAATATGAAGGATGTGAATTCAACCAAATAAAGAAGATTATTACTGATATAGAAATAACAGATAAGTCCATCATATAATTAAAAAAAATATTGTTGAAATATTGATGTTCAAAAATACTGGGCAGTGTTCAAGAATGCTCTTTGTTATAACATTTCCGAAGGTATCAACGTATGTTTCTCGGTACTTCATTCCTGTCATACTCCTCAGTACCCTCTTCTGGGCAATGAAAACATGATTTGCCGTTGGGGGCGTGTCCCAAATACAAATTCCATACCGATTTCCACTTTCAGCTTGAGCATAATACAATTGTATCAACATATCCATATTCAATATACATCTTAGATTCTTCAACTGATAGGCTTTGGAGTCCAGTTGTGAGATCAGATATTCACAATGAGGTTCCCATATTGAATATTGATCTAAATATATAACCAAGAATTTGACGGACTTGACATTTGTTTTGATATCATGAAAGACAAGTTGTTCACATTTTTCCTGTCTGTTATGAAACCAAGTGGATTGTGTTTCATCTATGTTCATCAAGAGGTGATTCGGAGCAAACCATTATTTCACTTTTATTAGCGTTGTATTACATTTTCCGTTGAAGCAGTATGGTCCTTATATGAGATCATTACGGACGTATCGTCAGCATAGATAGTGAGTAACGCTGGTAAGTCGAGTTCATCAATGTCATTCATATAAATGAGAAATAAAACGGGGCCCAGGTTTGAACCCTGCGGTACCCAATGTTATATGTGTTTGTTCCCTTGAGGTGTTATTGAAATAAATATTTTGCTTTCGATTTTTGATTGAAGTTGAAAGCCATTTCAGGGGTATACCCCGGATACCGTTTCTTGATAACTTCTCCTCTAGGATGTCATGATTGACAGAGTCGAATGCCCTGCTGAAGTTACAGAAAACGCCAACAGGACATTTACCGCCGTCAATGTACTCCACCACTTGTAATAAGAGTGAATTGCTGTTGTAGATTTTCCGTTCATAAAACCATGTTGGTTATCTGATAATATATTCTCTTGTTTTAAAAAATTCGAGAGTCTATCAAGAAAGGAATATTCAAAAACCTCAGAAAAACCACTGGGCCCGTGATAGGTCTTTTCTGTGTATCGGAGTGACTTTACCGACTCAACAAATCTGGAAAAGTTCCGGTTGAAAAATATAGATTCACAAGATATGTGTGGGGTTTTATCAGTAGTGTGATTACTTTCTTCATCAGATACATCGGAATCTCATCATAACCTTAAGATGATTTATTCTTCAGCTTCGATTTCAACACAGTACGGCACACGAAGAAAGGACTCATGTATCGATCACTTCGTTATTCAACTATATGTCAATTATTCTGTTGGGAGAAGAAGTTACATGAAACCTGATGGTTCATATGGATAGTAACAGATTCACGTTGTTCTGATTTGGGAGGAATAAAATTCTGGCGGTGAGTTTGAGAATTTGTTTTTTTTGCAATAATACTAATTAATAATGGTATAGAAATATCTTGTTGAGTTTCTCTGATAGCAAAACACATCTGTAGGTACATTATGCTTAGATTGTTTCAATCAGTTGTTAAGTTTAAAATACGTTATAAATTACAATTAGATCGATGAAGAATGTCTCTCATTGCAACTAAATATCAACAATTTTTTAATTTTCCGTCAGAATACCGTTGGAAGTGACATTGGTAACAAAATATATTTCGACTTCGATTATTTTCCATTTCATGAAGAAATGTCTCATTTCTCATATGAAACTCATGGAAATAAAAACAAAGTGTTCAAAAATCAGCATCATTGTGGGTAGGCTAATATTACGATTGAAAGGATTTAAAATTTTTATATTTCGGTTCCTATTTATCGTACGTTGCGTTTCATCACAATCCCAGATATCGATATTGTTTTTGTTTTATACATCTTGATGAAAGCAATGAATATTTCTCAAAGCGTGGTGATGTTACAATTCAACGCTGCAAAGTTTTTTACTGCAACCTTACGATCTTTGGATATTTTTCTTCAAGAATTCAGTCACAACCACTCTTGAATTTCATTATCATTCATGCAGACAACTGTTGACCAGAATTAGTTACAATTTCTGGAAAAAATAATATATATTCAATGAAAATTTAATTTATCCCTTTATTCTCTCAATTGCTACCGCAGATAAAATCTATTTTCTGATTATATCCCACACTCTTCAGAATTTGCAGTAGCAAATGTCCTTAACATGAGGAATAGAGATCTATACAACTCTCCATCATCGAACTAACATTTTCAATTTCCATTTTCAAAGATGGAGTGGTTCAGATATTTTTCTCGAGCAATTTTCAAAATTTTTGGGTATCTATCTGGACGATAAGCTGAGACTTGGGGATCACGTTAGAAACCTGAATAATTTACTAGCCTCAGTATTTCATGCCATCAGAGTTATAACCATGGAGCTTGGGTTTAGTGCAGGTAGGATGGCTTATTTCTCCCTTGTAGAATTTCACCTGGGTATGGCATTGCTTTTTTTGGCTTCTGCAGCATCCATTCGATGTACTTGGTATCAGTTTCACAAAAAAAAACATTGAGACACTTATGCAAAGCTTGGTATTCGGAGAACTGTGAGCCGCTATTCATCAAACACCTCATTTCAACACTAACCTCCTTATTCATCTTAGAGACTGCCCGCCTAATGCATAAATTAAAAACACCTGTTGGTATTGATAGACTGCACAATATGCCAAAACAATGATCTCGCTCTACCCAGACCTACTACAACAATGACGAAAAACTCCCTTATATTCGAGAGCAAAAAAAATTATTATCACCTGTCCATCCTCCTTAAAAATTTGAGGAAGGCCTCCATACTCAGAAAAACACTTAAACGTGAAATCTTGGAGAAAGACTAATATAGCCTGCATGAATATTACAGTAACCTTGATTCACTCTAAAATAGTTCTTAAGTAATTTTTAAGTATTATTAAGTATCTTCACAAATACCTTTCATCAATTCGAATGAACCATGTAAACCATTTTAACCTGTTTTTTGTAACCCATTGCTTCTATTTCCCTACTTGTTTATTCATATGCTCGTTTGTTTGTTATTATTACTCTCCGTAACCCCGGAATTTTAGTATGTCTGTGCAGTTACTTACATGATTATCTTCAGTTATAATTACCTCCTAAATGTGTACATAGTTATTTGTAATTACTCTCCAAGAGTCTGTTTTTCTTGCAAGCTCCGTTTCGTCTTTTATTATACACCTTTGAGACCTCACCCACTGATCATGTGCATTTTAGTACTCAAGTTAAAGCTTTGTCAAAAAGATCTAAGTTTCTTCAGATAATAAAGTATATTTTGATTTGATTTGAAATAATTGATTTAATTCATTTGAATATATCTCTGAATATATTTTGGTGCATATTCTTTCAATCTGCCGTTGTTTGTATGTAAAAATCACTTTTTTCGATTTTTTTTTTATGAATTATGATATCTCCCCCAGTCCAAATAATGATATATCGAATATGATGGTAATTTGAAAAATGATAAACAGAAATGAATGAACAAATCCTCATTCTGAATAAAAAAAATTACGCGAATATAATTCATTAAATCAGGTTAATTATTAAATCATTTTGAATTTTAACCCAGTGCTCCTCCGCTATTATTAGAATTCCTCCAGTGTTCGTACAATCCTAACTATTGTTCAAAGCATTATTAGAATAGTGGGATGATGTAACTCGTATCTCGAGTTCACTCTAATTCATATCACTGTGATCGTCTTTCCTATGAGATCACGAAGACATGATACTAATAATGAGATGGTATCCAAAGCCAACTCCAACCGTTTTAGAGTTTGCTTTCATCAAAGTATTCAGTAATCCTCAGAGTATTCGGTGAATTATTATACGTTAATCTCCTTCAAATATCGATCGCAAACTTGAAAACCCGAATCACTTTGTGAGTTAGAGGGTATAGGGTTGTGGTCAGACTTGTGGAGCGAATCGTTTCAGGCCTTTTCGTCTGAGACTGAACAAATCAAAAATACATTTGTTGGCTGTCAGATCCCACATCTATTTTTCCCAAGAGCACAGGATTCTGAATTTCATATCGAAACACAAAAGACATTATCAATCTTTGTTCCTATCCCTGCATCCATCCGTATATGTTGTTTATACTCTTTTTCATGTCGAATTTTCCTTTTTCTTTGAACTATGTTATATAACATTTCAGTATATGATTGGCTTGACTGAAACATAGTTGCAATTCGGTCGAATGAATATGTATTTCTATTGAAGGTAGCGAAATGACGTAGGGTGTAGAGTCGGAAAGATTTCATTATAATTTATAAAAAAATTGTGCCACTGGACAATACATGGTAGATCAGAATATAAACTAGGATATCGTTTGTCCGTATTTGTTTCAGAGGACGTTGTTCATAGGTGTCTCAAACATGAATTGTTTCTGCTGAAAAGGGAAACATTATCATTTGAATATTGGATTAAAATATTTTTCATTGCAGATAATTCCACGTCCGACTTTATGAACATCCTGTTCCATTGGCAAAACCACTTTTATTCTGACAGACTTGCAGGACTTTCGTTAATTTGGAATTGGAACTACTCATAAATGAATATTGTATAACTTCAGAGCTCAACAGAGTTTTTGATCAATTACCTAAAAGACATTCTAGCCTCTTGATAATGTAGCTTTAATTGAAAAACATTCATTCTCCTTTGCTTGCTTTCCATTATTCCATCTTCCGTTATCCTGCCTTCCGTTATTACCCTATTGATTATCCCGTTATCCCGCTATTTCGTTGTCCTGTTTCCCGTATGGGTGACATTATTGATTCGGCAATAAGAGACAGAAATCTGTGACATATCGATAGGCAGCTATATTTCATCAAAAATTAAAAACGTCTCATTCCTCAATACTGCTGACTAAAAATACCTATACAATGGGTATATGTCGGTCGAATATCCATAAAAAAAAAATCTTCCCTGGGTAATGCCTCGACGGAAGTTGAATGACATCGTGCAGAAATGGTCATAAATGTGCAGAGATGGCGTTAGCGGAGTTGCCCATTCCGCTAATTCAATCCAAGCGAATGGTTTGAAGTGGATGGATTATAATCGTTTCAGTCAGGTACCGCAGACGTCATTATCTGCTTGACCCACCCTGTACTGATGAGGGGCAAATAACGCGAAACCGATCTACAGGTGGGCAGCCTGAATGAAGTGGTCAATATTTATCCATTTCGCAACAAACATTTGCAAAGTACCTTGTAGGACTTTGCACGTTGATACATCGGATGTCATTCAACGTCCGTCGAGGCATCAGCCAGGAAAGTAGTTGTTTTTTGACATCAGTAAAGTGAGTGATCCAATATAAACATATAATATTCGGAAGGTGTGTTGAGATTTGGTTCAGTTTGGTTGGAGAGAAACTATTGTTGCCCTGCCAACGTTTCGAATTCAATTAAATTAATCTCCAGGGATCAAAAATAAATTTATCCGAGTGTGTCCCGTGCAAATTATTTTCGTGTATCTAGAATGTCTGTTTATGTATTATTTTCATTTGTATCAAATCTGGAAAAAAATGTGCCCTGAATATGAATTTAATGAAATTCAAAATCTTGACAGGCTAACGATAGTTTTTTTTTCAACCGAACTAATCCAATTCTCGAAAAACCTTCTGGATATTATATGTTTATGAATGTACCTGTCGATACCTTCGCGGACACTTCAATGATATCTCGGGAAAATGGACAACACAACACCGAGAATTTTGGAATTGGTTTAATAACGTGACAAAAATCAATGCAAACAAGACCCAAACTTTTGCTTCATACCTGATTTGAGTATATTATCATATTGAGTGTATGCTTTGCATCAATATTGGTGTAGTTTTATCCCAGTATGTTATTTTAATTTGTAAGATTGGGCATCGGAGCAAATATTGAAGAGAAATATGGAGAAAAGTTGCTGATTTGGTAGAAGATGCCGCCTTGACAAGTCTTACAGCAATCGTAAAACGTTGCCGAAGAAAAGCCTATGTTGTTGTGACGATGCTATGATCGCACTGAACGAATTGTAGAAGAAATCATACTCGTATGTTGCTAAGATAGTGGTTCCATTTATGCTGACTCAACTTTTCCTCACTTCAAAACAACACTTCATCAATTTTCACTTATAATTCTATCTAGAGAATCAAATCCCGTTGAAACATGAAATACCTTCTGTGTATAATCAATACTGCTGGAAGTACATTGTCCCTAACTTATATCGAACAACTGTCTGACTCACGATTTCACTGCAAATCAAACCATCTGAACTCTTGGAGAAACTGAATTCACTGATCGCTATATCTGACAAATAACTATTTCTATTCCAACTGAACTAACTGATTCTAACGCATAATTCAAATGACTAATGGAACTGAACTGATTTGTTATTACATGTGATGGATTCGAACTGCATAACAAACTGTCCATCCAATAGTTGCAATATTTTATATCTTGAAATTTATTCTATTCTATCAACTTGATACAACTGAAAATCGCCCCCCAAAGAGGTTATGAAATTGCGTTACCTCACATACCCATAATTGTTGCCACTTTACTGGTAACTATCCAAACCAGTGAAAATTACTGAACACACTTCTTTCGCTTCCGTTATATACACGCGTCACTCCACTAAGACACTAGTGAGATTGAGTTTGGCAACACTGCCCGTCGTAGTCTGCAGTCGGTGATTTGACCATTGTCTACGTGAAGTACACGCTTATCACGTTCTTTTGTGGTGAATATCAGAAAATAGTATGTCATGCGACAGGTATGTGACTTGAGCCAATCATAGAACGTCTTCAAATCGAATATCGATTATTTCTCTCATAAATTATTCGAAAAAGTTAACCCCAATGGAAAAGCCGGTTGAAGAGAGGGTTGGTGATCAATATCACTTTGACGCTCAGAGGGTTTTTACTGATTTTATTTTACAAGCTTTTATTCAGTTAAATTTGACTCGCTTCTAGTTGTTCGATTAACGTGGAATTTGGCAGGTGTTCATAGTTTCCGTGACAATGCATTATGCATTTTTTAGGAAAGATTAAAGGCAGCTCCAAGATAGCGGGCGAGATTTGTGTTTATGGTCCGATTCGATTTAAATTTGGTATGTGGGTGTTAGGGGTACTTACTAAAAAGCACAAAATGAAATAATTGATGGAAAAAACCTTTTTAAAAACAAGCTTCAAATACGAATAAAAAGTACAAAATAATTGCTTTGGATGTGTGACGTAGGTTATTCCGTGAGGTATAGATTCAAAAGCTTGTTGCATCTGTATTCGAAATGAAAACTTTGCGCGACAAGCTCTCGAATTTATAACTCACGGAATAACCTACGTCACACATCCAAAGCAATTATTTTGTACTTTTTAGGGTATTTGAATAAAAGCTTGTTTTCAAAAAGGTTTTTTTATTAACTATTTCATTCATCAGAACATTCAGTAATTAAGTTGTAGGAGAACTTGTGAGAACCTACAGCGCTATCCGATAAATCTAGTAATTGCTGGATCTTCGTCTGCTAATTCAGAAGCTGGTATTTAGTTTTTTCGATGGTGAATTTGTGGAAAATTATTAGCCTCATACTTCTAAATTACTCCGGATCCAAAGCGGGTTTTCCATTCCCAAAACTTTCACACAAGTTGTAGGAATAAACAGCCATTTTTTATTACAAGCTTTTATTTAGTTTCACTTGTTAGTTAGTTTGGGTCAGATCTTGCCAGTGAATTTTTACCGATTTCTAGTCGTCCGATTGATTTGAAATTCAGCACGTTTCCATCATTCCGGTGACAATACATCATGGAATTTTTGTTTGAGATGAAAACAAAATGGCGGCTCCAAGATGGCGAACGAGATTTGTAATTATTATACGATTTGATTCAAAATTGATATGTGGAGGTTTTCGGGATCGGAGATTAGGAATTTTTTATCAAAATCTATGAATGTAAGATAGATGGCGGACGAGTTTTGTGATTATGGTCAGATTCTGTTCAAAATTAGTGTGTGGGACTTCTTGGGATCGGAGATCATGATTTATTTCAGCTCAAAACTTACAAGGAAGAGACCTTGTAATAACGATGCTTTATCAGCAATGAACAAATTAAGGCGAACTAACTAAAAAGCAAGAAATAAAATTACTAATGATAAACTTTCCAACTGTGTACTGAAACGTATGAAATGAGTTTAAATCATCGCTGAAAATTATTTAAATATTTTTTGTTGAATTATTTGGTTTTAAAAAGCTTTTCGCGCGATTTGTAATGAAATTATAACTTCGACAAGTCTTATTTACCAACCAATCACAGCCCAATCAAATTATTCGGTATAGTTTCACCATTTTCAATTGCAGAATCTGTTTCTATAGGGAGCAAATCAAAAACTCACTTCGCTAACACGAACGTATATGCAAAGAAACGGAACGAAGAATAATGTGTACTACTCGTAAACATTCTCCGTCGGCGAATGGAACATCAAACGAAGATCGAAAGAGCCGACAGCCAACGTGGGTTTGAGTGACAGCTCTTTGAGTTACCGCAAGCCAATGATAATGCTTTTAGGTGTGTCTATACGTTGAGACTAATGAATCACCAGTTTCAGGGGGTCTCGGTGAATGAAACCAGTAGCATCTCTGGTCTGAGATCGAAATAGGTTTCAGAATATTATATATTTGTGATGTGTTTTGTTGGAAAGTATGGCTTTTTTTTCGACAATGGGAAAATAAAATTATTAATACATACTTCCTCGTTTATGACATATTTTTTTATTTTAGACTGGGAAACTTGTTTTATATGTTTCTGCAATTGATAATGGATGAACTATACCTACTTTCATGACCACTTCGCACGACAAGGTTTTGAAACCAAATAATTCAACAAAAAATAATCAAATAATTGCCAGCGATTACTTAAACTTATTTTATACATTTTAGTACTCGGCTTGAATGAAAGCTTGTCTTTAGAAAGGTTTCTCATTAGTTATTGTTATGATATTCATTACTTTATAGGATTATTATTCATCAATCCTGAATCCTGATATTTTTTCACAAACACCACAGGTCAACCAAAAAAAAGTTTTTATTTTTGTGACCTTCTCACGTATTTGAAAATCACTCTCACTATGGGATTATGTTATTCAAGCTCGAATGGAACAGAATGAATAAGTTTCATTATCCCTGTGACTGAGCTCCAGCCAACAACGAAATTCTCCTGAACACACTAAGAGTCACGTTGAGTACATCCATCCATTCTTGAACTGACCACATGAAAGGAGGAGCTCAAGGTGAACTTGCATTCATCCCCCTAATCTATAGCATATGATGAAACTGGAATTACTAGGTAACTATACGTTCGAATCCGGACCATCAAACGCTTTTAGATTATAGATCATCTAACGGGTCTTCCGATACGAAGTGATCGTCGGCTCTACATGGATGATTGCGGTGAGAGAAGAAGTGGAAGCTAAAAATATCATAGGAAGTGAAACTTGCTCGGGAGAAATTGAATCATTTCATCCTATTCCGCTCAATTCAAGAAATTGTCCCGTGAGCTGCTGATTATTTTTACTATAATATAAGTAATTTTTGAGAATATGATACTAGCTAAGTCAAGATTTATTCTGAAGAATTATGCGACTATGGATCTCTCAGTATACATTCGAATTGGTGACTCGCTTTCACTTTGTGGCTACTTTTCATTGTAAATCCATATACTCATATTCAACTCAATGAATAGGATCAAACAATTCCACATATACCTTATATTTTATTTTACTTAAGTTTGTTTTAACTGACTATATTCGAGCAATATAATATGGAATTATATCTATTCATGATGAATAATCTCAAAAACGTTTCTCACAAATGAAGAATTCTGTTTTTCAAGGAATCAGGAAGTATTCTGCTATTCAACTTCATGCATAAAGTATGAATATTTTTTACTATTTGAGGTCAATATTTTTCATTGAATATTCCATACCTTCCTTTCATAGAAAATGAATCAGGAATCAAAGTAACTAAGATAGAAAACGAAAATTGCTATGCTTTCAAACCCATACTTGAATATGAGATATATTCATTTGTTCAATGTGACATGAAAATGAAACTAAAATTATATCAGCTGACAATGTCGACAGTTATCATAAACATAAGTAATATTATTTAAAAATGCATCTATCATGAAATTGTATGAACAACATATATATTAGGGTGACCCATTTTGACCGACTATTTTGATTTTCTGAGTCTATATATTAGTTTTCTGTAATTGAGGAGCCCTCTTGAAATTTTAGATATTTCAATTATTTTCAAAGGGTCGCTCAATAATTTAAAAAAATTCCAAAATGATCAAAACCATGTTTTTCATAGCTGCAATTGTTTGTACATACAGAAAAAATTACATCCTGAAAATGTTAGCTTAAAATTTAAATTTTCAAAGGTCGCTCAAAAATTTTAAATGTTGTGCAGTACTATAGATAAGACTTTTTTGAGCGCCCTTCAAATATTAAAGTTAAGACTTTTCTTTTCCACAATCAATTTACAAAATTTTTAACAAATATAAACCATGAGACCCATTGAAATACTTATGAATATATATAGATGATTTAACTCAAAAAAAAGGTTTCATTTTAAATTATTTTGTTTTTTTTTCAATAATACTACGTTGTTATACATCCAAATACATGGATATTCAATAGCGCTTACTTGGAAGTTAAAAAAACTGTTCGTGCTACGAAAGTTGTTAACGATACAGCTGAACGTCCACTTGCTATACAATCGTATAATCAAAGTGCTATTGATGAAGAACACAAACATTCTCTATTACATGTTATTGAAGAAAATCCGGAATTATATCCTAAAGAAAATAAAAATGGATTAGAGAAAAATTTAGGGAAATATAAATGATATAATCATCAATAAGTTCAAATAAGTGACTAAAGTTATGATAAAATGTTATTACTCAATACAATTGAAAATCCTATTTTTTCCCACCTTAATTTCAATTTTAAAATAAAAATAAAAATACTCATTTATCAGCTCAAATATCTTCTTTGATATGTCTCAAGTAATTTATTTCAGAACATTGCTATGTATTTCGAATTTATGATACACATGACATGGCAGAGTGATTGATAATGTATACTTTTGTTCGAAGCAATAAAAACAGTTGAATATACAGAAGTAGAATTCAGTGTTTAATATCTTCATGGAATTCTAGAGCTGGATCAAGCCGAAGGGAAACTAGTTGGGTTATATTTTTTCTTTGGATTTGAGTAAACATAAATATTGGTAGCATTCAGGGTGATTGTAAACCTCCCACATTTATAATCGAAGAGTTTAAGATTTACACAAAAATTTAAATAACATTTATGTTCTCTATTTGAAATATTTGATTTTCTGTTGCCCATTTTTGTATGACAAACGATATATCAGTTTGATATGAGAATGAATATCAAAACAACGAAATTCACCTTCTTGAATGACCGCGCCATCTGTTCTTTCTTCGTGGGAAATTTCGGATAACAGATTAAAATGAAAATATATGAAAAAAAAAATTACTACCTCACTCATACCATTTTAACCAATGATCTGTAAGCATTTTCCAAATTTTGACCAATACTGTCAAAAGGAGAGCGGCAAAATTTGCAAATCATCCTTTGGGTTTTTTTTTCGACAATATCTCTTATAAATATACTTCCGTAATTGATTTTTGTGGTTAAGACAAAAGAACTCTGGACATATGTTTGTCATCTGACGTTAAATTTTAAAAGTGTCAGAATGAATCGTTTTGGTACATTATTTTTCATGTCATTCAGCTTATTTGGGATATAGTATAATCAAATATTTCTGAGTCTATTATTTTTCCGGGAATTTTGTATCTAGAGATTGTTGCTTATGAGTAACTTTTCTCGACAAATTGAAATGCGAAATCTCTCCCCTTCGTCTCGAGATTTTGATCATGCAATTTGTCTCGGGATATTACTCAAGCAACAATCTTCCGATGAAAAACTGTCAAAATGACAGTGGCAAAATTAGCAAATCATCCCGTAATTCCGTAATTGATTTTTGGGGTCAAGGCAAAAGAACTCTGGACATATGTTCGTCATCAGACGTTAAATTTTTGAAAGTGTCAAAACGAGTCGTTTTGCTACAAGTTCATTGGAACAAATTCTGACTAATAATTATAATCTAACACCCAAAAGTACAGTTACTTCCAAAAACTCAATTTGTAGACAATTTGAGAAGTTCTGCAGTGAAAGGAATTATTGATTACGCGCTGATACACAAGTGAGGACTCTCGGCAAAATTTCAGCGGACTACGCATATAACATGAAGAAATCTAATGGAGAGGACTATAAGGAAAGTTGCATGAAAAGTATATGGAATACAACAGTCAAGATGTTGCAGGAATATTATTTTGAAAATTTCAATATCATGTTCAATCCTTATTTGGGAAATAGTCTAATCAAATATATCTAGGTCAATTATTTTTCAGGAAAAATTTGATCTGAAGATTGTTGCTTATAAGTAACTTCTCTCGACAAATTGGACGACAAAATGTACAGCGCAATGATTTCAAATTTTTCGACGATAAATAATCGACTGGTTATTTACTGAAGATTGAATATGAATAAGTTTCAGTTCACAATTTTGATTCCAGTTATTATCATTTCAGAAGTCTGATTTGTTCTGCAATATCATTTATGAGTTTTGTTGTGAGATTCTCTCACCGAATATCTCACGATCTCAAAAATAATCCTAGAATTTTTTCCTGATCAACACAAATTATTATTATTATAAATTTCAAAATATTTGTGACTTCGAAAAACTTTCCAGTCATAATTTTAGCACTTGTGCTATTATGAGTGACTAGCTGGTAACCGCGACTTCGTCAACGTAGAATTTGTATTTTTGCCTATGTTTTCCTTTATGTTGTTATGTGGCCTGTGGCTTTTTCCGCTTCCCGTTATCCTGTTTTTCCATTTCCCGTTATCGCGTTATCCTGTTATCCCGTTTTCTCGTTTCCTGTTACTTCGTTATCCTGTTCCCCGTTTTCCGCTATCTTATCTCGTTACCCTGTTCGGGTGATTTGACAGCGAAAGTAATGCTTTGTGACGACTATTTCAAATTCACTAACCCCCTAACAAATAAGTTCAAACACGGATTTTAAAATAAGGTCAAACACGAGCCAAAACACCAATTTCAAAAGTCAGAACTACTAACGGAACCCCTATAGAAATTTTCGCCCCCGATTTGACCCCTTCGAATCGGTCGAATTTATGAAAACTGAAACACGTATTTCTTTATTTGTAACAAAGACTTCAAATACAATTTTTTTTCCATTTAAACCCCATTAGGGTTGAATTTTCAAAAACCCTGGAATACGTGTTCCTTTTTTTGAAAATTTAAATCCAAACTACAATTTCCATAACTTTAACTTCACTTCCTTAGGGATGGAATCTTGGTTCTTGGTGGTAATCTGATTCATCATAAGAATACGCTTTTGAAATTTCAGGCATTTGAGTCCAGCGGTTTGGTCAGTCAGTCAGTGAGTCAGTCGATACTCATAGTTATGTATATATAGATAGATGCATATCCTACATACTTACTTCGATAAATGCTCAATGCGTTCGAAGAAATGCATATTTGATTATATAAATCCGTGTGGAAGTTCACAATATACAGTGATTCGATATTGGAATTCAACAATATATTTTTCCCAAGTTACTGCATAAATCCGCAATATTCTTTTCCTATCATAAACCATGATTTATTTTCATTCTCTTCTACAATTTTAAAGAAATAGATCACATTATCCTGACCCAGTAACGAAAATATTTCACCCCACTCATATTTTTCATGAACCACACTAGACGAATGGCAGCTTGATTAATTTAACAATGGCAATTGGATTGAAAAAATATATTTTCATCCTATTTTATTGCAAACTATTTTGTTTCTGGAATTAAAAAATTTACGTCTGAAATGCCACAAATTTCGTGTGAGTTATAATCACCAAATAAATAATGTTTCTGAAACTTTTCAATAAATTGTGAATTCAAAGCAGTAATTATTAAAAAACGATCTCTTCGATTTTTGAACGGAAATAGTTGTATTGCTCGTTGACAATGCATACGGGGCATCCCGTTTGGAATGTTCATTATGGTTTTGTTGCGATTTTGGAAATATATAAAAAACGTGTTTCAATACTCTTATTGTTGTCAATATCCTAATTCATATGAATTGGTGTGCACGATAAATCTTTCTCCTCGGATTGCAATTGAAATTTCAGTATTCTCACGAAACGATTGTGTTTGAAATGAATTTATATGTGAAATAATAAATAAAGAACACAAAAGTTATTTTATCAAAAAAATCATTTTGAGTTAGTGACAGAAATTGTATGGCTGATACAAAAAAATATATTTGAGGGAAAAAAATATAACATCATCGAAAACAATGCATTGAATAACGTTTCTATTGACATGTTCCTCACCAGAAAGAAAGTGTGATTTTTATTCGTTTCATCCCTAAGCTGTTTATTAACTCCAAAAATGTTCTATACGTGTAACCTTCATCAAATTTATGTCGTTTATTTATCATCCAAAGAGCAATATTATATCAAAGTTAATACAAGAAAAAATCAGTTCCTACTCTCTTCGGCCATAAATTGAATCAATCGAATATTTATAATACTTCACGAATATACTCCGATCGGCTTCATACAGTCAATGTACTTCTGTGTGTGTGTGTGTGTGTGCATAAAAGTTAAAATGGATTATGGTAATGTTCACAGCGGGAAACATTGCCGCAACTTAAAAAAACCACCTACTTCAACTGATAGATTTTATTGTGGAATGAATTCAATTAAAAATCACTAATTGTGATATTGAAAGGTTAACAGTATACACTTTCCATTCTCAAGGGGAATGAGTTGGACAAAGCATTGATGAAAGTGATCTGAATAGAGATTATTTCAATGTTTTTTGTCGTGATTATGTTTCGAAGCAAATACAGAGATTAGCTGTGATTGAGCCGTCATTTGACTGGAGTAGTTCAGAAATACTTGAGTTTTGGGGAAAACCACTGAAGGATATTTTCCTTGAGGTTGCAGTCAATTGGAAATGGTCCGTTTAAATACAAACTCTTTGTTGAATTATCGAGATTTTTTTTCATTTATTTTCAAGACCCCAAGAAAAAACAAGGTCCAGTTGTTGAAAAGGGGTCACTTGTACATAACCACGAAATAACTTACTAAGTTGAGGTATCTACTAGAAAGGTACACTTAATAATTAAAATCATATACAACAGAATTAAAATTGCATCAATTCAATCCTATAAACATGAAAAATCAGACAGAAAATCCGTTGTTGCTTTTGGAGTTCAAAGCAAAGAATTTCAACCTTACATGGAACAATGAGCGAGAACATGAAATTGTCAAAGGTTGGTGGCAAGTCAGTCAGCTAACGGAAGAAGCCACCTGACATTATGACATCAACCCCATAAATCATGATTTTAAGTGAAGAAGAAAAACAAATTCTAAATTGCTGACGTTTTGGAACTTTATTGTTTTTTTTATCTCAAGTATAAAAAGATAACACTTAAGGTTAACGATCTTGAACAATGTATATTAAAAAAAATTAAAATGATTGCTTAAAATGACAATTGATCATGGGCTAAAAGCTCCGGAGAGAGGGAAAAATAGATACACGAAAACAATGTTATTTACATTTGGATTGGGTTTCCTTGTTCACAAAAGTAGAAAAGAAAAAATCGGCATAATAAAATAAATATACACGTTTAATGAAATACGACCACCATACAAACAAAGATAAACAAAATGAACTGTTTGGCAATCACCAGTCATGTTTGATATCTTCGCAGCTTTTTTTACCCATTTAAACAAACCGACGAAAAAACAAGAACAAAAAGTGAGAATGAACCACCTACTCTAGATTCCGGTTTACAATTTATGTTTGATCTTACCGATCAGGTTGAAATATGAAGTGTTAAGTTTGGCGATGTCCGAACTTTCATTCACACATTTTTCTTCATGTTTCTTTATTTCTATCATTTCGTGAAGGAGTAGTTTTTTCAAAATTGTTTGTTCACGTATGATTCGAAATTAAAGAATGGAGGGAGGATTAGAGTGTTTCGCAAGACTCATGGGATTTTTTTTAATGGATTGTGTAAAATATTGCAGTCTCTTTCATGTTCGTCCATCATGATTCTTGAATAGCTTCCTGTATGTCCTATGTATCCTTTTTGAAAATCAGCAAATGTTATTTTGTATAAAATATTGGATTTTTGGTCTTTAATTTGGCGAATAAATAATTTCTGGTCGTGTTTTCACATTTTTCACTGATTTCCAAGTTTTTGTCATCTAATATGTTGCATAGATCTACATACGGAAGCTTTGCATACCTTATGTTTGTTGGTGGTTTATTTTTCTTTGTTTGTGTATTTTCTGATTTAAATAATGTTGTTCTCAAAGATTTGGGATAACCTTTTCTCAGTTGAGTTCAGTTCAGTTTTTGTTTTTGAATATTCCATGTGCCACGAATATGGCTCTGTGTTTTGGTTGTTGATGGTATTTATTACAAGCTTTCATTTTACTTCACATTTGTATGTTTGCTTCAAAGTTCAGATCTTGCGAGTGAATTCTGACCCACCTCTAGTTGTCCGATTGACGTGAAAATTGGCAGGTGTTCATAATTCCGGTGACAATGCATTATAAAAATTTTGTTGGGGAAAAAAGAAAGATGGCGGATGAACTCTGTTATGGTCCGATTCCATTCGATATTGGTAAGTGGGAATTTTCGGGATCAAATATTATGATTTTTTGTCAAAATTCATGAATTGCCGCCATTTCGAAGATGTCGGAGTTTTCAATTATGGCCCGATCCTATTCAAAATCAGTATGCAGGGGTTTTCGGCGTCGGACGTGATGAAATTATTGTCAAAATTAACAAATTCAAGATGGCAGCTCCAAGATGGTGGACGAGTTTTGTGATTATGGACCGTTTCTATTCAAAATTGGTATGTCGATGTTTCTGTGATCGGAGATCATGAATTTTGGCAAAGATTATTGATTTTTGTCGATAATCATAAATTGAAGATGGCAGTTTCAGGATGGCGGACGAGTTAATCTTTAGATGGTCTCCTCATTGAAGAACTAGATAGATCGAATCTCACAGGAAAAAGGCCTCATAATAACTATAATCCAACAAAAATTCATAGATTCAAATGTTCTAAAAATTAAGAAATAATTACTTTGGATGTGTGACGTACGTTGTTCGAGAGTAAAGATGCATGTCGCTTTTTCATTCGAACTGAAAACTTTGCGCGACAAGCTTGAATCTGCAATTCACGAAATAACCTACGTCACACACCCAAGGCAATTACTTTCAAATTTTTAGCGCAGTGTGATGAGTGGGAGTTGAATATTTTTGAGTATGTTTGTTTGTGATACCAATCAGTAATAATTCTTTTAATTTCATGTTATCAGCATAATATCCAGAAAAAGCAATATTATTATTTTTTTCCACCTCCTTCGTAAATTGAAATTTGGGATGATAATTATTAAATAATGTAGTTATCTTGTCAAAGTTTTTTGTTTGTAAGCATAAAACAATATGGTCGACCTATCTTTTGAAAAAAAATATATGAAAATAACATTGACTTAAACATTTTTTCTGTGAGTCTGTCATAAGAATATCAGAGCAAATACGGAATACGCAATTTCCTATTCCAAAACCAAGAATATGTTTGTAGAAGAAAAATTACTGTTTTTTGGGACAAATTGGAGAAGTTAAATGATTGCATTCAATGGAATTGTGGTGTGAGATTCTATGGTTTGCTATTTTTCTTTTATGAGATATACTACATCCAATGATATCAAAATGAAGTCATATAGTATAACAATGTTATTCATTTATTTGACAAACTCAAAAGATTTTTTCAAGCAATGGTAATCGTTAATAAATAAGTATTTGAGAAAATCGACTGAAAATTAGCTAAAACTAGCTTTGTTTATGAAATATATCACAAACAAAAACAACTTAAAAATCAATGAAAGAAGGTGAAAACTCGGTCAGAAATAATTGTTTTACAAGAATAAAAACCAAAACTCCAAAAAACCTCAAATATAATATCATATTCGGAATAAAATGTGCTGGTTGTGAGAAAGTATACATAAGAGAGACAGGAAAATTCTCAGAAACCAGGATGACAGAACACAAAACAGCCTGCAGAAATATTCACAATCCATTAACAGAAAAACCTACGAAACTCGCAGAACACTTTGAGTACTCCCTCCATACTTTTGATATTCAATCAGTTACCATCATAGGTCAACAATTGTGAGGAGAGAATTCTCATCGAAATGATAGAAATAAATGTTTGAATGAAAGATCGGAGATGGACAAACTCAACACTTCATCATGATAGCGAATATCACATATAAATTAGAAATCGGAATCTGGGGCAGGTGGTATATTTTTACTTTTCATTGTTGTTCTTTCGTCGGTTTGTACAAATGGGAAAAAAATCAAAGAAAGCTGGAGTGACGATTGCCAACAGTTTGGTTTGTTCACCTCTTTGTGTATGGTGGTCGTATTTCATCAAACCTATATATGTATTTATGTATTATGTCGATTTGAATTTTTTCTGATTTTGTGAACAAAGAAAATCAACCTAAATGTGAGTAACATTGTTTTTGTGTATCTGTTTTTTATTTTCTCTGATGATAAATTGTCATTTTAAGCAATATTTTTGTTTTAGTTTTATAAATACATTGTTCAAGAACTTTCTTCAAAATGTCTGGTCTTTTATACCTCAGAGTCCTGAAGATGAAATCAACAAATAACCGGATCACAAATTGCAGAACGTATCATAACATCCAATGGAAATCATACGATTGAATGGAATAGGACGAAAATCTTGATGAAAGAACCACATCGGAGGAAATTGAGAGGAACGACCTGTATTCTTCTTTTCAATAACAAATGCTTTTCAACAAATTTTGTTGAAATGGACCAAACATGGTTACCTCTCCTTAGAGAGGAAGTGAGGAATGGCAGAATGCTAATAAACTGATCTGAACAACACCCCATATATCAAATGAGCAATACGTCACTTTCAAATTTTTTGGCATATCTCAATTGACATCCGTCATTTGAAAAAGCAAAAAAGACTCTACAAGAGAAAAACCAAAAATTTTCAAAAAATTAAAGGGGATTCAGAAGATTTGAGAACGGGGCCAGACAAAGTCCCCGAAATGTCAATCGAAAACTATATAGCAAAGTATCTTTTGAATTTGTACTATTTTTCATAGGCTAATCCAGAATACGACAAGTTACTGACTAATTGAATAATTTTTCTATGGGAAATATAATTTGGTGAACGCAGTAACTTATCAAGGTGAGCTAATCAGTTTGCCTTTTTACACTTGTATAGATTTTCCTGATTATATTTTTTTTTAGACTTGGAAGGTTACCCAAAAGACTGTGTCAAGTTTCATTATTATCAAAAACTTGGCCCCAAATGGAAACATGCTTTGTACTACTATGTTTCAGATAGCAACTATCCTGAAAAATAACTGATAATTCAAAAATGTGTAAAACATTTTTCCACAAAATCTTCAAATAACTGAAATTCTTTGATTGAAAGCATTTTCTTTAATGAAGTGGCAGTTGACTCCGAATGATGAATACATGATTATCGTGAGTTGTCAACTTAGAAAAAATATTGTCACGATATTCAAGGTTCTATAATGTGGAAGAAACTGTCACTTCGTTAACGAATTATTCTTTAGGATTGGGCATATTGTGTTCAAAAAAATTAGCGTTGAAGAGCTCGTATTATCGATTGATTACGCATTTATCAAAATATATTCTTTACGGAAAAGATATTTTGCTATGGAAAGTAATTCAGTTAGTGATGTTCAATGGAAATTTTCAGATAACCAAATCTATAAAGACTCATTTCAATTCGTTGTTATGTGACGCCTTTTGCAAACTGAAATGATTTGAGCTCGTTTCCCATTGTCAACGTTGTTAAGTTAAACAACCAACTGAATATTTTCTATTTTTGAGAGGCAAATCCAATTTTGAAAAACCAAATATTTTTAATTTGAATTCATTTTGTGCATTAACAAAAATTAAATAGGAAATAAAAAAGTGGTGCAGAGTGTAGTATCCAAGCACCATCACGATATCTCAGATTCTACTACCGTAGTTTCAAAATAGAAAATTTCGCAGAAATATCTTGAGACGTAGTAACCCGGTATACAGATTTCGAAATATAGTCGATGACTCTATTTATTTTTTTAACACGGTTTTATCAGGTTCACTTGTATCTAACAATGTATTCAAATCTTGGAAATTCAATTTTAACCTACTTCTAATTGTCCTATCGAAATGAAACTTCATACGTTCATGTAGTTTGGATGTCAAACTATTATTTGGTATCTTGGAGCTGATCTAATCATGGAGCCAGGGGGTGAATAGTGGAACTCTTCAGTGACTACTAGTAAAATATGGTGATGCACTGAGGCCGTTCTCAGCATAATTTACAATTCAAAGATATGGCGAATGCATATTCGCCAAAATTTTGTTAATAATAACTTCTATCTCATGTGGATGAATGAATCGATGAGTTTTTCTCGCTCAGTCTTTTACAACACGCTTTTTATTAACAGCATAATTTATATTTCAAATATATGGCAAATGCACATTTGCCAAAATTTTGTTATAGTTTCAATCTCATATGGATGAAATAATCGAAGAGTTTTTCTTCCGTAGTCTTTTGTAGCAATATGGACTAAAAACAAAATTATAGTTTAAAAACACAAAAAATACGCCTATAGAGCAATAAGGACTAAACAGTAGAAAATAAAAAGAAAAAGTCATTGGGGAGCTCTTCACCTACTTTTCATGATTATATTGAGATAACTGATATCAAGCACCTCACGATTTTTTTACATAAGAGAAAATTTCTTGTTCCTTATTGCATAATACACGTGTTTTTTTAGTGTTTCCTAACTATAATTTTTCTAATAGAAGCTTCAGAGCAATTCTTGAATTGAAATCACGAGCACAACAATGTCAATTTGACTGTCTTATTAATGTTGATTCTAAGAAGTGAGGAAAAATACACGAGGGTAGTGAAATGGAAAGCAAACTAAATGAAAAACAAATAGTTTTGGGTACAACTATTCGAATTTTTTCACGTATCTCTGCGAACAACAATAAACTCCGGTTTTCGGTGGTCACCCAACTTGTTTCAACGGAACTCGAAATGTGGAATTCATTAACAAAAATAACGGTACCGTTTGTACTCGTGTTACATCGAAGAAAGTTGTTGGTTCCACATGGTTATCTAATAGTGAAAGAAAAAGTGATGATGCAGATATGAATTTGTTTTTTATTACATAAAGATGTGAAGGTCAGTCGTATAGCTGAGAGGAATCTTTTGCAAATGATTAAATGGCAAACGCTAATGAGGATGGATATTTCGAAGAGAACGGGAAAGAAAAACGGAAGGGATTCATTTTTATGTCTTGCTCCATTTTTATAAGAATGTGAATATCATTTTCATATAGTTGGGAATGCGTACATCTGAAGTTTGGCTATTACACTACCTTTGTATAATATTATATCTACTGAAGAAACAGAATAAAAACTTTTCTGCTAATAAAATATACAGGGTGATTTATATAGGCCGTGCATTAAATATATTTCAACTTGCATTTGGATTAGAAACTTGAAAATTGGTATAATCGATCACGTCCGTTCTACCTGAAATATTTCAAGTCTTGCAGCTATACAGGGTGTGCCAAAAGACCATACAAACTTCCTCATTTCAATTGGACACAAATCACGGTTTTTGGAAAAATAACTACATTTGTGGTGGTTTACGAAAAAAAAAGTATCTCGCAAAACGTTAGAAATGAAAATAAATTTGTGGGGCAGTTAGCTGCAAGTCTGTGCTAACTCTTTATCTCCTATCGATGGTTCCATTTTGTGCTATATGGGCGTAGGCGATTTTCAAATGTTGTATTAAAAAAATTAAAATATTTTTTTTGAATGCACCTACTACTTTTTGACACCATTCGAGAAAAAATTTAATTTTAGGTTGACGTACTCAAGCATTTTTTATAACTAACTTCAAGCCCTATCAAGTTATTAAAAATAAATCAAGAAATGTGTTATCTTGCCAAGTCAAGTATTCCATGGAAACAAAAGTCAATTGTAATTGAGAAGGTGATATTCTGTCAAAGTCTGACAGCATACAAAATATAAAGTTTCTAATTCAACTGCAAGTTGGAAAACCTCCAATTCATGGCCTACGTGAATCACCCTGAGAGTAGATGAGACGGTGAAGAAAACTACGAAGATTAAAGTTCGTTCCACTTATCACAATCCATGCGGTTTGGACTCGAAACTAATTGGAATGATTTGCAGAATAGTTCTACGGTTTTTGCTAACAAAGCCGATACATATTTCACGAGAGATAGGAAAATTTTCTGCAAAAATTGGCTTTCAGTTTCGAACTATTCTAATCATCGTTAATGAAAATAATATGATAATTAGCCACTACAAATTCCCGAAATATTGGCAGAAAACATAGTTTCTTCATTAGTGTGTTCCAAATTTCTAATCCCAATCGCCCATGTTGAATATATAAACAATAATCTGGATACTATCCTTGGAACATTGTGAGGCTATTTGTTGAACTATGGTAGAAAGTGGTACCTCAAATTGAAATTATGAAAATGCGAAAAACAGTTTTCTGAGTTTTTTCAGAGTTTTTTTTAAGATTAGAAATTCTAAACTACCCATGAACAATTTCAGACTTGTTCAGATTCATTTATAACGTTTCCACTGACAGCGAAAATCAGTGAGGATAAACACTTTTTCGGTACACCCTGTATTGATATCAGAAATAAATATGTAATGGAACGAACATCTCCCATTCAATCTCTCAACCCTCTTCCATGGTTATTCATCGATTCAATACCCCACTTTGATGTTGGTCACAAACAATTTGTGCAATGTAAGAAATCATCAGAAGAAACGAAAATTGAATATATGAAAAACAACACATACCTCCAACTGATGTGGATCTATGGGAGACAACCCCCTCTTGACAATCGTCCTAGATTCTGTTGAATCTAAGATGGCGGCAAGGCATATCAGAGTGACGGCTGACAATATTATTTGTTTCATGTTGCTGCAAAGAAAAAAATATTTAGAAAGTGAAATACATACAAGAACACATGCTGCAATGAAGTGGTAAAACTGCATCACACTCACTGACAACTAGTTAATTGTTTTTCCAATCTCCTATATAAAATAGTCAATATTGGAAAAAGAAAAATGATTACCGTTGATTATAAGGAATACTATAGTTCATACACAACTCGACGCGTTCAACATTGAAATATGAAATATTTCACTTATTTGCAGTATGAATGTAGACAATTGAAGTAAAAGGTATTGATATCTATATATCAGGATTGATGATGGCATATATTGAAAGCATATATGAACCCTTACTGAAGGGACTATGAATATGATGAATAAAATAAAATCTTGAGGCTAATTCCTTTGGAGAATGGACTGAATATTCCGTTTTATGAAAGATGTCCATACTTTCATTTCCTTTTAAAACTACCAAACCTTCAAGTCCATAAATGGAATCACCACAACACAAAACAAGAGCACAAGCATTTTTTCATGATCACAAATTGAAAGAAATATCGTCGTAAGCAAAAATGAAAAGTAAACAAAAATTCTTACACTATCCTATATCGAGACTTTACTTAGGAGTGAATGTGATAATTTCTTAAAGTTCTTCTTATTTCTAAGCCGACTTGGGGGGTTCGACGGCTGGCGAGAATGGTCGAGAATGCAACGAGTGGTAGTCAAGGAGGTCAAGGAAGGTACCGGCGATGGCGATATGTATAAGAGTTCTTGTGGTACGATGAATGATCTGCCCAATTCGTTTTGGATGCGCTGTTGGAATTGTGCTATCGTGGGTTTCTTTGTATCCGTGAACTTGCCGGTTATTCAACAGGGTGTACCTTGTATGAAACCAGGTTGAGTTTTCGGTTTTTACGGTTTCATAATTCGGAAAGAGATTGTTATGGTGGTTTTGCTCTTTTTACTTCACTAATTAGCCAATTAAGTCGTTATTTCAGTTCACATGCACAGTCGATTCAAAGATATACAGGTTGTGCAGAAAAGACGACCTCATATTTATTTCGAGAACGAAATATATAAATGAATAATATTGCTGGACAGTAATTTTTTGTGTTGAAACTCTATTATAAAAGTTCACCACCCAAAAATAAAACAAAGTGATCCCAGACATTTGAACTAAAAAGGCAATGGAATATTATAGTTTATAACATGAACACCAATTATGACTTGAGGCACTTGGACTTTTTGTATACAGGGTGATTCAAAAGTACTTTGACAAACTTCAGGAGGTCATTCCTCACATATGAATTGCTCGAATAAATATATTTCCCGAAACGCTTCGTTTCTAAGATACAGGGTGTTGAAGTTTTATTTTCATTTTCGTTTTTTTCTAATAACTTTTGGAATACTGACCTTAATTAAACGAAAATTGGTATTGATAGGTTTTTTGAGGTGTCGAATTCGAAACTGATGTAATATTGCTCTCACCTACACGTCTTTCTCTTTTTTGAAGATTCATAACTCTTTTGAGCGTACTCCTGGCACATTTTTCAGTAAAAAAATCATATCTACGTAAAAAAACTACTCCTGTTACAAGTCGCTATAAGTAACTGTTTTCTAGATATTTGGACTCCAAAATTTTAAGTCGATTATTTGATAATCGATGCGTGTTGAAGTTATTACCATTATTTTGCACTTCTCAAAAGAATGCTTAGGATATGGATTTGACGGTTAAGTAAGTAGTTTTGGTTATTACATATTATGTGACAGTTGAACGTTCTGTTGTTTTGTTGAAGTTTCTGTAAGTTTTGAAACACTAATTTTGAAAAAGTGGATTATTTAAACAATAATATGCTCATTTAGCCGACTCAATGGGATTCTCAATACGAATGGCAGAATATTGGATCTCGTGTTTTGCAATGATATTGGTATCAAAAGTATCTCTCATGGTATAGACACTTTGGTTGGAGTTGATTCACATCATCCCCCACTATACATTGACTTCAAACTAATGAAATTCAAATACCTGAGAGATAAGGCACATAAGCAATTCAATTTCAATGAAGCAAATTACGGAATCATTGATTGTGAGCTAGCCGTTATAAACTGGTCCGATTGCTTTGCTGGAAAAAACGTTAACGAAGCTGCTGAAATCCTTCATGAGAAACTCACCAATATTATAATAAAAAATGTACCAACTTTTGTAATAAAAAAGGGTTATACATCTTATTTCAAGCCAGATACCATACAACTCTTGAAAGAAAAAATAAAGTACATAAAAATTACAAAGTCTATGGTGGGCTTCATCTCTATCAACTTTTTTCTCAATTGCGCAGGAACTCCAAACAATTGATTCATAGGGATTACACAAACTACATAAATAACATTGAAAATGAAATTCTTACTGACTCCAGAAGCTTTTGGAAATACATCAAAACAAAAAAACAAAACCACACCACCATACCCCATTCTGTCTCTTCTGATGATAAGTCAGCTGACAATGGTCAAGATATTTGCAATTTATTCTCTTCCCATTTCAAAAGTGTATACACTCTTGATCCACTTGCGAATGCCCATCCACAGTTCGATGAAGACTACTCAATGGATATTTCAGAGCAACATGTTCCCAACACGATCGATAATTTAAATATTCACAAAGACCCCGGTCCTGACAACACACCCAGCTCATTCATAAAAAAATGTAAGCTTAATCTAATACCACCTTTTCTTCACATTTTCAATTTGTCACTCCAAACTGGGGTGTTCCCGTGCAAATGGAAATCATCCACCGTTATGCCTCTCCTTAGAGGTGGCAACAGGAGCAATGTCGAGAATCATAGGCCAATTAGCAAACTCTGTAATTTCGGTAAAATGTTCATGAAAGAATTCTAAATATTACGAAGAATAAGATTATTTCCCAACAACATGGCTTCTTTTCCGGTTGATCCATTGATACTTACTTATTAGAATTAACAGATCACATTATAGAACGAAAGGATGATCAATCACAAGTAGACGTAGTCTACACAGACTTCAGCAAAGCCTTCGATAAACTCAACCATGCTTTTCTCATTGAAAGACTCGCTGAAGTCGGTGTGGGATCGTATCTTCGCAAGTGGATTTGATCTTATATCACTCATAGATCTCAAATCACAGAGATTAACGGTTACAAATCAGACCCCTTTGTGATAACCTCAGGGGTACCTCAGGGAAGTCATTTGGGACCCTTACTCTTCATAATTTATATTGACCATATTGGTGAATGCTTCAAAAATTCAAATTTTTTATTGTATGCCGACGATCTTGAAGTTTATCGTACTATAAAATATTCTGGCGATTGTGACAGACTACAAGATGATCTTGATTCATTCGTCGAAATATGCATAAATTCTAGTTTAGTTTTGAACTATGATGAATGCCTCACAATAACCTTCACACGAAACAGGAATATAATCAACCATCAGTACAGAATAGATGATCATTTAATGGAAACAGTGAAGGATATTCGTGATCTTGGAGTCATTATGGATTCTGAAATGATTTTTAGGTCTCATCTCGAAAAAATGGTCAACAACTGTAATCGTCTATTGGGATTCATAATAAGGAACACTAGACACTTCACAAACGCCAAAACTCTCTTGCACCTATATTACGCATTCATATATAGTAGATTAAATTTTGCATCAAATGTTTGGAATCCCCAATATGTCACATATCAGCAGAGAATCGAAAGCATACAGAACAAATTTGTGAAACAACTAGCCCGTAAATCAGATATCCCAATATTGAACAGCAACTGTAATCCAATTCTGAGAAAGTACTCCATGTTGTCTCTCACCGATAGAAGAAGTATGTCCGACCTTCTAATGATCTACAAAATATTCAATAACCGTATTGATTGTTCTGAACTATGGTCCAAAATATCCTCAAGTACACCCAACAGAGATTTAAGAAAGCACGAAACTTTTAATACACCATTTAGAAAAACAAATTCAGGATTAAACTCTCCCATTTGTAGAATGGTGAGAACTTTCAATAGCCACTGTAATGACATCGCAATATTCAGGCTCTCATTTCTAAGATTCAAAAACTACGTGAAATCCATGTTCTGCCTTCGTTTAACCTAATAATGATTATTTTCACTTCAATATACAGATAATATCTCATTTGAATTCTTTATAAATTGTTTATATATTGTTTATATGTTGTTCACATTGTACATAGGTATATTGTCACTTTATTCATATTTATTCAAATTTGCTCATATTTGTTCAATTTATCCATATTTGTTCACATTTATTCATATTTGTTCATATTTATTCTATAATGCATCATTGTTCATCTTGTAACTTATTTTAGTTTACTATTCGATTACTATTAGATTACCTAAAAAGAGGATACTGGTTGGATTTATCTGTTTGTATCCCTACTTTGTAATAAATAAATAATAATTAAATAAATATATATATATATATATATATATATATATATATATAAATATATATTTATATATATTCATATGAATAAATATATATATATATATATATATATATAGACAACGGCCTCCTTCAGACGTTTCGAAGTATTCTACAACAATGAGCATATTTTAGGTTTTCAAGAAAATTTAAAGGAAAATGCGGCAATTTCCGTAGTATTGATAATTGCGGACGAAACGGAAATAATAATGTAGACTCTCCTGGTTGTTTTATTTCATAAAAATTCTACCTATGTCGCCTAATCGGTGTTTCCTGTTGAATTGAAAAAGTTGAATTGATAGTTATTTCGGTAACATGTCCGGAAAATGACTTATCAAAGAACAATTCTAGATGTTTACGGACGAAGCGACGAAGGTGCCGAGTGTGGAATCTCTAGATGAGTACTTCAATCACATTTCACGTTTTGTTTTATACTGTATCATTTTAATTGAATAATTTTTTTTTTGTGAACTTTTGCAGAAGAGATATTTTGTTGATTTTTAAAAGGTGTCAGTATTGTCAGGACATGACGGTCCCATAAACGTGGCAATTAATGTTGTTGATCTAGACATCTCCAAATCGGTTGCTAACAGTAACAGCGTAATTTTTTCTATGTTGATTTTCTGTCAAATTTAGCATCGTGCTGAGAAAAAAAACCGATGCTGACCAATCATGTGTCAGAAAAACTGAAATTTTCATTGGAAACAAAAGCGGCCCTCTTTTTTGTATAAACCCTGAACTTTTCATCCAAAAGTTAGGAAAGGATTCAAATATCCCTAAATGCTTTCTATTATTTTCATGTGATCTGACTCAAATCGAACGTAAGAAGTATAACCAGAGCACAAGAATATAGACAGTACTCATTTGGGTTTCACTCTCAATATCACCTAGATAATTAATACAACTCCTAGTAATATTTATCTTTTTAGTTTCACTTCGAATTCAAGAGATGTTAATAACCAACGATGTTTCATTTGTCCACGGAAGAACTCATCCTCTAATCAAAGGAGCATGCATAAAATTTATTCTCAAAAGGAATTTTCAGCAATTTTTCATTTATGTATACATTTCAGAGAAAAATAAAAGAGCATGAAAGTTGTGGAGCCCATAAAATTCTTTTGAAAGATCTATAGTTTGCCGATATTGGTATGACAAGGAAAGATCGAGAATGTTTTCCAATTCAAACTGAACCGATTTGGTCCATCTTCGAACTCATCCAAGATATTGATAAAACATATTTTTGTGCCAAATGTTGATTCATTCAGTTGGCAGATGTGGCCTCCACTCTGTTGAAAAATTTCGTTAATATTTATATACGAATATAAACTTCCGAACTAATGGTATTTTTGAGTTCTGGAGACCATGATCGGCGAAGATATGGGTATCGAAATTTTGTGGAAAACTTATGCCTGCCAAGTTTTGAGAAAGATCCAAAAAATGCGACAGGCTCTGCGAATAGCACAAAACTATCAACATAGAGAACACAGATTGTATCTGTTTCTGTAAACATTTGTAATAGTTTAAATTGCATTATTACTGTTAATGTTCATAAATAATTTCCATTTCCATTTGAATATAATATTCGTTGAAAATCTACCCTGTGTTAGTTAAAATACTTTAATTCAGTTGCTATCCGGAAAAATGACTTTCCCGGATTAGTGATGCAATGTTTCATTTCCTGGACTCAAATTGACAATGTAATGTAGTACATTACGATACAGTATGAAATAAAATAATGTACGTCACGAAAACAAAACATTCCCGTATATATGCAATGTTGTTCGTCGTTGTTTTTTAGAATAATGTTTCGGCCCCATTTGATAATAACTTTGCCCCAAAAACATCCCGAAGTAGAGCGTGGTGACAGTCGAAACGTTGAACATGTAATTTAATCGTCATTCGAGAAGAATATCATCATTTCCGATACGAACCAAACCCCCAAGAAACAAGAATATTCGCAATAAAATCAAATGGCCTTCGACCTAGGTCCTTTAGCCAGTAGTGATTACAACAATATATGATTGTGAATATTCAGCTGAGTGTATATATGTATAAAATATTTGGATTTTTCTCAATATACCACGTTAATAAAACGAATTGAAAATTATGAATTTATCCTAGCCCCATTCAGATTTATAACTCCATTCAGATCGTCCTGAAAATTTGTGATTTGTGAATTATTGATAGCTATGAAAATAGTTGCGAGATTTGAAACAAAAAACGTGGAGCGCATGCAATAAATAGTTGATGCATAAATTGTTCACCTGAGTCACTAACAATTGTATTGCAATGCCAATAAAGATCTGTGTGAGTTTTCTCAACGACAGCTACTCCCTACACTCTTCACTATTATCTATTGCATGCGCCTCATATTTTTCGTTTTAAATCCTACAACTATTTTCATAGCTATTAAAAATTCACAATCAGAAATTTTCAGGACAATCTGTATAGGGTAAGAAATCTCTATAGGGTTATGAATCTGTTCAGGGCTAGGAGAAGTTATTTCATACTCTCTATTGGGTTTTATAAACGTGGTATATTGAAAAAAATATTTATCCAAATAATTATTTCCCCATTTTTAGTCCTGTGTGTTTGCATTTTGCAATCGAGACATGTGGCAAATATCAGGTTTATTTCAGTTAGTTGAGGAGCGATTGCTCCCTACTCCTACTACTATTATTATCATAACTGAAGACAAACAAGCAGACAGACTAGAAAGCGAGTTGATATTGCATTATCATCCAGTTCTGATTCAAGTATCTAGCTCATCGGCAAATTAGTTTAAAATCGATTTCTCCTCAATATTTTATTATCACAAGCGAACGAACAATTGGACAGCCAAGAAAGCGAGTTAATATTGCATTGTCACCCAGTTCTGAGCTATATCTGAAGTTTCAAGTATTTATTTCATCGGAAAGTTAGTTTAAAATCGATTGCTCCTCACTATTATTATTATTACAGACATCAAACAGACAGGCGGAAAAGGGAATCAATATCCAGTTCTGAGCTATGTTAAACGTTTCAAGACTCTAGCTAATCGAGAAAACCGTTACAAATCTATTGATTTTTATTATTATTATTACAGACAAACGTTTTTTTTTACCATTTTATGGTTATATTGAGTGAATATTTGGAAGGCAGCTGAGTTCACTGCACATCCACTCATCGATCAATCTGCTATGGAGAGGTTGTGCGAAACTAACCTCACTTTTTGTGGTTTGCAAGAAAACGAACGAACAGACAGGGGAGGACATGAGATGATATTGTATTGTCATCCAATTCTGAGCTATTTCTGAAGTTTCGAGTCTCTAGTTCATCGGGAAGTTAGTTTAAAATCGATTGCAAGATTTGTACCGGACAAACAGACATGAAAGCAAGCTAATATGAACGTGGTAATTAAGTTATTCTATATGGTATATTTGGTCTCCAATCTTGTTGGTCTATTATTGCCTCCCAAATTGTTTTTTTTTGGGTACCTAAGGACTGTTTGGCGCCTTCCTGATTCTGTTTGTACCTTTCTTACTTCGCTTAACAAATTTTTTCAACACGAATGGAAACTATATTCAATTAGCCAATAATTTGACGTTTTATCAATGTTACTCACCAAATATTATAGGTGAAATTCACTTCATTTCGGCCTATGAATGAGTCGGCTCCCAATTTGATAAATTCAACGTGATATTCACATCAGATTTACAATTATGAGGTGTAATATAGAGGTAAAGAATGGGTAAACCAAAACGTTCTGCTCAACAGGTCGAGAGTACAGTCGAATAAACCTATTATTGATCTACAGTACGCGTCGAAATTATGGAACAAATTCGATATTTCGCAAGCCATGTACTTTTGACAAAAATCCTGAAATAGGTCGATTTTTATTTTAAGATGCCGATCTTTTTATGTATACTCTGAAGAGGTTATGTTACTGGTTTTGACATGGTGACGTAATCGGTAATTTTTTTGAATTGGAATAGATGTCTTGTGATACCTCATCTGAAAAGCCTTTCAATACTGCATTCAATGATAATAATTAATTTGATTTTTTTTGTACAGGGTGGACAAAAATTAATATTTCATTTCAATAAGAGAATAACTTTATATCCAACAAAATAGAACAGTTAAATAAGATGTTCGAAATGCCATCCACCAGTCTCTTGACAATAAGCAAATCTACGGACACATTCCTCTCGCACTTTGCGAATAACTTCCGGAGTTATTCTGTTAATTTCGATCCTAATTCGATTTTTCAACTCTTGTAGATTTTGCGGCCTATCTACATAGACCTTCGATTTCAAAAAACACCACAAGAAAAAATCCAGGGGCGTGAGATCTGGAGATCTTGGGGGCCATTCTATCGGTCCGCGTCTACCAATCCACCTCCTAGGAAAACAGTTATTCGAAAACTCGCGAACATCACGTGCATAGTGCGGGGGTGCACCATCTTATTGCAACCAAATACTTTCATTTGGTGAGTTAGGATTGTTGGCGTTTGAAAAAATATATTTTTATCATTATTACATTATGATTATGAAATTCTTGTATTGTCATCGGTCCTTGATATGTGTGACAAATTTCAGATCATACGGGAGATTGGAAGTGGGTGAATATTCACTTCCAAGATTTCATTACATTGTGAGTTATTTAGTTACAAGTAAAGACAATAAAAGCGTGTTGAAAAATGCAAAATTTTCCTTTTTTGAGCTAAGGCTCTAATCCCTCAGACTGCGCTGGCAGACTAGTGAGTCAGTATATACATGTATATATATATATATATATATATATATATATATATATATATATATATATATATATATATATATATATATATATATATATTTCTTTTTTCTTTAGTTTCTTGACCACATATATAGTTTCTTCAGTTTTTTGGAATGAAGGTCTAATTCAGTCAATTCATATAATTTTTATTTACTACGTTTCGACATGGTATTTGACATCATCAGGTTGAAACACTTAAATTAAAAATATGGAGTTTGAGACATATTTAATTCAACACAATATTGGAATGTATGCCCTAAAATAATTCTTTAAAAACATATTGTTCGAAATATAACTCCCAATATGAGAATATCTGTAACATTTATAAGTTTTCACTTACAAATTATTTTATTTCAATTCTGCGTTCGCATTGTATGAACGTTACTGTAGTTGTGTGCCTGCGTCGAAGTTATGGGGAATGATTTGTTTATCTTTCATGCATTTTTATCCTCTCCATAAGTACATTGGATTGTTAATATTGAGTTCTAGTATATGAGCCAGACTGTATTTTTTTTGGCAGCACGAAAAGATCAGTTTTCATTATTACTTTGTTCATAGTGATAATAATTTGTTTAATCGGTTGGAAGCTAGTGAGTTAGGAAACAACGGCGTAAGAAAAATTAATATGGAGAGGATCATCGTCAGAAGGGAGAGATACAACGGCATATAGGAAAACAAGAGGAAGAGGAATATCGACAGAAAGGGAAAGCACGACGGCGTATAGAAAAAAAAGAGGAAGAACGCTCTCCGGGTCCAATTGCATGTTTATTTTATTGGATGAGTTGAGTCACCAAATTTTTCAAGCACCCAGCTTATTCCTTTTTTGTTGATTTCATGGCCTACGTGAAAAACCAGACAGGCAAAAAAATTGAATTTTGAGGACCGATAACGGTGGTGATCAGTGTAGCGGTGCGTTGCGGGTACGTATCCGCAGGAATTGAGCATCAGATCACTGTCCTGTATACTACAGAAAAAAATTGGGAGGCAGAAAGGCTCAACAGGACCATAATGAAGCACCTGATGAGTCGGAGCTACCGAGCTCCTTCTGGACCGGAGCTGAAATCTGGACAGGTGGAAAACCTACAGTAAAACCTGTAGTGTGTTCCGGCAGCTACTCATAAAAAACTGGATCAAAAATCAACACCGGTAATTTTGCTTGGTTATAGTTTGACCCGTGAAGCCCTTTCGCTTTTTGACGTGAAAAAATACACCTGTTACCTCGAGTGAAAGCACATTTTCTGAAATCGAGAAAGATCCGATGCTACAGGGTACTTCACTTCCGCTAATTCTGAGTCTGCAGATCTCCTTCAGTCACAGGGTACGAGAATGCAACAGGGGATTTCCTTGAGTTTATGTATTCCGCCAAATCAGATTGTGACACCACTCCGTCAATGGCTGGTATCGACTCTGATCACATTTCTCCTGAAACCATCGACTTTGAAAACGAAAATTCGCGAAGAGAAACCCATGATAAAAAACCGCCAATTCATTTACGAGACTAAGACCTGAATTTTGCCTTAGCCGCATTCCCAGAGGATACATCACAGTTGGCGACGCTCTCTCTCTCGACTCGATGAAGAAGAATGGCACCAGGCCAATGACAGATTGACAGAAGGTATAAAGCGCAACTAGATGATGGAACTTGGGAACTGCCGCCAGAACGTAAACTCTTAGAATGCAAGTGGGTGTTTGGAGCTTAAATAGGTGCTGCGCGCAATGTCATCCACAAGGCTTAGCTTCTTGTGGAAGGGTATTCTCCAATCAAGGGTGCTGACTATGATCCATACCATTTCATTCATCCGTTACAGTTCCATCCGATAACTACTGGTGATAGCTGCTGAATTGAACCTCAACATCGACAATATGGATGCAGTCACCGCATTCCTACAAGGTGACTTGGCTAGAGGAATCTATAGGTTACGGCCAGAGGTGAATGACCAAACCAACAGGGTTTGCGTCTGGAGAGAAGCCCGTATGGTATGAAACAGGCTACACTACCATCCACTACCGTATCGAAAGCGGAAAAATTATTATTTTATCATCATGTCTAGATGATCTGCAGATTCCATCTAATCACAAACAGATCAGGGAAGGGTTGAAGAGGAATGTGGTTGACAGGGGCATCCTGGGTTTTGGAATAAAACGAGATCGGGACGAAAAAAATCTGAATCAATCAGGAAGGGTATATTGATCAAATGTTGAAAAGGTGCAACGGGAATTTAATTGCACCGATACGCGCATGGCGGCAGGATAACAGCTTCAACAAGAACAGTGCCCAACGTCATCAACAGTAAAATCAGAGATGGCAGTGATTCTGTATCAGGAAGTCGTAGAAAGCCTTCTCTTCGTTTTTCAGTGTCCTGACATGAATTTTGCTGTTAGTTTTGTCAGCAGATTCAACACTGGTATAGGAGAGATCCACTGGCGCGCCATCAAAATAATTTTCAGATACTTGCTTATTTCCAGCTTGGATTCTCTGGTCAGAAGGACGAGGTGACCAACCTACTTGGCCACTCTGACTCAGACTGGGCCAGCGACGTTGATGGGGGGCGCTCAGTCACCGGATATGTGTTCACAAAGAATGGCTCTGCTGAGCCATGGTCTATGGAGAAGCAGCCAACCGTCGCATTGGGTACCACAGAGGCTAAATATTTGGCCAGATCATCCGCACAAAGTCCTCTGGTTACGACGTTTGTTTCCAGCATCAGTGAGAGACCTACAGAACGGTGAGTTGAAAATCAGGGAGAGCAGAACTTTGCACTGAATGACGGTCACCAGGAGCGCACGAAGTATATAAATAAGCGCTATAATTACCTACGAGATCGGATCCGCGCAGGTGAAATCAGCCCCATTCATGTCTCCATGGAGGATATAGTTGAGGATTCCATTACGGAGCCCCTCAGTAGAAATGAGCTGCAGCACTCTTTGGTTCAACAGAGACTTATCCCAAATAGGGAGCGTGATGTTAACACTCTGGACGAGCCTTGGAAAGAGTACTGGTTATCAAATGTCTAATATGAGTCTTTTTGGTTATGTCCATCATATTGGCTCCAGTCAATGTTATTCTTGTCATGTCTGCTTCGTTAATGTTATATTCGCGTATTTTTTCATTTTTATTTCCATACCCAACAAGATTATGTACGTCAAATTAGAGTGTATACAAGGTGTATGAAAATTATATTGACGTTGTCAATGAGAGGTGTTTTCTATCACAATTTTGAATGAACATTTTTTCTGTGTGTTTGTGTTGTGAAAAGCTACTCTCGAATGATTGATGCGCAGACATTTTATCTGTTTGTATGAGAGACCTGGTATATTTGGAATTTTGTAGAATCTATGAAAAGTTATTTCCGCAGGAGAACTCTCATTATATGTGGTGGTGTGAACTGGAGGTTTTTCGGCTCAAATGTCATTCGAAAGAGTATTGGGGAAGTAATGTTGGTTTAAGAATTTTTAGAAGCTTGAAAACTGGCTAGGCGCTGTGGTGTCACACAATCAAGAATTGCTCAAGGAACTCCTTCACCACACTCACTCACTTCACATCTTCATGCGTATTTCGATAGGTGGGGAGTGAATAAGTGAGTTGAATAAGTAACTTGTGCAATTCTGGAATGGCTAAGCTTGTGAACTTTATTTCGAGACTGTTTCATAACATTAACCTTCTGGTGAAGGAGATGAATTGAGGTGTCTGTCAGAGCTGCATGGTTTTCATGTAAATCGATGATTATCTTGATTTTATATCTGATTATTGAATTGTCCATCATAGGAATGGATTCTTTCTTACATTTATATAGCGAATACCAAACTGAAATTGATAGTGATGATTCTTATCACCTTCAATTATGTGAAATTTCAAATGAAAGTGGTTAAAATTACCCCAAAATATTTTAATGATTTTCATATCAGAATTCGTTGGTTTGTTTATGTATCCTTCCCTTGTAAAGGTTTAAATCGGAAATAAAAAATGTTCTGTGTCAATACCTGAAACACCTATACAATGAACAAAAAATATTATAGTGGGTGATATTATTGACGTCATGTTGACCTTCAAATAGATCAATATTGAATTGATCAGATGGAGCAGTATTGAAAAACATTAATGTAATTTGGGAGTCGGAAATTGGGACTCAGTAATGTTTCTCCCAACCTGTTAATCACCAATGTAGGATTTTTCTGAGGGAATATTGAGGAAGTAGTGTTAACATGACGCAATTCAATGGAATTATATTTCACGTATGTTTCGCAAATTTCTAGAATAGTATCAAATAAAATTATAGTTTGTAAAACTGAAAAAAACACTCTTATATAGCAATAAGGACTAAAAAGTTGAAAATAATTGAAATTGTCTATGACCAGAGATCAAGAAAACTGGTGTGAAGCCTCACGCTTTTTTTACAAAAGAGAAAAATTTTTAGTCAAAGACTATTTTTGTTATTTTCAACTTTTCAGTCCTTATTGCTATATGAGCATATTTTTCTTAGTTTTTTCAAACTATAATTTAATTTTTGTTTTCTCGATCCATATTGCCAAAGAAGACTGAAAACGACTACGGGAGTTTTTTTTTTTGATTTATTCATCCATATGTGATGGAAGCTTTCGAGAAATTATGGTGAATGAGATGCATGCTGCATTATGGTGAATCTGCGCATTCGCCATATCTTGGGAGTAGGTTAAAATTTATTGAGAAGATTTCATTACCAACATTCATACAAACAGGTGAGGCTAATAAAGCATGTATAAAAATGGTATGAGACAAGTAGGGAAATGGACGCAAGCAAAGCCCAAGCCAGTTGGAGAAACATAAGGAAACATAGATGTAGGTAATATGGAAAACATACAAACTCCACGTGGACGAGTTGCAATATCTAGTCTTTCACATATGTATATTATCTCTCATATGCTTTCATTTGTATTATTTTAATGAACAGAAATTTATCATCCTTTCATTCGCCTACCTGAAAGTCTTTGTTATTCGGATTTGTACTGGAACAGGCCATAAAGTACCAAACTAGTACGCATTCATGAAATCACTACTACCATTCCGAATTCAGATCTTATGAAAGGCTCGTGCCAAATTTTAACTCAACAGTAGCAGTGGAATGGGTCCAATTTTCATTGCCTACTTAATTTACGTCAAAATACAGATATTTGAAAATATATAGTGAGTTCTCTATGATTGCTCAAATATTTCAGAAGTCATATGTGCAGTCAGGAAAATATTTGTTGATGACCCAATCTTCTTCGAATCTTTGGCACTGCCAAACAATCACTTTCTGAATAACCTGGATGACTCGATTTTATTACAGAAACAAAATTCGAACATATGATGATGAGAATCTGGGAATGGATAATCTCCAGATGAATTCGTCATTGAGATTGCTCGATTTCATGGTACCCGGGCAGAATATTCAAATAAGCGGTCAGGGTATGATTCTCCTCGGATTCATGAATAATTATGTAGGCTAATGAAATTATTATGATGATGAATTCAACATAGAAAGTGGAAAAAGTTTCAAAGTATTGAAGTGAATTTGGAAAAGATTCATACATATTAGATAATCAACTGTTTTGTAATCTTCCTGAGTGTGGTGGAGTTGACTGAACATTCATTGTTAAATTATGCATCTGAGATGAACCTATATCATGTTCTGGAACCATTCTCGACCTTTTTTTTTTCATTTCATTGATGAATTCCACAGGAACAGAATAATTCAGCACCTCTCTCACGAACGGAAATGTCCACTTGAACATGTGGGATTGAAATTACTCATCATTATTTTCGTCAGAAATATTTCTGAAAAATAATTTGCAAACAATACGGAAATGTGCAGTACAAGATGTCGGATTTAAATCACTCATCATCATTTTGACTAAGATTGGATTTTGAATTAATGATACAATGAATGATTTTTTTTCATTTGATCAGAAATATTTTGCAGAAATAATTTACAAACAATACAATATTCATGAATTTGAAAGTTTTTTTTTTCCAAACTATTCAACTAAAACAAAAAAACCTGCTGGGAAAAAAACACTGATTTGTTCTTCCTCGATAGAAGCTGATGCATATGCGTTGCTCCTGACAAAGTATTCAAACCACTACAGAATATTAACCACATAGATGAAGACATCTACAACCACTTGAATGTTCCAACTCCATGTCAGCACTTCCAAAGTTAACAACACCGCTGGCGTTCCTCAATAATTCCGCAATCAGTGTACTGGATCTAATACTTTATACATTGTTCATATTTCCCATGAACAATAACCATATTGCAGACAATACTACCATTTTGATCAAACATCAAGACCCAAATATGGCGGGTCGAAACTTCCAATTACAATTGGAACAAACAAAAATTTTCACTGAATTGAGTTTACAAAACCAGTACACGTGTTTCGCTGAACAATAACTTCTCCAGGTAGAGATTATACTGAGTAACTCAACAATCACGATGTATCAAGTTAAATAATCGAAGCAGGTTATAACAGGTTGATGAATCTTATTATGAATATCGAGGATAATTCAATGGGTGATTAATAGAACTGGGACTGATTAAAATGTGTATTACGTTCATTAATTTTTAAATTTTCAGTAGAACAAATTCTACAGAAGAGTATAGTATATAGTAAGTTAATCTGGTCATCAAAAGCCTATATTGTGACTTTTTGTATTTATTGATTTCCAAACTTTCTGGAAGGTTGGTGCGATACAAGAAGAATCAGAGAAAAAAGCTTCGGTGGCGTGAGAAGAAGCAAAGAAGAAAGTGTGGGCGGTACGAGAACTAGAAAAAAATGGATGCTCTGAAGATTCAAGACCTCTCTGATAGAGTTGCCTCGTCGCACAATTCTATGGAACCATCGACTTGACACCCCCTCCTCGCTACAAGTATGTAGTGCATACCTGTTGTTCTAATTGAGGTTGCCGTTAACCCTCAGACATGATACCTCATGAGTATTGCTTGGAGTTGATCATTCATTTTGTCTGTTTATAGCTTCGAGTAGAAGCATTCATTGCGAAGCCAACACCCAGGTACTGAGCCTAGTTGATGACAAGTAAAATCTGGCGCCGTTGAGTGAGTCAGTACCGTAGTGACTCCTGGATTCTTCTATTTCTTCACTGAGACTTTCCGGAGCAAGTGGCGCTTCCCACAATAAACATAAGGTGGCGCCCAAGACAACCGGTAACCGTTATTGTGTGATAGAATTTGTTGTAGTTGAGAAAGGAGCCTTTTTTGCCTTAGAATTGAGATACGCCAACGAACATTGAGACCAGCAGTACCGGGTACAGTTGGGGAAGTCTGCAGAAGTTCGCAGCAGACGTGCAGAGACTCATCCATTGCCTACTAGAATGCCTCAAATCACAGAAGACCCAAAGATTTACACACTTCAAGAAATGCAGTGAAGCTCTGGTGTGTTGCTCGTGGGTGTAAGGAGCTTCCAATACCTCAGGACCACGTTAGAGCAGTATTGATTGAAAAGCCACCTCAGGAAGGGACAAGAAGTGGAGGCATAAAGCAGATATTTGGTAAAGAACTAGAAAAATTGAAACTCAGTAATAGCAGCGCTATTACTCGTAACTGATCAAGAGGAAACTGCCCCGGATGTAATCGGAGCAGACATTCCAAGAGACGGTGAGGGTACCACCATATTCGTCGTCACCTGTCAGGACACCTTCACGTTCAAACCCACCTGTGAGAACAGAATCGATCAATCAGAGAGTCCTCGAATAGGTAACAGGAAAACCTAAATTAGCCAACATGCTGGCAGCGATAATGAAACCCCCAGGGTCATCCACGTCAAGAGAATCAGAACAGCTACAGATAAATTGACCATCAGGCATGGGTGAACCAAAAAGACGTTATATGCACTTTATACACCACCAGTTTCCCTGGTCTGCAGCGGTATTCTAGAACCAGACGCTGTAAGACCAGTTACATCCAATTTCGTCTTACAAACGGTTACTTAATAGTCCAATCGGCAGAGCTCTTTTCCTGCATGAGGTTACAGTAGCGTTTTTTTTCCAGATGCTAGAGTGGTTGGTCCTGGATATTACTCTGAGTTGGCGCGGCACGGGGGGGTGTGCGTTAGCGGCCTTCTTGGAAAACGCGTTTTGTCGTATATGTTCTAAATGGTTTGTCGGACGAGAAAAAAACGAAAGAACCTTTTTTTTTTCAATAATTGGTTCTTGTTTTGCCATGTTATTTTTTTTTGTAAAATCAATATTTATACGAGTTTTTGAGTCAAAGTTGGAAAGCATGTTTTTTCTGTGAATAACTCAAAAACGATTGATCTTACGTGAAAAATAGTTATATTAAAAGTTGTAGAGCGGAAAATTGTCTACAAATAATTATTCCCACTTCATTTGATCCACAATAGTTTTCGCAGTTTTCTTTACATACAATGAGAAACAAGAACAGTGGCAAGGTGAACAAGGAGCAGAGATATGATTTCCGAAGGAATTTGTTGTAAAATGAGGAATCATCGGTGAAAAAAAAAACGTGGCACGATGAACGGGGGCCAGGAGAGGGTTGAAAATAGGCAAAGGTGATGAAGGAAAGAAGGATAGTTATTGTCAGGGTGGAATTCGGGATAACTGTGGAGTGATTAACAGGGGAAATTTAAGGGGACTGGGAAATTTAAAGCTCGAAGAAAGGCTTCAAATGATTTAGAAAAACATGAAATACTGTTCTTTGAGAATAATAAATGTTATTGCTATCTTTATTTTAATATACCATCACATAATCGATAATATTTATTTTAATTTCTTCATATGATGTACATTGTAATAGGTTAAAATACATTAGTGATTTACCCTATTCATTTTATTTTTCTTATTTTTCATGGGCCTGGTTCTAATATCCCATCTAATTCTTATACACAATCCAGTCAATTTACCTGTTCCGTGCATCTGTCTCATTATATGTAAAGAATTTTCGATTGGCTATCTACTGTGCGACAACTATTGTAGGTAGGAAAAAATATTTTAAATAAAATTGTTAGACAATTTTTCGTTCTACAACTTTAAATAACATTATTTTTCACGTAAAAACAATTTTTTTTGAGTTATCCGCAGAAAAATCATGCGTTCTAATTTTGACTCGAAAAGTCGCATAAATATTGATTTGACAGAAAAAATTATATGAACTTAATGAAATAACATTCAATTATCTACAAAAATATATCGTGTATGTTTCGCGTTCGACAAACCATTTAGGAGATATATGAACCCCCCTATCAAGTTAAAAAAAAAACCCACTGGGGAAGCTGACATCACACTGAACCACGGAAGCTTAGGATTAATGGATCAATATTTTGTGGCAGACATAGAACACGAGTTCATTCTTGGCATAGATCTGATAAGTAACTATGGTTTTTTTTTCGATGGTAATCAGAAACCCATAAAATTTGGAGAAAAATAATGTATTTCAACAACATCATCTGAAAGGGATCATTCTGAGCAATTGCGAATAGCCAAACCTAACAGAATACTTGAATAATCTGCACACCCCTGTATTATAGGAATTTGAAATGGACATATGACTCTCCTTTTGGACATTGGCAACTGGTCAGATTTTAAGGAAAGCTCTGTTCAAATTATTTCTGAATACAAAATTGTAGCATTACGCTGAAGTTGTATATATACAGGAATATAGCACGGAGTCTCATTTGAAAAAAAACGAAGGTTCAGAAAAATCTGACATTTCTCTGTCAGAAAACAATTTATATCACACAGACCGATAATATGAATATATATATATATATATATATATATATATATATATATATATATATATATATATATATATATATATATATATATATAATATATATATATATATATATATATATATATAATATATATATATATATATATATATATATATATATTTATATATATATATATATATATATATATATATATATATATATATATATATATATATATATTTATATATGTACATACTCACATCTCACCACCAATTGTATTACTCAGGGAATGGACAGATGACACCATCAAGAGCAAACCTGTAACAAACTGGTGCTGGTATATTCAGTGAGGAAAAAACTCCCCAGCTGCAAGAACAATCTCACCACCAATTGTATTACTTAGGAAATGGACAGATGACACCATCAAGAGCAAACCTGTAACAAACTGGTTCTGGTATATACAGTGAGGGAAGAAACTCCCAACTGTGCACCTCACTGGGAATAAACACTTCCGCATTCCAAGCAGAAATGTACGAAATCTTGCAATGCGTGAGAGGAAACGACAACGTCCAACGCACAGAGAGCCAGGAGTCACTGAAGGCCCTCACGAACCCAGAAGTGACATTGAGATGGGTATGGGAATACCAAGAAGAAATCAGTGCGCCCGCAGAATACAACAAAATAACTTTGATGTGGGTTCCAGGACACTGAGGCATCGAGGGGAACGAAAAAGGTGATGAACTAGCTAGGAAGGGCTCATCAACTACATATATTGGCCCAGAACCTGCACTCGTCGTGACAAAATTGGCCATATGAAGCTGCATACGGGGTTAAACGAAAACAAAGAGAGCGCTGGAAAAAAGCCCCTCCCTTGCACCACGGGAATACATTCAACGAAGAATTGAAGTAGGAACCAAGTTAGAACAATAACGGACCATCCCACTGGTCACAGCCAAATGACAGGACATCCGCACAAAATGGGACTGTACAACGAATACCTCTCCGGCAGACAATGTGGTAAAGGGACAGGAACATATATTGTCAGAATGCGAGGCAGTAGACTTCAAAAGACAAGCAAGAAATTTTTGGACAGTCAAGGCTAACCCCCGAAGAATACACTAAACAAACGGCCAAACAGACTGGTACAGGGGACTAGGGTTACGGAGGGGGTGGTGCAAAACAAAACAGGAAGGCACAAAAAGTCCAAGAGGCTAAGGTGCAGCTGGTGACGAGACCAGCATCCGAGAAAATAAAGGTATTACTTTCGAGCAAGGGCTTCAGTTGTGATTTCAGTGATGTACCGCTACATTCATTGATCGACTTCCTTGGTTGATCCTTGTCATATTCCTTGTCTGGTTGTTGTTTGTAATAAATGTATGACCATTCAACCAATCGGTATTTCTGTCCGAAAAATGCCCTAAAGTATAATGACATTGTCTCCATCATTCTTTAATTTTATTGCAAAATTCTGTAAATGAGTTTATCACTGTCTTCTATAGCATTTCTGTTCATAATATGTCGTCGTACACTCTAGTCTTTCACAAATATTTGACTTATTGTGAAAAACGTTGGATGTGTCTTTTGATTTCGATCATCATTACTGAAAAGGTATTGAAGGAAAAACTTGGTTAATCTAGGCCATGAAACTCTGTTGATGTATTCCTAGATAGCCAATTCACCTGTCAAGTATAATATTTTTCAATGCTAGTTCAATATTTCGATGAACATGCGAGAACTCAAACAAAATTCGACGAGGAACAATAATTCGCCCATGAAAATCAGAATGACAGCGAATAAATAATTTAAATGTCATGGAGATTGAAAACAGGTCTTGAAGTTGAGTGCCAACTGAATTCAACCTGGTCAGAAACTACAATATTTGGGTATAACAGTTGGACTTCTGCCTTGAATTTCCCCCGGTAACAACGCGAGCAAAGCATAAAAGATAATTTTTCACCCTGTTTTTCAGGAGAGTTTGAATGACTGTCAAAAATTCATTACAGCCCATGAGATAAGCAGTCATCAATAATTATATTGCTGAATCGTTCATGTTTTTTGCACACTTTAATTTTTTCACTTTTGTCCAGTCAGATCGAACATCGGAACCACTGTGCGACGGGGTGCCAGTGCACTTCAGCGCGCGGATATTCGAACCAAAATCACAATAATCGCTGGATAGGGTGCAAAAGACCACAGACATGGCCACCTCGGTCCCCGGACCTCAATAGTTTATATTATTTCCTGTAGAGTCATCTTAAAACATTGATTCACAGCACACCAATTCATACTGAAGAGCAGTTGAAAAATCGCAGCATAGATTCTTGCGAAACTTTTAGAAACAGTTCTGACATTTTCCAAAGAGAACGTTAGTCCATGAGAAAGAGAGCGGAGGCATGCATATTTGCAGAAGGTTCACATTTCGAAAATATGATTTGATTTATTTCTTTGCGCGTTCAGGGTAATTTTGTGTTAACATCCCAAAATGTACTTAGATCACTTCAATTTTATAATTTCACCGTTTGAAAATGATTCTCTGAAATGAATTTTTGTTTAAAGTTACGTAAATTGTTTTTTTCCGTAAGTGGTCTAGCGAGATGCAAATGAATCTAATTTTTTTAGGCCAAAACCGTACGTCAAACGAAAAACAAAAATCGACAAGATTGACTCAAAAAAAATGAAGATTTCAAAAATGATTTTTACTTTGAAAAAAAGCATTGGCGTATCACTTCTCTGTTCAAAATGATTCAATGCAAATCCCGCACGAACGCCACTGGCAAGAATAAAAAATGATGCTGTGCAGCAGCAAATACCTTTTAATGCAGAAAAGATGCGTACTACGTTCCACAGAAATATCTAGTGTCGTACAGCAATTATCATAAAAAAATTTTTTTTTCTTAAAACTTCAGCACCCTGTAGTTCAAAAGTTAAGATCTTCAGGACATATGTTCATATGAAGTTTTTTTTTCTCGAAATGGACCCAGGAATAATCTCCTTATATTAGCATGTTATTAAGAAACACACTGTATAGTTCAACTTTTGATTGGGGAAATTACATATGAAGCTGAAAGAAACTCAAATGAGAGGACAATGCAGGGCAAAGACAAATTATGAATTAATTAAATATCATTAATTGGAATTTTCAGCGATTTTCTGTTTGTGTGTACATCTCGGAGAAAAACTTTCCAATTGAAAGTTATGGAGCTCTATCGAATGATACAGAGTTTGTCAATATTGGTATGGAACAAAGGTATTGATGAAAAGTATTTTCATGCCACATTTCATTCTATTCGGTTGATAAATGAGTAACCCACATGAAATCTTTTCCGTGTTGTCACATTAAGGATATGACGTGCATTGGATTTAGTCTTGAATCATAATCATCATGAATAATGTCATTCAAGAGCCGGAAATATTTTCAAATTTCAGGAAATTTCATTGTCTCATCATCGTGTCATGCATGCTCCATGAATTCGAATTATGAAACATCTGCCCAAATGAAAATCTGATTTGCTGTTTCCTAAAATAATTTGCTACGATTTCAACGGTACGAAATAATTCATCAAATATGTGTATTTATCCGCGGCAAAACTCAGTGGAAATTTTTGAGTTATTCAATCATTTAGAAAAATAATTAAGCCCGAATTCTGAGGAATTATCACACTTTTCATGTATTTTAACGTTGTATAGCCGATTGAAGTTACTTCTCTCGTACCTGTCGACCTTCCACTACGTCTTCATAGATGTTGCTCTCATACACTTCTGTTCAACAAAATGACAGTGACCATTTTCTGTGCTCTGTCACTTTGTTTTATTAATTACCAATTCTTCAGATGGTCGCTGTTTCAAGTTACTTGATTATGCTTATATCTTTGGTTGTTTTTTGGGGCATTTCAGCCAAATTTAGTTCAAAAACATCATGTCTTGGACGCTAAGTCTTGTCTTGTCTTGTTAACCTTTTTCCACACCTGATGTTTATGTACGTTTCTCACTATGTGGTTTTAACCCTAACATTGTTCACAAGTTGTTCTAATCTTTTCAGGAATTTTGTATACCACACTGAAAATGATCCAAGCTTGGATTGAAACATGTTTGTTTATTTAATATATAAGGTAATTCGGAAAATTACACTTTCTTGTGGAGAAGACTTTGAGTTTCCTACCCTTTCAAAATGATTCTGCTTTGTCTTCGTTTGTAAACTAAATGGATGCAACATTCTCCAACTGATGATGAAACCTGACGCGTGTAAACCAAAGTATTATAGAGCTTAGCAAGGCATACATACAGAAACAAACAAGATATACCAAACAGGGTTGTAGGTAAGAACTAAAACTCGACATTCGATAAGGGGAAGATGGGCGGATAGCAGAAAAATAAGGGATTCGGAATTCTGCGATGGAAAGATGGGTACAAAATGAATTGTCAGAATCTTTCAATCTTCATCCGGTACTTCGATAAATCAGAAGATACCAAGAAGATCTACTAGATATGTTATTTAGTATGGAGGTTCAGATTGGAGCATTACATGACAGCCAACTTATCCCAGATGTGAGAGGCAGCACAAAAATAGCCACACTCACATACTGCATAAGAATTTGTGGATATGTATGGAATTTGCTAGCGACCACCCAATTTTTCAGGATATTGAACCACTAAAATGATCCAGTTGTGCATGAGCGCATCCAGCAAATTATAAATGATATCTCAAGTCAAGAAACGAACACATTTAGAAATCATCTTCGTTTCATATAATATGAGAAAAGAAGTGACCCGTACACAAAAAGCTTATGATAGTAAACAAAGAAGTATCGTCAGAAGAAATGAATTTGTATTTCGTGCAGAAAATTTTTATTTAAAAAAATCATAGCAGTGCGCTTTCGACTGATAAGTCATCATCAGTGCTACCTGAAAGTGAGTACTCATTGAAAATTTATTTGGAATAGAAATAATTTAATTGTAAATTGGAAAAAATATGAAATGAAAAGTGAGGTCACTTACACGTCAAGTTTCCAGGAAATCGTGGAAAGTATTTCTGCTGCGTAAAACATCAAATTCAGAGTACGAACATGTTGAAACTCATCCTGATCCAGGATTATTGTGGATTGCAAATTATGGGTAATCGATATCTCTGGTCAATATTCATTGATTAAGTTAATTCAAACCTTGACAATATGTGACAAGAATGGAAGGTAATTGACATGTCAAGTGATTTCTGTGACATGGAATCACAGAACTAGAAATCAGAAATAACCCTGGAATTCGCCATCATGTCAATTGAAACACAGATCTGATGATGAATAGTCTGATGAGAACCTACACTTGTCAGCTCTATGTGAAAGTAGGCCAAGAAAACTCAACAAGATTGTTGTGTAACTCTTCAATTTTGAGACATCATAATCGAACTCTGCTACAAAGGCGAAGTCTAATGAGAACTAGCCCAGTACCAGAGTTTTCGATCAAGAAGACCAGAAAAGAAGAGGGAGAGAAGGAAAATAGCATTTTTTTAACGAGAGAAAGACAGAAAACTCCAAAAATGTCCAACTCAACAGAGTTATGTTCAGCCTTTACTAGAGGATGTTGAGCACGGGTGGAAGTCTAATGAGAACTTACCTCCAACTCGAAAGTCCAAAAGTCGAAGGCTGGCACAACCTTGAAGGTGCTAATCCAAATTAAAAATTAAACCTTGAATGATTTGTTCTCAGTGTTGTAGAGCCAGTTGAAAATTAGGGATTATAAACTGCAAAAGGTTATCAAACAAGTCAAATCATCATCGAGAATGGAGTATGAAAGTAATTAAATTATTGAACTGAGTAGGAGTGAGTAAACATATTTTATTGAGGAAATTAGTTGACTGCAATGTTTATATTTTAGGCGTCTATGACGTGGAATGTAAGATCTGTTTAAATTAATTCGAGTAACAAAAAATTATTTATCTGATTCTTTTTTGACATTTCTAGAAACCAATAATCCTCAAGTCAAATCATTCATGTACGTTTTGGCCAATGGAAACATTATTATAGTGGGAATATTCTACCTAGAAAATTGCCGCGGGAATAATTTGAGGTATTTTGTTTTTATTGTCTGACAACGTATATTTCTAATTTGACGTCTGTCAATTCGCATGAACAGTGAGAAATGAATCAAAACCTGTTAGTAAACTGTATCATTGTTAGAGGAAATGTTCGTAACATCAAAAAGTAATATATAGAATACCACACGAGACTTCGATAAAGTAGAAAATAATTCTCCAGATTTATTTCTCAAACTTGTGGCACATCGCTGAAAAGATTACTCAATTCTCTTTTCAACAATCTACTTTGTTTTCGAATTCGTTATTACTTTTTTCTCAATATGCTTTCAAAATATCAATTATAACAAAATTTCAAAAACATATTGTGAAAAAAACCTTTGAACGAAATTGAAGAAAAAAATGGTTGAAAAGCAAATTGAATTATTTTTTCAACGATGTGCTATGACCCCCCATGCTATTTGAAATTTTCAAGTTAATGTGCCCCCAACGGTCTCTGTCGAGTAATGGTAATGTATCTTCTCTCATAAAGAAGGTCCGGTTATACCATTCAGTAAATGTCATGTCTCATTGTTCCACATCAAACCATTCAACAGTTATTGAGGTAACGGTACATTCTAAATACATATTGTAAAAAACGTTTGAACGAAATAAAAAAAAAATTGAGTTGAAAAGAGAATTGAATTATCTTTTTAACGATGTGCCACTTGACCACCCATGCTTTTTGAAATGTTCAAGTTGATGTGACCCCCCCCCACGCCTTCTATCGTGCAATCACAATGTCTTTCGTTTCAAAAAGCAGTATCGGTGATATCATTCAATACACTTTTTTTTCATTGTTCTACGTCGAACCGTTCAAAAGTCAACAGAGGGGGGGTCTATTGAAAGCCGCACTGAATGAATAGGAATGAGTGAAATTCCTGATATAGAATGCAAAAGGTGTACTCAACAAAGAATTGGTGCAATCATCACGAAATACCATGCTCAGAATGAAGATATATATATATATATATATATATATATATATATATATATATATATATATATATATATATATATATATATATATATATAAATCGGAAATTGTTGTTGAATCTTGATTATAATTTATTTGTTTGGTTTTTCTTGGGATGAAGATTCCATCTGGGACTGGTTTTAATTAAAAAAAATTCTTCTCTACAAATACATTCTATTTGCGAAACGTTTCGCTCCTGGCCTGGAGCTTTATCAATTGTATAAACATTTAGTACATAACCTATATGTGGCAATTCGAGTATAGAGGACTGCTTGTATCACACATTATTTTAAAAACATTTTGTTTGTATGGGTGCCTTGGTCTTTTTTTCCCATGTACATGATTTCTAGACTTTAGGTGTTGTTTTTAATTTCGTTGGTCTACGTGATTCGTTCGATTTGAGAATGTTTACATTCTCAAATGGAAGCCACAAGTAGATAATTTGTGCATAAAACTCAGAAATTCCTGCTACTCTCTCAGGTTTCTCTCTAATCACTGCAGTCAAGAGATTCTACTTACTCTTCACTATGCGAATTTCAATTCTCACCTCAGGTATAGCATACTGAACTGGGGCACAAGTTCCTCTGTGGGTCGAGTGTTCATAATACAGAAATATGCAATAAGGATCATTGCTAAGTTGGGTTTCAGGGATTCCTGTAGGGGAGCATTCCAAAACTTTAAAATATTAACAGTTGCAGGACTATATATACTTGAGGCGTGCACATATGTATAGCGCAACAAAAACATATTGGCTACCAACAGACCACCACATACCCATTTGACACGAAATTCACACTTACTCCTACCCAGTCAACATCGCACTGCACTCTACCAAAAAAGCTTTGAATATCAGGGATGCAAACTGTACAACAAACTTCCCGATGACATTAAAGCTTCAGGAAATGTACATATTTTCAAGACAAAAGTTAAGCAGCTCTTATTGTCAAAGAACTGCTACACTATTGAGGAATTCATGTCGTCACTTGTTTTGTTTCAAGAAATATTTGTACCGAGTTTCAGGAATCTCTATAGAACATTCACCACCCTATTGCACCTCCCTAGGGGATGATATTGAAAAGTTGTATATTTTACATTTGATTTTTTGTATCAAAGAGTATGTGTACCAAATTTCAAGCAAATATGACTATGGAATAAAATTATCTATAGAAACAAGTCAACTCGTTTCCATCATTCAGGGATGGATTTGAAAAAAAACTATCACGAATCTGTTATTTGTAACGAATACTTAAAATATGAATTTTTATGACCACAATTTGAAAATCAACAGTACTACTAGGGAAAAACTTCTTTGAAACCCCCACCCCTTGACACCCTTGAGGGTTGAATTTCCAAAAACCCTAAAATACCTATTTCCTTATTTGGAAACAAGTGTCTGTCCCATTACCATTTTTTATGACCCTAACTCCAAAACTCACGGTACTTCTATACAAACGTTCACCCCTCATTTTCACACCTCAAGGGGTTGATATATCAAAAAACATTTCGTAATGGTTATCCTTGTCACTATAGGAATACGCTGTCAAAATTACAGTTTTTCAGGACCAGCGGTTTGGTCTACATGAGAACGTTTTCCAGAAGCTTTTCGTTTGAAACGTTACATGAAAACGTTGTACTCAAATTCAACCTTGAAACTTCACTATCATCGTGCCATAAGAAATTCGACCTAACTCAACTAATTTTGTTGTTGAGGAAGATACTTTCACTTCGACCCAGGCGCCAACCACCCTGTGGTTATTTCACCTATTAACGAAATAATTATCAAGAAAAAAGCCAGAAAACCATCGATTTGAACGTCAAGCTGAAATCTAAACAATAACTAGAATATGATTCTCAATAACAAATAAATTGAAGAGGAAATTCCATGAACTCAAGAAGACACAATGGATTGTTATCTCAGAAATGTATCTGCTCCCAAAGAAAAATATTTCTTGCTATGGAAAACTGTTCGAATAATGAAAAAACCAGTGGTTACAGTGTCCTATGGGAGGAAAAGACCAGAACAATTTGTGAGTGATAACAAATGGTTCTTGCTGTGTTTGCTGAACACAACATAAATACATGTTGAAAGGGAAAACATTCTCAATCGGAGTTGTTGTTTGTTATTGAAAAAATAATAGTAGATTTTTTATTACCCGAAAAATATTGCGATTCAATATTCACGTGATAATGTTTCCCTCTCCGACATGAATATCTCCCAAAAGATTATATTGAACTATGGAAATAGGAGACTCAAATGTATCTTCCAGTCGCAGATGATTCCACACCTGATTTTATCAACACCCTGTTTATATTTTCGAACAAAACAATATTAATCTTCCAGCCCCGATAGTCGCCGACAAGTGCCTGGATGAAATGATCTACAATTCATCCGAAGATATTTCACCCAAAGTAATTTGAGTGCTTCGGAAATGGAAACGAATCTCAATCACGGAATAGCATATTTTGATCTCGTAACTGCTGAGATATCGAGAGAAATGCTCAGAGATGGTATATTTTGCTTATTACGAATGAATCTGGCATTCCCCATCGAAGACATAGCTGATATCTAGAAGACAGCGGAGATAATCATGATACATTTAACAAGAGAATCGCCAGATGGTGTCGAATTATACTGGCATATATAATTTCTAAACTTTTCGAAAATTTCCTGCTCAAAGAGATTGAAACCATTGGAAAACTCATCTTCAGTTTGCCTTCAGAGAACGTATTATGGAGGGATAAATATTATATAAAAAAACTTCAATAGAAAATGCAGGTGATCCACAAGGGCCAGTCCACCGGTATCTTTTTCACCGATAAAAAATTGAGGTCATTCAAACATGAATATTGTTCAACTGTTTTGGAATGAAGTTCTGAAGAATATTATCAACACCCCAGAAAACATCAGTAAAAAGTACATTCATTATGACATCAAAATTCTGACAGTAACAGACGAAATCGAGATATATGTGGGGAACAGTTATCATTTACTCAGATTTTGAAAAAGTTAACCCGCACGCAATAAAATACACGACACACCATGACTGACCGACTGACAGACTGACCGACTGACTGACTGACTAGCTGACTGACTGACTGACTGACGGAGCCACCAACCGATTGACTGACATACGATTAACGCCCAGACCAAACCGCTAGACCTGAGGTACTGAAATTTTGACGGTGTATTACTATGATGACATAGATATCCACTCAACATTTTCTTCATACTCCATCCCTGAAGGGGTGGAAAGGGGCTTAGAAAGTGGGTGAAAATGAAAGTTTCGTTAGTTTTTGAGTTAGGGTCATAAAAATTGGTATATAAGGCCTTTGTTACAAATAAAGACTTATGTGTTTCAGTGTTTTCGGAAATTCAACCCATTAAGGGGTGAAATGGGAAATGGAAGTTTGTATGGAGACTCCGTTAGTTTGTGAGTAAGGGCTATAAAAATTATTATTTGAGATCTTTGTTAAAATTAAGAATTACGCGTTTCAGTGTCATTGTATATTCAACCCCCAAAGGGTGAAAATAGGGGTTAAATTGGGAGGATTGGAAGTTTTCATAGGGGTTCTGTTAATTTCAACTCCTAGAGAGGTAAACTGGGAGGTGACAATTTCTATGGAGTTCCATTAGTTTTTAAGTAAGGGTCATAATAATTGGTATGTGAGGTCTTCGTTACCAATAAAGGAATTCTTGTTTTGGTATTTTCGGGAATTTAACTCTTGAAAGGTTGAAATAGAGGAAAAAATTTGTCTGTATGAGAGTTCTGTTAGTTTTTAGGTGAGGATAATGAAAATTTTCGTTTGGTATTCTTTGTTGCATATAAAGAATTACGTGTTCAGGTGTCTTTAGAAATTCAATTCCCCGAAGGGGTGGAATGAGGGGTGGACATTTTTATTGGGGTTCCGTCAGTTTTTAAGTCAGGGCTATAAAAATTGGTGTTTTGGCTCGCTGTTACAAATCATTGAATTGTGTTCAACCTGATTTGGAAACTCCGTCCCTAAAGGGATGAAAAGTGGTAAGTGAATTTGGAATAGTCGTCACACATCATTTCTTTCGCTGTCAAATCAATTTTGCCAACCAAACGAAATAACGGGATAACAGGAGAGGGGATAACGGAAAGCGGGCAAAGCCATAGGCATGAGCTAGATGAAAAAACACAAAAAAAAAGGAAAAAATACAAATTTGACGCGGACGAAGTCACGGGTATCAGCTACTAAACGATAAAAGCCATCGTCATTTCATAATATTGTTTATTCGCATATGTGAACTAAGTATTCCGCATGTTTATATTTAACGTATTTCTATTAGTTTTTTTTTCAAGTTTGTGAAAGACATCGTTTTGTAACTATAATAAGTTGTTCATTATTTGGCTTACTGTATTTTCTAATAAACTATCAAAATTCAAGAACTTCGTTGAATTCCAATGTCCAGAGGATGAACAGTCATAAAAAATAATTCAGATTTTTCATAACTGAGCCAAGGTAATCAATAAGAGTTATTTGATCCAAATGTGATGAAGGTCTCTATTTACTTAATATTCATTATTAAGTGGTTCGAGAATACAACCATGTTTACTGTATATGGATCATTGATAATATCGTCATACAAATCCTTGGGGAAGCGATTACTGAAAATATTCACCAGATTTTATTCCTATTGCATTGAATGGATTTCATGATATTATCATTTCTATTTATTTTATTTTTCGATTCCACTGAGCAATACTCAAATTCATTTTCATCATATCCCAATGTATTTCAATAGTTTATGTTCAATTATTCATTTTATATTTATATTCAAAGTTTTTCAAGGGTGGATATACTTTATGTATACTAGTAGATTAGCTGAATTTCGATTATTCAATTTCGAAATAATTCACATTGCATTGTTCAGAAATATTATATTTAATATTTACATGAGTCGAAGCTATTCAGGAATCAACTTTTTATCGCATTCTGGGGAGTTGAAAACAATTTTTGAATCTGATCATTCCATATCGTTTCATCGACGTCTTTCCATCCGTATCAATAATCAACATTGTAATATTCCCTGGTCGAATCAAATGATAATTGATCAATACTCCTGAAAGGAAACAGTTGAATTGATAATTTTGTTCCGGAAGTATCAGCTCCCCGTTTTCCCGTTATCCTATTATCCTGTCATCCCGTTATCCCGTTTTCCCGTTTTTTCGTTATCCCTTCATTCCCGTTAACCCGTTTTCCTGTTATCCCATTCAATCATTATCCCGTTATCCCATTTTCCCCTCGTCCCCTTATCCTGTCATCCCGTTTTCCCGTTTTTTCGTTATCCCCGTTATCCCGTTTTCCTATTATCCCGTTTTTTATTTATCCCGTTATTCCGTTTCCCCGTTATTCCCTTATTCTGTCGTCCCGTTTTCCCGTTTTTTCGTTATCCCGTTATTCCCGTTATCCCGTTTTTCTTCATCCCGTTCTCAATTTATCGTACTACAATTATTATATTCGATTGCCATCTTGCAACCCTATTGCGGATCTGTGGATAAAATAAAAAAAACATAAAAATCGCGATGGAAAAATAGAGGTTGATCATAGAAGGGTGAAAATTTAGGGTTGTATGTATTTTTGAATGCTGTATCATGAAAAAATAAAAAATAAAATTGCACCAAAAAAAAAAAAAATCAAGGGGTGGACCACCCTTCACATTTAGGGGGAAGAAAAATAGCCTATCGCTCAAGTTGGAAAAAATTACACATACCTGCCAATTTTCATCGAAATCGGTTGACTTGGTGAAGAGTTCACTGGGAACAAACATCAGGACACTGGATTTATATATATTAAGATATCAATTAAACATTTTCAATAAATCATTGTGTGTTTTGCTACTTGAAAGTCTCGTGGAAAAAAAAATTGGGTTCATTTTTCAACAAGTTGGGCATTTGTTAATTAGTCCTTACGGTACAAATGTTTAAATAATACCTCTCAAAATGTTTCGCTTCTTGGAGCCCTTCTTATATATATATATATATATATTTTGAAGTGGGGAATTGTTGTCCGTGAGAAATTATGAAAAAGGAAATTGTGGCATAATGGACATATTTAAATTAAAGAATTTTTGGCTAAATCTTATCAGTGGTTGGAGATCATCTTCCTTGATCTTCTACTGGAATCGTCACTTCGACGATGATGTTTGGGTGAATAGGTACCAGGTCACGACGGCCACTGATAAGTACGTTTGATTTTTCTATTTCATTTCCCAACATCGCATTAAATTGAAGGAAGTGAAGTATTCACGAGTGTGTGTCGATTTCGCATAGCCTTCATAGCTCAATTGGTAGAGCAAAAGTCCGCAAGCTTAGGGTTGCGAGTTCGAGTCTCGCTGGAGGATGCTTTTTTTCTTTAATTCAAATATGTCCATTATGCCACAATTTCCTTTTTCATAATTTCTCACGGACAACAATTCTCCACTTCACAACTTATATTTGGCTAAATCTTATCAGTGGTTGGAAAACATCTTCCTCGATCTTCTACTGAAATCGTCACTTCGACGATGATGTTTGGATGAATAGGTACCGGGTCTCGACGGCCACTGATAAGTACGTTTGATTTTTCTATTTCATTTCCCAACATCGCATTAAATTGAAGGAAGTAAAGTATTCACGAGTGTGTGTCGATTTCGCATAGCCTTCATAGCTCAATTGCTAGACCAAAAGTCCGGCAAGCTTAGGGTTGCGAGTTCGAGTCTCACTGGAGGATGCTTTTTTTCTTTAATTTTAATATGTCCATTATGCCACAATTTCCTTTTTTATAATTTCTCACGGACAACAATTCCCCACTTCACAACTTATATTTGGCTAAATCTTATCAGTGGTTGGAGATCATCTTCCTTGATCTTCTACTGAAATCGTCACTTCGACGATGATGTTTGGGTTAATAGGTACCGGGTCTCGACGGCCACTGATAAGTACGTTTGATTTTTCTATTTCATTTCCCAACATCGCATTAAATTGAAGGAAGTAAAGTATTCACGAGTGTGTGTCGATTTCGCATAGCCTTCATAGCTCAATTGGTAGAGCAAAAGTCCGGCAAGCTTAGGGTTGCGAGTTCGAGTGTCGCTGGAGGATGCTTTTTTTCTTTAATTCAAATATGTCCATTATGCCACAATTTCCTATTTCATAATTTCTCACGGACAACAATTCTCCACTTCACAACTTATATTTGGCTAAATCTTATCAGTGGTTGGAGAACATCTTCCTTGATCTTCTACTGAAATCGTCACTTCGACGATGATGTTTGGGTGAATAGGTACCGAGTCTCGACGGCCACTGATAAGTACGTTTGATTTTTCTATTTCATTTCCCAACATCGCATTAAATTGAAGGAAGTAAAGTATTCACGAGTGTGTGTCGATTTCGCATAGCCTTCATAGCTCAATTGGTGGAGCAAAAGTCCGGCAAGCTTAGGGTTGCGAGTTCGAGTCTCGCTGGAGGATGCTTTTTTTTAATTTAAATATTCCATTATGCCACAATTTTCTATATATATATATATATATATATATATATATATATATATATATATATATATATATATATATATATATATATATATATATATATATATATATATATATATATATATATATATATATATATATATATATATATATATCAACGAATCAATTTGACGAGTCATGACTTCTAGAATATTAGGTGCATCAAAATGAGATGAGGTATAGGTAAATGGTATGTGAAGGGGAGAGTTTTCGCATATTCTTCACTTTTCGGTTTCACCGGAAATGGCTCCGGTTTTGAATTTCTAAATTAAACACCCTGTATACTGTAACATGTTTGGATTTCTGAGACAATTCTGGATCAGAATTTGACATTTTGAAGAGTTCCTACGCCTACTTAATTTTTTTAGAGTCACTCCCAATATTGCATCTAGTTGGCCATGATCGGACGTAAACTAATCTGAGGACCTCGGGTGATGTCAAAAAATTACCATCACAAAGTTTCAGTGACTAGTATGATAGATAGGAAGAAGTTAGCAAAATTACATTTTCGTGTCTAAACTATTATTTTTCAAATAGCGACCATTTCTTGACAAGGACTTTCTGAAAAAAGGATTCATTGACGAATCTAACGAATAATACTGAAGAAAATACTGGATAATAATTTATTCAATTTTGTCTAGCATGCCATGGACTGCCATGATGCAAAATATTTTGCAGTTACTTTTATCAAGTCATCTTTGGAAAACATAACACTCACTTGGGTGATGACAGTGACATAAGCTCTTCTAATTTCCGTTGAATTACAGTTGAATTTTTCTCCAAAATAATGTATATTCAAAGTGAAGAAGAGGATATGTTAATAATATTTGGAGAATGTCATAGAAATTCAAGGAATGCTGCTGAGTTGTATCCTCAGATATATCCCAATCAGCAACATCCAGCCCATCAGTATTTTTCGTACATTGAGAATCGTTTTAGGCAGGAAAGAAATCGAGAGGCAGATAAGAAGTTTATCATGAATGGAGACACTGAGACTGAGGTTCCATGCTATTGTGAAGGTTGATAAAATGGTTTCTTCAAAAGAAATCAGTCTAGAAATGCAGATAAGTCACGAATCAGCAAGAAAAATAATGAAAAAGCACGCATATCGAGCATTTGAATATCAGTTACATCAATATATGTATGCTGACGATGGCGACAGACGAGTAGTGTTTTGTGATTGGCTGCTTCAAAATGTTATTGACTTTATTCTATTTTCTGACGAATCACTATTTACAAAAAATGGTTTGTTCAATGAGCAGAATACTGGGTACTGGGCCCAACAAAATCAACATGCAATGAGAGAGGGCAATTTTCAAAAAATGTTTGGCATCAATGTCTGAGCTGGTATCGTTGGAAACAGAATAATTGGGCCAATCTTGATTCGAAGTTAGTTAACAGGGGTTGGGTTTTCTTCAAAATGAAATCGAGGATCATCTTAATAATCTACCTTCAGCAGTTTTACCGCGAATTCACTTCCAACAAGATGGAGCACTTCCGCCTAATACAAGAGAAGTTCTTAATTACATAATGAAGCATTTTAATAATCAAGTTAGTGCAACCAATGGTCCAGTACGGTAGCCTTCCCGCTCACCACATCTCACTGTGCTCGATTTCTTCATTTGAGGATATGTTAAAGAGAAGGTTCACTATGCAACATCCCCAGCCACTCTTGAAATCTCAGAAGAAATAATTCTACGGGTATTTAGAAGTGTAACGCCTAACATGTTACGAAACGTGTTGAGAAAAACAATTGAGCGGGCTGAAATGTGTCTTGAACAAGGAGGAATGCACTTTGAAAATTTACCATATTGAAAGTAAATGAATGATTATCCGTGGCATACTTGACAAAAGTAAATAAATCATTATCCAGTATTTTCCTTGGTAATATTTAATTTATATTCTTATTTTTAAATCAATTGCAAATGAATCAGTATCGTAAGATTCGTCAAAAAATCCTTTTCTCATAAAGTACTTGTCAAAAAATGGTCGCCATTTGAGAAATAATAGTAGGACACGAAAACGTAGTTTTGCCAACTAGTGTCATCCCTACTATCATACTAGTCACTAAAACTTTGCGATTTAAATTGCTCAGATTAATTTACTTCCGTTCATGACCACCTAGAGCAGCAATGAAAAAGTAAACTTTTTAAGGTTTATCCAACCAATCGGAAATGTTTATTTCCATCTTCGGGGAACCTACAAAAAATTAAAGAACCAATACTAATACATATTCAAGTGTAAAACAGTATGCTACTTACAAATTTGTTCAGGTTGGTTTCAATGATGTTGAACATATCCATCCAACATAATTGAAACCAACCTCAACAAAGTTGTAAGTAGCATAATGTTTCACATTTGAATATGTATTGATATTGGTTTTTCCATCTATTGTTGTTTCCCTGATGATGGAAATAAACATTTCCGAAAGTTTTGATCAACCTGAAAGTGTAAACTTTTTCAATGCTGCTTACCCCAATATGTATATTGTTATTATGGGATGGATTTTAGTGTTTATATATTTTGTAGATTCGTTTCAAACATTCTATCAATAAATCCCTATCATAACAAAATGAAAACTCCGGCTATGTTATCTTTTCAAACCTCTTTTTACCTTATCACGGCTCAGTCGGTACGCCTATGATCAATGAGTCTCCTCTCTCTAGATAAGCAAGGTCAGCAGTGCCATCTTGTCGGCTCGATATCAAATGCTGTTTTGTGGGGAAAAGTGTGGTTAGATGTTCAGAAATAGAACACAGATTGTAGAAAATAATCAAATGGATGTTTCTATTCAGATAAAATCTAAAAAACTGACCTGTTCTGCGAAAACTACCCTATGGACTAAAATAAAAACAATAATGTGATATTGTGCAAACTGATATGAGTGATAATACCAGTTGAAAGAATGTCTGGAAGTTATTATCAGTCCTCCTTTATTAAATTGTTGGGGAATGTTTAATCAAAAAATTAACACAGTGATCAGATACTCGATGTTATTTGATAAACTGAAGCGATGCGGTTAGTTCTTGTGAGAAGAATACCTGTTATTCTTCTTTCTGTGATGTGTCCCAGCCTCGTGGAAGTACTTCTGGAATTGGAATGACAGCTTACGTGCGTCCAAAACAAATTTTTGTTCCAGTAATTGGCTTTTTCAGGATTTCTCTTCTGTCACCAAGTAAGTGGAATTTTGTGATAAATTATTGCTCCCAGTTGTGCCTTATTGGAATTGCTCTCGTTCGGAAATCGTTCAGCAGGTTTTTTTTCGATTGACCATTATTTTATATTCTCAAATTTTGTACGTGGCTTTCTTTTCTTCATTTCTTTCGATATCCTCCAAACTCGTTATTTTTTTCCATGGCAACACACACACACATTTTTCTTTTTCGCAGATTCTTAGAGTTTAGTGCCACTTTCTACCTAATTATTCGTCATTCTGATTACCATTCATGATTTTATCAATGAAATACAATCCTTAATCTTATATACTATGCACAAATTCGTATAAAATTTATTTCTGACATTACTTCATTCATATCTTTTATATTTCATCACTTTTTCCCACACAACTATGTTAATATCTCATTGGTGGGTTTCTTGTTGATGAGATTCATCATACAGGATGTTCCAAATTTATATATCAACTGATCTACTTTAGATACAATGTTTTCTATAAATTTCAATTTTCATATAATTCAATTGTGAATTTTCATTAGATTTATTGTTGGTCACATACTTTTGACAACAAAGCTACTATGAGGCTGACCTCTTGATACATATGCATCGACTAGAGCATAGTATAAGATTCTAGAATAGTAAAAAGGTAAAGAAAAATTGCAAAACAACATAGCATTAACCACGATAACTAAATTACCTAATAATAAAAATAATAATTATAGATTTAATTATTTTATAACATTTCCTAACATAACAATATATATATATATATATATATATATATATATATATATATATATATATATTTTTTTTATTATAGACTAAAAACCCACAGAAAAGAATAATTACTAGATGGTTAATGGTTTCAAGAGTTTGTTTGTGAATAACTTTTGAAATTCTATATATATTGTGAGCCTAGGTAGAATATGGATAGATAAAGATGTCAAAATACTATGAAACAATCAATTTCATACACTGTCAAAATTATTATAACTCATAATTGCTCAAAAGACAATAAAAAGTCTAAATTTACAAAATTTTCAGGAATAAACAGTAATCAACACATTTATAAATTTGAAACATACAGTATATGAAATTGCAGCTAACAAAAAGAAGCCAATGATAGGACAGCAAATGTCTTGATAAAAATAGCCAATCAGGGAATAGATGGTCAGGTGTAAAATTGGAAATTGTGAGAGAATAGCAATGAGATGGTATCAGAAGCAATTATTTTTGAAATTTGTGAATAATGATAAGGGTGGAAAAATAATTGTATATATAAATTATGCAATATAAATATAAACAGTGAAAAGTGACAATTTAATGCACCAATTCAAAAATTCAAATGAAAAAACAAGGACAAAAAGATGTAGGTAGGCGATAGAAAACAAAGCTTCAGGAGAGATCGAAAATAAATTTCCAAGCGGATGCCACGCAAAAATTTTACTGAAAGAAAATTGGAATAATCCCATCATTTGGTAAACAAAACCAATATCACCTTAATGATAACATATCCACGGATCCAAATGCTGATTTCCGCATCTATATAGTTCCTGATTCATGATATTGCAGTCCTGACAGCGATTGGAGAGACGAGACATCCTTTTTCATGGTATAATTAGAACACCAACAGTTCCAACCAGGAAAAAAACTTCAATAGTGCTCTTCCGGTCCTGAACTATTTCACCAATAACGAATTTCACATTCGAAGAACCTTATGTCACTCTATTTTGAACAATAACAGAAAACTTCACTCTCACGGAAAAAGTGAGGTTCTGTTTATCTATCCATGATCTGATTTATTATTTTATTCGTGAATTTTTGTTTGATTCGCCCTAGTATAAGTTATTTCCCGTAGGCCAGGTATTTCAAGTCTTCCTGAATAAAGGAGATAATTGCTTTATGATATTTTGTTGTTTGTTTTCTCACAATGATCAATAACCTATCAAAGACCATTCAATAAACTGAAGTTAGCCAGCAGTGGCAAGTGGCTCTATTGCTTTGAACCGGCCACCTTGAGATAAGGGCGTACCAACTGTAGTTTAGCCGTGGTGGGGAAAATAATAATTGTTGGTAGCGTGACGAGAGAACAGTGACGTTCGCTGGCAATTATTATCACAGCATACAATACAGGGGCAGAAATATCCATTTATATCATATCAATTTGGCTCACAAAGAATACCAAAAATAATTATCAATTTCAATATACCAAAACAATATATATATATATATATATATATATATATATATATATATAATATTTCCAATTCATCAAAACATAACAATATATATATATATATATATATATATATATATATATATATATATATATATATATATATATATATATATAATATATATATATATATATATATATATGCGAAATCGTATATAACACAATTCAAATGTAATTTTTCCAGATAAAATTCTGAGTTTTTCTGGTTCAATTTCATATATAGAGTGAGTCAGATTTAAGCTTATCGATTCTACAGATGTCTCTGGGAATTGGACTTTTCCTGGAGTAGAGCCAATCATGTCATCACGGAGAAGTGGAAAACATAGACCTTCTCCTAGACTACCTGCTGCATGCATCATATTTTCAGAACTTTTTAGAGTCTTATGATCCGATCCAACTGGTTGATGAGCCAACCAGAATTACCGAAACAAGTCAAACCTTAATTGATGTCATAATTACCTCTGCCACTGAGAATGCTCCTATTCGTGAAGTAACAAATTTGCAAAATGTTTCCGACCACTGTACTATTTCTTGTAAAAGACTGAGAAAAACTCCATAACAAATTCAAATCTATAAAATACCTCGATTGGAAATATTTTGATAAAGGTTCATTCTATGTACATATTAATAAGTTCAACTGGGATGTTATCTACACATTAGTGGGAGTCAACGACATGGTACATTTTTTCACAGAAAATTCATTAACAATCTTTGACATACATTGTCCTGTTCATGAAGCTAGATTGTCAAAACCTTGGCTAACGGAAACGATAAAAGACATGATCAAATCAAGAGCTGAAGCTTACAAAAGATTCGAAAATAGTCAGTATGCCCATTGGAATTATTATAAACAACTCAGGAACTATGTCAATGCAGCAATTCTCAGGGAAAAAAAGGTTTATGTCGAATCCGCATCACGTCAAAACAACAGTGGAATAACTTGGAATCGGCTCAGAATTCTGAAAATTGTGGGTCAAAAAAACTCCGAATTGAAGAATGCTCAGGATATCAACTAAAATTTTATTCCCATACCCAGTATGGATAAAACGGAGGCACAAGGTCGGTTGTTGGATGAATTTTCCATTACCTCTCAGAACGTAACCTTCGAATTCTCATCAACTACAGAATATGAAGTCGCAGAATGTTTAAATTCGATTGAATCTAAGACCTCAGGATGCATATCACGAGAGATGTTCGCACTCGTGAGATTTCATTTGATTGAAAATTTAACGCATATTGTCAATAAAGCATTAATGTCGGGTTCGTTTCCTGATCCGTGGAAGTGTGCGATGGTACATACACTAGTTGCAAACGCTTCATCGTATTCGGATTTAACGCCCATCAGTATTCTGTCTCTGCTATCTAAAATTTCAGAAATTATATATGAAAAGGCAAATCTCAGACTACGTTTTCACGAAAAACATCATACCTGTGTCACAGTCAGGGTTCCGAGAGCATCATTGCACTACAACGGCTCTGGCCTGCATCACCGATGATATTCTGATCAGCACTGACAGAAACGAGGTAACCTGTTTAGTATTGTTAGACTACAGCAAGGCCTTCGATACCCTAGATCCATTTGTACTTGAACAACAACCTGAACATTTTGGATTCGGACCTAGATCTGTGGAACTGATTGATAACCATCTGAGGAACCGATCGCAATGTGTTGTAGTTGGAGGCCAGATATCTGAAGTACAACAGCGAAATCTTGGTGTACCTCAGGGCTCTGTTCTCGGCCCGCTAGTGTTTTCAATTTATATTTCAGATTTCAATAAATTCATGAAGTACTGTCAGGTACATCTATACGCAGACGACACACAGCTGTACCTTAGTTTCCAAATAGAAAATGTTGAAGTTGCCATGGATCAAATCAATGAAGATCTTGCGCTATTGTATAATGTATCATCCGCACATAATCTAAAACTAGATGCCAGTAAATCAAAACTCTTGATATTTGGACACAAAAATAAGAAACTAACCTTCGTGCAACAAAATAACATAAATATAGCAGGTGATGCACAACCAGTTGTGGAGTTATGAAAAAACTTAGGATTATGGCTAGATAGCGACATGAGATACACAGAGCACTTTAATCATCTGAGTTAAATATCTCACATACACTTAGGAATTTATACTCGCAAAGAAATATTCTTAGCAACAATTTTAATCTCCATATATGTGAATCACTGATCATATCTAAGCTCTCATACTGTGATTGCATATATGGTCCGGCGCATCTGAAACAAGATCAAATGCGTTTGCAAAGGATACAAAATTCGTTCATGAGATTCTCATAAGGTATTCGTAAGTTTGATGCGATTAGTCAGTCATTTCGAAATACAAAGAAACTTCAACTCACATTGCTACGCAAAGTCAATTTTTTAACACCTATTTGTAAGACCTCAATTACCCAGAAGTCTTCGTACTTGATGGATAAACTGAAACGCTTCGAAGACATTCATGATTTTCCAACAAGGAACAGGCGTCTGCTAGTAATTCCTAAACACTCTACCACCACCTTCAAACGTAGTTTCTCCTACATAGCTTGTATTCTTCACAATGCCTTGCCTCCAGAGTTTACCAACTATTCTATTAGTAATTTCAAGAAAAAACTGAAAACTGAATTTCTTTCTACCATGTAAATACTGTAATACAGCCATGTTTCTGGGTTCCAAGATAGGTATTTGATAAAATCGTTCGTCAATTTGAATTATGTTAAAAAAGAATCTGTTTTTGTTCTTTGCTGAAAATTGAGTTGAGAAACACTGTTGGACAGTGACACTCCGCCTATTCAATCTCATAAGTATATACATATATTGACGTATACTGTATCCATATCTGATTGAATAAAGTCCTATTATTATCATATAACATTAGATACAAAGCTTTTTCGTCAATCGCCAATCAGCCAATTAATTTTTTTGTCATTTGTCATTCTGTTGCTACCGCATGGGTATGAAAAATGGACGAAAATTACTCGAAAACGGGATTTGGAAAAAATCAAAATTCAACATAGAATATGATATAACATTAGAAACCACCATGATTCCGATTTGGTGGAAATTTTGAAACACGTGTGAGATCACCGTTGGTGGTAGTCGGCAAGTTTCACTTTCTTCAAGATTCGCTTATGAGAATGCATCAGTAGAACATTGATCTCGATCCGACCTTTACGCAATTTCTTTGCGATTGTTCAAGAACGATTATGCAATGGGTATTTCGAGACTAGTCAACACAAACTGGAATTGACCATTTGATGGAGTGTATTAGAGTCTATTGAAATATATTATATACTTCTGATACATTATTGACCAATTCACTATTAGGGATATAATAAAAAGCATTTTCCTCATTGATATTTTTTTGAATAAATATTATTTGTTTGGATTGATATACCTACGGGCAATGCACGGAAGGTTCATCGATGAATCTAACAAGAGAACGAATATATATTTATATATCTTCTATTGGATAGGATGAGCAGTGGACCACGCTGAAATTGATTCAAAAACACATAATAAAAAATAATGATAACAATAATTGCACACCACACCTTTCACAGACAATGATATTCAATAACAAAAATTCAAATGGTGTCAATAAGTAGATTAACAATTCATAATTCCATTTTTATTCATATTTGCTCAACAATAAAATTGTTTTCCCAATGAGATATGCATAAGTATCAGTTGAACTGCTAATTATAATAAATGCGTAACACATTCCATATATTGGGAATCTCAGTTGAATCTTTGTTCCTACTCTGTGGTATTTAAGAATTAAATAATTTCAGAGCATCATAATTGATGAGGCTCAGTAGTCTCAGAAAATCAAATGATCCACTCAGACTGGAATGAAGCTGTCGTTTGTTGTCATAAAAGATAGCATCAGATTTTGAAAAAAATAATATATTTTTTTCCTATAGTAGCTGATTTTTAGTTCTGATTATATGGGAGCATGATAAATCACTCCAAATCAGTATGATTATCTAGTCCTTGGATTCGTGAACTTGTGAGACTTTCAATATAACATTTTCCAACGTATCTCCACAATGAAACAAAAAATATTTTATATAAGTAGAATTCCCAGTTTGGTAATGATAATTCTTCTGTCATTTTACTATGCCAGTTAACACTCATTTCATCTCTGATTTCTCACATTGAGACATAAACTGATTCATATTGTAACTTATTATACTCAATTCGCTAAGTTTGAATATAATTCAGTCCACAAAGTCATTGTCCATAAAAAAAATTATCCACAGAACACATATCGAACCATAGGGTAAATCATTCATATATCGAATTGGAAAATGAAGTAAACCTTTTTCGAATGCATCCGTGAGGTCAGATGAGGAACGGAAGAAGAAAAACCCTAAGAAGTAGGAGGTACTTTCAGACTCTCCTGGAACTTCTCAATGTTCCTGATCTTAGCCTCGGAAGTGATCTATGCGAATGGAAATTCAAAAATGCAAATGCACTCGTGAAATTGTATTACCAGAACCCAGCCCGTCGAATGGAGAAATATTGTGGAAAGGAGAATTCCCTTGTCTCAATAATGCGGGGAATTCGGCACAAAAAACCCTTCTTAGACTTCCTTCAGGGTTAGTAATCATTTCTGGAAATATATTTTTCAATTATCTGACTGTGATATGTTCATGAGTCCCCAATATAGGCAGAGAAGATATTCTGTTTTGGAGTAGGCTCCTGGACATAGTCGATAAGCTTAACCAGTTTCGAGTACTAATTCATGAAATTCTACACTGAGAGAAACGTTGTTTTATAGTTTATGAATATTACAATCATTATCCCATTTTCAATTAAATGTAACCTTGTCATTCGTGAATGTGTCATTGCCAAATGTAAAAGTATTCGTTACAAGCTAATATCTTCAATATTGACTTTGATAGTTTGCTGAAACAATATATATTTTGTCAAAAACTCAGTCCTCATTGCTCAACTTTCCAAAATGGTATTATCTAGATTCTAATTAATTTTTTGTTAGAAAATATGGAAAACTATGTAGTTGTTTAGATAATAGGCAATTTGTCGCCACATCAGTCTGCACATGGCACTCGTTCGCCATCTTCATAGTGCATATCATAGTCATTTACTTTCACAGCAACTTCTGGAGTGCCACAGGGTTCTAACTTGGGACCCTTACTATTTTTGCTCTTTATTAATGATATTTGCGACCAGACACAACGTGATGAACTGTTGTTTGCAGACGACATGAAAATCTTCCGAGAAATTGAATCGATTGAAGATTGTGAATTGCTACAACGAGATCTTGGGTCACTTAACGAGTGGTGTACTGAAAATAAACTTGCCTTAAACACTAATAAATGTAAAAGTATGACCTTCACACGAAAACCAACCCCAATTTTATTCAACTACCACTTAAATACCTCATATTTATCGCGAGTTACCCAATTCAAAGATTTAGGAATACTTTTCGATCAGAAATTGAGTTTTTCCAACCATATAGAGAATATCATAAACAAGGCCATGAAATCATTAGGATTCTTGATACGTTCTTGCAGGGAATTCAGTTCATTTGATGCCTTGCGCTGTGTCTATGTGTCGTTAGTAAAGAGTAAATTGAATTATTGCAGTGTGGTGTGGAATCCTTGCCATTCAAAATATACTGATGCTATTGAAAATGTACAAAGGAAGTTTCTTCAATTTGCCTTCTATAAAAAACATGGCACTTATCCTCAGAGGCACTTTGACTATAACTTATTATTGCTTGAATTCAATTTAGTTTCACTTAAAAAACAGCGTGAGATGATCGACCTGACTTTTATATATAAAATTATACATAATCATATTGATTCGTCCTCCTTACTATCACTGATTGATTTTAACGTACTTAGATTTGTATCGAGATCTAATATAACGTTTCATATAGCTGTAACCAACACTCAACATCATTTTCATTGTCCCCTCACAACCATGTGCCGTTGTTATAACAGATTACAATGTATCGATATCTTCTTTCTCTCCTTATCTGAGTTTAAAAATCAAATTGTTAGTATTTTACAGAATTAGCTATGTAATGTTAGGGTCACTTTATTCCTATCTACTTGTTCGCCTAATATTTAGCAATTACTACAAATTATCAATAGTGTGATAATCATATAAACCTGTAAATGGGCATGAGCCTGCTGGATATATCAAATAAATGAATAAATAAATAAATAAATCAATATCGCTGCACTAATCGGGCTTGGATATTAGATTCAGATCCACCTTGTGTGAATCAGTGGCTGTTGATGTGTAAACCTATAGTGAAATGCATTATTGAAAGAAAACTGCTTTTGCAATTGAAGTATTTATGAGGTTTGAACTCATCAGGTGAGGTTTACTTTCATTTAATATGTGTCAACTCATACGTGTTGTAGAGGGAGTACCATGAGTCGGTTGGAATAACTTTGGAATCACAAAGAACAAGTAAGAGATTGGATGTAATGGTTACACAGATGACCTCATAATTCACACCATAGCGCGGTGTCCCCGTAGTTATTACGTGACTAGAATATATGCAACACATTATTGGAAGAAAACTGTTTTTGATATATTCCTAAATCAAGTAGGCGGCTTGATTCAGGTAAGATGATCCTTGTTTGTGCCTCAGTTTTTTGTGATTCAGTGATTTTAATTTTTAAGCTATTGCATATAGCTTTTATCGCGGGCCTTGAGCGCGGAGACCGAATCCAGAAATTCCGTAACGAAAATAAACCTAACACCCCCCACTCCGACCGGCACAGCGGTCGGCATTAGGGCACCTCCTCTTTGTATTTACTTCATGGTACGACTCTACGAAGCTCGCACGAATCGAGACGAGCTGCTCCGAAATCAGACGAATACGTAATCAGCTGTTTGTGAGAAAGTATAGATGTTAATGTTAGCAGCTCATTTGTTGGAGATATTTGTGCGTGCTTATGCAAACTTAGAAATGGCCTACACATAGTCATGGTAGCAATTTACATTTCTCCGAATCCAAAATTAGACGAGGTAGAGCATTTTATTCATTGCACTTTACTGGAGTACACTGAAGAAGGGTCGAAAATACTTGGTACAAATGGTAATAAATTTCCACTTATCTTGGCTGGCGATTTCAACATCAACTTCGCTAATAAAAGATCAGAGCGGATGACAGGTTTTCTTTCGAAAATATTGAATTTGAAAATGAATAATGATCCACAAGAATCCACAACAAAATATGGAACCACCATTGATGCGGTATTTTCCAGATATTTAAAATATAAGTCTAAATTATGTTTCTTATTTCAGTTACCATAAACCTATAGTTTTAATGATAAATATTCCTGAAGAACCGATTGTATTGAAAGATAAAAAAACATTTTTGAACAATATTAACTTCTCATTTATTCAATAAAAGAAAAAAATTTGTTTTCTCATCGGTCACCACGCTCAAAGTGTAACTTGAATTAATATCAAAGAAAAAAAAATACTGCATAAATAAATATATAATTATAATTGCGTAAGTTGATGAAAAATGCTATGCAATAGCTTTACCGCGGCAGTCTCCGAGTGCCACACGTCTTTTTTTTTCCAAATAGATAATTGGTCAGAAATGTCTATTTTGATTCTGAGGATGTTGATAGAATTTAGCAACGTGATATCTCCAGTTTTCCATACATTTTGAGAAAACACATTGTTTTACATTATTGTGAGGAAATGGTGATGGTTGTTGATGTCATACAAAAAATATATATTCTGTAGTTCCGTTAGAAGTTATTCTTGCTACCAAATATCTAAGATAACCAATAACGTAGTCTGACATGACTGTGTGGTCACCCCGACCCTAAAAAATATTTGGTGAATTTCAATAATTATATGTACATCAATGGAAAACTTTAGATTTGAAAACATTGTGTTGAATTGAAAAGTAATTATCTGACATATAAGTCACAGATGATGAGTTTAACATAATATTCACTTTCAGAGGTAAGTAATCTGGGTAAGTTCAAATACATTTCCTTCAATGGTAAAGCAAAAATGTATTCAACATTGAACGAAATTGAGGTAACTTAAACTAATATTATTTAATAATGAGCATATACAATTCAATGGAAACTCCTGTGGAGGGTACCTGAAGTCACCCTCGTTAATATACGATAAATGTTCGTTGAGCCTGAAAATATCATAACCTTACATTGAACTGAACATTTATCTGGGATTATTCACAATATCAATAGTTTTCGATGAAATAACATAAGTAATACCATATTTAACAATTGGATTTGTTAAGAATAAATAAAATGTATTCAATGTTAACAAACTGTTCTCCCAGTGTACAAATTCAGCTGTACCACCCATTCCCCTCTTGAATAGCAAACCAGGAGTTATAGCAACCTCGATGAGATGCTGCCTCCAATCATTATCCGCGACACAAAATCTGTGGGTTTCGCTCAATGTATTGAACTGAACCGAATTAAGTTAATTAAGCCAGCGAAAAATAGACAGGATAAAAATTTTTTTTTTTTCGAGAGAAGAGTATAGAAAATCAACGAATATTTTTTTATTCAAGATAGTGTTGCACCTTCTCATACCATTGGTTCACAGAAATGAAAGGAGTTGAGGGTAGTATTCAGGGGTGAATTTCTTGTATGTGAGAAAATGAATCCTCTTCAAAATTTTTGTATTTTGGATAAAAAATTACATATTCAACTTTCAGATCATTCTAAACTGGAGATCGTAATAGTGGGGAAAGGGATAAAAAAAAGATCTTAATTTCAGAAAATAGCTGAGGTATCGACGTTCATTTGTCGTCTCATATCACTTTCATTTGCATAATTATTTTTTGCCCTCACATATATTTTCAACCCATTATATAATATTAGCCTTGAAGAAAACATCAAATCAACGTCAAAACGTCGGGAGTTTTCTGGAATTGAGTTCCGTTGTATCGTTCTTGTTTTTGATATTTCCATATCCAATGGAGGACCTGAGTGCTACATAATTATTCTGAACCTGAAAGTGACAGCTGAGATCCAACAACGAAAAATAAAAAAAACCTCTTTAGTCTCAATAACAAAGCTCCTTAACTAATATATGTAACTAATTTCGAGTCGACACGAAACAAACAATGTCTGACTGCACTCACAACGACGTGTGCCCTCACGTGTGTACCCGTTCACCCCTCGAAGTTTTTGTTTGGATAAATGTTTTCCTGAAGAGCTAACATTTGTCTCTCACGTTTTGTTACTGAACTGGCTTCCAAATTAATTTATTTCATTGAAAGGGCTCACTGGCCATACTTACACTATAGACATTTTCAATTTTGAATACAAATAAATAATATTTGGATTGAGAGAGCAGCATCTGAAAAATTGAAGTGATCACAACAAATAAACTAATTGTTAATATATAACAGACGAACCTAAGCACAATAAATCGAAGAACGGTTATGAAAATGAAATATATTGCCAAGTGAGAATCATTCTGCAACTGATTTCATAAGACTCACCAATTCTCCGAGAAAATCCAATGAAATGGCCAATTTTCATCACACCATTCAGGGAATCCTCGAATTGATGTAATTATCCGAATAGGGGTTATTTGAGCAGACTCTTACTTAGTCAACAAGAGGACGTGAAAGAAAGTGTGGAATGTCTTTGGAATTTTCTAATCAGTTGGGAACATCCGTTTTGGAAATACGATTCGGTGAATTGGAATATATAATTGGGGATATCATATAAAAATAGATTGACTAATTATCACACTCAGAGCATTACTAATATTGAAAGCCCTCATCAACTGTTTATGAAGTTTAAAAATGTGTTTGCATTAATAGGAAGATCATGCCACACCATAATGGTCAGTTATTTGATTATACAGTGAATGAACTCTCATCCAAATGAAAAATTGGTCCAATCAAACCAGAGATAATTTGAAAAGGTTTTTTTTTAATTAGGTAAAGAAAAACTCCGTAGAATATATGTCACTTATCCAGGCCCAAATATCAGGAGAGATGAAAGCTTGTCCCAAATCCAAAAAATAAATGATTCGAACGAATACTGGGCATCAGTGGTCAGGCGAAAAATTGTGCAGATTGACATCTTCTTAGGATTGGTAAGTGACATCTGACTTGGATATGAAGGGGCTCCCGCTGCTCTAGACGCATATATCAGAGACTACCTGGAGGCTCATCTGTCGTAAAGAGCACCTTCCAAGTTACCCGTATATATTTTGAACATCCCTGTAATGAGCAGTGTGCTTCACGACAATTCGCACACTTTGCTCTCTCTGAATTTTGGCTTCACGCATTATCTGGTAATTGGATATTTTTTTCATCGAATTGGAAATTCTTCGAAGTAAGTTCCATTCAAATTCGGAAAAAAAGCACTAAGGGTGGGAGAATACGGGATGATTGATTTTACACTCACTGAATTTCTATCTGTTGATCGATCACACCACGCAAAACTTTGTATTGGTTTATCCAAGTCAGATTTCATTGAATGGCTTATACTTTCGAATTGGTCCCATTTCAATTGAAAAAAAAAACTGGGGGTGTCATCATTTGTTGCCCATTTCAGTCCCAAAATCCTCTGGACATTTTCGTCCATTCTGAGATGAACTGGAATATTTTCTAAGACTTTTTTAGAATTGTTACCCAACTCCCCAAAACAATTCTTTCTTCTCCATGGATATGGATGATTTGCTTCCTCTATTTCAACGCTGTCCAAGTAGTCGTCCATGAAGTGTTTTAAAATTATAGCGTTACCAGCTTCGGGATAATATTCTCGAAATTCAAAGCATTGCTATTCTCCACGTATTGTGCAGAAAATGGTGATCAAATCGACCCAAAAATCATCGCTGTCATAGCATAAACATCTGGTTCTGTGAAATTAGCCTTCGAAGGCCAAAGAGAACGTTGCGCATTTTGATGCCATTGGTTTTTGTCTGAATTTCCATGAAAAAGTCATAAATGAGTTATATAAGTCAGTAAATGGTCAGTAAATGGTTATTGAATAATATTCATTCATTCATTGATAGTCTAGCTCTATATATGTATGTATCCATGTGTATATTTATTTGATTCATGGATATTATAAATTTATGAATCAAATAAATACACACATGGATACATGCAAATATAGAGCTAGACTAAACAAGACATATTAGTAACGTTCTGATATGTCTTGTTTAGTCTAGCTCTATATATGTATGTATCCATGGGTGTTTTTATTTGATTCATAAATTTATAATATCCAATTCCAAATGTTAATTCCAACTAGATAAGTGTTGTTTCAAATGCGTATCTTTCACATGCGTACCCTATCTTATATCTTTTAGACATGTTATTGTACACTCTTATTGCTATTATTATTTTTTATAATTTTTTCATACCCTCTGTATCATATTTCATGATGTTTATCAATCATTTTTCATTGTATTGCATTATTGTAATGTACATCGTTCATTGTTTGTATTATATTATCTACATTTTATTCACATTTTATATTTTGAAATTCAACATTTTACATTTTATATTTTACATATTTACATTAACTCAATTACGTTTTTACATTTTACATCTAACACTTTATACCTTATAGTTCACTTTTTCACATGTTATATTTTCTCCGAGAAACAAGTGCTTGCACTTATCGCAAAAGTTCCTCATGCACTTGCACCATGTACTCATAATTGTATTTGATTATTATTGCAGTGAATAAAGTTATTATTCCGCCAGTTTTACAAGCAGCGTCGACTACAAGTCTGACTTTCCCGAGTTTGTTTGGATTAACTACTTCAAAATGAGGTAGATACCAAATTCGATTGTTGTCCTGTTCTCGCACATCCTTTTTCGAAATACTCTTCTATTTTGCATTCGTGAAGTCTCGCGAAATCGGTGTCTTGTCGTAATTTTCTTTCTATGTATTGTAACCTTCTTGAAAAAATTAGTCTACTGTTTTAACTTTTCATTCCGTCATTTTTCCACAGTAATCCCGTCTCCCATCTTCTACTCATTTTCTGTGTAGTTTTCTCCGCTATCATTCTTGCTTTCTCTTCCTCTTCAGTCAACATTTCTATTTTTGTTATTTCCACACCAAAAGATTCAGTGCTAAAATATGTTTTGACCTGTTCATGTAGTCCTTTTCACAACATACATGTAAAATGAAATTTCCTTTAACCCTTCCTTTGGAAAGATGCATATCTCCCAATTTTGTGCGAGATAATATGAGGGAGTTTTTGGGACCTTCTTTTATTTCCCTACTAATAATGAGATCCCATTTGTCTTGGCCCAGAAGAATTTTAGCTTGAACTTCGTTCATCGTCGCAAAATTGTGATCCCGAAGACCAGGCTGATTTGATAGCTCTAGCATTCAGTCTGTACAGGAAGGTCAAAGTCTTTCATAGTGAATTTTATTTTCAAATGATAGTGGATTCCATCATCTCCATCTATGTCGAAAGTAACTTGTCTTGATAAGAAATTTTTGCAAGAAGATTTGTCAGTCCATTCGATGTCTGAGCTTCTTGAAACACCCCATCCCTACACTATCGAATCAGCTGAGTCTTTATCTATCGATGTTATAGTCGAGGCTTTGTCAAACAAATCATAAATTTAAATATTCTTACATGGTGTTATGATGGTTATAGGTGCAATTCTAAGGAGTACTTCTCGAGAACTGATACCTCCTAGAGTATGTGCGACAATAGAAGCAGTTGATGTAACGATAGAACTATACTTGTTTTGAAAATCATTATGAAGGAGCGTATAATGATTTCTTTTACAACAGGCAACAGTGCATTTTTGTTATTTTCGAGCAATCATTCAATTTCTAAACAACTGAAACAAATCATGTTTTTTTTGACAACTTCCCATTTGTCATCTGTTGCTTTGTCTATATATTTTTTACATTTTTCAAGTTTATGACCCTCGTCGGAGCAAAAAATACATTTTGTTTTATAATTCTCTGTTCTTTCCTTAGTCGTCATAACGAAATGTTTATTTTTATCTTTATTTTTGAATTTTCCCGAATTATATCCCGTATTTTTCCGTTGAACACGAAGCATTTGCATTACTAGCTGCTTCCGACTACTGCCAAGCCCAATCTTTGAGGGTTTTCTAAGAAATGTCGCTATCAAATTCAGCAACTTTTTCACCCCAACTTGGTTGCATACTATACGATTATTTCTGTACGGAATCATCTAGTAATTGGGGACAATTAGAATAATTGATCATATTCAAACTTTCCAAAGTAGGCGCCAGTCTTGGAATTGATTCAGCGAAATGAATCAGTGAATTGAAGTCATCAGACTTCACAAATGGTAAATTCTTGGCTTCATTCACCAATGACCGTTCCATCGAATCTGGTCTACCAAAGGGCCTTCGAAGGATATTCAAAATCTCATTCACCGACCCTGCAGAAATAAGCAAACCCTCAACTGACCTCTTAGCATCACCCCTCAGATAACGACGAAGTCTACTCAAGTTTTCCTCATTTGACAAATCCAACATGTCCGTTGTTGATTGGAATTGACAATAAAATCCTGGCCAGTCTCTTGTATCACCTGAAAAATATGGGAGTTCTTTGTCTATAGTTTGTCTAGCTAAAAATTTCTTTATGTCTGCTTGGAAACTAAATTCACTTCCTTTGTTGTTCTTCGACACTAGATTTTCTGATAATGGTGTCTCATTTTCAGTTTTTCCCAACCACTGAGCAACCATTCGCAGAATGCAGTAGATGATCTCCCGAGGTGGGATGGTACTGGGAGTGGAAAATAAAAGTAAATCCAATCAAGACGGAGTCGAATTATCTGGAACACACGTTGTAACTCTGTCAGGATTGTAGTTGTTGCAGGTCGGGAGATCGCATACTCGCAAGTAAAATACTGAGGTCTGAATATTGATCGACGCCCCACTTGTGAGCCCCATAATATGAAAATCAAATAGGAAATGATAAATGATCCCCTCGTTAACAACAAAATATTGAACAAAACGGTATTCCAACCTCAGCTGCATGGGGCTAGGCCCGTCGGACGAACTTGCCCACATTGGAGCGGGTTCAGACAAAACTCCTCAGAATAATCAGTAATGCGACGTGGTATGGTTATATTGTGTTGATGAATTGTTATCAATTGTTAATGAAATATGAATTTACTGAATTTTAGAATACGAGTATCAGTATGTTTATTGCAGTTGATTGTTTTCCGTTTTATATTTTGATTGAGTGAAAACGTGAGAGCTAAATTCGAGAGGAATTTGTATGAAGAAATTGTTGTGACCAACTTCGATGAGATCAATGACATGTTCTCGGAAAGTGTACTTCGGTATTCTTTGGATTTGGGACAAGCTTTCATCTCTAATGATATTTAGGCCTGGATAAGTGACATATATTCTATGAAGTTTTTCTTTATCTAAATAAAATACATACGTTTTTGAATTATCCCTGATTCGAATGAACTTTTCCATCAATTTCTCATTTGGAAGAGAGTTCATTCACTGAATAATCGAATAACTGACCATTATGGAATAATCTAGTGTGGCCTGATTTTACTATCAATGCAAACACATCTTTAAACTTCATGAACAGTTGATGAGGGCTTTCAATATTAGTAATGCGTGTGATAATTAGTCAATCGATTTTCATATCCTCAATTATATATTCCAATTCACCGAATCGTCTTTCCAAAACAGATAAAGATTTTTCCAATTGACTAGTGAACTCCAAAGACATTCCACACTTTCTTTCACGTCCTCTTGTTGAATTCCCTGAACGATGTGATGAAAATTGGCCATTCCATCGGATCTTTTCGGAGAATTGGTGAGTCTTTTGGAGATGATTGTCACGTAAAATCAGTTGCAGAATAATTCTCACTTGGCAATGGATTTGATTTTCATAATCATTCTTCGATTTATTGGGCTTAGGTTCGTCTGTTATATGTTCACAATTAGTTTATGTGTTTTGATCACTTCCATTTTTCAGATGCTGCTCTCTCAATCCAAATATTATTAATTTGTATTCGAAATCGGAAATGTCTATTTCGTAAATATAGCCAGTGGGACCTTTCAATAAAATGAATTAATTCGGAAGCCAGTTCAGTAACAAAACGTGAGAGACAAATGTCAGCTCTTCAGGAAAAAATATATTCAAAGAAAAACATTGAGGGTTGAAATGGGGTTGTAAGTTTGTATGGAGTTTCCTTAGTTTTTGAGCATGGAGAATGAAAATTGGTATTCGATGTCTTTGTTACAAAAAAAGAGATACGTATTTCAGTGTTCTTGGAAATTTAACCCCAGGTTAGGGGTCATGAAAATTGTTATTTGGGTATTATGTTACAAATGAATAATTATGTATTTCAGTGTTTTTACTAATTCCAAATGGCGGGTGAAAGTTTTTATGTCGGTTCCGTTAGTTTATAAGTTAGGGTCATAAAAATTGGTGTTTTGGCTTTCTGTTACGGAAAAAATCGGGTTCAACTTCATTTGAAAATTCAATCTCTAAAGGGGTTAATGAATTCGTAATAGTCGTCGAAAAACATTACTTTTGCTGTCACATCAATTATGCCACCTAAACGAGGTAACGGGATAACGGGATAACCGAATAATGGAAGCTGGGATGAAGGGAAACGAGATAACGGGATAACGGGAAGGGGGTAAAGTCCCAGGCATGAGCTAGATGGAGCAACACCAAGAAAAACAGAAAAATTTACAAATTCTACGCCGAGGAAGTCGCGTGTACCAGCTATCTACACATACCTGGCCTGACTAACTGACTGACGATCAACGCCTAGAACAAACCGGTTCAGGTATGTCATGGTCTTTGGAAATTCAAGTCCTGAAGGATGTTAAATGGGGTTGGAAAATTGTATAGGAGAACCGTTAGTTCTCAAGTTGAGGTCATAAAAAATTATACTTGAGGTCTTTGTTACAATTGAAGAAATGAGTGTTTCGAATTTTTTTGGGAATTTGAAAGAGGTAAAATGGGGGTTGAAAATGTCTCTGTTAGTTTTTAAGATGTGGTCATGAGAATTTAAATCAATAAATAATGAAAAAATATATTCTTCGATGTTTTTGGAAATTCAATCCATAAAGGGATGAAATGGAGGTTGAGAAACTGTATAGGACTACCGTTAGTTTTCAAATTGGGAACATCAAAATTGATATTTTGGCTCTCTGATACAAATGAAGAAATCGTGTTCAACTGTTTAGGAAATTCATTACTCATATGAGTGAAAAGAAGATAGTGAATTTATAATAGTCATCAGGAAGTTTCACTTTCGCTGTCTAATCACCTCTGCCAGCCAAACGACATAACGAAAAACGCGATAAATGAATACGGGATGACGGAAAACGGGATAACGGAAAGGAAACAGAGCTGCAGACATAAACTAGATGGAACAAGAAAAATGAAAATATTAGAAGAAATACAAATTCTCCGCAGAAGAAGTCAGTTCAAAAATGATTAGGAAATATCCTACAAACTAGTTGGAGGGTACCCTGAACAAGGTGATGATAATGAACTCCTTTAACAGAGAGTCGAACTACCGTCCCTACAAAATCAAGACATTTACCATTTTTTCATGTTTATTCACAAATTAGTAAATAATTCAATCGACTCAATCACATTCCTGCCTGAGTTCCACTTTCATATACCGCAATTCAAATAGATCTTGCTTTCACTTCCTCAATTCCAGAAGAAACGTGGGTAATTAGATCCAACTAAAGTACTATATATCAACCAAAACATATATTATCTTCAAGTATCTCACTAAGCAAAATGGTTATGAATGGTATAACACACTTTTTTCTATAGAGGAATATTAATAATTTGTGATTCATATCTATTTCCAATAATCAAATCGAAAATGTATTCCAACATATGTTATTTGACATGCTTCTTGGGTAACCTTCCACAGTCTGAAAATGAAAATATAATCAGGAAAATCTATACAAGTGTAGAAAGGGCAAACATCCGTCAATTGAAGGAGCGAAAAAGGCTCTGCGAGAAAAAATCCAAATTATAAAACAATTAAAGGAGATCTGGAAGATTTTGAGAACGGGGGCAGATATAGTCCCCGAAACATCAAGTGAAAACTATATCGAGAAGTATCTTTTGAATTTCTTAAAAATTTTTTTTGATAGGCAAATTCAGAAAAAGGCAAGTCATTGACAAATTGAATCATTTTTCTATACGAAATATAATTTGGTGAACGCAATAACTGATCGGGGTGAACTAATCAGTTTGCCCTTTCTACACTTGTATAGATTTTCCTGATTATATTTTCATCTTCAGACTGTGGAAGGTTACCCAAAAATCATGTCAAGAAACGTTGTTTCTCCACAAAAAAACACATTCATTCAATACTTACAAATACGGTATGGGCCGCAATGTGTTAGGGATTCCAGGAATATGGAAAATATCTACAAGAAATTCTCAAGTTCCCACAGTAGTCTTACTTTTCTATGCAGATGTCGAGATAATAGGATCAGATCTCAATTGACATCCGTCAGTTGAAAAAGCGAAAAAGACTCTGCGACAAAAAATCCAAATTATAAAACAATTAAAGGAGATTAAGAAGATTTTGAGAACGGGGGCAGATATAGTCTCCGAAACGTCAAGCAAAAACTATATAGAGAAGTATCTTTTGAATAAAAAAAAAAAAATTATAGGCAAATTCAGAAAACGGCAAGTTATTGACAATCTGAATCATTTTTCTATAGGAAATATAATTTGGTGAACGCAATCGGGGTGAACTAATCAGTTTGCCCTTTCTACACTTGTATAGATTTTTCTGATTATATTTTCATTTTCAGACTGTGGAAGGTTACCCAAAAATAATATCAAGAAACGTTGTTCCTCCACAAAAAACCACATTCATTCAAAACATATGTTATATTATGTAAATATAATATCCATTATGATAGAGATTCACTCCTGTTCGAATAATCCTGTTTCTTTGGGTATTATGAATGAATCAATTGCTATAGAGTTGAATAACCCAAAATTACTTCGAAAGTGAATGTCATGAATTTTTCCTGAGGATATAATTATCATCAAATAAATTCGACCATATATACATAGAATAGCCCCATGGTAAATCCTGCCTGTCGGAAGAGGCGACTAAAAGGATAACCGTAGGTGGAAGATGGTCTCATCGCCCGGTGAAATACCACCATATCGACTTTGTGTGCTGCGAAATGGATCATTCCATGTTTCAGTGTTCGGTCGATACTTTCCGGTCTCCCTCTTTCCTATTCCCCAATTCCTCCTTCATTTTCAGGTGCATCCTAATAGTAATAATGATGAAGTCTCCTAGAGTAAAACACTCCGGAAGCAAAATACCTCTCCATTCGGATTTCTGGGCGAGAGGTACTCGAGGGGACTCAACATTAAAGATTAATTTTTGCAACATTACAGACAAAAAAACCGGATATTCTGGCTCTAACAGAAACACAAGTAAACTCGTCCACCAACAAGGTCCATATGCTTTGTCCTGGTTACGAACTCCATTCTCGATTCAGGTTCAAAGGTGGAGTGTGCCTTTACGCTAAGGCTAACCTTTCATGCCAGCGTGAAGAGAGTTTGGAACCGAAAGACGTTGATGTGATGTGGTTCAAGCTATCTGATACCAAACTGACTAAGTTCCTCTGCTGCCTTTACCTATCACCTAACGAACCTTCATATAACGACCTCTTTGAGTTTTCATCACTCAAACTGGACTACATTCAGGAGAACCATCCAACAGCTGAAACCATAATCATGGGAGACTTTAATGTACATAACGCTGCCTGGCTCAAATTCTCTAACAAAACAGATGATGCGGGTCGTCAAGCCGAGGCCTTCGCAATCACTCATGGTCTAGAACAACTGGTCGAGCTACCAACCCGCATCCCTGATGTCAACAACCAGTCTGCCAATACACTAGATCTTTTCCTCCTGACCCGTATAGAATAGAGGTTTGTGCCCCACTTGGAAACTCTGATCACACCCTCATCTCCACAACATGCTCTTTCCATCACCATCGAGCTGCACAATACCACCCCGTCTCATGTGGCATTATAATTCGGCCGACTGGGAAGGTCTTCGTATGTTTTTCTCAGCGTTTCCATGGAAGAGAGTTCGTTTCTCTTCAGTAGATCCAACACGATGTGCTGAGACAATTTCTGAAATCATCATGTCGGGGATGCAAACTTACATACCGAATACCGAAAGAAGAACATCATCCGATAAGACCTGGTTCAACAGAAACTGCTCTAGAGCTGTGGCTTCCAAACAGGCAGCATACCATCGATGGCTGAAAAATCCGGGCCCTGAGACCAGAGCAGCATATGTCGAGGCTAGAAACATATGCAAAGAGACAATAGAATGCTCAAAAGATGCCCACAATGCCAAAATAAGATCAAAACTTGCTGAATGTCCCAACGGATCCCGTTCATTTTGGTCTTTCGCCAAAGCTGTGGGAAGAAACTTCACTTCCAGCTCATTTCCACCTCTAACCAAAGAAGATGGAACACTAGCAACGACTGCCCAGGAAAAAGCCAATATCTTTGCGCACCTATTTGCTGGAAATTCCACTCTGGATTCATCGGGAAAACAACCCTCGATCATTTCACCTATTGACAGTCACATGCCCGAGATCACCTTCCGCCAACGTACCATCAGAAAGATTTTGCTAGGTCTCAACACCAACAAAGCCTGTGGATCTGACGGAATCCCGCCGATTGCTCTCAAGAAATGTGCCCCCGAACTAACACCTGTTCTTTGCAAGTTGTTCAACCACTCTTACAATTTGGGGGTATTTCCGTCCAATTGGAAAATTGCAAGAGTACAGCCAGTCCCTAAAAAATGTAAAAAGGCCCTACCTAGCAACTACAGACCTATCGCACTGCTATCTACTATTTTAAAGGTCATGGAAAAAGCCATCAACATCGAGCTCATGAAATATCTGGAAGACTCAGGAATTGTCAACGATAGGCAATATGGCTTCCGCCATCAGAGATCAACTGGTGACCTGCTCGCTTACGTCTCACATATATGGCAGCTATCTATTGAAAAGTATGGGGAAACTTTAGCTGTGGCATTAGATATCTCCAAGGCGTTCGATCGAGTTTGGCACCAGGGACTCCTCGCCAAGCTTTCGTCTTATGGCTTGCCCCCTCAGCTGTGTTCTCTGCTTGCTAGTTTTCTCTCAAACAGGTCTCTCCATGTAGTGGTCGATGGAGTTTCATCTGACACTCTGCTCATAAATGCTGGTGTTCCGCAAGGATCTATTCTCGCACCAACACTATTTCTACTTCACATCAACGACCTGTTGAAAGCAACTTCATGTCCAGTACACAGCTTTGCCGATGATAGTACCCTCCATACCGCTTTCTCTTCCAGGGCCCCTATATCAGCCCGTGAAACCAGAAATGAACGAGGAAGAAATGTTAATAATATAAATATGGACTTAGCAACAATTCTCGAGTGGGGATCTAATAACTTGGTAGAATTCAATGCAAACAAAAAACAAGCATGTATTTTCTCTAGAAAAGCCGATCTCACTGTGCCTAACATAATTTTGTCAGGAGTAACCATACCACTGAAGTCATCCATATCGATGCTTGGTATTACTATCAGCAATAACCTTTCCTGGGAAAATCACGTGAGGTCCATTGCCAAAAGTGCATCCCTAAAACTTGGTTTTTTGTTTCGTGCCAAGAGCTATTTCACCCCCACTCAACTGCTTATGATCTATAAGGCACAGATCCGACCTGTCCTGGAATACTGTTCCCATATTTGGAGCGCGGCACCTAAACATATCCTGAGGCTATTGGATTCTGTCCAAAAAAGGGCAATTCGTCTCGTCGGTGATGCCTCGCTCACAAACTCGCTCACTTGTCTGGAACACCGTAGAAAAGTTGGCGATTTGTCTCTATTTCATAGATATTTTCATGGGCGATGCTCTTCTGAAATATCAACAATCGTTCCTGCTTCGGCAGTCTCTTCGAGATTAACCCGTCAAGTTCAGTCATCACACCCCTTCGTGGTCACTTTGGAGACCTGCAGAACATCACTTTCCAAAGACTCGTTCATCCAACGAACAGCGAGGCTTTGGAACTCATTGCCTAGGGAGGTGTTCCCCGAGGCATACAACCTCCAGAAATTTAAGAAGAACACCAACTCCTACCTTCTTTCCCTTGGTTCCCACGATGTTCTCTGAACATTACAGGATATCCCTTTTCGTGGGAACCAGAACATAAAAATATATATATATATAAATATTATATATATTAATTAGTTGAAACTAACTCATTTACAAAAGTAAATACATGGTCAGTTCAGTTAAAAATACACACACAGTATGGTCAACCATAAATAAAATATGATTACATTGTCAAAAATAAAATCAGTTGAACCTACATACATACATAGAAATTCATACATAATAATAATCTATAGTCAGCTTCATGTGTTCATAGATGTATAAAAACTTCTAAATGAACAGTTATGCATATGTAACTCAATGAAGTATAATTTTAAAATGAAAATCTGAAGAAGTGTGGGAAAACTTAAACGTTTGATAAAATGGGGGGTGAATGGATTGAACACACAGCAGAATACAAATTTGACTAAATTGATTTCAGGAAAAATCAATATATGAAATATGTGGGAATAAAAACAATAATTCACCAATTAATGAAAAATGTAAAAAACAAGAAACACTAGTTGCCTTTCCAACTCTTGAAGTAACAACAGAATACGTCTGAAGGAATTGTTACAATGTTATTATGATAGGAGCACAAGAGTTATGAAGTTCAGCATTCTGAAGAAATGGTGAACCAATTGGTTGAGCAAGAATATTCAACAATCCTGACGTACAACGTATACAACAAAATAAATCCACTAATAATTATATGAATGTATTTTCAAAACAGTACTGAAAAAACTGCAAAATACAATTATCTGAAAAAAACAGAACACTAACTGAAAAATCATTGTCAATTGAAGTTGTTATGGCATACGATGTTTGGCGTCATTTTATTACTGCGTTTGTAGAAGATTAGAGGCACGATCTATTTTTCAGAAATCCAAATAAATGTATATACGATATATATATATAAAAAATATCAATTGAGCAAGTTTGCACTTGACTCCTTTCTCAACTAATCAACATATAATTAGCTACTGAAATGTATTGACTATATGTTTCGTTAATTTCTCCACGTGTTTCCCAAAACCAAACATATACATAACAAGACAAACTGCTTTCAGCTATTCAAATACAGCAAAACGTTAATCACCTTTTAATTCCAATGGCATGAAATATTGTGTAACTCATAAAGCGTATTTTGCAAAAGTTGCAGAATCCACATCATTAAATTCGAAATAATTGGTTATATAACACCCATCTTTGCCCTAAAAAAGTTGACGGTTCATAGAAACCGAATAACGTAGCTGCAACCCAAAGTGCAAATTAATGTCGGGGATAATAGTTTGATAGTTTGAATGGGTCTTTCTCAATAAACATCCAACCATCTAGGTCATAGAATGATAACTTCTAGAACTCGTTTGGGTTTCGGAAATAATAATTAACATCATAACTCAATGAGTTCATCACTTTCGTACACCTTTGCAATTGAATGCAGTTTATGTTGCATAACTACCAGAGATACTCGTATTTAATGGACTATTGTTTCAAAATTATTGTCATATGCATTTAAATATATTAGTTATTACGTTTGTTATACACTTCAGGAAACGTGTGTGTTCGTATATTTTTGTAGTTATTACATTACAAAACATTCAAGCATAACCATACGCCAAGGAGGACTGCTTTGTAGTACGATAATATGCTTGGAATGGTAAATAAGTTTGCTCACTGCCTGTTTTCAAAATCAAATTATGTTTTCGGGGTCAATGTCTTTAATGCTAGGGATTTAGCATTTCCATATCACATTTTCAGGAAGGCATTGTGCTTGATGATTTTACTAAGTTTGAATTGATGTCCTCATCTGACCTTACCGCGAGAACATAACTCTAGTGGTTTAATCTTCCATAATGAATCCTCAATTGAATCTAGAACATATGAGTAATATCTCAATACTTGAAAATCATTAAAAAAAATATCCTGAAGGAATAAAGAAAACAATAGAAGTCAACTGGCATCTGAATGAAAATGCAAATTATACAATATATATCAGATGTTGTTCAATGCATTGCGTTGCTTTAGCCGGGAAAGTAGTTGCTTTCTGTTCGATATTACAAAAAATAACTTCATTATTGTCGAAGATTTTTCAATTTCGTGAAAAATATTAACATTCAATATTCAATCTCTAATGTTAAACATGAATACCACCCAAGAGGTCATCTTGAGCGATGGAAGATAATTGATAAAATTCATCCTTTAGTCGCAAATAATTTCACATCCCGTTCATATTATAAAAAAAAATCAATCAAGAATAGCTATTGCGAATAAAAATATCATTCCAGATCAAATGAACAAACATTTTTCCGATTGGATGATGTATATAAGAGTGAGATTGCTTCTAGAAAATGTGTTTCCCATTTCTCCCGGTCTTTCTGACGATCGTGGAAGCGTGAAATGGATTTTCATCGACAAAATTGTATTGAAGACCCAGTGAATGCGATTCCTCTCTTGCGTCATTGTTACAAATGATTTCTGGTGAGTACTCTCTTTTGGATAACATTCTTCTTTGCCTCATTCTATATGAGTTCTCATCAAGACTTGAATAGAAAATCAAATAACTATCTGAAGGAAAATTTCAATTTCAGATATTTTCTTTTGAGTAAGTGTCCTACTTTCATTTTTATCGTGTATTTTTCAGCTCACAGAAAAATATTTCTATTCAATATTCAATTGAGAATGTTTCCTTTTTTCAACAGGATATGAGATTACAAAAGAGGTACAAGAAAAATTATCCATATCAGTCGATCACAGTTTTGAGTTAACTGATAATACAGGTCGGTCATTTTTACATGGCCTCTGAGTTGCGTAGAAGAAAAAGTAAAAGAGTCACTGTGCAACAGAGACAAAGAACGAACAGATGTTCCTGTAACAATTATTCGAAATGGATTTTCGGTTAAGGGATTAAGTTTTACATAATAATTACGGGTTGAAAGGAGGTGTTTTCTTCAATTTCAAAATGAGGTAATATTAATAGTGCCACAATACACAATTTGTTTGATTTCACTATAATATCAAATTTTTTTCGACATGTTTCGCTAAACGATAGCTTTATCAAGAAGACCGATAAAAATTAGGTCTGGAATAGATTTAACAATGAAACTTTATTGAGAATCAATTTACTATCTATGTTCATTGTTTTGAGGAGACTTCGCCATGCTGATTACCGTGTAAATGATCAAATCAACTGTATTATGGCCGAAACCGGTAAAAATTCTATTACATATGTATGCATCAAAAAACCATATAATGAATTAGCATTTGCATCAATATATATATATATATATATATATATATATAAAGGGATCTCGTGACTGGACTAGTTGAAAATAACTATGAATTTGAAATAAACTTTGTAGAAAGGATATTCCTTGAGGTTGCATATATATATATATATATTTAGTATTTATGTTTATTGTCTTGAGAGACTTCGCCATGCTAATTACCGTGTGAATGATGAAATCAACTGTATTATGGCCAAAACAGGTAGAAATTATATTACATATGTATGCAACCAAAAACCATATAATGAATTAGCATTTGCATTGATATATATATATATATATATATATATATATATATATATATATATATATGAAACAAATGAAAAATAACAAACAATATACTCAATAACTAACATAGGTAATACATCAGAGAAAGTCCAAAGCCTCATCCGATGGTGTCAAAGAGGGAACATGCACTTCATTCTTCTTCTGCGACACATATGCACGAAGTGCGTAACTTTTAGAATATTTGTCAGCTACTAACATCGACATCATCAATAAAGGTAACAAACCCAACTTTATAAATGCAATTAGAAAAGAGGTTCTTGACCTAACCCGTACAGATCCATTTATAACTACCAACATTCGAACTGGCATGTATCCTCGATGTCGGATCATCAAGACATAAGACATAAGATTCGACTTGGATTCATCGGTAACACACTTCGAGGGTTACAGGATGCTCATGAAGAGCATCTTGAGAAGCAGTTGCAGGACCAGCATACATCCATCGATTCAGCTGAGGATATTGATACAGCCTCCGAATAGCTTCGAAATGCAATCATAAAAGCATATGAAATCAGCTGCCCAGAAAAACAAAAGGTATTCAACAGAGACGTGCCTTGGTGGGATAAAGAGTAAGCCAAGATCAGAAAAAAAGTTAAGAAACTCTTCAACAGACTACAAAGCAGCTCTTTCCGACTACAACAAAGAACTCAGGAAATCCAAAGAAAGAACATGGAGGCAACTGTGCTAGGAGATAACGGAATTAGTCCCAGCCCAACGCCCCCAGAAAGTTACATCTCAAGAACATACCAAAGGTAACGGTCTGATCGAGAAGCGGAACGGTGGAGATGCAGAAAATCAGAAGGAGAGAATAAGTATTCTCATCCAGACACACTTTCATGGGTCCAAGGATGTTGAAGACGAACTGCGAATTGCTCAGCTAGAAGGGGTTGTCACAAACTCCAATAGATCCAGCAGGAGCCTAGCGGGAAAAATCTTCACCAACCAAAAGATCAAATGAGCCGTTAAATCTGAAATTGAAAATTTGCATTTTTATTCAGATAGTTATTTGATTTTGCATTCCAGTCTTATAAAAGAACTCATATAGATGAATGAGGCAAAGAAAAATGTTTTCCAAAAGAGGGGTACTCACCAGAAAATATTTCAATATTCAATTGAGAATGTTTCCCTCTTCAACATGAATACCCCACAAGAGGTTATCCTGAACGATGGAAGATAGTGACTAAAGTTTATCTTTCAGTCGCAGATGATTCAACATCTGACTTTATGAACATCCTGGTCATTTTTTTCAAACAAATCAGCATACAGGACTCTGAGAACTAGAGAGTCTTGTGCCAAGTATGATGTTTTTTTATAATAGAAAAATGTTTGAAGTTCAACTTGGTTGTAGTTTGGAGCTGTTACTCCATTGGGATTGTAGCAGTCCAAATCATGTCCCGGAGAGAGCATACAAATCTTGTGGTGAACAAATTCTGCCCAGATAGATATTAATTTCACTTATGATCTCTGTGGGTGCTAACATTTCAATGAAAATCATTCAAAATAATTAACACAAATGTACAAAAAGGAAAAATGAATGCTTTGTTTGACCTAGATTATTCTGTGAGTAACAGATTCAAAATCTTGCCACGCAAGAATACCTATTTTATATTAGCGGAAAGCTTTTGAATCCGTTACTCATAGAATAACCTAGGTCAAACAATTGAACAAAATATATTTTTTTTGAATAAAAGCTTGTCTTATTTTTTTTTCAATAATTTTTATTTGATTTTTTAAGTAATTCACGAAATTCGTTATCTTATTGAATTCTGACAAAAATTGATATTCTACGACCCCAAAAAAACCCACACACATATTTTGGATGGAATCGGAATATAATCACAAAATTCGTCGCCATGTTGAAGCCGCCATCTTCAATTCATGAATTTTGGCAAAGAATTCATGATATCTGATCCCAAAAATCCTCACATACTAATTTTTTAAAGAATTGAAAGACATAAAAAAGGAAATTTGCCTTTCTAACTTTTAATCTTTCCACTGCGGATAGCTTTTCATGCAACTTTGTCTCCAATACGGCTGTTGCGAGCTGGGGCTGATCAACACGGTTCCCGCAGTTAGGCGGAGAAATAATTTCGCCTACTTATAAGGGAACAGTGGAACAATATGTTCATCTAGAGCCGTACCTACAATTATCTCTAGAGGCGACTATTATCTTGACTAGCTGCTATTTTCGCCATGAATAAGTAAAAAATTTTGGAAATAGGGAAACAGTAAATTCTACGAAATTTTTGGGAACCCAAACAACTTTTTTGTCTTGTCAATAAGTGGCTGTTACGATCGATAAAACTTTTTCAGAAATAATGTTCTCAATTTCCAAGTGAAATATACACTCAAGAATATATAACTGAACAAATATATCTCAATTTGATATAAATAAACCTACTTCACTACAATAGAATACATGGAATTCACTCTTTCCGAATGAAATATACACCTAAGAATATATGAACATTTATTCAATTTACTTAGCTCAAATCCATTCTCACTGTCAATTTTCATTAAAAGTTCTCAAAGTTTCTGTTCCTTCAAATATTTCTTTTTGCAACCCATGTTTCTTGATGTTAGGTTAGTGAAAATTATTTAACCTGCAATTGATTTTCCATCAGTTCAACTGGGCACTTATTTTCATCATATAAAAATATGGAATAACAAAAATAGTAAGTTCAAGATACAGTAACTCATTTTCCTGGAAACCAAAATACTTGCAGGCTCAGGTCACATCTAAATGTTACGATTGCAGTAGGCTGATCTGATGGAATAATACATAAATTCGGAAAACAATGCCTTGGAGTTCGTGCCTGTTAAACAATAAGCTGATTTATGCTTTTCCATCCCGCAGTGAAGCACAATAGTTTCGAAACATTCCGTAAACGTCTCGGCCAGAAACAAACTACCATTTATAAGCAACACAAAATACATTAAAAATCGCGTATTCGACCGGTACACACAAAAAGGTCCCGCGTATTTATCCGGTTCTCTTTGTACGATCACAAAATTATTTCACGTAGATCTCCGCGGTGAAAAGGTTAATCACCGAAATTCAACTATATGGAATCAAACAATTTGAGGTAAGGAGGCAACGAAGAGTTTTATGTATATTTTATCCTGACCTACTGAGAGCCATGCAAATGATCCCAGACAGCACGGAATATTCCTAGACTATTTTCTAAATATCCGAATAGAGAAGAGTATATTCCGAATATACATGAAATATTCCTAGAATATTCACATGCCTCTAGCATATTCCAGGAATATTCCAATATGCATATTCCTGGAATATTATCGGGAGAATGTACCACGAATATTCTCGTGAGAATATTCGTGTATGAATATTCATATGATATTCCTTTGTGAATATTCATGGGATATTCATGTATGAATATTCATAGAATAATCAAAATTGAATTTTCTGTTTTGTATATTCATGGAAGTTTCTTTCTTATTCCTATGGAATGAACACCAATAACCATTTTCGAGTTCAAAATATGGGAAGAAGTGCGAATAGATGTATTTGTTTTGCAAACAGAGTTTTTGTTCAGACAAGCTGACAAAAATACACTACTTTACCGACCAAATTATAATTGGTCGGAAAATATCAAGGTGCACTTTCACGACCAATCAAAACCATTCCGCGCGTGTCAGCGTATGTCGTTCATCCGGTAGTCGTAGCTTAACCCGATGGCAGAGCTGTAAACTTGAATGCCTTTTAAATTGACATCCACTTTTTTTTTTTTACTGGAACGGGCTACTTTTGCATATTTTCATGTGAAACTACTGTGTTTGGAATTGTTTAACACATATTCTTGATAATCACCACAGTGTGGTAAGTATACTTTTATGTTACCATTCATTTCATTCCATAAAGATTCCATTTCTATATCACTGATCATTCAATTTTTAAGGCGTTTTCTACAATATGCCTGAAGCAGTGCTTGGTATAAGGATCAGGAAACTGAGAATATTCTCAATACAATTTTCATACAAACTCCGTCACAGCATGCAAAAGGAAAGTTGAGTAATCAAGTTGAAACTATTAGTGATAGAATGGATTCAAGTTTTTCTGATTCAGATATATAGCAATAGTTCGATATTGCAATTCTTGTTTTTCAGAGATATCCGTGTAGTGACACAAGAAACGGGTTAGTTAAGTATGTGTTATTATTATTATAACTATATAGAAATAAACCTGTTCAAATTAATGTTGTTTATTTCATTGTGGGGCAATCAAATGGTTTTTTTTCTGAGTGGAACCTGCAATTCCAATCCACAAATACTCTGGGGAAAACAATTACGTTTTGCACTACTACATAATTTTTGAAATGAAGTTTTGTTCCTTGGCGAATGTAAGCAAAACATTGCTTGAATTGTCAAGCATAATTGTAGAAGTTCATATTATTGATGTAAGAGTGCCATTCAATATTTTATATTTGATGATACTCATGTGGGGAAACAGTTGTATTTTTCTTCATTGTCTCAATTTTAGGGAATGGTTATTTTGTTCTGAAAACCCTTCAGGATATTTAGGGAATATTACTATCATATTCCTGAATTACTTTGAATATTTTCGGAATACTCATAGAATAAGTCATTTTTTTTTTTTATGTTCTGGTTCCCACGAAAAGGGATATCCTGTAATGTTCAGAGAACATCGTGGGAACCAAGGGAAAGAAGGTAGGAGTTGGTGTTCTTCTTAAATTTCTGGAGGTTGTATGCCTCGGGGAACACCTCCCTAGGCAATGAGTTCCAAAGCCTCGCTGTTGTTGGATGAACGAGTCTTTGGAAAGTGATGTTCTGCAGGTCTCCAAAGTGACCACGAAGGGGTGTGATGACTGAACTTGACGGGTTAGTCTCGAAGAGACTGCCAAAGCAGGAACGATTGTTGATATTTCAGAAGAGCATCGCCCATGAAAATATCTATAAAATAGAGACAAATCGCCAACTTTTCTACGGTGTTCCAGACAAGTGAGCGAGTTTGTAAGCGAGGCATTACCGACGAAACGAATTGCCCTTTTTTAGACAGAATCCAATAGCCTCAGGATATGTTTAGGTGCCCGCTCCAAATATGGGAACAGTATTCCAGGACAGGTCGGATCTGTACCTTATAGATCATAAGCAGCTGAGTGGGGGTGAAATAGCTCTTGGCACAAAACAAAAAACCAAGTTTTTGGGATGCACTTTTGGCAATGGACCTCACGTGATTTTCCCAGGAAAGGTCATTGCTGATAGTAATACCAAGCATCGATATGGATGACTTCAGTGGTATGGTTACTCCTGACAAAGTTATGTTAGGCACAGTGAGATCGGCTTTTCTAGAGAAAAGACATGCTTGTGTTTTGTTTGCATTGAATTCTACCAAGTTATTAGATCCCCACTCGAGATTTGTTGCTAAGTCCATATTTATATTATTAAAATTTCTTCCTCGTTGATTTCTGGTTTCACGGGCTGATATAGGGGCCCTGGAAGAGAAAGCGTTATGGAGGGTACTATCATCGGCAAAGCTGTGTACTGGACATGAAGTTGCTTTCAACAGGTCGTTGATGTGAAGTATAAATAGTGTTGGTGCGAGAATAGATCCTTGCGGAACACCAGCATTTATGAGTAGAGTGTCAGATGAAACTCCATCGACCACTACATGGAGAGACCTGTTTGAGAGAAAACTAGCAAGCAGAGAACACAGCTGAGGGGGCAAGCCATAAGACGGAAGCTTGGCGAGGAGTCCCTGGTGCCAAACTCGATCGAACGCCTTGGAGATATCTAATGCCACAGCTAAAGTTTCTCCATACTTTTCAATAGATAGCTGCCATATATGTGAGACGTAAGCGAGCAGGTCACCAGTTGATCTCTGATGGCGGAAGCCATATTGCCTATCGTTGACAATTCCTGAGTCTTCCAGATATTTCATGAGCTCGATGTTGATGGCTTTTTCCATGACCTTTGAAATAATAGATAGCAGTGCGATAGGTCTGTAGTTGCTAGGTAGGGCCTTTTTGCCTTTTTTAGGGACTGGCTGTACTCTTGCAATTTTCCAATTGGACGGAAATACCCCCAAATTGTAAGAGTGGTTGAACAACTTGCAAAGAACAGGTGTTAGTTCGGGGGCACATTTCTTGAGAACAATCGGCGGGATTCCGTCAGATCCACAGGCTTTGTTGGTGTTGAGACCCAGCAAAATCTTTCTGATAGTACGTTGGCGAAAGGTGATCTCGGGCATGTGACTGTCAGTAGGTGTAATGTTCGGGGGTTGTTTTCCCGATGAATCCAGAGTGGAATTTCCATCAAATAGGTGCGCCAAGATATTGGCTTTTTCCTGGGCAGTCGTTGCTAGTGTTCCATCTTCTTTGGTTAGAGGAGGAAATGAGCTGGAAGTGGAGTTTCTTCATGGAATATTCTGGGATTATCCTTTCTGGAATATTCATGGAATATTGTAGGAATATTCTGGAATAGTCATGGAATATTCTGGGAATATTCTGGATAATCCGGGAATATTCCTCATGGAATATTCAAGGAATATCAAAATTTTCCCCACCAGCACATTCTAGGAATATTCCAAAAAAGATATGTATATCCCTGGCACATTTAAAAATATTCCAATATATCAAAAATAATATATACAGTGGTGTCTGGGATAATATAAACATGGTGTTCGGAAAATTAGTGTCCACCTGAATTCACGCACGACGAGTATGGATGGAGTCTCCCAGTTGAAATTGTACCTGCGATAGAAACTTGTCTGTCGTGAAGTTGATTTTAACTTATGTTGAATCAGTGGGATCCCCAGACAATTCAATTTGCTGGACAAGAATCAAATGAGATTGTGAATATTATTTCACTGTTAAACTTCTCATTAAGGTATATTTTGACTGGATACACATTGAGACGTGGTTGTTTTGTGAAAACTATAGAGATTGTTTCGCGATGGACCTATGAGTTGATGGAATGTAAACACGTTTTTTTTTTGTATGAAACTGAGTGAAAAGAGTTTAAATCTCAATAATCTGCCGACTTCTTAACCTTATGACTATATGAACTATTTGAGATGATAATTGAGTGAATATTCACCTAGCAATTTCCCTGGAAAATTCTTGGACCTTCAGGATATTTTGCTGGCACACTTTTGGTAAAATCTTACCTACACGAAAAAAAAAATTGTTAAATTCAACCAAATTTATTTATTCACTCTTATTGGCTTGATCAGACTGAACAAAATTCATCTCAAAACACATTCGAATGATGGAATCATTATACTGCGGTGACAAAATGGATTTCTGAATGCAATGCTAATATTTCTTCAATTTGACAGTGCGGTCCATAAGTATGGAATAAATTCATGTTTAGCTTTATGATGTATTTGTTTAAAAAAACCTGAAACTGGTCGATTTTCATTGTCAATTTGACAATTCACATTATGAAAATATTACCCCCTTCTCGCACCCCCTCTGAATTATGAAACACCCCTTCAAAAATTTTAAATGAGAAGCAATATTGAGTTTTTCAAATTTGGTGCAATCATACCTGAGAAAATTGTGATACTTTACGTAGAATGAAGGAAATAATGTCGCATGATGTTTAGGAAGTATTTTTCAATTTATTTTACAATCAAATTCAATGTTCAAAATGACCACCATTCACTTCTTGACAATAAGCAAGTCGATCTTTGGATTATCATACAACATTTTGTAGGACCTCCGGAGTTATGTTGTTAATTCCTTCCGTTATCCTAACTTTCAAATCTGCAATATTGTCTGGTCTATTGAAATACAATTTTGATTTCAAATAACCTCATAAGAAGTAATCGGGAGGAGTCAAATCAGGGGATCTAGGCGGCCATTCAATCGTTCTACGTCTCCCAATCCACCTATTGGAAAAAACTTCGTTCAAATAATATCTAACAATACGTTTGTAATGCGGTGGAGATCCGAGTTGTTGGTATCAAATTGATCTATCTATCGCATTCGGATCATAAACACCAAAAAAAAGTTTTTTTGATGTAGGCTGTAAAAAGTTCATCAAAAGATCTAGATAAACCTCACCATTATCTGTGCCTTCAAAAAAATAAGGGCCAATAATTTTGTTGTTAATGATACCAGCCCAAACGTTCACTTATTTAGGATATTGTGTGTGAGCCTCACACATCCAATGATGATTTTCTTTGCTCCAATATCTATTAACCGTTCCATTTAAATGAAAAGTAGCTTCATCAGAAAAAAGAATTTTGTTAGTGAACTGCAAATCTGCTTCCATTCTGTCTTCTTCCAGGCTCATCCTCATTCAACTTCATAATTTTTTTTTATGTTGAGCTCTCAATATCGATAATTAACTCACATCATTGTCGGCGGCAAGTTGTCTACTTGTCATATGCGGTTTTTTCTCAATCGCTAACGGTACATCTAACTTTTTTTCTCATGCAATTTAACAATTCGAACTGGTTTTGAATAGATTTTACATGTCCACTTGCACCAATTTTTTTTTCTATTTTGCCAACTGTTGACCAGGGTATTTGAACATTAAACATTTCACAAACTTCCTTTTGGGTTCTTGTTTTACTAAGTTTCAGATAAATAAGCCATGGTTGAATCGAATACACACACAAATATTTTTCAATACACTGCCGTGTGTCAGCAACTTATAAATATCAAAATAACAGTAGTCTACTAGATTGACATTACATTATTTATGTGGGTTTTGTGAATAATTTTTCGGTGTCTTGAACGACTTTTCACTGACGTTTAGCAGAACAGATAAGAAAATACCTGATTATTTCGTATGGGGTTATTCAAAATTTTGCAGTATTAGCGTCCCCCACTTAGAATTGGGTTTTGAGGTAGCGGGAATAAGAGACAATTAATAGTCTGAATATCAAATTGCCGACGTTTCGACGTGTATTTGGCGTCTTTATCAAGGGTGAGAATACATGAAATGTTCAATATCTCATGTTAATAAGAACATTATTGTTGAAAGTTGACACACAAGAAAATAAAAAATATGGTAGAAAACAACAAACAACAATCACCAAAGGGACACAACATATAAAATAAAATATAACAAGATACGAGAAGTGACATTAACCATATTTTGAAATAATAGTAAACAAAGATCTTCCTTTTCACTGACTAGTATGTTTGTACGAATATGACGTATTTCATCCATCACAATTTACAGAAGTTTTCTTCTGAACTCGTCAGTCTATTTCTGTTCAGAATTTCAGAAAATCAGTTGACAAACGAACAAGTCTTATGTCAAGTCGATTGATAATGGTCAAAAATCAGTCGGTAAAGATTTCTGCATGCACGGGTATGAAGGGGATTGGAGAACCCACATATATTGCAGCAATGAATGGAAAAATCTGCCTTTCCGGCTGGAAACGTTATATTTTTTTCCATATAGACTTTCCTCGTTTTCTAATTGTGATCCGAAAACCCAAAGCAATTGAATAAGTGGAATTCTATACTCTGAATTGGCTTATTGAAAAAAATTATATTTCCCGTAGTTGATCCCGAGAATCGAATCGGATAAATCATATTGGAAAGTATATGTGGCATCATCACTGGTGGAATGTCATGGAGTTGAGCATTCTGAAGAGATGGTTGTGAGGGGCTCATGTCGAATGAAAAACAGTGCAAAATATATATTCATTGTTTTTTTTTGTAATTTTAATTGGAATACCATCAGATATGTACATCCAAGGGTGAGATAATTCCTTTTTCGAGTTAAATCAATTCGACAATCGGATGTTGATTCTGAAATTGAACTTCTATGATATTTTCATTGAACCAATGTGAAATGAAAGTTAACAGGAAACTCGTACCTCCTTGAATCTCAGATTATCAGCACTCTATATAGCATATTGCCCAACATACCCGTGAAAACCACCGTCACTGACGTTGACGTAATATACATTAATTATTCAGTTTTTTGTTATTCCGCTCATTGACAAATGGAAAGCTTTAACGATAAAAGTCATTATTTTATATTTGTCCTTTGGTATCAAGGTTTTGTGGAGGCGAAAGTTCTAGTTCATAAGACATGGGTGGTGATTGTGAATGATTCCTAGACACAATTAATGCTTCTGTAATTATGGATTATTAGAATGGGGCGACACGTTATTTTTCCTTTCTGTGGTCATTACGAAATATGGTTTCGATCACGGTACTGGTGGATGTAAAATATCAATGACGTGTTCTAAAAAACGGTGTTAATCGAAACTCATTATTCCATTCATTGAGATCAATGTTGGAGATAATTTGAGAAATTTGCAAATATTGGATGACTCGTGAAGGATATAGCATCATAATTTATCAATGATCTCAAACCAACGTATTGTACTCTATATGAATGGAAGTTTTCGTGTGATCGCTATTTGTTATGGTAAAACCATCACAAGGTCCTGCATGACAGTGAAACTATTCCCGTTAATGTTGATACAATAATCAATATTCACAAAGAGATCAATCATTTGCTTTTATTTCTTACTTTCGGTCAGATATATGATTTTGTGAGGTTAACACATTTCATTACAAAAAGTCCTAGGAATATTATTCATTGAAATGTTTCTGGGTGAACGATAACCAAATTAATACAGCCAGAATTCAGTATTCAGCTGGGCTCAGAAATGCATACAGAAAATTTGGCCGGCGAATGTCCATACTACTTTCACTCGCCGTTTCTTACTGACTTTGAAGTCCCTAGATCCTCTCTCTATGAAGAATCTGGAACCTGGGGAACTTCCACTGACTTTATTCCTACTATTTTTCTCAAAAACTTTTCAGATGAGGTGTGTTCAATAGAAATGAAAAAAATCAAACACAAATTCGAAGTTAACAACAACAAATTTACTTTTTATTCTGAATGATAATTGAATTCATTGATCTAAAGATACTTTGCAATATACATTTCAAGGATCAAAGAGTTTTCTCAGGTTTCACGGAGTAAAAGTTCATAGTTGAATATAAAACTATATAAAATTACTCCGAGTTTTTTTTTTTTAATGGCTTTGACATTTCGTCATTCGGCCAGTCACAAGTTGAGTATTTTTATGTATCATTTCATAGTGTTCTGGGTAGGCCTTGTTACTAACTCCATACGCCACCTAGGAGCAGCACTGTTAATTTGAACACAACAGCGAATCGTCGAGGACCATCCTCGGCCCGGCTACGAAATTTAACATTTAATTCTCTCAAATTAAATAGAAAAATTTCTGCCCTGGCCGAGAATCGAACTCACGACCTTTCGATCATGAGTCGGACGCTAACCCACCGCGCCAATCCCCCCAACTACTCCGAGTTGGGAAAATGAAAAGTCAGCTGTGCTCCATCGATAGACATTATCGATGTCCTCCTGTAATTTGTCACAGTCTTGTGAAGTTTCAACCTCTCTATAAAATTTCGGATCGTCTGCGAGACATTTGGAGTACTTTATATTTTGTGTTAGGTCATTGATAAATAAAGGGGAGGAGTTTGCGCAAAATTTCCCCGTACAATTATTCCCGTATTGGACCCTGCAGTATCGGTTTTTCAAATACGAGGCCCAATAATTTTAATGTTTGTGTATCAGCTCCACTTTTATGGAACTCGGTATCACATCACGATTGACTTTATTGAATGCCTCCTAGAAATCTGTCTATATATATATATATATATATATATATATATATATATGTTGTTATGTTATGTTATGCCAGTTATAAGTTGTAAAAAGGAAAAAACCATAAAAAGAATAATTAATAAATAGTTATTAGTTTCAAGAGATTGTTTTTACATAATTTTGGAAGTTCTATTTATATAATATGGATAGATAAAAATGTCAAAATACTATAACACAATCAATTTCATACACTGTCATAATGATTATAACCCATAATTGGTAAAAAGACAACAAAAAGTCTTGTTTTACAAAATTTTCATGAATAAAAAGTGATCAATACATTTATAAATTTGAAACATACAGTATATGAAATTGTAGATAACTTAAAGTAGCCAATGGTAGAACAGCAAACTTCTTGATGAGAATAGCCAATCAGGGAATAGATAGTCATATGGAAAATTGGAAATTGTGAGAGAATAACAACAGGGTGATGTCATAAGCAATTATTATTTAAATATGTACATAGTAATAAGAATGGGAAAATAGTTGTATATATAAATTATATAAGATGAACCCAAACAGTGAAATGTGACAATTTGGTGCGCGAATTCAAACATTCAAATGAAAAAGAAGAGGGAAAATTGGTATCCAAGGGAGCAGAAGAACAAAGCGGAAGGAGATCGAAAAGGGAATGCCACGCATCATTTTGGGAAAAAGAAAAATGAAATAATTCCAACATTAGAAGAAAAAAACCAATATCACCTCAATTATACAACATATCCAAGTGTCCAAAACTGATTTCTGCATATGTATGGTTCCTGATTTATGGTATTGGAGTTCCTGATAGAGCTTGGAGTGAGAAAGGATCCAGTTTCAGGACATATCTTGAACACCGACATTTCCAGCCAGGTATAAAAACTTCAATAGTGCACATCCGGTCCTGAACAATTTCAAAAATAACGTATTTCACATCTGAAGAACTTTATTTCACTTTATTTTGAACTATAACAGAAAACTTCACTCCCAAGGAAAAAGTGAGGTTGTGTCTATCCATCCATGATTTGATTTTTATGATTTTCCGTGAATCTTTGTAAATTCACATTTGTATAATTTATTTCTCGTAGGCCAGGTAAAATCAAGTCTTCCTGAATAGAGGAAATAATTGCTTTCTGATACTTTATTGTTTGTTTTCTCACAATGATCAACAATCATAACAATGACCATTGAATAAACTGAAATTAGACAGCAGTGGTTTGTAGCTCTATTGCCTGAACCGGCTTTCTGAGGTAAGAGGCGTACCAACTGTTGCTTAGCCGTGGTGAGAAAACTGATAACAATTGGCAGCAGCGTGACGAGAGAACAGTGACGTTCGCTAGCAATTATTATTACATCATACAAAATATACATACAGGGTGAGAATATCTATCTATATCATATCAATTTGGCTCACAAAGAATAGCATACAAACTATTAGCAATCTTCATTATATAACAACAACTATTGTTATTTAATTTATCAATACATAACAAATTGGCACCCAAAGTGTGGGGAGAAATAATAACATAATAATTTGTTATATTATTATCATTATATAACAATATATATATATATATATATATATATATATATATATATATATATATATATAATAATATTAAAAAAAAAAGGATATAATTTACATAAATACCTGCTATGTTTTTTTCAATTTTTCTGTAATTTTGTTTTCTGGAACCTTGTACCATTTTCTAGTCGACGCAGATGAAAAGTTTAGCAGTGGAAGTTTTCTACTATCATGAAAATGTTGCCAACAATTCATTTAATCTCCACAACCTATAATAAAAATATAGAAATCCAAAATTCATGAATAAACTTCAGATCTCAAGTAGATAAAAATATTGTTCAAGTTGGAAAATCAAATCAGAAGGAAATATGAGGATGACATGTTGGAACATTTCGATGGAAAATGATAAAATATAAAAATTTCAGTACAGAAAATTGTTAAATATGAATTTTAACAAACTATGTTTATATTATGTAAGCTATAGAAATGTAAATTTATATGAAATCTATAGAATAGTTTAGAATAAGGAATTGTCCCAGAAAAAACCTCAAATTTGTGGAAAAAAAAAGTGATATTTGCCAGGAAGATGAAAATTTTGTTTGGAGGAAAGCCGTAACAAATTTTGCTTATCAATAAATACAAAAATACACCAAGAACAGAAGCTAATCAACCATTTAACAATCTAACAGTGTTCAGAAACCGATAGGCATGAAAACTACCAAGAAAAATTACTTACCTTCAGAATACAGCAGAATTTATATCCGTGACGTTGCCAACAACGAGGGGACCCTACCACAGTGAAGCTGCGAACTCCAATAGCCAGAGAAAACTTCCAGAATTCACCAGAACACTCAAGGTAGACGAGTAATAGGTACTTTTCAACCCAAAACTGAACAAAGTGAGCAAATCCGTGTCAGACACCTCTTTGGGGTACTTTTGTTGACTTTTATCCACTAATTTGAACAGTATTCCGTTTTCATGCTCATAAACTTAGTATAAATCACAAACACTTATATTTACTAGTTTTACTATTGCGCATGAGCAAAGAATTTGACATTTCTATTTCCTTGGTTGATCAACATATTGAAATTAAGATAGATTCATTAGGCTATGATATTTAAGGATTCATTTTCAATAAAAGAATTACTATTCGACTATTTTCTTAGTTCATTATTCATTTGTTGATCACATAATCACAAATACTTTCATAAAACATACATTGAACATTGACTTCGAACAGAGCAACAAGGTGGCATCACTGAATCCTACCATGAGAGAGGGCAATCTCATGTTCCCATAGGCGTATCGACTGAGCTCGGATGAGGTGGAAAAATACAGGTAAAAGAGTTTTTGAAAAAGAGTTAACAACATAGCCGGATATTTTATTACTGCATTTGATAGGTATTTATTTTCAAAATTTTCAGATGAAAATATATCATTTGATCAAACGTATCTCAACAAATGGAAAATATTTAATCATGATGAGTAGTTACTAATAAAATTAAATAACAATTAAAGAATAATAATTAGTAGTATCATAATTATATATATATATATATATATATATATATATATTATATATATATATATATATATATATATATATACTAACGACCTGTTCATTGTTATCAAGATAATGATAATATAACGTTTATTTCAAAGAATATAAATGTAATACATTGAAATGAATAAATAGTCAAACAAACGAAAGCATCGTTCGAATGAGATGGATATAGTTATGTAGTCGAAGAAATTAAAAAAAGTATATGCAGGGTCGTACAATCTCACATAAATGTAATATTTTCCATAAATATATATTTATCATATAAATTAACTCAATCAATGATTGAATGAAAACCCACAAAGGCATTGCCTGGGCGTGAGTGTTCTTGATTCAGTATTGATCATTCAATAAATATGACAAACAAAATAGAGTGAAATAATAATTTCGGTATTGCATTTGAGGTGTGGAATCCAAATGAAAATTTATGCATGTTTTCACACACAGATGCGTATACACACGCTTATGTATATACAAATAGATAGACTGATATACAAATATACGATATATATATATATATATATATATATATATATATATATATTACATACGCATAATGTAACTATACAATTTGAAGATAATATTGTGCAGCGCCAATGATTGGGGTTACAAGGAATGTAGGTATATCAATAACATTATATATGGCAACAAAAAATTTCAGTACGAAATATATTTATAACTGATGTTAAATGTTACATACAATATCAAATATACTGGATATGAACTAATTCCAACACCAGATGTGATGGACTGTTGTGATGGGAGTTTGGGTTCAGGACATGGTGAGAGAATCTTGAAAGATTTGATGTAGTCAAATTTCGTATAAATGATCTGTCCATACAGCTTCGCAATGGCACAGAGTACTTCTATTGGCCTATAATTCTCAATATCCGAAATTCTTCCCGTCTTATGAATATGTGTTATCAATGAACTTTTCCATAAGTCTGGAAATGTGTGAAGAATTTACTGATTGGTTATAGATATAAATAAGAGGTTTTTTTAACTACCCTCCACATCCTCCAACAATATAAGGTGGAATCTTATCACTCCCTGCACATTATTTTGGCCTTAGTATTTTCAGAGCTTCGAAATAATCGAATCGGATAGTTCATCGATTGAGAAGTGACTTTCATTTTCATCATCGGAGTTGAGGTAATGATATGCCCGGTCATAACTAAATAATGATTGAAAATATTTGCCGTAAGAACCTGCAGAGTCACCTTCTTTCACTTGAGAGCTCTGCATCTTGAGTGAGGGGGAAGGATTGGTAGTTTTTTTGTTACTTTTCGTGTACGACCAGAAGTGTTTTGCATCATATTTCTATGTATTCTTCATAACAATTATCAATTAATTTTTTTAATTTTCGTCTTTCCTCAACATATAGCTGCATTTAATGGCTGGATGGGTTTTCTCATCTTTCTTAGTTGATTTTTCCCTTTCAAACATCATTTCACTTCATTAGTAAACCAATCTGGAAAGCTACTTTTTTTTTATCTGAGAGACTGTATCATTGAATACACCATACATTTTACTGTTAATAGTCCTTGAGCTAGCGCAAATACTGCAGAAGGTGAGTTTTACACTTTTCTTTTTATTCACCCTCATTCGGCCAGGAGTGAATTATGAATTTCAGTGGCCCACATTCAGCTTGAGAAATGCAGGAGAAACCTTGAAATTCGAAAAACTGCATAACCACTCATTTCATTCCATATTCTTTTCGATACAAAGGATCCTTCATAACAATCAATTATATATTTTTTTCGAACGGATTAGATAAATATTTCCATCTTAAAAAATCATTTTGCTCAACTAAACTGATAGATTTTCATAGTTAGGGCCAGTTGTGTAGGCTACATATCCATAGTATAGTTCAATTAGGAGTTTGAACTGTGATTTTTAACCTCTGGTGTAAACCAATGAAAATTAAAAGTTACAGAATTTGTAACTTTAAATCACATTGGTTCAACATTTTCTCCGCTCTGAAGGAAAATTAACAGCACTGACAAGAATGACAAGTCAAGTTACAATCAAGACTTCTTGTTTGTATTCAACACAGTACTCTATCCGGAAAGGTCATCCAATTTTTCAATTTCCATCCAATCCTGAACCTATCGATGAATACCTGGTCTATTCAAATATCCATGGTGTTGATTCGCGGAAGAATAATTTGCAGTCTTCTTTGGTATTCCACAATATTCAATATATACATATATACATATATATATATATATATATATAAATATATATATATATATATATATATATATATATATAGAAGTTGTGAAGGTTAGACGACTGTCTAAGTTAAAGAAGAATCCTTTTTAAATTCGGGTATGCAGTCAACAGGGGTATGGAAAAAGTGTTGACTGCATACCCGAATTTAAAAAGGATTCTTCTATATATATATATATATATATATATATATATATATATATATATATATATATATATTTAAATATATATATATATATGAAAATCATCAAATTATAGATAGTGACACCTATAATCTGTGCGGCGAAGCTGAGACCTAATGTCGTGGAATTATAATGGCACGAAATTTCGTGCACATCAACAGGTCACCAACAGATGTCAGCCAACTCACGACACCGATGGTCGTTCTCCTAGTGCGTTCAGAATAACGTAAAACAAATAACGAGATAAAGAGGAATTTGTCACGAATCCAAGAGAGCCCACCATCCGCTAACAGCTGTTTCATGGTTTCCCAATTCTATCTCTCTTCATCCCGTTATTTGTTTTGCAATACTCTGAACGCACTAGAAGTACGACTATTGGTGTCGTGGGTTGGCCTATGCTGATATCTGTCGCATCGCCGCACATATTATAGGTGTCACTATCTATAATTTGATGTTTTTCACATTTCCGTACTTGCCGATAGGTATTAACACTATGAGATATTTGATACGAATTTGTAAGAGACCACAAGCCGTCCTGATGATTGAGAAATCATGAAACAACTGTTGGTGGATAGTGGGCTCTCTTGGATTCGTAACAAATTTCTCTTTATCCCGTTATTTGTTTTGCGTTACTCTGAACGCACTAGAAGTACGACTATTGGTGTCGTGGTTGGCCTATGCTGACATCTGTTGGTGACCTGTTAATGAGTACGAATTTTTGTGCCATTAAAATTGCACGACATTAGGTCTTAGCTTCGCCGCACAGGTTATAGGTGTTACTATCTATAATTTGATGCTTTCTACATTTTCGTACTTGCCGGTAGGTATTAACACTATGAGATATTTTATACGAATTTGAAAGAGACCACAAGCCGTCCTGATGATTGGGAAACTATGAAACAGCTGTTGGCGGATGGTGGGCTCACTTCGATTCGTAACAAATTTCTCTTTATCACGTTATTTGTTTTGCGTTACTCTGAACGCACTGGGAGTACGACTATTGGTGTCGTGGGTTGGCCTATGCTGACATCTGTTGGTGACCTGTTAATGTGCACTAAATTTCGGGCCATTGAAATTCCACGACATTAGGTCCAAGCTTCGCCGCACAGATTATAGGTGTCACTATCTTTAATTTGATGCTTCCTTCATTTTCGTACCTGCTGGTAGGTATTAACACTATGAGATATTTGATACGAATTTGAAAGAGACCACAAGCCGTCCTGATGATTGGGAAACCATGAAACAGATGTGGGATCTCTTGGATTCGAGACAAATTTCTCTTTATCTCGTAATCTGTTTTGCGTTACTCTGAACGCACTAGAAGTACGACTATTGGTGTCGTGGGTTGGCCCATGCTGACATCTGTTGATGACCTGTTAATGTGCACGAAATTTCGTGCCATTGAAATTCCTCGACATTAGGTCCAAGCTTCGCCGCACAGATAAGAGGTGTCACTATCTATAATTTGATGCTTTTCACATTTTCGTACTCGCCGGTAGGTATTAACACTATGAGATATTTGATACGAATTTGAAAGAGTCCACAAGCCGTCCTGATGATCGGGAAATCATGAAACAGCTATTGGCGGATGGTGGGCTCTCTTGGATTCGTAACAAATTTCTCTTCATCTCTCTCTCTCTCTCTCTCTATATATATATATATATATATATATATATATATATATATATATATATATATATTTATAATAATAATAATAATTTATTTTCTCTTGTTGTAAAGTATAAAATAGAGAACATTCTATGAATACAATAACAAAGGAAACGTCAATAGATACTGAATATATATTATGTGGTAGAAATGAAAGATATATCTTGATCATATCATCATATCATATCATGAAGAAAATAAGTACATATATAGACATACACACACATATACATATATATCACGTCTGGAAAAACAAACATAAATCATGAAAATCTACAAGTCTCTGAAATCAAAGTTAAAATTCAGCGAGAGTGTAGCAATTTCTTCGACGAGGGCAGTCTTAAGTCTTGATTTAGGATCTTCGATATTTGACGCAGTTTTGATGGAATCATCGAGCTTATTATAAAGTATGGGCCCCAGATAAAGATGGCTTTTCTGATAAAGGGTAGGTCTGTACGTTCTGGGTATCAGTAGGTCCCTAGAACGTGTCGAATACTGATGCTGGTTTGGTGCGGATTTGAGTCTATACAAAAATCGTAGATATAGATGCTAGCAATAGTAAGTACTGCATATTTTTGTAAAATAAAAACTCTTTCCCCAGAAGACCCTGTACCCCAGCTCAAAATTCCATACCGTAAATGTATGGTCGCATAATACAGATTTAGCAACACTTCTTCACCACAGTGCGTCGACATGAAACTCAATGCGTAACAATGTTTACGTATTTTTTCGCATAGAGTTTCAATGTCAGCAGTCCATGTAAGTTTGTGATCTAATGTAAGACCCAGCATTTAAGTTGTAGAGCATGATTCAACCTGTAACTCGTCATTCTCATGGGCTCACTTTCAACTGGACAAGATCCAAATACATCAGTGAATCGAATCATATATATCCCATCCGAATTTGTGGGACTTCTCTTCCAAAAATAACGAAAACAGAAATCTTCGGAAATCACCTACAGATAATATTTCGAACCAGTTAGGAATTCCGGTTTAAGTAAACTCAAAAACACTTAACTACGATTCACAAAAAATGGTTTACAAAACCCACGAGACGTTTTTGGCTATACTATAGCTATTTCAAAAAGTATATCCGAAACTTGTAAGTATTGAATGAATGTGGTTTTTTGTGGAGGAACAACGTTTCTTGACATGATTTTTGGGTAACCTTCCACAGTCTGAAAATGAAAATATAATCAGGAAAATCTATACAAGTGTAGAAAGGGCAAACTGATTAGTTCACCCCGATAAGTTATTGCGTTCACCAAATTATATTTCCTATGGAAAAATGATTCAATTTGTCAATAACTTGCCGTTTTCTGAATTTGCCTATCAAAAAAATTTTTAAAAAATTCAAAAGATACTTCTCTATATAGTTTTTGCTTGACGTTTCGGGGACTATATCTCAATTGACATCCGTCAGTTGAAAAAGCAAAAAAGACTCTGCGAGCAAAAATCCAAATTATAAAACAATTAAAGGAGATTTAGAAGATTTTGAGAACGGGGGCAGATATAGTCCCCGAAACGTCAAGCAAAAACTATATAGAGAAGTATCTTTTGAATTTTTTAAAAATTTTTTGATAGGCAAATTCAGAAAAACGGCAAGTTATTGACAAATTGAATCATTTTCCATAGGAAATATAATTTGGTGAACGCAATAACTTATCGGGGTGAACTAATCAGTTTGCCCTTTCTACACTTGTATAGATTTTCCTGATTATATTTTCATTTTCAGACTGTGGAAGGTTACCCAAAAATCATGTCAAGAAATATATCCGGAAATAAGATAATAAGCAAGTTTCCAGCAAGTTCGACCAGACATACCACCCTGTAGCCAACATCTGGAAAACCTCGATGCTTCCCTTATAGAAAAAAAGTTGTGATTATTCTGTTTCCAAGCATGGCACCAGCCATTCATTGTTGGTTCTGTACCTTTTTCAGCCACAGCTGATCCCATTGAATTTGGTAGAGCATCATTGAATCCTTCTTTAATATCCAGAAATATATCCAACACAATCCATCATTGAGAGATTAGGTAGTATTTTCAACTGAGGTATGAAATCTTTCGATTAGTATACTGGTGGTTGTTCAAAGAGTCAACAGGTAACAAGCAATGATATCGCGAGAATGTAATATAAATATAATATATACTTAGAAATTATTAGCTACTTCTCAAAGTGTTTAATCTATAATTTCTAATGGAACATATCGAATTGCTATAACTTTCAATAAAGATTTCGTTGGCCGATGATAATGCTATTCGCATCTCATCATGGGTTTCGACTTCAAATTTAATGAAACCAAAAAAGTTCATCAAAAAGCTGTAATTTTGAAAAGCCTTGGATTTTATTTCTGAAAAAAAAAATCAGAAGTAACGTGCAAATACATCAGTTAACTTTAGTAATAATATAAAGGATAAAAACCTGTCAAAATAAATAACACATTTGAATATTTATGATAAAAATAATAAAGGTAAACTAAAAGTGTAATTTGGTGTCGTCTTGATTTTGGTGATGGCCTATTCATAATAGAAAAGGCCTGAGATACGTGATATGTGAGAGAAAATTCTGCGAAACAATGTTTCCTGAGAGTTTTGTGTCTTGAACAAATCTCAGTGTGTGAACATGATATATTGCAAATCTCGCATTTATTTCACGCGCTGTACATGAGTTTTTGCTCTTCCGTCGCGAGATAAACATTTTTGGTTTCCACAAAAGTTAATAAAACTGGAGAAGTTAGAAATTCCGGTTCAAGAAGTGATAGATAAAATACACAATCTTCGTTGCCAAATAGAAACCAAAAACACACTAAAAGCGGCCAGGCAGTGGGCGACAATTTTGAGGTGAAATGGGAATTTTATGATGCCTTAAAATTCATAGACGGACCGACATCTAGCAATGAAACAACGATGTATTCATTGGTATGTTCAATCATAATTTTTTTAATATGTATTTATATTGACATGGCACTTCTGGTAGAAATATTGTGTGAATTTCAGTTGTACATCTTTCGCTTCCAAATTTCCCGGAAGGTTATGAATAACTTGAACATTTACTAGGCTCTGAGTAGCTTGTATCTATTCTCCTGGTAGTATAGTGCCATTTGTGTGATAGTCAAAATAGAAACATCACAGGGAGCGTGTCATTAGAAAATCATGTAACACACATATTGCAGATACAATAACAATCACAAGCAAATTATAAATTAATTGAAAAACATGAATGGTAATTTACATAGATTATCTCCTTGTGTGTACATCTTTGAGAAAAGTTTTTCGAATGAAAGTTATGAAGCTCATGGAGCTTTCACCAAACGGCTCAGTTTGTCAATATTGATATGAAAATGAGATTCAGAGTTTTTTTTTGGAATCAACCTCCGCCATTTCTATTCTACGCTACCAATTTTGATCATCTTAAAATTTAACCGATGTATTGATGAAAAGTATTTTTATGTTAAATGATATCACTTCAGAAACTGTTTATTGCACAATAATATATTATAGACGAAAATTATAGAGAACTTCCGCAATAGGTACCAGATGTCTAAGTCTTCAAGAAACCAGGATTCTCAATATCCCAGCATAGCATTATCGAAACTCCTTTATCTGTTCCACACAACAACTATTGCTTGTATTATGGCCACTTTTCCAACAAGCAGAGGCTCCAACATTAAGGGTTGTAGCTCATGAGCCACCTGAATATTTTGGTGCCTTTCTATGGACGTAACATTTTTCCAATTACTACGAGGTGTAACGAATGAAAATAAGTGGTTGTCATCAGAAAACGATATAGTTTTTGGAACGAAGTTCCTTATCGCGCGTTGCGAAAGGGGGCTAGACGGAATAAATTAAGACCAAAAGTTGTAACGACACTTTCCGCTGTAGTTGTAAGCCGTGCGGCGTGCGCGTGTTTCTCTGTCTGTCTCTCTCTCTCTCTCTCATAGAAAGCAAGTCAGTTATTTTCGTTTCGTCTCTCTATTTCCCATTGAACAGTGTGGTGTCGCGACGATTATTTTTGTTGAGTGTATACAGGTCTGACAGTGTTTCTGCACAAGTTCCGGATATTGCTGATGGAGTTAGGTAAGTAGAGATTTTATACAGACAATGATAAATGCTTATGTATTTTTAGCAAGTACGCATTATAACCTCTCTTTACTATTGTACTAACCAAGTCATACGCGTTATAATCTCTCCATTATTGTGTTTAGCAAGTGTACGCGTCATAACTTTGATAAATTCAAAAGCAAATTATATTTTAATATTACAATATCAATGCGTATGTACTGAAATTGAGCCTACTGATTGAGTTTATATTACATTATATTTGTTAATAATAAAAAAAATATTATTATAACTTAAAAAAAAAAAATTTATTACAATTCCTTCACTAATTAATCGAAAGGAACTTCGTTCCATCCGGATGTCCCTTGACACCTCTCAACATTTTTTTCCACCGAAGTAGAGTTCATCGAATGTTTAACTTGTAACCAGCCGATTACGTATCATATTTATTTGTTAATTCGAGAAATGAATCGAATCTTCCGCGCCTCTCTCCAACAAGTGACAGTGAAAGTGTTGACCTTTTCTAGTTGCAAGAAGGCATGAGAAATGGTAAATCCGATTTTATAACCAACTGGTATTTTGCCGAAAATTATTTCCGCATCTGCAAAGTGATTCATTCTTATATAATTTGAATTTTTTGACTCGATTCAACAGCTGTTGTAATGAGACCATTTCAAGGAATATGTTGCAGTATTGTGAGTTCCCCCGAAGACCTGAGAATTCACCAGTGGAATAAATCATACTGTGAATCGTCAAGAGTACACTTTATCACCGTAACTAGACGTAGAAACGATATTAAATTTTCGCTAGATGTCATTGGCCTACTGATCTAATAGGTTTTTGTTCGGTGTATAGTATTGCTCTCAAGAATACACTCACCTATTACACATAGGATAATCACAGTAACTTTTCCTGACATATTCTTGCACCTTACACGTTGGAACCGCGAAAAATATTCCAGATACCTTTGTGTAATGATACTTAATTGAAATTTGACAAAAGGTACTTCCGACCGAGGCTATCGTTCAACCTGAAGATGTTACAATCGCATTTGCTGTTTTTTTTTTTTGATAAATAGATGTATTGTTTTTCAAAAGATTCCGTAGAAATACTGGACTTTCGTAAACTTCTAGTAAACTTCCGCCTATCATGAACTGTGAATTACTGATATCTAGCTCTGACCTCAAGAGGTTTGACGAGGGATGCATGTGTTCCGTTGACTGAAAATGGTGTTCATTCTTGCTAGAGCTCGTAAAATAATGAGTGAATGATAATTGGATTTGGAATGGGACCTAGAAAAATGTGCAGAAGTTTCAAACCTACACATGAACAATTGCACAAAATATTATATATATTATATTCCATACCTGTTATCAATAATTTCAATTTATTGTTGAAAATAGAGAAAAAAGAGCTAAAATATGTGTTTATTCGGTTACTTGATGGAACAATATATCAGTGACTGATTTTTAATAGCAGTTTATGTTTCAAGTCGTATAATTGTTAAAAAAAAGCCACTAAAATAATTTCGCTTCGTGAAGACTTTATCACAACTATACTATATGGGATTATGACATTGCGATGTTTCCAATTATTATAATTTATTGATTATTGATTATTGAATCTAACAAAAAACTTAAAAATTAAAAAGGAAGAAAAGGGAAACATTCCCAATTGAATATTGATAGAAAGATTTTTCTGTGAATTGAAAATACCACGATCAAAATGAAGTTATATTTAGTGAATGTCTAACAGAACAACTACTTCCCCGGCTAAAGCCACGCTGGACATTGAACTACATCTGATAGATATTCTGAAAAGGCCCTAACTCAAAAGAAAAAATCCTAAATTGAAAATTTGCATTTTCATTCAGATAGTTATTTGATTTTCTATTCCAGTCTTAATTAAGAACTCATAAAGATGAATGAGGCAAAGAAGACTGGAATAGAAAATCAAATAACTATCTGAATGAAAATGCAAATTTTCAATTTCAGATTTTTTCTTTTGAGTTAGGGCCTTTTCAGAATATCTATCAGATGTAGTTCAATGTCCAGCGTGGCTTTAGCGGGGAAGTAGTTGTTTTCTGTTAGACATTCACAAAATATAACTTCATTTCAATCGTGGATTTTTCAATTCACAGAAAGATGTTTCTATCAATATTCAATTGAGAATGTTTCCCTTTTCAACATGAATACCCCACAAGAGGTTATCTTGACGATGGAAGATAGTGACTAAAGTTTATCTTTCAGTCGGAGTTGATTCCACATCTGATTTTATGAACATCCTGTTTATATTTTCAACAAATCAAATCAAAAGGAAGGTTAGTTTATTTTATTCATATCAATTATTATTACTGTTCTGATATCCGAAGATACCATATGATAACATTAATTCAAAATATTCAGTGCTATTTGATTGGAAAAAATTATAAACGAATATATTGATTAAATATTTCTGGATTTTATTTATTAGACTAACAAAAAAAAATTTACTATATTTTTTTTACTTTTTTTATTATTTAAATTAAACACTGGAAAAATATTTTTGCTTTGAAAGTCATCCACTGCGGTTATCTACAGGGCTGAGAATATGTAAGCTCATAATTGGATTGTTTATTGAATAAACAATTTGTTATAAACAGTAACTGAATATGTTTATATTTTTTTCAAATAGAAAATTCAAAATGAGTGACATAATTCATGCGTCTATTGAATTGGTCAATTCATCAACATCTATATCTTTAAAACTATTACAGATACGATAATGAGCATTTGCGAAGTTTTTATATAGCCCCAACTTGTCTTCAAAATAATTAGGCAAATAATCTTGTTCCTTCTGTTGATCGTTAGCTACAGGCGTTTGTTTATAAAAATTTAAAGTTTTCTTGATATGTTCTGATTTTTCGTGACTCATAACTTATTAACTACTGTAGGTACTTCAGTAGACCTTCCAAACGATTCTTCATAGTGATGAAACATCTACCAAATTGATTTTTTATGTGTCCCATATCTCTAATAGTTTGAATGATAAGCGCACTTCAATCAACACTCTTCTGATGTGTACCTCCTCCTATTTATTTATTTTTCTTTTTTTATCGTAATATTTTATAGGATTTTGCTATCTCAATTTATCTTATTTATCTGATATCTATTGTTTATTTGAAAATATAGGTGATTTTCAAGGAAAATCGTGTCATTCCCGTCCTGTTTTCAATTTCAAAATGTTATTTCTATTCAGAAAATTTTAAAATTTGAGTTAAATTGAATGATGCTATTGAAAAACCATAAATATTGTTAAATGAACAATAGCTGCTCTTCGAGAGAGGAACCAATATGACCTTAACTTCATTGTATATAAAATAAATTAAATATATCGATGGGAAAATATTTAATAAAATAGAAGGGTTACACATCAGATGACTGTTAATTGAAGTACGTTCATCATCCAAACTATTTGACCTATAGGTTGAATCAAAAGTGAGTTTGCTAGATATTTCATCACTTTATAAAATGGTCCTAAAGGTCTATTAGTGATCTGCAGTAGTTAATAAGTTATAAGTCATAAAGGATCAGAAAATACAAACAGAATTTCAATTTTTATAAACAAATGCATGGTACTAATGATCAACAATAGTTACATACCATTTCAGATACTCATGTTGAAGATCAGTTAATTCTGTATGAAATTTCCGAATGCTAATTATCGCATTTGTAATAGTTGAAAAGATATAGATGTTAATAACTCAACAAATATAATGGCCGCCCTAATTTATGTAGACTATGAAATAAAAAATTGCTTCTACTTCTACTTCTAAGTGTATCAATAAACACAAAAATATCGCCCGAGACCTGGAGAGACTCAGAACTGAAACCCCCGGGCCTCCAGGGTTAAATGGCAGATCTCAGAAAAGGTGATGGACGTGTAAAAAACGAAATGGGCAATCAACTCAATCCAACTGTATGAATCGCTGGAACCGGAGGGCATTCATCCTATTCATCCTATTATGCTGCAGGAAGAAATTGACCAACTAGTACACAAAATAAGCTTGATAGCAAGGGTCAGTATTGCACTGGAATACATACCAAATTCATGGAGAGCAATTACAGTAGTCTTCATTCCCAAATCTGGGAGAACTGGACACGTTGGGGCAAAGGCAATGAGGCCAATAAGGCTTATGTCAGTCATGCATTAGAACAACTCTTGGGAAGGCATATTAGGGATGCAGTGTTGGTAAACCAACTTCCTTACAGGGACCTATTTGCCTACAGAACAGGTTAATATACAGGAACAGCATTACACCAATTCACAGAGAAAGAGGGAACTGCTCTGGATAACAAAGAGGTCTTGCTGGGTGCATTCCTACAGGAAATACTCTTGTACATAGTCATCATAGTCCAAGGAAAATTTCACACTACAGTTAGGGAGAGAATGCGAAGGGCCCTGAATCTGGACAGTACATAAACGAAGAGGGTTTGAGTATCAGCCCTTGTGAATCAACCATAGTAGCTTTTACCCGAAGAAGGAAGGTAGAGGGCCTGGGACCTCTAATTCTCAAAGATCTGACATCTAGTTGTCGGGGGAAGATGGATATTCCTGGGTAATCCTAGATTCGACATAAACAGAGAAACAACAACTGGCAAAAGTAAAGAAGAAAGCTGAGGTGACACTAACGGTAGCCAGACGAGCACACGGAAAAACATCGCAGCTCAGTCCCAAAATGGTGATTGACATACAATACTGTGGTGAAACCCAGGATCACCTATGAATGTTTGGTAAAGTGGACAAAAATTAACGAAAAAATAGCCGTGGCTGAATTGAGCAAGGTACAAAGACTTGCCTGCCTCGGCATAGAGGCTATGAAAACAACACCAACAGCAGCCATGGAAGCAATACCGGACTGATTGACATAACAATCATGGAGGTGACAAGAATGGGACTTCTAAGGCTACAAAACATGAGCAACAAATCGGACCGCAACAAGATAAAGGAAATAGTGGAAGGCATCATTCTCGAAATGAAACCAACGGACCACACAACGACTATATACTCCTTTAACATGAACTTCGAAGTGATCAAGAAGATGGAAAGGGAATTGATAGAATAGAAGACACCATTGAGTGTGAACCTGGAGAGAGGATCTGGTATATAGACCGATCCAAGACCAAGGAAGGAACTGGTGCTGGTATATACAGTGAGGGAAAAAAACTCCCAAATGAGCAGCTCACTGGGAACATATACTCCCGTATTACAAGCGGAAATATACGCAATCTTACCCAACGTGAGAGAAAACAACATGGGGGAAGTGCGCAACAGTTGGATCAAAATTTGCACAGACAGCAAGGCATCACTGAATATCACTGAAGGCTGTCACGAACCCAGAATTGACATCAAAGCTGATATGGGAATGCCAAAAAGAACTCAGTGTCCCAGGAAAACACATAAAAATAACTTTAATGTGGGTTCCAGGAAACTGTGGCATCGAGGGCAACGAAAAAGCTGATGACCTAGCCAGGATGGACTCATCAACTCCATATATTGGCCCAGAACCTGCACTCGGATCGACTAAATCAGTCATCCGAGGCTGCGCCAAAAGAAAACAAAGGGAGCGCTGGAAGGAAGTCCCTCTCATGCACCACGGGAAAACATATGTCAAAGTACCGTCGAATTGAAGGACTGAAGTAGCCTGTCTCATCAGGCGGCCCCACCGTGGCTGAGCTTCAACGATAGCTAGGATCACCTAGCGCCTTGATCCGGCGTGTCCAGATTCTTCTGCGGCCCTATGCCCCCTTTAGGATAGAGCTAAGCCGAAATATAAGTACTCTCTCCGGAGGGTAGGTCCCATGAAGAGAGGCGCTCGGACGTGCGTCCGTTGTGTGCCCTAGGTGCTTGTTGATTTGTATAGACTGATACAGGGGACTAGAGTTATTGAGTGGGTGCTGCAAAATAAAAACCGGAAGGCACAAAAAGCCCAAGAAGCGACGAGACCAGCATCTGATGGAAAAAAACTAATAGATTTCAACAATTGAAAACATTGCAATAGCATAACCTCATTTGGTATAGTAATGATAAAACTCCAAAAAAAATGGTAATTGACAGTAGGCACATTTCATGAAGAATCAGTTGTATATGCTCTTTTTATTTATTTTTGAATTAAGATTTATCAGCATACATTTGTTTACTTGATACGGCGGGTTTTGGGGCATCGTTACGGCTAAGAGCTCACTGTGCGAAGCTCTGTCTCAACATTGATCAACAAATATCAATAATAGAACTCCCTGAGTTCGGATTTTTTTTTGAAATTTTTTCCTCTTTATTTATCCTTTTTCAATTATTTTTTTAACGTCAATTTTGCACATTTTTCTATACTCGTACCGAATCCAATGAGCTATCACAAATATTTTCGTGACATTCAGCAAAAATTAACATCATTTCGAGTTTGTGAACTGTGAACGCTTGCGAGTGAATTTATGAGCACAGCAGTGAGACTGATCAGTCCATTTGGGTTTGCAGATACTGATCATTGTCTGCAATGCCTCCAATGCTTTTTCTATACTGATGGAGGGCAGGAACTACGGAACAAGTGATCCTCTCGAATTTTCAAAATCACGTCCTATTGACTTTGCACTTATCTGATATAATTTTTTTAATGAGTTTATCTTGTGGATTTTCATCAGGTATCGGCCGCATCAATTCAAAATTTGTATTTGGTTCTCAATTATCTTTGAAAACGAAAGATAGTTTGTTTCCATGTAAGCATTTCAAAGGGAGTTTGTTTCGCCCCTTAAGGATTGTGAGCGGCAAAATGGGATTGCCTAGTTGTAACTGTGAGAGACTAATGTTATAGTGCCCTGTTAGATCAAAAATATCAAAACCACCATAGCTTGGACTATAATAATCCAGTTCATTCATTGCTGGGTCTATATAACTCCAAGCTGTGGCATTAGACATCTCCAAGGCGTTCGATCGAGTTTGGCACCAGGGACTCCTCGCCAAGCTTCCGTCTTATGGCTTGCCCCCTCAGCTGTGTTCTCTGCTTGCTAGTTTTCTCTCAAACAGGTCTCTCCATGTAGTAGTCGATGGAGTTTCATCTGACACTCTACTCATTAATGCTGGTGTTCCGCAAGGATCTATTCTCGCACCAACACTATTTCTACTTCACATCAACGACCTGTTGAAAGCAACTTCATGTCCAGTACACAGCTTTGCCGATGATAGTACCCTCCATACCGCTTTCTCTTCCAGGTCCCCTATATCAGCCCGTGAAACCAGAAATGAACGAGGAAGAAATGTTAATAATATAAATATGGACTTAGCAACAATTCTCGAGTGGGGATCTAATAACTTGGTAGAATTCAATGCAAACAAAACTCAAGCATGTCTTTTCTCTAGAAAAGCCGATCTCACTGTGCCTAACATAACTTTGTCAGGAGTAACCATACCACTGAAGTCATCCATATCGATGCTTGGTATTACTATCAGCAATAACCTTTTCTGGGAAAATCACGTGAGGTCCATTGCCAAAAGTGCATCCCAAAAACTTGGTTTTTTGTTTCGTGCCAAGAGCTATTTCACCCCCACTCAGCTGCTTATGATCTATAAGGCACAGATCCGACCTGTCCTGGAATACTGTTCCCATATTTGGAGCGCGGCACCTAAACATATCCTGAGGCTATTGGATTCTGTCCAAAAAAGGGCAATTCGTCTCGTCAGTGATGCCTCGCTTACAAACTCGCTCACTTGTCTGGAACACTGTAGAAAAGTTGGCGATTTGTCTCTATTTTATAGATATTTTCATGGGCGATGCTCTTCTGAAATATCAACAATCGTTCCTGCTTTGGCAGTCTCTTCGAGACTAACCCGTCAAGTTCAGTCATCACACCCCTTCGTGGTCACTTTGGAGACCTGCAGAACATCACTTTTCAAAGACTCGTTCATCCAACGAACAGCGAGGCTTTGGAACTCATTGCCTATGGAGGTGTTCCCCGAGGCATACAACCTCCAGAAATTTAAGAAGAACACCAACTCCTACCTTCTTTCCCTTGGTTCCCACGATGTTCTCTGAACATTACAGGATATCCCTTTTCGTGGGAACCAGAACATGAAAAAAAAAAAAAAAACAATGACAAAGCGTGATATCATTGTACGCTATAAACATGTCTGGGGTTATCATAACAAGGTAAAAGTTATTTGTAACGTGATATTATAAGGGGAATTATTGTTCACATCACCTCTTATAGTAACCGATCAAATAAAAATATTTTTTGTTAATGAACTTCGAGAAAATATAAAAAAATGCAATTTTTTATATCATGTTGGTTGAACATCATTCCCGGTCTCGACTGGTGTTTGGAAACTACGTTACACTTTGGTAGGGAACTCCTACCTCGAACAACTTGTTGATGATAGTTATTCGTGCAACCAGTTGGGAAAATCATTTGTTCTCGTTGTGAACAAAGCGAAGTTAAAAATAAAGAGAACATATATTCAAAAAAAACTGTAGAACACGGTTTTAAAGCACTAAGATTAAAAAAAAAAAAATATTCAACGACTATGCCAAAGAGTATGGAGTGCATTTTGGTTACGTATGTTTGAGAAATATAATACTTTCACAGTAAGTTCCCAGAGCCGGCAAACCTACCTCATTTTAGCAGAGGTGAAATTTTAACTTTTGATAGTGTGATATGTAGTTGAGAACGTATGCGTACTTGCTAGTTCGAAAGCAGAGCCCTTCTACAGGTATCAGGTACAATGGTACATGAGAAATTTCCTTACTCACGTTGAAGTATGGTAATGCGTTCGGCAATTGGCCAGCGGTCTAAGGCGCGAGATCTAAGCTCTGGATCTCAAAAGAATGCGATGGTTCGAATCCTTGCTATTTTTTTTATATTTTCCACTTCGAAATTGAGAAACATTTAGTTTTGTGATAAATATTCAATAAAAAAAAAACAAATATTTTCTCAATTTCGATGAGAAAATTAAAAAAAAAAATCGTCAGGCGCGGGGATTTGAACCCTCGCCAGTTTTCGATATCAGAGCTCAGGTCTTGCTCCCTAGACCGCTTGGCCAACTGGACGATAATAATTGTCAAACCCATTACCATACTTCAATGTAAGTGAGAAAGTTTTTTATATACTTTTATACCTGCTACCCGTAAAAGGGCCCCTCTTCTAAGCTAGCAAGTATTCATACGTTTTCAACTACATATCACACTACACATACACTACTACATACATAGTCATTGAATAATAAAATTATTTTACATGCTTTTATTTGGTTTCACTTCGTTCGTTCGTCCGTCCGTCCGTCCGTCCGTTCATGAATTTTGGAAGGCGACTCCGAAATCACGGATGAGTTCGGATTCGGAGATTGTGAATTTTTTGTCAAAATTTACAAATTTAAGATGTGGCCTCAGTTTTCTGGTTATGGTCATATTTGATTCAAAATTGGTATGTGGAGGTTTTCAGGTTTGGAGATTATGAATTTTCAGTGCGTTAGAAGCGTGTTCTCATCCTTGCAGAGACTTCCATGGAAAAAGCGGGAATCAATGCTACATATAAAATAACGTTGTCAGTTGGTGATATGTACATAGAATTTAATAACAATGGAAAAGTACTTCAAGTAGTTCAGCCTCAAAATTATAACAAATTTTATTCTTGTATTTTTTGCAACTGGTGGTAAAATTGAATTTTTCTATGTCTATTGAAAAAAGCGTCATTCATATGACCATTTCTTGATAAGTAATGAACTCTAGTTTCGTCCCCGACTAGGTAATGATCCATTACTCAACAGGTTCGAACCAATCACAGTTGAACCTGATTCATTACTCAACCCTTTGAAGTCAATCACAGATGAGCATATTCATTACTGTGCAGTTGTGTTTGAATTGTTTCCATTCGCATGTATGCCTTGAGAATTTAACAACTTCAAACTTTTTCTCAAACGTCATAATCATTGAATTGACAGTTCGTTTTGTAAAATATCATAGTTTCTAACGAAAAACTAGAAGGAAAAGATGGATTCGGAAAGTGACGAGTGTATCCCACCAGACATTCGTAGTGCGACGGAAATAAAATCTTCGGATCTATTATCAAATAAATCCAGAAAAAAATATGAGACGATATATTTTTCCCAATTAGCTGAAAAATATAACTCGTCCTCGCTTTGGACACAATATTCAATGTTGAGAAGTACCATTCTAATCAACCACGACGTCGACATATAACGTTATTCAAAATTACGTGCTTTTTTGAAACGCAAATCCGATGGTTATATACCGAGAAAGGCTCAAACATTCACCCCAGATGAAATAAATTCATTCATAAACAAAGTACCTGACGAAATATATCTTGCAACAAAGGTAAGAAATTGATATTTTTTCAAAATTTCACTTAACAAAATGAGAGAACCTAGTTGGGAACTTGAATAGCTTCATATCACTTCAATTTGCGAGCACCTCGGGAGCTCATAGCTTAAGCTCTGGACTTTCAATCCAGTGATCGTGAGCTCGAATCACGCTGTCACCGGTGAGTTTTTTTTACTATTCCAACCACTGATTTAACAATTATCAAACAGTTTGAAATTGAATAAAATAGCGAAAATTGGAAATATTTTTATGTATCCTTTCTTTTTGATTGTACTGATCATGGGAATCATGGAAGCCAGCCGTGAAAATGAAATGCACTCTATGGAAATGGGGGACTTGGAAGATCTTGGATCGGCTATATTAGTCACCATACCAAAAACCAAAACGAAAATTGTTCGGGAGTTCACCATAACTGAGTCTTTTCGCCATATTTGTATTGAATATATCACGCTACGACCGAGTAATATATTAACAGACTAATATTTTTCTGCATTATCAGAAAGGTGAATGCACCAATCAAAGAATTGAAATAAATGAATTCGGAGCCATGGGAAAACAAATCGCAACATTTTTGAAACTTCCAAATCCAGAACTATATACTGGGCATACCTTTCGTAGATCATCTGCCACCCTGCTAGTGGATGCGGGTGGAGACTCCTCTGAAGAGGCATGGAGGGTGGAAGTCAACATCTGTGGCGGAAGGATACATAGATGATTCGATGAAAAATAAAATGAATACTGCAGAAAAAATCTTGGGTTCAATGAAACCGTCTACCAGTACCAGCAACATCTCACAAACATTTATTGCACAGATCACTTCGGAAATAAAAAATGGAAATGTGAATTTGGATATAGAATCCTCGATACCTTCAGTTATGATTTCCAACTGTGTTGTAATTTTATTAACAAAAAATGATTTTGTTTATGTTATGAAACTTTTCGAAATATAATTATATATTTTTTCATTCAATAAAAACTTCCTATTCTGCAATTGAATGAATTACACCCTTTCAGGATTTCCTTCACAAATGAATCTTATTTTCTAATGGTCCTGATATAAGTCACAGAAAGAGTATAGTATTCTGCTCGCGAGAAGTAGCCATTACTCGCTCGAATGATTTACAAACTTCATTCTCACGAGTAATGGCCACATTTCTCGCTCGTTGAATAATATACTATTTCATCACCAGTTGCAAAAAATTATACTTTTCGCAACTGGTGATGAAAAGTAAAATATTTGATAACATCAACGAGTTTTGAAAAGTGTCACTTCAAATGTCAAAATTAGAAAAAAATTATTCAGTTCTTTGCATTCGATGCGAGAAACAATATGGAGCGTACATTGGACGGACCTTTGAAGAACTGAATGGCCAAATTTTGTTACACAATAGATTGTAAGACGAAGAAAAGTACTGTGCATTAGCAGAGGATGCTGTCACAACAATACACGAAATGAATTATGAAACTGTCACATTATTGAAGACTGAAATAAATTATCAGAATGGGGCTCTTCCTGAAATGACACCCAAATGAAGGAAGCAACTGATTGAACAAAAAATAATGAGTTAAATTTGAACGTATGTATTATGCGTTGAATGATTTCTAATTGTTTTCATATTTTTCAAGGCCAAAATTGTAAATTACAATATTTCATTTTCTCTGGTATATTAGGCAAGATTAATAATGGATAGTTTTATATAATTTTTTCATTCCGTTTTTTAAATAGGTGAAAGCTTATGGTTTCCCATTTGAAAATTCAACATTGATTTGCATGGATTCTTCAGGTTGTTGAATTCAAGTTACGAAAACGATTGTTTCTACCGCAGAATTGAAGCACCATGTATTTGAAAAAAGTTCTGTGTCTGTGTTCAAAGTTTGATCTTCTTCCATAAAGTGAACGTTTTCTAGTTTTTGTTCGTTTCAATCTGAAGTTAATTAGGATTTTTTGGAATTCCTACCTTTGTTTATGGATGACAATAAATTATTTTTGAAAATTTGACCGATCAACAAGGAGTATGCTTTAATGTATCTGGCCTGGTTATATATATATATATATATATATATATATATATATATATATATATATATATATTGCTGACTAGTTAGTTATAAAACTCGAAGATATTGGGGTTTGCAGCAAAGGAAAAAAAACCTATTTTTAGATTATTCCAAGCTTTCGGGAGTATTTATTTCCATCATCAGGGAGACTACAATCGAAGAATAATACAGGTGAGTTATTTTATTTCGTTATTACAGTTCATATTGTAACTAACATCTATGTTGAGGTTCGCTTCCATGATGTTACCCAATATACGAACAATACAAATTTTGTATAATAATCTAAGGAGAGTTTTCTCTTTTTTTTTGCTGCAAACCCCGAAATCCTCGAGTTTCATATATATATATATATATATATATATATATATACATATATATATATATATATATATATATATATATATATATATATATATATATATATAAACAGTGGGGAATAACGGGGATCTTCAGTCAGCACAAGTGTTGAACTATGAAAAACTCTTTAATACGATGGATCGAGCTTTCGTTTCAATTTTGAAACTTCATCAGGGTCCTAAAATATGTAAATGACATTATTGTGAAAAAAATACTTAAAATGAAGGAAGTACTTACAGTAATCTGAGTGGATGATAAATAAACATTAACTCCAAAGAAAAAACGTAAAATATGTAAAAATTTGTCGGAATGGTGTTGAATTTTTGACGCTTCGAGTGACATTGAAGGATTTGAAATGACAACCTATGATAAATCGTCAGAAAAATATAAAATATGTAGTGGGTGTGTTAATGTTTATATTATATTCTTTGAGAATCATCAGTTTTAATCCATTTGTAGAAGATAACTGTAGATTTTGCTAAGATTTTCGATATCTGTTTTTTTGTTCATATTTTGATTGGATTTATTAATTTCAATCATTTCAAGAAATAATCTTTTAGAGAAATTTTTTGCTGAATGTAAAACTTGTGCTTCCTCGAATGATATTTTATGGCCTGTTTCAATAGCATGTTGAGCTAATGCACATGACTTCTTGTTGAATCTTATATCTCTTCTGTGAGAGATAATACGATTATTTGAAGTTCTTGAACTTGTACCAATATAGTTCAAATCACAGTTGTTACATAATAATAATATAATAATAATATAACTTTATTCAAGAAACATATGGGTTTACAGGGATAATATTTAGAATGAATAAAGTAGGTTTGCGATAAGTATTTTTACACTTGTTTCGCAGAAAAAAATACAATCGAATCATATACATTGGAGTCATTTACAATGAAATTAGTTATAGACTATTTGAATTCAATATAAAATAAAAGCACTATATATTATATGTATAGAATTTGAATCATCGACACAAAAATTTTTAGATTCAATTTGGCCTAAATACAGTAGAAACTAAGCATATAATCTATTTGAATGAAGTGTATACAATAATGTTATAAACTCCAAAAAACAATGTGAATGAACTACAGTATTTTTATAAAATATAATGTTTTAAAAATAATATTTATTCACTATTTTAAGACACTTTATACAATATTTTAGGACATTTACTACAATTAAAAATCAAATGGAATGTTAATAGGTTATTGCAAGAATTTTGATATGTGTAAGAGTATACAAGATTAAATATATATAAAATGTAATAAAATACCAATATTTGTTGAAGCATATTCATATTTAGTATGTACGGAAGATGAGAATGTATACGAAATATAACGAGGAGGTTTCTTGGTCAATATTGATTGAAGTAATCATTTTCAGAAATCTCGTACTTCAGATCTCTTCATGAATATTTTCAGCTGTTTTTTGAATTGTAATGAGTTGGGTATAGTACGAATTGTTTCAGGTAAAGAATTGAACATTTTTGGAGCGTTGTAAGAAAAGCTAGTTTTCAGCAGTGACTTTGTTATTTGCGGTATTTTATAGTTATTTCTTTGTCTAGTGTTATAGGTGTGTGTTGGTAAGTTTGACGAGTGTTTTGTTGTATAGTACTTTATGTTGACATTGTAGTAATAGAGTTGTTTAAGGTCGAGTACCTCTGATTCTTGAAAGAGTATGCTGTATACAACATTTGATTTTTTCAAATCTGGTGTGGGATCTTTTAACCTCGTATTTAAATTTCCAATAGTCTTGATATTTTTTTGTGAGATTTTTATGTTACTTTCATTCTTGAATAATTTAATTATATTTGATGATAGAATTCCTATATTAGAAATTGAAAAATGAATTATCCTTTCATTTTTATTTTCTGAATTTTGATTATTTGTGTCATCATTATTAATTTGTCTATCAGAGTTGGTATTGAAAAGAATTCTATAAAGAAGTTTTTTGGGGTAAGAATTATCTAGTAAAATATTTCTGAGAATTTTAAAATTTTTGTTTTTCAATGAAGGATGAACCAACATCTCGATTCTTTTTTTCATGCGAAAAATCAAATTCATTTTCATTCTTTTTGAGTGGAAGGAATGATATTTTATGTATATTTCAGAGTTTGTTGGTTTCATGTACCAATCTGTGATTAGTGAATTGTTTTCTCTACGAATTATTCTAGTATCTGAAAATGGAATCTTTTTTTTTTTCTAATTCAATTGTGAATTGTAAATTTTTATTGTTGTTATTTACTTTTCTTAAAATTTCATCGGATTTATCCATTGGTATTGCACAAATAATATCATCTACAAATATTTTTTTAAATGGAACTTCAAAGGTCAATTGTGGTAATATTTTTTCGAAAAGGTCATCCATTACATACGAAGCAATGATTGGTGAGATGGTAGCTCCCATAGGAGTTCCAAGAATTTGTTTGTAGCAGTTTCCTTCGAACGAAAAGAAACTAGATTTGAAAATGAATTGAATGATTTCTAAAAATATTGTTTGTGAAATATTACAGTGTTCTTCTATTTTACTCCATCTTTTAGTTATACTTTTCAACACTAATTCTATCGGTATGTTACTGAATAAGGAAACAACATCTAGGCTTATCAAGACATAGCTTTATGGAAGTTGTTTTTCGTTGATGAATTTAGAAAACTCGAAAGAATCTTTAATATAAAACTTATTTTCAAAGTCATATGCATCTGTAAAAATTTAAAAATTTAAAATTCTCAGAAATATTTTCCTAGATAATTTTTACCCCAAAAAACTTCTTAATAGAATTCTTTTCAATACCAACTCTGATAGACAAATTAATAATGATGACACAAATAATCAAAATTCAGAAAGTAACAATGAAAGAATAATTTATTTTTCAATTCCTAATATAGGAATTCTATCATCAAATATAATTAAATTATTCAAGAATGAAAGTAACATAAAAATCTAACAAAAAAATATCAAGACTATTGGAAATTTAAATACGAGGTTAAAAGATCCTACACCAGATTTGAAGAAATCAAATGTTGTCTACAGCATACCATGTAACAACTGTGATTTGAACTATATTGGTTTAAAAATTAAAAAAAATTAATATTAAAAGGCCAAAATATTGAAGAAGCACAAGTTTTACATTCAGAAAAAAATTTCTCTAGAAGATTATTCCTTGAAATGATTGAAATCAATAAATCCAATCAAAATATGAACAAAAAACCAGATATCGAAAATCCTAGCAAAATCTACAGTTATCTTCTACAAATGGATTAAAACTGATGATTCTCAAAGAATATAATATAAACATTAACACACCCACTACATATTTTATATTTTTCTGACGATTAATCATAGGTTGTCATTTCAAATCCTTCAATGTCACTCGAAGCGTCAAAGATATAACACCATTCCGACAAATTTTTACATATTTTACGTTTTTTCTTGAAAGTTAATGTTCATTTATCATCCACTCAGATTACTGTAAGTACTTCCTTCATTTTGAGTATTTTTTTCACAATAATGTCATTTACATATTTTAGGACCCTGAAGAAGTTTCAAAATTGAAACGAAAGCTCGGTCCATCGTATTAAAGAGTTTTTCATAGTTCAACACTTGTGCTGACTGAAGAATATTCCCCACTGTTCATACCAATTTTCAGTCGTTATTTCTAAAATTATATATATATATATATATATATATATATATATATATATATATATATGAATGTATGTATAATTATATATATATATATATATATATATATATATGAATGTATGTATAATTATATATATATATATATATAATTATATATTATACAGGGCTTTTCACGATGAGCGTTAATTAGACGTTTCTGGCAAACCAGACAACGGATCAACCTGAAAATTCCACAGTATGCATAAATTATTATGATCTACACGCCTAAAATTTAAAACGATGCGGCGTGGCCGCTTCTACTATAAAGTGGCGGCTACTTTGATTTTTCGAATAGAACACCCTGTATAAAATATCATATTATGATTTCTCATCAGTTTGTCAACAACTTCATGTACAATTCCCGTATACCTATCTGTTACCGTTTAGAAGATATAAATTAATTTCGATTTTTTTTACCAAACATGTACTTCTATAAACGCTGATAATCTTGAACTCTCTGGTACTAAGATGATCAAATTTGGAATGGAGTGGAGTGATACCATGAGGATCTCAACTTCGAGTCTTATTTGCCTCATATAGGGTCTTTAAAAAATGCAGATATTTTGTTCACATGAAAAAATGAGAGGAAATCAATTTTTTCAAATGGAACACCCTTTATATTTCCACATTTTTGAGCTCTACATCCAATTTTAGATTAACTTTGTTCAGATAATCCTATTTCGATTTCGATATAAATTGTTTCAAACAGAAACTGACGTGGTTTCCTTGTATTCATCACTTATTTTATCATATTTTGTTGCATTCAAATTATCATCATAAAACTCGATATAAAAAATTGAACCATTCTTCAGGGCACAAAATACATCAAATTGCCATCTTTCTTGAGAACCTCGTTGGCGAACGACATGGGGATTTTCTGGCGCCCAATAATGACTCTTGTGTCTATTGAAAACTCCATTTTTTGTAAACTTGGCCACATCTGTCCATACGATATTGTCAAAGAAATGTTTTTACCCTTGAGTCTTGACAAGTAACCATTCGGAGAATTCCACTCTACGAGGCAAATCAGTCTCTTTCAGATGTTGGACACAGTAGAATTTATAGGGATACCATTTGTGCTTATTAAGAATGCGATAAATTGTCACGTAGGGTATACCCATCTCCCTTTCAGCCCCGTGTAGAAAAGCATTTGGAAAACTGTTATGCCATTCTCATCATCATCCACTTCAGGCTTTCTACAAATAATTTTTGGACGAAAGGTTCCATTCAACCTTCAATTTCTTAGTAGTCGATTTATCACATTATCATTCGGCTTCGGAAGTTGTGGATATCTTTCATGAAATACTCGGCATGTTCTACTTGCAATTCTATTGCACTCACTATAAATTATTGATAAATTCAAGAAATCTTCATTGCTGTCACCTAGTCTTGACATTTTTCTATTATAATTGGTATCACAATCAGTCGAAACCACCAACGAAAGCTTAACGTTTCGAAATTGGATCATTCATTTTCCCAAAGCACACAATTGAAAAATATTAATTTGCAATGTTGTACGGTAGAGACACTCAATACCTCCATGCATGCAAATTGTAACTTTGTCTAAGGTACATGTCAATTCCGAATCGACTGATTTAAGACTGTTGAAAAACTATAACAAAAAGAAATATTACGTAGTATAAAATAGATGTTAAATTTAAAAAATAAGTGATGAATACAAGGAAACCACGTCATTTTCTGTTTGAAACAGTTTATCTCGAAAACGGTTCGAAATCGAAATGGGATTATCTGAACAAAGTCAATCTAAAATTGAATGAAGAGCTCAAAAATGTGGAAATATACAGGGTGTTCTATTTGAAAAAAATTACTTCCACTCAATTTTTCATGTGAACAAAGTATCTGCATTTTTTAAAGACCCTGTATGAGACAAATAAAAATATGACTCGAAGTGAAGATCCTCATGGTACCGCTCCACTCCATTTTGAATTTCATCGTCTTAGTACCAGAGAGTTCAAGATTATCAGCGTTTATAAAAGTACATGTTTGGTAAAAAAAATAGAAATTAATTTATATCTTCCAAACGGTAACAGATAGGTATAGGGAAATAGTATATGAAGTTGTTAACAAAGTGATAAGAAATCATAATATGATATTATTTACAGGGTGTTCCATTTCAAAAATCAAAGTAGCCGCTACTTTATAGTGAAAGCGGCAACGTCAGGCGTGTAGATCATATTAATTTATGCATACTGTGGAATTTTCAGGTTGATCCGTTGTCTGGTTTGCCAAAAACGTCTAACCAACGCTCATCATGGAAAGCCCTGTAGATATATATCTATATATATATATATATATATTATATATATATATATTATATATATATATATATATATTATATATATATATATAAATATATATATATATATATATATTGAAATGTACATTGAAAAATGTCTCAATTTATTTTTTATTTTTTATCTATTAAAAATAATATTTATAAATCATTCATTATATTTTTAAGTTTGTTTTGTGATATCTCCAGCCGTTCCATGGAAACAGTAAAATGTACACAGTGAAACAAGATTGGACCGGCGCACATTTTTGGTTTCAGCGGATTTCTATGTTTGTTCTTTGATTAAGATATGTTCAAAGTGTCAAATGCATATATGTGTATAATAGCTGGTACACGCAACTTCGTCAGCGTGTATTTTGCATTTTTTCTGTGTTGTTGAATCTAGCTTATGCGTGTGGCTTTGTCCGCTTCCCATTTTCCGTTATTCCGTTTCTCCTTATGTCGTAATCCCGCTATTTTGTTTCCAGTTATTCAATTTTTTCGTTTTGCCGTTTCCATTATCCTGTTTGTCTGTTATTCTGTTACCCCATTTCCAACTTTCCCGTTTCTTGTTATTCTGTTTTCCTTTATGCCGTTATCCCGTTTCCTATCATCACATTTTCCGTTATACTTTTATCCCTTCATATATATTATTATAACTATTATTATTTTCATCATATACATATATACAGGGTGGCCGGTTGAACAGACCAAAACGAAACAGAGCCATTATCAGGAACTGCATCAACATTTTAGACAAACGCTTGGATCCGTCAATTTTAAATCAAGATAACACTTTCTTTTCCAGAATTTTCGAGTCCCCCACATGAGTGAGTGATTTATCGTTCTAATCGTCGACGGGTGACGATTCTTCGACGCAGATCTTCCAGAGACACTGTTCTGTAATTTTTTTAAAAGAATTTGCTGGAGACAAATCTGGTAGGCGTGGAGGCCATTTTCTCCCAATCCAGTGCAGTGATATTATAAGATTTGTCTTGATAGGGTCCTTAGTGTCCGTGGAATTGTAGTTAAATCGCTTTTTGGCTGATTATGAATGTATTGAATCATTTTGGTAATGTATACAATGATGTTGTTATCTTGTTCAGTCCTGGTGTCTTGGGTACTGACCGGTCATTGATATTTCTGTTGTTGCTCGTATTCAATGTGGAAAGCTGAGTGAAGTTATATTACCAAGGGGTTTGTGAACTACGTTGGTGGGAAACTTCTATTCCAGATATCTTGTTAAGAAAATTTCATTCAGTTCTTCACATTCAATACAAGAAAAGCTATGGAGCGTACATTGGATATGCATCTCAGAAATTGAACACATGAAGAAAGTAACTATTTGAACAAATAATCTGATATTGAGAATGTAAGTAAAACTTAGACGTATGTATTGGAGTTTAAATGGTTTCCAATCTCCTCAACATAATAATTCTTTGCAAAATCAAAGTTGGCAATGCCAAACTGCTGATCCACAACATTGCATTTTCTCTAGCATATTATTTGACGTATCGGATTATGGATAGTTTTCATGAATATTAAATTTTATTCCATATTTTGAATAAGTAAGAAAAAGATGGTTTTCTCTCTACAATTTTCACATTGATTTGCATGGATTTTTATTGTCGTTGAATTCAAGTAATGGAAACTGTTGCTTCTACCGCTGAATTGAAGCTCCCAAAATTGGTTTAAATAATCATGTACTTTATGTGTCTGTGTTCAAAATTTTAATTAATTTCACGATGTGAACGTTTTCTATTTTTTGTTCGTTTTTATCTCAAGTTGATAAAGATTATATATATATATATATATATATATATATATATATATATATATATTTATATATACATATAGTCGTTGCTGTGGAGATCAAATATTGGACTGTGCAGCAAAAGGAAAAGTGTACGCTTTAAAGTTTGTCCAAGCTTTCGGAATGTTTTATTTCCATCTTCATGGATAAGCTTTATTGAGATCAGTTTCTAAGTTGTTCATGTGCTGTAGGGTGAATCATAAGTTCTGAACTTGAATTTGAAAACACATTTGAATTTATCTACTACTTATAACACATTAAAATGTATTGCAAGAGTTACTAATTTAAAATATAATATAAAGTTCCGGAACATGTGTGTCTTGGAAAAGTACAATAAGTTATATATATATTTATATATATATATATATATATATATATATATATATATATATATATATGATAAAAGGGTAGTCAATGCTGACTAGTTGGGTGTAGAGCTGCTTAATATTGGGGTGTACAGCAAAAAAAAAAGTGTACTCTTCCAAGTGTGTCTAAGCTTTCGGAATGTTTTATTTCCAACTTCAGGGATGATACAATGACAAAAATTCACAATAATTGTATCCTCACGACCATAAGGTGAAAATTAACTTTGTTGAGATCATTTTCTAAGTTGTTCATGAATCTTTTTCATATACTGTAATGTGAATTATGAGGTTCTGAACTTGATGTTGGAAATACATTCAAAATTGTCTGATACTTATAACACATATTTATTGCAATGCAAACTGACAAGTATATTTTATTCAGAATTCAAAAATACAAAATCAAAGTTTAAAATATAAAATAATATCAAGATGAAAATTTTGATTGAAACCCGGTACTCGAAGTGATGGCGCATTCGCTGTTTCAGTTGGAGAAAAACCCGGAAAAACCCACAACACCATCAGAATTCAGATCATCAACTTTCTCATAGAAAAGGGCACATGCTCCCTTGGAGCTGGGAGAATCAATCTTGGAAAATACACGGCAGTTAATCATTTGAAATATAGGGTACCGGAACATGTGTGTCTTGAAAAAGTTCAATTGGTTATGAAGTGTGGGAAAATTTATTATACTTGTCTTATGCTTTGATAACAGGTGGTACCAACATAAGGTAGTACCAAGTGTTGAGAAAGGGGGTTGCCAATAATTGATCTGAGTGGTTATATTAATTCCTGTTGTGAGTACCAACTGAAGGCTGGGCCAACTTGATGATTCAATAATAACTCGAATTGAGATCAATTTGGTTTGAAGAAAATCTGAAATGGTTTTTTGTTGATATAAATAACTTTAATAAAATGGAACATATATCATTTTCTTGAATAATAAAATGAAATGGAATGGAATTAAAGCATGGGTCCGACGCAGTATTCCTCTGAATATATCGTACGATTTATCACTTTCGTTTTGAATATACGACTATCAAGGGCCTTTACCTAATTTTCAGCAAACACATTAGGAACACTTCAACATTCACTTATGAAAAAAAAGTTGAGACAGAAGTAGGTAATTACATATTATGTTCGCTATAAAAAATTAATTTTATGCAATATTGCATCGAGATTCAATTACATATCCTTTTTTCAAAAGAAGTGGAGAATATTGGTGGCTTTAGTAGCCCTAGAGGTTCATTTTTCAATTCATTTATGTTTTTGATTACATCTTCGGTTATGACAAAAAAAAATACGGAATGCACCCCATGTTAACATGTTGTAATATGAGAGGCAATTATCCTCCTATAATTCAATTACAACTAGATAGCAATATTTCAGCTTATTGGGGTGATTTGCGTTAAGACCGATGGAAAGAAATAGCTATGAGAGCTAATGCGAGCCTTTTCATGGATTCTTATTTTCATAACATTTTAGAAAATAATCAGATCACATGTTAGATGATAACTATTGAGTATTTCGGGTAGAAAACAATATCTCAGAATTGAATTTATTTCTATTTTGTCTGTATGATATATTCTTATAAATTATCACTTCTATGTGATGAGGCTTTCGAAGATTGTGAAAGGCTTCAAAGTACAATAATATTGTACCATCGAATTACATTCTCAATAAATCATTGTGGAAGGAAACTATTTGGAAATAAATCAGGTCAACACTGTTTTATGGTCAAGAGAGTGTGTTTTGGGTTAGTTAAATACGGGACGGATGCTTTCACGGTAATTTTATCTGGTGGCTTTGTTATTCTGAGTTCTTTGGGCGAATTTTCTGCCATTTCCCTTAAAGTTAAATGAACCATGTTGAGCGTGGAATCAAAAATCAAGTTCTTTCGGTAAGTCATACCATCAACAAAATAATGCAGGATTGTGGGTGAACTCATTCAATTAGATGGATCCAAATGAGAATTAATCTTTTCGGATTCATTTTATCTTATTCCACTATTTTTAAATGGCTTCAAATTACTCTAGATGAAAAGTGTTTATTGTTTGAGAAATATATATATATATATATATATTTTATATATATATATATATATATATATATATATATATATATATATATATACAGTGTGACCCATTTAAAATTGAACCACCCCTTAGAATACGCATTTTTCAGTCAATCTCAAAAATATTTTTTTTTTTATATTGAGCATCAAAAACTGTATCTTGACACAAATTTTCATAACCTTTATTCCATTTCCAAGGCACTCTAAGGTTTTTTTTCTTTGTCAAAAACGGCAAAAGTTTATTGGGCAATTTTTGTTTTCAAATTTGACTACACCACTGGATTCGTAGTCGTAATAAATGGAAACCATCGAAATTTCATAGGAAAATATTGGTTAACAACGAAGTTACAACAACTTCAATTTTGGAAACAAAGTATTTTATTATAATTTTTATTTAGATTATAGACATGTTTGAAATCTGGCAACACCGCCGATACAAAGTAGAGTACTAGTGAATTTGTACAGCGAAGTCAATAGCTCATTCCGTTCTACAGTTATGACTCCTGAAAGTATGGTAATGTGAGCGATTTGTGGTGTACTAAATCATAGCCTACTATTGATTTAGTATAATACCTATGCCTAATGTATTAGTTCAGCTTTTCTCAAATTATTGATACCTTCTCTGAAAGCTTGTTTCAGTTGAGTTTTGCAGAATTTGAAAGAAACATTTTTTGTCCAGCTTTCTGTTTTATTATTGAATAAATAATTTTGATACTTTAAAACTTGATTCGGTTCATTTCGTTTTTATCGGCTATGAAAGACTGCATAATTTGAAAATGAATTTTAAATTTTCGGTTATTTTCAAAAACCCTTATAACCTAAACTCAAATGAATGATTTCAAGGGAATATAATTTACAAATCCAGTGGCGTAGTCAGATTTTTATTACAAAATCGCTTCCACCACAAAACGCTCACATTACCATACTTTCAGGAGTTATAACTGTAGAAAGGAATGAGCTATTGACTTCGGATTTTCGCTGTACAAATTCACTGGTGTTATACTTTGTATCGGCAGTGTTGCCAGATTTTAAATATGTCTATAATCTAAATAAAAATTATAATCAAATACTTTGTTTCCAAAATTGAAGTTGTTGTAACTTCGTTGTTGAACAATATTTTTTTATGAAATTTCGATGGTTTTCATTTATAACGACTACAAATCCAGTGGTGTAGTCAAATTTAAAAACAAAAAGTGCCTAATAAACTTTTGCCGTTTTTGACAAAGAAATAAAACCAAAGAGTGCCTTGGAAATGAAACTAAAATTATGAAAATTTGTGTCAAGATACAGTTTTTGATGCTTGATATTGAAAACAATTTTTTGTTTGGAGAATGACTGAAAAATGCGTATTCTACAGGGGTGGTTCCATTTTAAATGGGTCACACTGTATATATACATATATATATATATATATATATATATATATATATATATATATATATATATATACTTACAGTTGGAAATTACTCATCTTTTCTGTGTCCTGCTCGCTCATTGGAGATACATAGAAAAAGTTTCATTTATGAACCAGCCAAGCTTATATAATTATATGAGCAATAATTTGGAAGTTATATCATATGGACTTACCGCATTTTAAGGAACTTTCCCAAAATCACCATATGTCAGTAATTATGTATGATACGTATTATGTGACGAAAAAAACACCGAATATCCGAAAATATCCAACAAACCACACGCACAATAGTTCAACGATCAAAAATCCGTTATAGACTACTTAGCACTCTCTCTTTCCTTCAATGTCATCGAAGTAAATTCCTCGACTTTCTTCAATTGTTTGAATGAGTCGGTCAGAGCAGTCATTGACATGGCGTGTCTGATTGTTTTGTTGCCATTTTTCAGTGTCATAAATAATGAGATTGGGTGAATATGATTTTTCGGGGAATTTGGTCTACACGCAACCCAATGAGACTCATGAAGAATGAATTGATGAGTTGCTTTCACCACTATGAATTATTCTCATCACCTTTGCTATTTTGACAATGAAGGTTTTTGTTCTTCTGTATGATTTAAATTTTTTTTTCAGAAAAGACGATAGAAACCACAAACTTCATGGATATTATTGACTGTCGATACTGTTGTCATCATTAGAATTACAACAATATTAGGTAGATTTCATAAAAATACTAACTATAGCCTGGATCTCCCAGAAAAATTTGAATGAGTTTGACAAAATTATACTTTGGTTCCGTTTGAAGATAAGCCAAACTGGTCAGGTACTTTCAAAATGGCAGCGGTTGAAAGATAAAAAGAATATATATCATATTCATGTCGTTTGATATGGTTTTCTCTAGCCTTACTACTTCAATTCGAATATATTTTATCTGAGATATACACAAATACATGAAATTAGTGTAAATTACTGAATTTCAATGAATTAATATTCATTTTATTCTGTATACGTATAATATGGGAGGCGCCCAATTATATGTATTCATTTGTTCTCGAGTAGATGCTTTCTGACTTTTTTTTTTGACACATATAAGTCATTAGTATTTATTTTTCCGGAATAAAATATTATAACAGATGCTTATCTATGACAAACGAAGAAGCCGCATATGTCAGGACATATTGCCATTCATTCACCAACAATAGCTTGTTAAATCAACCTTTGAATAGACGTCGTGATGTTGGATTGTTTGTATATCCAGAAAAATATTCATAACTCAGACATGCATTCTTGGTGGAGTTTTATTGATATTTGTTGGAATCTAAGTAAATTGATTCGTTAAAACAATGAAAAAACTGGTGTGTGTAACCTTCACTCGCGATTGGAGTAAAACTTCTTTGATGGGTGGTGGAAGATACATATTAGGATTGAACTGGAAATTATCAAGTCATGTTCAAATTCGATGGTATATGTTTATGATATGATTTGTCTGCAACTAATATATTGGTGACAACCTCATTCAGCTTAGCACTCTGCAGTTCGCCTCAAACTACTTTGGATCCAGAAATGTGTGTTTGAATGTGTACACTCATGTTTTCTGCAACCGTTAAGTTTTTTCATCAGACCGATACCGCTGGTACGTTTTTTGGATAGAACTTCCTGGACGTGTTAAGCTGGAGCTAATTCCGTGATCCACTCACATATTCGCCTCCATGTCATTCTTTTGGATTTTCCGAATTCCTTGATGTACTCAGAAATAGCTGGTTTGTAGTCTTCTCAATGTCCCAGACTTTTGGCTTTATTGAAGAGTTTCCTGACTTTCTTCCTGAGTTTGGGTTTCACCAAGACATGTCTCTTATAGCATACTTCCACATGCTTCTGTTATAGCATTTTGGAGCTTTCCGGAGGATATGTCAAGATCCTCTGCTGAATTGTTGATCCGCCAGCTGCCTTTCGAAAAGATCTCTGTAAGCATCCCAGTTGATCATTCAGTGGTATCCTGTATGCCTCGAAGCGTGTTTCTGATGACACCATGTCAAATTTTATGTGTTGCTGATCCGACATCAAATACCCGAAAGTTGTGATTATTGCTCTCCTATCGCATTGATGAAGTGGATTTTTTTATTATTATTATTATTATTATTTTTTTTTTTTTTTTTTTTTTTGGGTTTTGGCATCGACTTCTTTGGTCATTAGCCTTCGGTTGCCAACTAATTGGCATGATATCTAATTATGCGGTAAAAATTTTGTATCCCCTATTTTATCTGCGTGGTTCTGCCAAGTATGTATAATTATTTAGTTCATAATCTTCTCCACAGTTCTGTTCTTTTAAGAAAGATTATTATTTTCCATATATCACGTGGAGCATTTCCAAGACAAGTACTCAAGTTATCTGACAAGCTCAGTTGTAAACGGATTTGAGAGAATTTTCTGCAGTGAAGTATAAGGTGTTTAACTGTCAGGGGAGTATTCTGACAGACTTCACATCGTGGTTGTCTATCGTTTAGAAATTAAAACGGGATATAGCCATTGTTCTCTCCTTTTCAATAAAGATCCATATTCCCATTTGTGAACTGTGCGTTTAATCTCTTTGAGTTTTGTATCAGTAGTGTTCCATTGTCTTTGCCATTGTTGTATTATTTTCATCTTTATTTCCACTTTCAAGTCAGATGGCCGGACAGGAATGTCATCATATGTATTTGAGTCAGCTGCTTCCTTCGCTGCTTGATCAGCTGATTCATTTCCAGCTATCCCAATATGGCCTGGAATCCAAATCAAACAGATGGTTTTATCCTTTCGATGGAGCCAGTCAATGAGTGATAGTATGGTTTGTACTAATGGATCTTGGTTGAACCTATTCTTCAGTGCCTGACATGCACTAAGGGAGTCTGTGCAAATTAGAGTTGTTGTGTGAGTGTCCATTTCAGCAAATCTCAGTGCTTGCCAAATGGCATACAGTTCAGCTGTGAAGATACTTGCTATTGGAGAAAGTGTCCAGGCATAACTCTCCCCTAATGTGGAAAAAGCACTTCCTACTCCATTGATTGTTTTTGAGCCGTCTGTATAGATCACTCTACTTCTATCGTAGGTATGCAATATTATATTGAATAAGGTGAGATATATGGTTCTATTTGTATCTTCTTTTCTGAAGGTACTGCATTCTAGGTGGAATTTTGGGGATATACTGTTCCAAGGCGGATTCTCATTTGGCCCTATTGGGTAGACAGATGGTAAGTTGATGTTGAGTTCAGATACAGTTTCCTGAAATCTTATTCCTGTAGGTCTTGTGATTGTCTGATGTCTTCCAAAAAAGGTATTAATTTCACTTGGAAAAAATAATTCATGATTCGGGTTGGTCTGCTGACAGCGAATATTTACACCATAATTTAGTAATAGCCTTCTTCTTCTGAATTCAAGGGGTGGGATGCCTGCTTCACAACAGAGCGAGGATAATGGGCTGGTTCGAAACCCACCAATGGCGAGTCTCAGGCAAGTTCCTTGAATCGAGTCTAGTTGTTTTAGGTGAGACTTTCTCGCTGCACCGTAAACAATACAACCATAATCTATTTTGGAAAGAATGAGCGTACTGTACATCTTCAGTAGTATTTCCCTATCCATTCCCCAAGAAATATTTGAGACTGCTTTCATTATATTCATGGTTTTTTACATTTTGTCGCCAACATATCAATGTGTTCTTTCCAATGAAGTTTTTGGTCTAGAGTGACACCTAGGAATTTGAAATATGGCACAACTTCCAAAATATTACCATAAAGTGTCAATGATGGTTCGTTATGCGGTCTCCTTAGACGACAGAAATGCATACATTTAGTTTTGTTTGGTGAGAAACGAAAACCGATACTATCCGCTAGATTCACAAGTGCGTCAATGTTTTCTTGTAAAACTTGTTCCATATCCTCCATGGAGTCTGAAGAGAGAAAAATAGTCAGATCATCAACATAGAGGCATTTTCCAACAGTGTCACTTATGACTGATACAAGATTGTTTATTGCAATGGCGAATAGGGTTACACTCAAGGTAGATCCTTGTGGTATTCCGTTTTCTTGAGTATGTGTTTCTGATTCTTCCACTCCAATTCGAACTCTGAAACTGCGGTTTTTCAGGAATTGCTCGATGAAGATTGGTAGATTACCTTGCATTCCCCAATTATGAAGTGTTCTCAGTATTCCATAGCGCCAAGTCGTATCATAGGCTTTCTCAATGTCAAAAAAAACAGCCACTAGGTGACTTCTTTTAGCAAAGCTATTTTGGATTGCATTCTCTAATTGACAAATTTGATCTAAAGTTGACCTATGTTTTCGAAAACCAGATTGTATAGGTGTGAGCAGATGATTGTTTTCAATGTACCATATCAGTCGGTTACTGATTAGTTTCTCCATGATTTTGCTCATACAGCAAGTGAGGGATATTGGTCTATAGCTTGCCGGGAGTTTTTGTCTTTTCCTTCTTTTGGTATCGGAATAACGATTGCTTCACGCCACTGTTCAGGATAGATTCCAACTTGCCATATTTTATTGATAATATGTAAAAGGTTCGATTTTTGATTATCAGGCAAATATCGGATGAAATCGTAAGGAATATTGTCTGGCCCGGGTGCGGATTTTTTTGGCGGGTTGAGTACTTCTGTTAGTTCTTCCATCGTGAAAGGGTTGTTGTATATTTGGTGTGAAATTGTATGGAAATTCAAAGGTATTTCAGATATTGCTTTCACATTCAAGAATGATTGTGTGTATGTGGAGGAGGAGGTGGTACTTTTGAAGTATTCAGCTAAATTTTCAGCAATTTCTGGTGTATCAGTTATCAATTGATTATCTATGGACAATACAGGGGAAGGTGTTGAGAATGTCTTTCCAGTTATGCATCTGATTTTATTCCATATCTCTGTATTAGGGGTATCTGTGGTAATGGTTGATACATATTTTTTTATTCCATATCTCTGTATTAGGGGTATCTGTCAGGCCCTTACTTCCGAAGCTCCGACCCATTCGGAAGGGCGCGCTGGTTACATAAACCAATGACCTCTCCCCACACCCGTGAGGTGAGAGATCATTGGGTCCGAGAATCATGTGTCCTGAGCAAACGTAACGATCCGAGAATGACTGCCTTCTGCATGCGGCCGGCTAGAGATTCTGCCGATTTACGGCATGCCGGTATAATTTCCAGGTTTGAGAGTAGCGTAGGCATCATTCCACCAAGGGCCCCTATAATCAGAACCACTATCTTTACAGAATGGTCTGGATAGAGTCTGCGGAGCTCGAAGAGTAGATCTCGATACTTCGTCCGTTTCTCGTCCTCTTTTCGCACGATATTCGTCTCGCCCGGAGCCGAAAACTCTATGACGTATATCGTTTTCTGCTCGCGGTCGAAGAGGACTACATCAGGCTTGTTGGCTTGTATTTGCCTGAGGGTGGGGAATGAGTAGTTCCAATAAATTCGGCACTTCTCATTCTCCACAACGGACTCAATATCCCCCGGAGCGTAGGGCAGCACCGGTGTCTCATCAATACCGTACGAGTGTCGTAAATGATAATACAGCACTCGTAACGCCGCGTTATGACGATGGATATAGGCTGAGACCGCATATACTGTACATGCTGACAGCAAGTTCATGATGGTCTCAGGCGCTCCACGGCAGGCCCTGCATCTTGTGTCAGGGACCTCTATACCCATCACGCGGCTTCGGTAGACGAGAGTGTTGAAAACACCGTCCTGGCAAGCCATGATGAATCCCTCAGTCTCCGACTTGAGTCCACCTGACCTAAGGAATGCAAAGGTCAGCCTTTCGGATAAGCCGTGGTCTTCAATGTGTTTGTAGAAGATTCCATGCATCGGCTTATCCTTGTGGAGCTGCAGATGTACAGTATTCTCTGCAGCTTTTATGTGGACTCTCCGTCGAGCGGGCTCCAACTCGGTGACAGAGTCTTGGATATCCCGCTCGGTGTCGAATACAAGACCGAGTTCATCGGCTGCACGGATTGCTGCCTTAAAAAGAAACGCTCCTTTCCCTGCGATCTGATGGTCTTTTACCATGCAGCGAAGGAGATACAAGCTCCTGATGACTTTACAGGCTCCATCCAGCACCATCCTGTTGTGTAGACACTCCAAACTCACAAGTCCACGGCCTCCTTGTTTTCGGGGGAGGTACAACCGTGGAACGGACGATTTCGGATGCAAACTACGATGTAGGTGCATCATTTTGCGAGTCTTTACGTCGATTGCACGCAGCTCTTCCAGGGTCCACTTCATGACCCCAAAGGAGTAGATTAGTATTGGAACGGCAAGCATGTTGGTGGCAGAAACTTTGTTCATGCCCGACAGTTCTGATGACCAGATCTGCCGGAGTTTCTGCTGATACTTGCCGCGGATTATTATTATTATTATTATTATTATTATTATTATTAATACATCAATAGAAAGCAATCATATTAGAACAACAAGAGTTCTGTTATAATACTCTATGCTACCAATACCTGGATTATTCTCTTCTGAAATAGACTCTGATTACAGGTTTTCTTCCGTAAAATGTTTTAGGTGACTTTGGTTGAGTTCACTATCTCAATATAAAGTTTCAACTAAAACGTCAGCGATACATTATGTTTTATATTTCCTGCATAAGTTCATCGACATCCTTATCCAAAATTTCTTATATTACTTTCGGTATATTGAATTTTCAAATGAATGTAAATTTTTTGTTATTCCAATTCCATCCCTACTCTTTGTTATCCCATACTCATTGGACTCTTAGAAGACGAGGTGAAAAGCGACTTGATGGAGGTTTTTACAGACTGGACAATATTGATCATTCCACCCTGAAAAAAAATAATAATAAAAAAATCAAAATCAGTTTGTTTTCGAGGAAACTTTGGACTTTCTACACCATGTGAAAAATATTTGTTTGAAATTCCCAAACCTAAAGGAGTTTTTTCAAAATTTTGATTGGATTTCCATTTTTCCAAGTGAAGACCAGAAATTTCCTTAAAAACATTATCTGCATTCAAAAAAAAAGTAGTAATCAGGAAATGAATCGCATATTTGAAATACTTGTAATTTGTTTGGACCAAATGCCATGTTAGATATTGATGATTCACATGAATTGAACATTTTCATATTTTTCAAACATTACTCACATTCTAAATAATGATTTTAGCATAAAAAAACGTAATAATATAGAACTTCCTTCGTAAAGTGAAGTAAAAACACCACGATTTTCACAAAAAATGAGTTTACAAAACCGACGACACGTGTTCTGCTCTACTATAGCTTTTTCAAGTGGAAATAAACTCAATAACAATTACTGGGGTTCTATATAAACCATATGAGCAGGTAGTCAGTTGGATATTTGGTTATTAAGTGATTATTGAACAAAATATTATTAAATTTCTACTAAAAAGATAGAAAAGGGGCGAAATATGCAAATCAATCTGGTCATTTAATAAATATTGTGAATTAATGTCTTTGTTAATCTCAAAGTTTTCTAGGACATGCTTCATGCAAAAGTTCGGAGTGATTAGCAAAGCTATGCTTTTCAGTCAAGAGATGGTTGGCGAAAGTTGAATTTGATTTGCCCTCAATGAAACTATTTCTATGTTCAAATATGCGGTGCTTGAAATTTCTACCTGTTTGTCATATGTAAAAACTTGGACAAGTACCATAAGTTAGTTTATATACTCCGGATTTGGCGGACATTTTTATTCGAACTTTGTTGTTTTGAATACATTTTCCTAAAGTATTAATTGTCCCGTAAGCAATATTAATATCTTTAGGTCTTATATAATTATATATATTTTCTGAAGGTTTGCCAAAATAAGTAATAACTTTCCAATTTTACTTTGTATTTGAAACGGTTGGATAAACTTCCTGAATTTCCCTTTTATAGAGTTTTTTCGATAGAACGCTGTCAATTCAGGAAGTTTATCCAACCGATTCGAATACAAAGTACAATTTCAAGGTCATTATTTATTCTGACAAACCTTCTGAGAAAATGTCTAATCATTTGAGACATAAAGATATTAATATTGCTTCCAGAACATATAATACTCTTAGAAAGATAGAACTTTCAAGCAACGCATATCTGAGCATAAAACAATTTTATTAAGGGCAAATCTAATTCAACTTTCGCTAATCATCTCCTGACTGGAAAGTATTGCTTTGCTAATGCCTTTGAACTTATGCATGTAGGAAAGAAAGGTCAAAAACTCAATTTTCTAGAAAGCTCACAGATTAACAAAGACCAGAATTCACAATATTTATCATGTGACCAGAATAATTTAAATAATTCGCCCCTCCTGCATCTGTTTACTAAAAATTGAATAATCTTTCGTTCAATGATAACCTAACCTAATATCCAACTAACTTCCTGCCCCTATTATTTTTGTCGAACTCCAGTATTTGTCGTGAGGAGAGAGGATTGAATAAATTCAATCAAATGTACATATCCTATCGCTTCCTGAGGAAGTATTAATTCAATTGCCTGCAATTTTCTGTTTGCAGTCATTTCTACATAGTATGTATATCTGCTAGAATCAAAGAGTGTATGAATTCAGGGAATCCGTGATTCTTTTCCAGTATTATTCATACTGATATTATGATAAAATTATTCCGTTGTTTCTATTTCGCTTCACAACTATATGCAGAGAACAAAATGAGTAGGATACTTATACATTTCATGAATTAGGAATATTCAGAAGATTAGAGTGCCTGATTTATCATTCGATTCGATTTCGAAACTTGGACTTATGATAACCTGACCATTATAAACAATTTGGTAACAAAAAAGAACCAGTTGATAAAACAATTTTGTGAATTCATTGTAGTATGTGACAATGTGAACATATATGCATTGTATCGTAAGAGTTCCCTTAGGAGTAATTTGGGACCAAATTATGTGAAATAGAATGCGATCAACTCCAATGATAATGAAAATAATCAAGATTTGATAATGTGGAGATTTGAAAAGCGCTCACCGAAGAGCGAATATCCGTTATCGGAATTATCCAAATAATTCTTGAACGGAATGAAGGAACTCATAACTTATGAAAGAGTTCACCCAATGTGTAACTTCCGATAATGCCAGTGGAAATATCGAGCGCTACAGAATAATTTTCTCCAATCACTCACTTCATTTCCTACTATTAGGAGCCAAAAGTTTTTTTTTTATTGTGATAGTAAAGAAATCTGATTTTCATCACAGAATGAAAGACTGTTATCAATACTACAGTCACTCACATGAAATCTTTAACATTTCAGTGTGGTACCAGAAGCCAAGAAAACTGATACACATTTACATATGTAAATTTTTACCTCACCCCTTGTCCACTGCTTGCTCCAAAAATTGTTTTGAGTATACCACTCAAGAAGCTTCCAGAGTCCAATACCTCTTCTGTTGGTGGTTTTTTATCATCCGGCATATCGTCATCGTCGGTCTTATCCTTTAAAATGAATAAAATATAGTAGGTAATCATTATGAGAAGTATTGGTATGGGAAAATCGAAGACGGTTAGAAAAAATCATTCCGATGAATATGTCGAAATGAATACCCAAGGATTAATAACTAAAATCAAATTCAGAGATTTCCACCACCTTTTCTATCGAAACACTTTTTTCTCTAAACTGGTAACTTCTTCCTCAATTTAATTTCGATTGAATTGGTATTAACATCTGACATTTGAAAATAAAACTAATTGGCATTGTACATTTCACACATCCACATGGTCGTCGAATTCCAACATGTGATTCGTTAGATTCTGAGCCATTATTATTATTCTTAAATAACAATGTATTCATCTAACGTTCCATTTCCTAAAACCGACTTGTAAGTACTCAACAATTTCAATAATTTAAAGAATTTATTGTCCTAACTTTTTCAATTTATCAATTTTCAATTCATAAACTCTTTCACACTATTCAAGTCGAGTATTTTCTTTCAGGATGCACTGAATATAACGGAAGTCGAATGCGCTTTGCAAAATTTATGAAAATCTACACTTTATACACACAAAAATTCCTATTCAATTCTACACAAGTATATTCAGCTTTCTACATCTATTTGAACTACAATATGGAAGCCCCAGCTGATCTTTACAGAAATTTTATCAATCATAAGAAGCTTGTTTAATATTGATATATGGATTTGAACAATTGCCTGACAGAAGATGTCACTCCTCAATTTGAGAGAACCACAATGCCAACCAATACACTGCCTCACTTGAAACACACTATCGAGAAGAAAATTATCGGGGGTAATACCACAAGAGCTCAGATTCAGCCGGATATTTTTTGCGGTTGTTTTCGAATACTTACTTTCATTGGCAATTTAATGAGAGCTGTTCTGACAAAATCACGAGAGCGTAGCTTGAGTGATTTTGTCAGAACAGATCGAGTTAAATTACATTTATGAAAGTATGAGAAAACCAACGTAAAAAATATCCTGCTAGATCTGAGCTCGCGTGGTATTTGGTAAGACAATTCCATGAATAGAAAACTAAATTCAATTGAACATTATTTAACAAACTAAATGAACAATAAGTAGGAGAATAATGTTTAGGAAGAACCATTGTTGAAAATACAATTATTATATACAATTGGTCCAGTAGACATTTGCTCCTTTACTGATGCTGATTTTGTTGTTCACATTGACATGGATGTTGTTGACACTGTGGCTAATTCATTATCCAAAGCTTCATCTCGGAGATTTGTTACAAGATACGAATGATGCTCATCATCAAGTTGTAAATAAGGCTTTATATATTTGAAAGGGGAATGTCCAGTTATTTTAATTAATTCTTGTTCATATACCTGCTTTAGCTAAAGTTGACACGGCGCTTGAGCTATGAGAATGATTAGAATTTTTTTTATTCTTTGTATCCGCTCATTTCCGCTGAAATTTTCGACCACTTAAGAATTTCGTTGACTCCTAAGGAACATTTTTGTACCAACCTTTCGATGAATTATTTTTCCAAAACGGATTGGGAGTTATAAATAATCTATCAGTTGTAATATGGTTTGGTCTATGTGATAATATTTTATAAAACAATGTTACTGGGCATATGCTAGGGTTTTCAAGGTTTTTTATTAGCCATTTACTATCGCAGCACTTGTTTGAGCCACCTTGACATGTTTTTGAAAAAACTGTATTATATTCAATGCAGCCAATTGAATCACCATTATTTGATTTTTCTTCTTTAAAATAGTGTACTTTACAATTTGCGAAACCTCCTCGCCAAGCTAATTCATATGCAGCGATTTGAAAAAATCTTTTTAAAAGACCTATGGGACTATTTTCATCCCATATTAATTCCATTTTAACAATTTCACTTTCGGTTAATGCTATTGAACTATTTTTACGTTTTTCTGAATCACCTTGTGAGTTTTTTCGCTCAGAATAACTTGAATCACGGGATTCCTTAAATGCCAAATCAGTGAAAGGGTTGAAATTAACATTACATTATTCGAAATACATGCTTTGCAACATTTTCGCTGTTTTGTTCCACATTGTTTTCACCACGTATTCTTTATAATCTTTCCCATTGTGTTTCTTCATATTGAAGCCCCAGTCCATCAATATTCCTGCCACATTTTCCACTGACTGTTCGGTTTCCAAATTGGATTCTCGTTGTTTACAAAATTCGCTAAATTGATTCCAAATGGAGGAATGACTTTTTTTGTATTTTCTGGAGTTGATTTTTCAATCTCCCTTATTATTTCTGCCTTGCTTATATTCCCAAATCTCGACATACTTACTGGAATACTATTTGCTGTTTAATTCTGTTTTTGACATTTACAATTGTCAAACTGATGCGTCGGGCAACGCTTGATAAACGAACGATAAATGCTAGCGTTGCTACGGTAACGTAATTTATACGATTATTTTATCCACTTGCATTTCTGTTCCTTCCTATTTTGCCGATAGTAAACTACGATTTTTGTACCCACAAATGGGAATTATTATACGTGAGTGGAATTGTCCAGATAGAAGTTTGTGAACATTATGCCAAGCTGGATGCCAGCAATGTGGACCAGAAAAGGACCTCGCACCGCATCAATGGGAAATTGCCTTTTGGTGAATATGCTCGAATTTTCCATATATCTTGCAGAACTCGTGATGCTGATCATATGTCTCCATTGTACCTCCGCTCTAAATTTAACGGTTTAGATTATATAGGGTGCTAAAAATATCTTTTCCAAAATTTCAAATGGCCATTGTGAAGAGACTTTCTCAAATATATAAACCAAATCGAGTATACATCGATTGTTCACATGGCCAATTTGAATACACTATAGAAAACGATGATTTCTGCACGTACAGACGATGTACAGGGTGAGTACAAAGATAGCAGGTTTTTCAGTGATTTCCAAAAAATCTAGCGATGGAATTTCATTCATTTTTAGATATTTTGTAGGATACCAATATCAATTGCAATTGATGGATATAAGCATCTTCTGAATTGAACACACATATTTATCATGTATTCCTCATGAAATTGCCCTAGACCTGCTTATTGATATATACAATTGCCTGAAATTCCGGAAAAGTTGGTTACAAATTCGATCGAGTGTCCTTCACTGATGATTTCCTTGAAGTAGTTATGATTGATATTGATGTCTTTGAAGCATTTTCAGAAATACATTCTGTTCGACACACATCTGCCGAAATATTTTAAACAATATTATTAGTAAATGAAACTTTATCTACCACGATTAGTGGAACAACTCGAATGATGGTAGATGAATCTCGAGAAATATTGCCAATAATAGAAACAGAAACAATTATTTACAACAAAATAGGGAACAAAATATGCTCATATCCCATTGAGAAGACGTAAATATGGAATGGAATGTAATGTATAGGCTGCTGATGAAGAACGACAGGTAATCCAGAATTATTCAAGTTTCATTGTTCAGATGACATCCTGTTGGAAACCTTGAGCTCACCGTCGGACAACTGTCAATTGATCTCGATTGATGATGTATTATATTACCTAATTCAATATCAAAACTGTGGAATTCTTTGAACGGAAAAACATTATATAACCTGGTACCAATGAACTGAAACAAATGATGATGGTGATTTGTACGGTCCAAGTATCCATTGAAGTTTTTCACAGGTTTGCTGATATCCAAGTTTCACTGGAACCTCTTTTCAGAGCTTCCAGTGTATTTTCAATAACAGGAGTCTGATCCACTTAAGCCGCAGGAAAATTAATCTCGAGTTCCTTCATCTCTCAACGTTCGTGTTTCACATTCATCCTTTTGAATAATTTTTAGGAGTCTGGTGCATTCTCGAGTACATACTATATCCTTTATATCTCTGTCATGTAGTGTTTATCTACGCCACTGTGTAATCTCCTCCACCACTGGACTCCAAGTGAATGCTTTGGCCAGCAGCGTCCTCATACTTCAACCCAAAAATTCACGAAGTGTGAGCTCAAGAACTGTCAGGAGTTACTGGAAGGAACGGGGGGAAAGAACTACTAGAGACTCGAAAGAAAGTTTTATTTGTTGATATTGACGAGATTATACAGTACAATATTATCCCATATGACGAATTTGTATAACCCAATTCCTATACAGAAAAGTGGGAATCAGAACCTATATAAACACAGTCCAACAATCGAAGAGTAAAACCAAGCTCCTCTCCTAGCTTTATTCGGAGCACTTCTGTAACTGGTTAAATCGTTCTTGTAGTCATACAACTCCCAGATTTATTGGCACTGAATATTCTTCCCAGCTTGTTCTCTTAACATTGCAAGTTCAGCGTTTTGATAGGAGCACGATCCTGGTGGAGGTTTTTGTGATACAGGGACAGTTGTTGTTGAACCCAGAGATGAACTACTCCTGTGTCAGCTTAGTCCTCTGGTCTCCATCATCTGTATCCCTGTTAGTTTTTGTATTGAATCTGCACTGTATACACTCACCAATCAATTTCCCCTATTATCCCCCTTCGTTTTTCTCTTGATGATCTAAATTTTGTTTGGAATATTTAAGTTTGTATTCCAACTTTATTTAGTTTTCTGTATAGATCTTGAATTTTCAGGAACAATCCAACTTCAACGGCTTCTATCAATGATTTTAATATCCTCTCACAAGTTTTAATCTCCCCCAGTATTATTTTACCAGCTATCGGCATTATCAGTACAGCTGCTAGTGTGATACATGCTTTAGTAGAATTCTTTACGTTTGCGCTGATAAGATTCGGACGATCTTCTTTATTTACCTAGTTTTGTGGGTGTTTTGTGTTATTTTCTTCGTAATTTATGGCTTATATGTTGGAGACAATTATAATTGTTCGCACTAGCCGATGTACTGAAATTATAAGGACAGGTTTTGACTTTCAGAGTAAAGAACAATCACAGTCACTTGTCAAGGCTATCACACACCCTATTAGAAATATATATATATATATATATATATATATATATATATATATATATGGATATATATATATATCCAATTATATTTTCAGGACTCCGACTACAGGATGGAAGCGAAATAATAATTACAATTCATATACGTTTCAAAACGTAAATCAACTTTGACGTAGTTAATCCCTAATTACGTTCAGAGTATTACTTTACGTTACCTCGCAAAATGGTTTATGCAATTTAGGAAGATAGCATAGCAAGGGTCCATTTGGCTTTCGTAGAAATGAAAATGAATTAACAAAAATATTAAAATAACTCGCTTGAAAATAACAAAAATTGCATCAGCCGGGCGCCCCGCGTGGCAGGCCAGCATTGTACCCTGAACCAAGGATGCCTTTTATCATTTCTTTAGCTCACAGCGACCAATCTAAAACGAAGCCAGCACTATGTATACCATAGTCCTCTCCTTGTCCCTCTCTGGTCAAGTACAGGTTTTTTGTACTTTTTGCGCCAGAAACGTTTTGTTTGAAACATTTTGAAACCTCACATCAGAACGTTCCATTCAACCTTGAAATTTTTCTTTCATCGCGCCAAACAAAATTTCACAGAAAATCGTGTGACATTTATCACTATGAAACTAATTGCATGGGTTGTCTCTTCAGGACATTCCTTTGGTTTGAGGCAAATCAGGCGAATAGCCATCATATTACCTGCCTGAAAAGTACACTTCATTATCCAAGATAATCAATGATCATAAATCATTTCCACCCATTGAGAATTCATGCTTGAGTTGAATCCATAACGGTTATTTGGTTCTTTCAAATATATTTTTGGAAGTGTGTTTTGTACTTACCGGTACACTCAAAGCTGGTAGGATTCCCGAAACAATTTTCCCCGTCAGAACACCGGCACCTTTCTGAAAAATTAATAAATTAATGGATATCATATCGTACATACGGGTTACCATGAAATGATTTTCAGGAATAATTCCATTTCAATTCATTTTTAACCGACGAAACCAAAAAGGAGGAGGTTCTCTAGCCGACGCGTATATTTTTTTTTTATGTATGACCACGCATAACTTTTTAATGAGACGTCCGATTCCGATAATTTTTTCTTCAGTGGATAGGGTATATTTCGAAGTTGGTCCCTATTGAAATCCACCCTTAAGGGTAGCAAAATGAAGGATATTGATCACTCACCCTCTGAATTCTGGTCCGTTAACCGATTCTATCAGGCATAACTTTGTACTGGGTTCTTCGATTTAGATGATCCTTTTTTTGTTAGATAGGGTATACCTCATAGTTGACCATATTTGGATTTCAAGTGGACTAATCCACCCTCACGGGTAGAAAAATAGGAAATAATTCATTCTTCACTTGTGAAGATTGGCACACATATGTAGTTGACAATGACAGATCGCTATTGTCATTATTTTTGTTCTACATCCGTCACAATCATTATATTCTATGAGAGGATGGGATGATATACAAAGTTATGAAATAAACTAACCAGAACAACAAAAATAGTTCATATTTCAACAAATAGTAAAAGTAGATAATCATATTATTTAACTGGGAATAGTTGAAGTAAGGTGGGTAAGTAAGTATTTTGGAAGTAATAAAAAAACAAGTAGGTAGAAATAAGTAGATTTCAGCCACAAAAAATGGAAAAATAAAAACTTTTTAACAAAAAATTGAACCGACGAAATACGGAACTGAAAATTAAAAAATGAACTAAACCTTCTTAGTCTCAATAACTAAGCTCCTAAACTAATGAAAGTAACCAATTTTGAGTCGGCGCCAAACGAACAATCAACGAAGATGATTAAATTACTTCAAAAAAATTATCAGAATGTCACCGCGCTTCTCGATCCATTATTTTACGCTTAACCTAATCCATTTGCATGTTTGTTTGGCGCCGACTCAAAATTAGTTACTTACATTATAGTCTAAGAGCCAGTGAACGGCAGACCACACATAATTTAGGAAAGCCTAAAATTTCCTCAGTGAGTCTGTTATACCTACCCATGAGGTGGGAGCTAGCTTAGCGCGGTCGCGGTGGCCTCAGCTACACTCAGGTGCGACAGGTGTGATAATTCAATGATGAAAACTGCCGTTCATATATGTCAAAATATACTATTATAGCCATTTGAAAAAAAATGTCAAAAGTATTTTAGGAAACTTGAAATTTATATATATTATTTTTTTAAGTTTCAAAACCTTATACTTCTGAAGGCAGACCTTCACGTCGGTTCCTTCGACCTGGCAGACCGTAAAATCTTTCTCCTCCGCGAGTATACCTGGGTGTAGTAGTTACGTTGTATATGGAATAAAAGGATATTTTTTATACATGATCAGCAGCTCAAAGATTTGTGTACAAAGTATGCTACATATGAAGAAAAAACAGTCACCGGTGAATTCGGGAAAACGGCTCAATTTCATATGATATACATGCATTTTCTGACTCTGAGTAAGGGTATTAGGATTGGAGATTTTGAGCTGTTTAAGAATGTTTTACCAAAAATTACCAACTTATTTTTCGCTTGTAACCATCAAAATTATGCCAGATGGACTGTCAAATATCATTATAGTCTGATGAAAGTGGCTGAAACTCACCCAGGATTGGAAGAAGAGTTTAAACATGGATTCTTCAGGATAAAACGGACTGCAAAACCATTTTCAAGACAACCTGTAGATTTGACTTTGGAGCAAACGATTAACGCTGATGCCGCTAGAAGACTTACCGGAATTGTACACTTAACCGATTCAATTTCAGCTCGTCAACGTTGGGCAAGGAGCCATGACATTCGCTCTACTGTAACAACTAACGTTTTGGAGGAAGTAGGACTTGGGAAAAACCAGGATATTTCTGCCGAATTACAGCCATCAAATATTAAAAAAAGCACAGAACAACTGGAAAATTTCATCAAGTCTTTTGATCAGAATATCAACCCACTCAGTCATGACTTACCTATGGATCAGTTATTCAACATTGCATCTGGAAAAGCTGCTTCGATTAAAGTTGAAAAGTTCTTCCTCTATATTGAGGAAATTGGTAAAGATCAACGAGAAAAATTTATAACTGAGTGCTCATTGGACGTTTCTCGATTCAACCGAACGATAAAAAAAACATCTATTGGCAATTTTTCCAGCCAAATTGAAAAAAAAAATGTTAAAATTGGCGGAAAAAACAAAAAAAATAAGATCCAACGGGATTCATTTGGTCGCATGTTGGGGATTTCAATGGATCATAAAATCGATGTCCCACGAATTTTATCATACCCTATCACTCCTGTTCCTCTTGCGTTATGCCATTTAGACGGAACGATCTATGAGACCGACGAATCAGCTCTTGCCAAATGTCTAGAAACTAAAATTGATCATAACCCACCAGGCTACTCGGATATTTACTTGATAGACGGATTTTTTATACTTCATGCGATGAAAGAAATTCCGAAAACGTTTGAAAGCATTTCCAAGAGATTCTTGCAAATGATAACTGAAAATCCTGCAAATAGAATCGATGTAATATTCGAAAAGTATTGGCATCCCTCGATAGAAGATCACGAGCGACAACTGCGAAAAGAGGCGCCAATTACTGGGCCTGATCAAGTGGGCCAACAGATTCTTCAGAAGAACTGAAGAACACAAACTTCAAAGAAGATTTAATTGATTTTTTTTTAACTCATTGGACAAATGATGAAATTGCTCCTCTTATTGGCAATAAATTGATTCACCTTAATTTCCGAACTTGTCGATCGTACAAAACAAATAGTGGAAAAGTTGAATCAACTATTATTGGAGATCTTAGTTGCGACTTGCATGAAGAGGCTGATACTAAAATTATTTACCATGCATCTAACATCGTTGACCAATCTCATGTTGTCATTAGAGCCAGTGATACTGATGTATTAATAATTATGCTCGCTAATATGAAGAATTTAAAAAATGCTTCTTCCCATATTTCGATGCTTATCGGAACTGGTAATCATGAAAGACTCATTGACATCACCAAAATATATGAAGAACTGTGTGAATTATTCGTAAAAAGCTTGTGTGGATTCCATGCATTTACCGGATCGGACTTCAATCCAGCTTTTTTTAACAAAGGAAAGAAGAGACCTTTCGGCTTATTGAAAAAATGTGTGGAATTTCAACAAGCTTTTGCATATCTTGGTGATCCAAATTTAACAGAAGAGCATTTACAAAGTTTGTTCGACATCATTCAAAAGTTTACTTGCCAAATGTATGGTGCAAAAAAATCACTGGACGTGGATGATGGGAGATTCCAGCTTTTCGTCAGTAGCTACAAAGCTACTGATGTGAAAGAAAATTTCACAAAAAAGGTCAAAAGTTTCCTCCTTGTAAAAGCGAGTTATTTCAACAGTTTCTGAGAGCTCATTATATTTCAAGCATTTGGAATAATGCTTCTCAAAAACAACCAACAACGTTGACTCCACTTGAGTATGGTTGGGTAGAGGAAGAAAACTCCTACATGTCTAAATGGTTTGAGGGGGATCAACTGCCATGTCTAGTCAGTGACTTGATTGATGATTCTCAAGGTAATCATATAGTTATAAAATTGACTTTAAATAAGAGACCCGATTTGCTAACTTCAATTTTACTTTACAGAAACTGAAAAAGCAGATGATGAAATTCATTCTCATGATGGAGACGATGATTCAGAAGATGATACTGAAGTATGAAGAGAAAATAGAGATAAAAATATAATTTTTCTATATTTTGATAATGTTTTCAATAATTTTTTTTTTTAATTACTATTTTTTTAATTAATTTTTTAAATTCATATTTGTGTTCAAGAGTTAAAAAATAAAAATAATTATGTCACTAATATTTCCATAATATCATTATTATCCTCTAAAATTTAATATTGGTTCGTGATGACCCATTGTCCCCATAATCCATTCAAAGACAGTGAGTACGTTCATTTATTTATATAACTCATATTATTTCTAAGATTGATAGTAGTTCATGAAATAGTTAGCTGATTTGATACCGTAACAAGTAGTTCTATATATTTTTATACTTGCGGAGGAGAAAAATTTTACGGTCTGTCAGGTCGAAGGAACCGACCTAAAGGTCTGCCTTCAGAAGTATAGGTTTTGAAACTTTAAAGAATAATATATATGAATTTCAAGTTTCCTAAAATACTTTTGAATAATTTTTTTTTTATTATCAAAATGTCTGTTACTACTTTAGAACCGTGATAATCGTCTGCCGTTTTTTTTTAATAGCTATAATAGTATATTCCGACATATATAAACGGCAGCTTTCCTGAAATACTCTTTAGATCATTAAATTATCACACCTGTCGCACCTGAGTGTAGCTGAGGCCACCGCGACCGCACTTAGCTAGCTTAACAGACACACTGAGGAAATTTTGGGCTTTCCTAAATTATGTGTGGTCTGCCGTTCACTGGCTCTCAGACTATTAGTTTAGGAGCTTAGTTATTGAGACTAAGGAGGTTCATTTTATTTTTTACTTTTCAGTTCCGTATTTCGTCGGTTTAACTTTTTGTTAAAAAGTTTATATTTTTTAGTTTTTTGTGGCTGAAATCTACTTATTACTACCCACTTGTTTTTTTATTACTTCCAAAATACTTACGTACCTACTTACTTTAACTATTACGAGTTAAATAATATGATAACCTACTTTTACTATTTGTTGTGATATAAATTATTGTTGTTGTTCTGTTAGAAACATTCTCAATGAGTAATCCTCAATAAATTCCGAATAAATAAAAGGAGCTGAACACAAAGGTTTTTCTGAAAATTGGAAAATCTTCGATAAAAATAAATTCATTTGTAATATCTAACAGAAATCAACTACTTCCCTGGCTGAAGTCACGCTGGATATCAAACTATAACTGATATATATTGTGAAAAGACAGTATTCCAAAATAAGAAATCTGAATGTGGAAATTTTCTTTCATTTTCATTCAGATAGGTATTTGATTTTCTATCTCAGTCTCAATTGAGAACTCACATAGATGAATGAGGCCAAGGAGTACTCACCAGAAACCACTTTTTATATTGATGCAATAGTGGCATGGCCTTCACTAGGTGTTCAATACATTTTTGTCGACCAAAATCTTTTTCAGGCTTTCACGATCATCAAGAAGACCAGAAGAAATGCGAAACTCATTTTCTAGTAAAAATTACACTTCGCAATGATATACGTGATATCTGGAAAGCAGTATTTGCTTGACAATAATAACCTATCATGAAGTCTGATAGATTGATTTTATTGGCATAATGTTCATATTTTCAAATTAATTGAAGGAAATATTTTGAATGTATACTAATAATTCAAAATAAACACTTATAATTGAGTAATGTTGATTATTCTTCAAGCAATCAATCTCGATTTTCATTTGGGATGATAACATTTGACAAACTGACGAAGGAGAGTCAATCATGTGACCTCAACAGCTATTAAAAAATGCCTCAACGGCTTACACCTAATATTTTTTATTAATAAAAAAAATTGTCGGTTATTCGATAACAGAACAAAAAGTTCATGTTGAGGTATGGAACAATTCCTCTCTATACACAGTTATTTGATTGCGGACTATATTGGTATAGACATAGACAAACTGGTAGCTGGAAAATTATTGGAAATTAAATTCTTCCTGAGTGTCCCATTCCGAAGCTGAAGTCAATAGGAAAAATATTATCTTTATATTTTCGAAAACATTTTCATATCCATCACTACAATAATTTTTCTCCAGTCATTTCGAAAAAACCCGTATACGATATGTTATAATATAATCATAAATTGCAATGATTTTTATAAAAATATTTTAAGTCTTCAGATTTGGTTGGAATTAACAGAAAAATAGGTCAATGGCGAAGTGTTCTTCCAGTAATAGAATTCATTAAAAAATATTAACGTTGCCCTGAATTCCCATTTCTGCTTCCTTATTTAGATCATGCTAATAACCCCAGAGGGTAACTAAATTTTTTAATTTGGCAAAGGAAATTAAATGAAAACAGCCCTACCGAATAATTCCTTTGAATTGTTTTCTGTTTGTTTTCGCCGTATGATATAGTCAGTAGTACTCCATAGAATATTAATTAATTTTCTCCGTAAAATCTCTGCCTTGGGAATTATCCGTCCATATGGTTGATTGCCTGACATGAGAGTTCGTGCATCTTTTCTCGCTCATTCTAACATATATATTTATCTCCTAACTTGAAATGTATCATCTCATCCCTAATGCAATTCTGAAAAGTTCTGTTTTTTTTCCAAATAAGTGTCGTTTTGTTAAAAATCAAATTGTGATACTGAACACGAATTTTAACTGAATGATTCAATTTTTACTTTGAACTCTATTCCAAATGGAATCAATATATTGTATTCCGATTTCTCATGTATTCATATAATTCTGTTTATACGTAGAAAGGTCCTTTGACAAAAACATGATTAAACATTCTTCAAATCACTGAAAAAGTAAAATATCAAATCCAAAGTAGGTACTTCCATACCGAAACTTGCAAGGCATTCATGGGTTTGAATTAATCATACTGTATAATGATTGCTTCTGTTTTTATGCTTTTCAATTTGTCATCATGACACTAACAAATATTGTCAGTCCTTGTCGAAGTGGTGGATCTCCTTATAGTCTAAGAGCCGGTGGGAGATCGACCTTCACCGATATGATAACTCGATGAGACATATTTTTATCAAATATAATTTATAAACAAATATGCCTATGATAACTTGCCTATCGAAAAGTGTTCATAGCTATTTTTAATTGAATTAATTTTAATAAATTTTCTTTCATCACCTTCACTCTTTTGATAACCGAATGAGTTTCATCTCAACTGATAGTTTTTGACACTCAGAATATGCCTAGGTAGGCTTGCCTACTTATTTCTGTGCATGGCTACCTGGCAAGCAGATGTGAACAGGTAAGTCAATATAGGTAACTACACCGATCTGTTAACCAATCGAAATTGATATCATAGGTAAGATAATTCAATTACAAAACCAATCGTATAGGCTTGCCTGCAAAAAATCGTACATAAAATATTATTGCCAAGCTATGAAGTCTCAGAATTTTAGCTATTTGATAGGTGCGAGAGACAAAGTAGAGCGTCCGAGGTCCGTGTGATAGAACAGGACAAAACATAGCAGCTGCACGCTACCTGACAGTTGAATGTATCCGAGTGCGCATGCTCGTGTACATGTGAGTGACAGTGACATCATTTATTCACACTCGACAGTAATTTTGAACTCTAATTCATTATAACTCTAATTTCAATCCTAATTTTTGTATTATTTCACATCATATATGAATATATATATATATATATATATATATATATATATATATATATATATATATATATAATATATATATTATATATATATATATATATATATATATATGTATATATATATATATATATATATATAAAAAAATAACTATGAATTTGAAATGAACTTTGTAGAAAGGATATTCCTTGAGGTTGCAGTCAAATTTAATGGCCAATGAGAAAAGAAAAACTCTTCCTTATTTAGTCAAGCTTTCGAAAATGTTTATTTCATTATCAAGACAGTAAGGTGAGGTTAAGTGGAGACAGCGATCTAATCACCATTTTGTGATTGAGGAAGTTTTCAAAATCATATCACTATGAAACACTACTAGTAATATATATAAAAATTGAACAATTGCAAACGCACATATTGTTTGAGAAACTTAATTTAAACAATTTAAAATTTGACAAGTACAAAAATTACCACATGGTTGAAGCATGACTGAAAAAGGAAAAAAATGATGAATTACTCATTGGCCATTAAATTTGACTGCAACCTCGAGGAATATTCTTTCTACAAAGTTCATTTCAAATTCATAGTTATTTTCAACTAGTCCAGTCATAGCATATTCTGTGTGATAAGAACTATCAGTTGAGGTGAAACTCATTCGGTTATCAAAAGAGTGATGAAAGAAAATTGATTAAAATTAATTCAATTAAAAATAGCTATGAACACTTTTCGATAGGATGGGCATATTTTTTTATGAACTATATTTAATAAAAAATATGTCTCATCGAGTTATCAGATCGGTGAAGGTCGACCTCCCACGGTCTCCTCTACTATTATCTAACTTATAGTTTTACCAACTATATTATTGAATTGTTGTTTGTTGTGTTTGCAACCATGAAGGTTATCTTGGTGAGGAAAACAAAATCAAGGGATATATATATATATATATATATATATATATATATATATATATATATATATAATCAATTGAAAATATTTCAGAAACTTTAATTCAGTTGATTCAATTGAAAGAGAAAGAGTCGATCATTTATAGAACCACAAACCATAGTTAGGTGTGAATATAATATTGGTTCTATGTTCTAATAAAGGTATGCTACATGTAGTTCAATTTCAGAGTTGTGGTTCACATTTCCACAATAACTGTCAGGTTGAATATTGTTCATTGCATAAGGAGATGCGCCCCAATTCGATGAACTATGAATGAAGGCTGGGGAATATCATTTCAACTCCATCCACAAAGTTGACAATATCATACACAGTGCTGCTAAATAATGAACTTAAACAAATAGTTTCAACTGGAGGGAGGTTACGAATAAAACTGTTTCTGACATCCAAAAAGCGTCAAGGAAAGAAATTCTATCTGAAAGAATTCAATCAACATTTAATTGAAATATATTTTTATCTTTGATTATACGGAGGTATATTCCATAGCCCATTTAACATTCGAAGCTACTTGTTATTAGTTTATGATATTTTGTTCGAATATTGTAATAGATTTAATTAAAAATAAATGTTCAATAACAATTTTACAAACTTTTCGTTTAGTGATGCATACACTCGTACAGGAACAATAATTTATATCGTACATTTATTGGTAGATAGTGTTTGGTTAGAAATCGAGTTTTGAGTTGAATACCGGTTATTGGGTATAGTGTTCATATTAATTTTTGTATGAAAATATTTCAATAACTTTTTGGGAAATAGAAGTAGGTATATAATATATGTCAGTTCAGAAGTTTCGAAAAAAAAACAATAGATTATACTCACTGGACCCGGTGGATTTGCTAAACCTTTGATAACTGCTCCCAATAGTCCTCCTACGAAAGCACCTACATCTGAACCTCCTTCTCCACCACCCCCCTGTAATTGACAGTTGAATATGAGGGGGAATTCAGAAGTCTGAGAATCACATTGACATAATTTACATTATTGTAACGAAACTGGGGTTCGTCTATCAGTGAACTACTCGACTAACTACTGTCCGTTTATTATTCTACACAATCACATCACGATAATAAATACCGCGCTTGACTTGCACTGGACTTTCTCATCTACAACTGTGCTTATACTCCAATAGATGAAGACCAATAACTCATCGAAGGTATAACTCTACATCGCTTTCGTACGATGCGCTTATATGGTTGTCCCAACACACGGAGGAACATTCGAGAATGGCCTCGATCATTCCGTATGTATCACAGCTACCTGCTCGGAGTTCGTTTAGATATAAATTTCAATCTCCTCGGCAGCGCGTAACAACAGCAGTGGCGCCATCTATTCGTAAGCCTGCTCTCTCTCTGGATTTCCATCGTCCCGATCGAAAGCCATCGGTTTATGATAGGGCTACAGTCTTTCCAGATGAACAAACTTCATCTTTGTCCCAGGGCTACGCTGAGTTCTGTGAATCACGTCGTTGATCTTCTCCATTTCGTACGGTCCTTCCCAAAGCGGTGTTAGTTTTGGAGATATACCTCCTTCTACGTGTATTGTAAGCCAAACCTGGACACCTTCTCTGATCTTACTAAATCAGCTTTCAAATCATAACGAACTTTCATCCTGTCTCTTGCCAGTATCAACCTCTTCCGGGGTGTTCCGTGGATTTTTGACATGCTGTCCCTCAGTTTGTCTGAGACTTGCACCTCAACCTCTTGTTTGCTTGGTTGTCCGAAGACCAAGTCACAATGCAATCGAAGTTTCCTTCCGAAGATGATGCTAGCCGATAAGAGCTTCGTTGAAAAGTGGACAGCTGCTCTGTATATCATCAGTAATTTTGATGTTTTTCCACTGCCTCCGAATGGTGTTTTCCCTTAGTCAGATTGAATCTTCCAACCATACCATCTGAAAGGGGGTGGAGCGCAGTAGATCTGGACTTGCTGATACCCATCAGCTCACAACTTTTCTTGAACAACTTCTACCCGAAATTATTTTCCCGCTGGAAATGTTACTCAATCGATATTCCAAAATTCTAAAACATATTGGCCATATTGCTATACTATTGTGGATGTCTCCTCATCTGAAATGGCATCGGCACTCTGGTCTGAAATGACATAGGCTTCTACCCATTTGCTGAAATAGTCCATGGCCACATAAAATGGTCCAGCTACGTCAATGGCATCCATTTTGTATATTTTTTCGGTACCTAGTTTTGGGATCTCTAGTAGCATCGCGCTCCGGAGAACTTCTGCACCAGCTTTCTACATCTTATATGCGTTTGCCCAATCACCTTGTCCAGAGTCTTCGTGATTCTCATTTAGCATCATGAATATCTGTCAAAACTCCACCTATTCCTTTTCCAGGTGAAACCAATTTGGAACTTGACGACTTCCCTTCAGCTGACTTTTCCATGGTAGATGTTTGGATTGGTTTCTTGGTCACGTCTCATGTGTGTCCAGTCATTCCCAGGTAACAGTTTCGTTTGTCTGATGCTGGCAACTCTTGAAATTGTTTCCGTACTTTGCTGAGATACTCCAGGTTGTGGTCTTCTGAACAAGACATCTACATCAAAATTTTATTGCTCCAGCCTATGTTGTATATTGGGATGGTCCGCTTTCACTAGATGATCCAGTCCTCGTCGGTGAGTAGAAACGTACGGGTGACCTCCAAGGCAATGAGGAGCGTGGTGGTAACCTCACCCTACAATATCTCTGGAAATATCCACTCCTTCCCCATCTGGAACACTTCCCTCTCGACGCTCTCCATGATCCTGTGCTCTCAGGTGAGTGGAATTACAGAGTTGTTCTTCGAAGTGATGACAACCGCAGGGATAACATCCTGGAATTCCTCCGGGAATGTCTGCTCCTACCACACCTGAGCAGTTTTCTCTTGGTTCTTTCGGCAAATCTATCCTCGTTGGTGTGTAGGAATATATGTGTGTTCTCCAAGGTGATAACAAAAAATTTGGTGGCAACCTCGCCCTGCAATTTCTTTGGAAATGTCCGCACCTGAAGCGGTTTTCTCCTGACTGATCGTTTGCGCTGTTATTCTTGGTTTCCAATTCATTCAGTATTCTGCTGAACATCTGTTTTCCAATTGGCAGTGTTCCTATCCTCAGCCCTGAGGCGTTGGAAGCTGCTTTCACTTCCAAAGGATGAACTAGAGCTTCTCTGCATTTTTCGAAGTGTGTTAATTCTAGGATCCTTTGTATTTCAATATATCTCAATCCATCAGTTGATACCAGCATCGCCAACTGTTTCTTGAAATCCCCCGGGGACTCTGGGTACGTGAGCGGAATCAGCCTTCGTACATATGCTGAACTGCACTGCACTGCAACTGTCCGATGTCCTCTGGGATTGTCTGTACCATTGCCAAAGCATACCCCCTCAAAAACAGTATTACTGCTGTGTCCTTTTTTCTGTCGTCCTATCTATTAGCAATTGCAGCCACTTCGAAATGACAACGATACAGAGACCATGGCGACTTTCGATGGTTTTACGGAATCGTGCGATGTGGCAATTCTGTTATAGTTGTCTGGAATCTTCGATGAAGCAATTGTCTTCTCTAATTCTTCTCGCACTGCACACACCTCTATCCTTGTTTCTTTTCGAACCATCAATACTTCTTCCTCTGCGTTTTTACGTATTTCACTGACTTCTTTCGTTACCGTCCATCGATTTCCAGACTGTATTGATTTCGTTCAATTCCTTAAGTTGCTGCTTGGTTCTCCAGACAAAGATTGCTTTCTGGTGTTCTTCCAGAATTTTCCTGCCACCGATTATTTTTCTCATGTTCTCCTATCCGCCGCCATCTCTAATCCTTTCTTCGACTATCCGCCTCTTCACGATATTCTTCCTATCTCTGTTCCCTTTTCTCGGCAAATTGCTGCTTGATCAGTTATATTATGAATTCGTCTCTCATTAAAATACTCGACTACTTATTGTACGTTTGTTACACTTCCCAATATAACACAATAATAATTCCGTGCTTGATACTGCACTACTATCTTCACAACTGTACTTGTACTCCAACAGAAATTGACAAATGACTCATCAAATGATTAACACTCAATCGCCCTCGTGCGATGCGCTTATAAAGTTGTCTCAACATACGGCAGTACATTCCAGAAAGGTCGGAGAACTTTCAAGAATGGCCTCGATCCTTCCGTATGTATCACAGCTACCTGCTTGTTGTTCGTTGACATCGGATATTCTAATCTTCTAGGCTGCGCGTGACAATAGACAGTGGCAATGTTTATTCGCAACAGTATCGTGAACTCAACAAAATACAGTTATTATTTGTATAACGATGAATTGATCTCTTTAGGCATTCATACTTATCAGATTTATGGATACTTACCCCAAAAAATCCCTGAAGAAGATCTGTCAGTCCTTGAAAATCATAGGTTCCATCAGGATTTTGCTAAAAATGATTTTTGAGAAATTATTGTTGCAGTTTTCGATTTGAATATAGTCAAATTCATCAATCCATCTCATTTTTATTTATTTTGATTTCACACCAATGGAGTGAAAGTTTCCACTTCCACTCCTCTGGTGAGGAATAATATAAGAATATTTTGATAAGAATGCTGTATGATTCACAGAATTTGAGTAGTGAACTGACAGTCACTGATTTTCACCAAATTGAGTACAAAACAGCAACACGTATTTCACCATACAAAAGCTTCTACAGGCGGAGATAATACTCAACAATGACAATTGCTGATTATCAGTTGTCATTGAGAAAATGACATTAGTGTCGTAGGAATACCCGATCTCACTACTGATTTTTTATCTTATTTATATACATTAATTCCCATTTTGCATAATGTTTTATTTATCTGTCTTGATGAGATTCCACTATTTTTATCAACGGATAATGGTTTACTTCTCGTAATGAAATCAAAAGTTCACATAATTCAACATTTGGAAAAAAAAACAATCACTAATCGGAGTAAAAGTTTGTTTTGAACTAATTCTCAATGGTTGGTGGATTACCACGAAGGTACGCCAATGTCACGCTTGCATCAGATAAATAGTTTTCCAGTCCTCTTGATAAAATAAACTGATTTATATAAAAAATAAACTCACCGTGCTCAAACTGCCTAGCAAACCCACGATAGCTTCTATATCTATACTTCCGTCAGGCTGGAATTGAAGGAATCAATCATATCTGGAATCATATCAAACCCAAATGTGAACTCCTTACCTTACTTAGGGTTCCAAGAAATGCCGATAAAAGTCCGGTCAACATATTCCCATTTCCTTCTTCACTATCGTCCTCTTGTGATTGATTATCTTTGTTTCGAAATTCAGGGTCATCTTCGGTTTCATTGAGCTCTTGCCTAGGATATCGGCTTGTCAAGTTCTTGTTGAACATCATGAACACTTCGTAATTGTCATTAGTTTCAGTTTGGTTTACATTTTCAGGAATAATTGTTGCCATATCTAGGTCAGGTGATTCTGTTAAATATGTTGTCATTTCATTCAATACTGTTGTGTTTGGTGTTTCTGACTGGAAAAAAAATTGTTATCATTTTAATTTTTCATAACTAATTCCAAAGCCTCTTTTGGAACAATGGATTAATGCGCAGTTCTAACTACTCAACACATTTTTTTGCAGACGGTAGTTTCTAATTGAAGCAATATACAGAATGTAGAGCGATGACAGCCAGTAACAAAGCAACGACATATATGAAGGACTGAATATCATGCCAGTAGTGAATTGTAAAAGTAAGTAATATAACAAGAGGGTAATCAGACAGAATGGTACTCATTATGTTTAGTTTCAGCATACACAACCACGAGAAAAAGGTGTGTGTTTGTAACAGTAACCCAAAGGAAAATAGAGAATATAACCGGAGAGAAGAGTGCTGGGATCCTGCAATAACATAACAATAGAAAAAATAATGTGCAGTATTTATCCTCCTAATATTCGAAACTCCTCACAGCCAGCATTGGTATCAATGTAAGCTGCCTGCTATGTCTACTTATTGATTTCTGTCTTCTGAATCCAGCTTCATTCATGTCTCCCACCCTCACTCTTGCAGAGCACTTTCTTTGACGTATTCTCCAAATCCAATCTTTTGTTATGTTCATTATTCAAGCTGTTACTCTCAATTATTTTTTCCAATCACAAAATCATTCAATATTAAATAGAGATGTTTCTTCTATATGGGTTGATTGAATTAAAAATATTTTTCCTACTTTGAGTTTTTTGTTTGAATTACATATTTTGTTGACCAAGTTGTATCATCCAGTTCTCTCAGGAATTTGAGCCAATCAAACCAAACTTCAAAATTTGTTGCGTAACTACCAAACATTCTGGAGTGTCTGTGAGTTCTGGGATCTGCCCCATTTTCAAATTTCCCGCATTTTACTCCATGTCTAAATTCAGTATGATACTGTATTCGAATCGGTCCAATAGTACTTTTCAACGACTTTTATGTCAATTTATTTCTTCACAAGTTGTCCGCGTGGAATCTTGATTTTTTTTCCTGTTTTCCTCTGTGTTGTTCTATCTAGCTCAAGCCTGTGGCTTTGTCCGCGTGAGTTTCAGGAATCTACTCATTCTCAACCCCTATTCAACATTCTTAGGGAATGCATTTCTGAAAATTATTTCCTAGCTCACCAACGTTATATCAGGCACTCCTTTGTCAAATTTCATGCTTCTAGACCCACCGGTTTGAGCTGTGTGTTGTCTGTTCTCAGTCAGTCAGTGTTGAGTTTCATCAAGTAGAAAAAGCTTTGGCGGAAATCAGTAAAACATTGATATTGTTACAAAATGCGTTACCTACATTTTGTAACAATATCAATGTTTTACTGATTTCCGCCAAAGCTAGAGTGTACCCTGTGTATTGCAAGACGATTGACCTGAATTCTCCCGATGACGTCATGGTTCAGATGTTTCGAGAACAGCTCGAATGTTCGAGAACAAAGAAGGAGGGTATGTAGGTGGTGCGAGTTACCTACGCAGCAGTAAGTCTTGTGAATATTGTGCAGAGAAACAATGTAGTTTAAGGTGAAGTGCAGTTGAGTTGTGAACAAGTATTGAATTGAGTTTTGTTTGGAACTGAAATAAAACGGACATTAAAGTTCATCGTGAGTTTCAATAAACGGACCCTGGTTTAATACGATATCGTTCTCCACAATGACACTGGTATACAGGGTGTCCCAAACTCGATGGCATATTAGACGTTTCTGGAGTACAGAACACAAGATTTTTTTGAAAATTTTATTTTTTGGATAATTAGTTTTGCTCTATCGATCTAAAATATTTCCAGCACTGAGGCGTTGCCGCTCATATTGAAAAGTAGCAACAAGTTTGATATTTTGAATTTGCGATCATTTTTGTATGATACTTTCCTATACCTATCCCAGAAGGTTTTCAAGAAATTCATTGATTTCCTTATTATTTGTACAGAACATAGCTTCAATTAAATGTTTTTACTGCGGTATTTGGACTCGTATAAAGCTGAAATTTTGGGTGTAGTTCACCAATGTTCTATCCATTTGTTAAGTCTAGGAGAATTTTTTATCCATCATACAGGGTCGTTCAAAATTCGTGATTTTTTCGATTGATACAAAAATGGAGAAATGTACCTTTTTAAATGCAACACGCTATATATTATCAAATATCATAAGAGACAATTGGAGTTCCTTTCAAATTATGTATCATGTCCTATACTCAAAGTTTCTATAAAAATCAGATTATTTTGCCATATTTTGTATTATATGTCATGGAATACGACATTATGAAAATTTGACAATTAGTGATCAATAATGAAACGTTTACCAAAAATTTGATCAGAAAATAATCAAAATGGAAGGCAATAACTATTCAAACGAAGTTTTGATGAAATTGTTTATCTTCATGGTCAATATGATTGAATTATAGCGGGTACATGCAGAAGGTTCTGTAGTGTATGATTGATAAGATGACGACCTGATTGTACAAAAAATGATTAATATACAGGGTACTCCAAACTCGATGGCCTATTGGATGTTTCGGGAGATCTGAGATATAAATACTCGAAATTTTGTATGCGACAATAAGAGACTGCGATATAGCTCAAGGTTGCAGTGTTGCCCCATGTACTTCTAACTAATATCAACTTACGAATTTCAAATGGAACACCCAGTAATTCCGTTTCTGGATTCTACTGACAAATAGAAATAACTTTTACTGAACATGTTGTATACCTACCTATCCATACTGTTTATTGAATATTGATAATTTTGTGTTTTGGACCAAAATGGGACCAACTTGAAATAATAAAAAAAATATCTCAATAAGATTTTGAAATAGATAAAAAAAAAGATAAATTTGGGAGTGTCTGAAACTGAAATGATATATACAGGATGATCTAAAAAACCTCAAACCTTTCTCCAAATTTTCCTGAGATATTTTTTCAATTATTCTTTGCTGAAACTAAATTGCATTATCTGAGAGTGAGAACAAAAAAAACTCGAGTTCCAGCTGTATCTCCAAAAGTATGAACATTTTGAAGCGAATCAATCCAGATTGATTTGATTTTTCAATCAGATCATTTCAATTGGGTAATATTACATATTTCGATTTGTTATACTGGGAAATGAAAATGGTATTAGTATGCCGCGACCAGAAAAGAGCAAAGCAATCTCTTAGTTTGACAAGCAGGGATTTCTATGGTTTTTCTGTCAAAATTGATGATAATATATATCCAAAAGCAGATAGTTTAAATTGTTTTAATAAAAGCTTGTTCCGTTTGAAAAAAATTACTTTTCACCATTTTTTTATCTATCGGAAAAATCACAAATTTTGAATGACCCTGTTTAATGAAGAACGACTTCCCTCAGACATAACTAACGCACATAACATTGGTAAACTACTCTCACAATTTTAGCTTTGTACGAGTCCAAATACCGTAGTAATAAACATTTAATTGAAGCTATATTTTGCACAAAATGTAGGGAAATCAATGAATTTCTCGAAAACCGCTTGGGATAGGTATAGAGGAGTGATATACAAAAATGATTAGGAAGCAACAGCAAAGCAAAAATGCAATAAAATACAGGGTGTCTCATCAAAATTATCAAAGTTGTTGCTACTTTTCGAAATAAGCGGCAACGTCGCAGCGCTGAAAACATTTCAGATCGATGAAGCGGAACTATTTACCCAGAAACCCAAATTTTCAAAATCATCCTGCGTCCCGCTCTCCAGAAACGTCTAAAAGGCCATTGAGTTTCGGACCCCCTATATACTAACAGGAAAGCTTTTTTGAACTACAGCGAACGTAACAAGTTCTATTTTTCGAACTTCGAGGATTCCTGGTGGAAAACAGTTTCGTCTCCAGTATCATCCTGAGAAATTTGTCCTCTCTTTTGCTCTCTATAGTTTATCCCCGAAGTTTTATGGGTCCCAGTCCTAGTCTAGTCTAGTCCAGTTTACGTCTTCTAATGAATGTATCTACGTTGGCTTTTGGAGGCTTGATGTTCAATCCTTCCAATTCGACCATCTTGTTACCAAGTTCAGGGCCTCTTGCATGTGATCCCTAACAGTGGTGTTGAATTTACCCTACCATGTCGTCAACATATCCGAGCGTTTTATGACTTTTTTTTTCCAGACACCCCAGTAGTCTGTCTATGACCTGATTCGACGGGTGTTTGGTCTTGGTGGACTACTGGGGTGTCTGAGAGAAGATGGTCATAACTGACAAGTTCACAGATAGTTGAAGGTATAGTTATTGTATACCGGGTGTGGTATTCTTCAGACAAGTCATGTTTCCCAGAGTTCTGAGGGTATGGGCTCCAAACTTGGCAAGAGTGTGGAATTCGACAATTCTTTCAATATTTCGTATTCCCCATCACTTTCGGTTTAACCAAAAACGACCCCAATTTGGATATTCCAAATCAAACACCGAGTATTTTTTGCCTTTTTTGGATTCCCGGGACGATTCTGAGTACGATCTCATAGTTTTGAGAAGAAAACTTGGTACATTCGATTTTCCAGGAGCATTTTTATTTCCGCATCTAGAGGACATTTCAACCAATTAGATGGACAGATTCATCAAAGACCCAACTGAATAATACAAATACAAATACTTTATTTCCTTAGACTATCACAAGCATGGAAATCGTCAGTTATGAATATAAAAAATACAGTACACTTTGAATTAAAGTTATATAAGAAGAACTAACGAAAAGTCACACTTATATACAGAAATCACAAACATTTAGTTAGCATGGTATAAACAAAATATTGAACTATTGATAATATCATGTTCCTAGTTCCGCTTGGAAATATTCATCTAGAGAATAGAATGTCGTTTCGAGAACCACTTTTTTCATAAATTTTTTTAAGATTCCAAGCTGGTTATTTTTTAAATTGATATTGGGAGTATGATATGAGGCCCGTTAGAAAGCTTCAGAAATATCAGAAACTTCATTGATTTGAACATCGTTTTCAGTTTCAAAATGCTTCGGTGAATATTCTGCAATATTATTTGATGGCGTATTTTGTTCAATTATATCTCAGGAGACTCTCGAATTATTTTCTGCATTGATTTCTCTGCTGAGGTATATTTTTTTCGTCTGGTCAATTTTTGTTCCTTGGTTACTCAAGAAAAACTTGTATTGTTATATTATTATATGAAATATTATAAATATCACGAATGAATATGCCTTCGTTGATGATTTCGTTTGTTATTCAAGGTTTTTTATTGTTGATTTGTTCGCTACGTATTTTTTGAGACTGCACTGGAAAAGATTGATCAAATGATTCAAGGAATATATCATAAAATTTTGATAATTTGGTATTACAGTTATCATTTCCAAAGTATCAAAATTCTCAATTCTGGTCATAACTGACAATATTCTGACTAAAACAATGTGTCTTGTTCGCTTGTCACAAATTTAAATAATTTCTAGACCCTTTTTAGCTCGATTACATAGATTATTCTATGAATAGAACTGGCAGTGAAACTAAATAATTATATTTGTCGACGAAGTATAAACCTTCTCCAGCTTGATTACATAGACTTTTTCACGCACTTTTCAAAAGAACCGATCGAGAGCTCTAGTCAAGTTCGGATTATCGATAACACCAAACTTGACTCTTGACTCTGATTGGCCTGTCAATTTCGGTGTTTTCAATTTTATGTATGTCACAGTCAAACGTCAAATATAAATGATTACGCTGAGCACGCATTCGAAAATGAGCAGATTTGGGATGAGTTCCATCGAATTAATCAACTGAAAAATTTATGAAAATGTACCGAAAAATACAAAGAAATCAAAGGAGTACGTTTGGAAGCGATTTACTAGAGTTTGCGATGAACGAAAATACCTATTAGATGAAGCAACTCCTGTCGAAAGACCAGCTGTTATATTCAAGGACTGGGGCTTTACAAGGAATGTATCGTAAATACGATCTAGAACACGACTGCTAAATTATTACAAGAAAAATATCATAATGAATATGGACGGAGTTTCAACCCATTCAAAGATATCATTTTTCAATCGTCAAGAAATGCACGAGATACAAAACGAAGGTTGCTAGGTAACGCACAGAAACGAAAAATCAGTTCGGCACCGTTGACCCATGAAGAACATCAAGCGATATGTACACAACAGGACTCCAGAAGAAATTTTTCCATATCGCGATGGTAGAGCTTGCTTGGAGAGGAGGTGAAGCTGCATATTGCTTGTTAAAATAAGGGTAGAATCGATTATAACACAGTTTTTTCAAAAACTTGCCAAGGAGGTGGTCAGCGATGTCAACTGAGTTGCTTGAAAAAAACACCTCAGCAACTCAGTTTCGTTACGAAATGAATCGACAGACTTCTCGCGAAAATTCAATCGCTTGTGGTATTACTACTGATAATTCTATGAATAGAACTGGCAGTGGAATTGATTAGTTGCCGACGAAATATAAACGAATATCAAATGGTATTATGAACAACACGAATGAACAAATCTCATACGAAGAAAGCACACAAGGCAAACATAATTTCGAATAACTGAAAAGTAAAAGTATGGTGTGTCCTCTGATATTCGCAGAGTCGCTTTGTTTTGGAAATATAGGGCGATGAAGGTTTTTTAAATTACACTCATTACAATAACTTATCCGCTCTCTCATATACTCAGATACAGGACATTCAACTCTTGGGATCGAACTGGCCATAAGTGAGGTGTCAACTTCGACAAATCAACTGATTTTTATTTCTCATTACCAATGGGATAGGCTCTAGAGAGAAAGAGAGAGAGAGAGAGAGAGAGAGAGAAATATACTTTATTGTCAAAGAATAAACATATTCTTATCGACAAAGTTAAAAATACTAATTTTCTACAATAATTGTGGGTAAATAATATAAAAATCAATTACAGTAACTACACATTAATGAAGTAGTATGTCAGATGCGCTTAAAAACGTATTTGTCATCATTACACAAGAGTATAAAACATTTTTAAATAAATAAACACATACGATACAAACAAATTTCAACATATAAAACACACATATATAGCTGTACAATTGAACGAAACTGCATACACCACCAATTCTCTGAATAGTACTCTTCCAAATTATAGTAAGCTCCCTCGAATAATACATCTTCAACAGACTTATTTTTCAGAAGAGTCAATACACTTCATGTGTAGAGGTAGGTGATTATATATTTTCATGCCTCCATATATAATTGATTTCCTGGTCAAAGTCGAGGAGGGTATAGGGAGGGGTAGATTCAGATTATTTATCCTACGTGTTCTGTGATGAATCTGATGACTTGCTAAATTATCACGGTTTTTAAAAACTAAACACACGGTTTCTAATATAAATAAAGAAGATAGAGTGAGTATTATCTCAGAGACAAATGGCAGTTTGCACGAATGTTCGGGAGATACCCTACAGAGGTATCTTAATGCTCGCTTTTGCAAAATGAATATGTTATTGAGCCTTTCTTGGCTGCACATGCCCCAGAAGGCAATTCCGTATCTGAGGTGAGACTCCACGAGGGCCTAATGAACTATTTTTGCTGTTTCAGAACCAATCTCGCTTGTGGCCATTTTTACGGCATAACATCCTGAGGCCAGTTTTTTACTAAGGAACAGAATGTGCTCTTGAAATTTCAGTTCGTTGTCAATTATTAGGTCAAGAAATTTGGTGTTGTGTTCACGATCTAGTGTATCATGGCCAATAGTTATACCTTCAATGTCACACTTGAATGAGAGTAATTTGGTCTTGTTGATATTCAATGCTAGCAAATTACAGTCGCAGAATTCCTGAATTTTTTCTAAATCGTTCTGGATATTTTTCTTCATTACTGAAATATCTTTTCCGTGCCACAAAATGGTATCATCAGCAAAGTGAGTGAACTTGCGTTGAACATTAAGAAGCGCCAGATCATTCAGGTATAACAAAAAGAGTACTGGTCCCAAAACTGACCCCTGTGGAACGCCGTAGTTAATGTTTCCGCATAATGAGGAATTCTGTCCGATGAATACTTTTTGCGTCCGGTTCGTCAAATGAGACTGGAATTGTCAAAAGATAAAATATCCCAAAAATATTCCAGAAATCACCTCTCAGCTTTTTTTCGCAATATGTGTTTTTATCGAAAAACTGTTATCGTCCTCCATCTTCGAAAGAAGCGAATTTCCGAAAATCATCGGGGGTTTAAATATCAATGAAATAACCTAGAAAAAGTTATTTCGAACACTTCTTGCCAATTTGATAGCTTCACTTCCGAAATTTAGGTAATAACACATTGTTATTACCCAAAAACATTTATCGCTCTGTATATTCGATATGAAGCAGATTCCAGAAAGTGATCATGGGGCAGAATATTCCTAAGATAATCCAGAAATTCACCCCTCGACCTTTTGCAGTATGTTTACCGAACACCCTGTATATCGATATGAAACCTGAACATATTTTTAGTTTCTGGGGAGAATTATCAAAAATATGCTTATGGTTCTGTCTCAATATGTGTAGTGGAGACGTTCACAATAGGTAGTATCTTATTGAATCTATTATTTTTTTCACAAAAGGGGAAATGCTTACATTATTATCAAGTTAGAATCTTTTTGAAGGAACATATGTGATAGAATCTGGCGTAGATGATAGCATATTCATGATTATTAAAGTAACAGGCATAGACATGAATGATGAAAAAAAAAATGAAAATAAATCGGAGATATCCCACGAAGAAAACTTGTTGTGGGCATTCCTAACCTTTATATTAATATCTTGCCAATAAATCGAGTCAAATGAATGAATACATGCTGAATGAATGAAATGAGTATAAAATATACAAATATATGAATTAAAAACATGTAAAATAAGTAAATCCAAACATGTAAAATGAGTAAATGTAAAGATGAAAAATTTTAAAATTGTGTAAATGTAAAAATGTATAGCTACAAAATGCCACTACCATAAATAAATATAAAGTAATCCAATAATAATTGAAAATCGATAAATATACAATAAAATACAATAACAAAGTAAAATACAGAAAATACAAAAAACTATGTAAAAGAGAAATAATGAAAAATAATTAACAAAAATTTTGATTGCTACCAACATAATTGACTTCGGCTATGATGAATGATGAATCATACGGAAATATTGATAATTTTCACCATGTTTTCTAGAGACAAAACTTGCAACCAAACTTTAATTTTTTTTTTTGTAAAGAGAAGTATTATTTATATCTCTGATGGTCTGTGGAACCTGAACAGTTTTGGGGCTGTGTAGTAGAATGACTTCTGACCAATCGTTTTTGTAGTCTTTACTATAAAAAACTCCTTCTTTTGTTTGTGTCTTGTGTTATGTTCATGTTTTATGTATTTTAATTCTTTTCTATTTCCATTTTGTAAGCAGAGAATCTTATAAAAATAAAGTTTTTTCAGTTCGAGAATAGTTATCTCTTTGAATAGTTCTTCTGTAGGATATGTACGTTCTTTATTGTAGATAATCTTCAAAAAGAATTTCTGCATTACTTGCAATTGTTCTATATGACAGTTGTACACTCCTCCTCAGGCAGATATTCCATATCGAATATGAGATTCTACAAGTGAATGGTATAAAATTTTAAGTTTATGTATTTTGAGAATTTTTTTAAGATGCTTGAATGTGTACAGTATTGATCTTAGCTTTTTCAAAAGTTTATTCATGTGGATGTCCCATTTAAGGTGGTTATCAATTTCGATTCCAAGGTATGTAGCATACTTCACACATTGGATTGAATAAGTTGAATTTTCATCTTTCAATGTTATCTGATCAATATCGGCTTGGTTAGATTTATTGCAAGAAAGCGTTATACACTTTGTTTTTTCCAAGTTCAGTGTTAGATCCATTTCGCTTAACCAATTTTTATTTTTTTTTAGGTTATGTTCCGCTTTGTTCTTAGCTTCCTCCCAAGTAGCAGCAGTAAAGAGAACTACGGTATCGTCTGCAAAAGATGATATATTTGCATCTGATATTAGATAACATTCCGTTCTTCTTCAGATGATGACATATTCAGCATGGTCACTGCCGTTCGATGAACAATTTTGTAATACTTATGGTTTTGTTCTTCATTGGTACGCGTATACGAAGTTGGCCTCTGACCCATCCTTGCTGAAAAAGTATTCGATTGGAATACTCAATAGAATGACAATTATGCAATATACATACACATATTCCATATCGAATATGAGATTCTACAAGTGAATGGTATAAAATTTTAAGTTTATGTATTTTGAGAATTTTTTTGAAATGCTTGAATGTGTACAGTATTGATCTTAGCTTTTTCAAAAGTTTATTCATGTGGATGTCCCATTTAAGGTGGTTATCAATTTCGATTCCAAGGTATGTAGCATACTTCACACATTGGATTGAATAAGTTGAATTTTCATCTTTCAATGTAATCTGATCAATATCGGCTTGGTTAGATTTATTGCAAGAAAGCGTTATACACTTTGTTTTTTCCAAGTTCAGTGTTAGATCCATTTCGCTTAACCAATTTTTAATTTTTTTCAGGTTATGTTCCGCTTTGTTCTTAGCTTCCTCCCAAGTAGCAGCAGTAAAGAGAACTACGGTATCGTCTACAAAAGATGATATATTTGCATCTGATATTAGATAACATTCCGTTCTTCTTCAGATGACGACATATTCAGCATGGTCACTGCCGTTCGATGAACAATTTTGTAATACTTATGGTTTTGTTCTTCATTGGTACGCGTATACGAAGTTGGCCTCTGACCCATCCTTGCTGAAAAAGTATTCGATTGGAATACTCAATAGAATGACAATTATGCAATATACATACGCATTATTTCATCTAGTTGATATAAAAAAAAGTTTTTATGTCGAAATAAGTTGAATATTATTTTGATGGGAACAAATTTACATTTATTTTATGGAAAAATATTCATTTCGACATATTTTCATTTATATTTCCACATAACGTTTTGATTTCAATGAATTAGCCTTGAAATTCTTCCCAAATGGAATATTTTCGGAATACCATGAAAAGATGTAAATTTGATAATATGGAAAAAATTAAATAAATGTGAAAACCTCAGGATGAATATCCCAATTATCGACACTGTACCGGTTATCTATTGCCTAATAAGCATGTTTTTTATCGAATCCACCAAAGTGTTATAAGGTGGACTGAGACAATTCCGGCCCAAAAAAGATACGGGAAATTCTTTCTTCAAATTCATCCAAATTTTTCTAAATACTCTCGTCTTAGTCTACACACTTCTCCCAGCAATACTCTCACCTCCATGACCCGTCCAAGTAGTTTCGGCGTCTTTCTCCGCAAAATAAGTATATACGAAGGTGATGGCCTCCTATCTGACGGAAATCTCTTTCATCCGAATGCAACTTTTAGCTACCGAAAGAAGTCGCTTGGGGCTAGATCTGGTGAGTAAGGAGGGAGGTCAAGCAGTTTTGTAATTGTAGATTGTAATTCGTAGATTTTCGCCATGACAACCGCTGAGGTGTGAGACGGCGCATTATTCGTTTTCCGCAATTTCTGCCTTCAGCTTGTCAAGTTATGATGCATAGTAATGGTTCAACCTTTTTGAAGATAATGGACTAAGATAACTTTATGACTATCCCAAAAACAGGCGCCATCACTTTTCCAGCCGAAAAAATTGTTTTGATTTTTCAGAGCAGATTTCCCCTTCGTCCACTGTTTTGATTGTTTCTGGGTTATAATGGTGTATCCAAGTTTCATCTGCAGTGATTAATAGGCGCCAAAACTTGATTTATTGCGCCTGAACTGCAACAACAGAGCATTGGAAATGTTCATTCGAACACCTTTTTGGTCTAACATGAGCAAACGCGATAACCAACGCAATATATAACAAACACGTTCTTTGGACATATTCATACCATCTGCTATATCTCTCAATTTAATTCGACGGTCGTTAGGCACCCTTCATTTCATATGTTGAATAATTATTATATGGGAAAGATGTTCAATATGTCGAATAATTATCATTAAGTAATCATCCTTTGTCCATTGAAATGTTACAATTTAAGGACCAAATATTGCATTTTTTAGAGGACGCAATTTTATTTTTGGGACATGTGTGGGAGGTCAATAGAAGCTCAACCTCAAGTTTGTGGGGTCGCCACCCTTGTCCCCCGGCCGCCATCTTGGAAAAAGGGGTGAAAACACTTTTTTCGCGATATTTCGGAAACTATGCGACTTACAATTTTGCCTACAAAAATATTTATATAACTTTTTGTCATAAATTAAAAATTAAAGAAGTTTAAGCAAAAAAGTGAGAAAATTTCTGTAAAAATTTTCTTTTTTGCTCTATAACTTTAATTTTTATACATTTTACAAAAAAATTACCTAAAACCAATCTTGTAGATGATTATTTGAGGAAGATTTTTCCCTCATGATTTTTTCTAATTTTATTCATTTAAAACGCTGTTACAGCGCTCCAAAGTTGACCGGGTTCGTCAATTGTCATCGTGCTTTTGAAATAGGAGAAGGCTTAATAACTAACATCATTGGATCTAATTCTCAAGGACTGTCATTCAGTCGCAAATCAAAGGTTCTTTCCTTCAGTGCTATGACAAGCACTATTGGAGTGGAAAAATCTCCTGTCGTCATCAATCCCTTACTTTTATTTCAACGGATGTGTATTTCAAAACAAACAGTTGGCGATATTAAACAATATATGGCGTATGAATTAGCACCTTTTCCATTGGCATTATCCGCTGAGGATGGCATGAGGAGAGGTACTAAGTCGTCTTTGTTTAATGTTTTCACACCACTGGACCAATCCTTTGAAAACATTCACAGGAATCATTTTGTTATCGATGGTGGTTTGGGATCGGAATTCGTCATTAAACAACATCCTTGAAAAGTATGTCCGGTATGTGCAAGAACATTATGGACTATCTACAACAATAATATTTGATGGTTACTCCGAAAATCTTGATATAGCAGCAACAAAGTCATGGGAACGTATGCGTCGCACGAAAAAACACCAATGTACTGAAATTAAGTTTGATAAAAGTACTAACAATTTCTTGGTAATGAAAAAAACAAATCAAACTTGATAGATCTTCTCAAAACTGCTCTTTCAGAGGTTGGTTTTTCTGTCAACCAAGCTGAATCAGATGCAGATTCAATCATCGTCTCTGCTGCGCTTACTGCATCCCGATCACATGAATCTGTTATTATTGTGGCAGAGGACATTGACATTATTGTATTGCTCACGGCATCAGGTACAAGACAGCCTAACATTTATTTTTCGGAACCTTCAAAGAGGCGCACATCTGCTCAGTTATATAGCCCTTCAAGTTTCATGTATGGAGATCTCATAACACAGAATTTGCTGTTTCTTCATGCTTTTTCAGGATGTTATACAACATCAGCAGCCTATAATATGAAGAAATTAATTTTTTTTAAAATAATGGAGAAACATCCTGAATAAGCTGGTGGTACCGCGCTATTCCTGAGTGAGAAAGTCGATCCAACTTTGCTCACTCTTGTTGGCGAACGTTTTTTCATAGCTTTATACGGCGGTAATAAAGACGACTCACTAGACGGCCTGCGATACAAACGATTTGCCAAGACAGTGACTAAAAATTCATTTAATTCATCATCGTTGCCTCCAACACAAGATGCTGCTCGTTTTCACAGTCTCCGAGTATATCTCCAGGTCTAGTCGTGGCTCGGAAGATATCAAAATCCTGAAGATTGGGGCGCGAAGAAGCATGCAAACATTTGGATGCCAATACAAGCTTCCAAGCCTCCAGCACCCCCCGATCTCATGAAATTAATTTTCTGCAGATGCAAAGGAAACTGTGGAAGCATGTGTGGCTGCAGAAAAGCAGGCCTGGAATGCTCTCCAGTATGCCCCCATTGTTCTGGCGAAACATGCAGCAACATTATGGAAGAAAATGAATTTGAAGATGAACTTCCAACTATGACTCCAATTTTAACTCCTGTCATTCCTCACACTTTCACATTTGACGTTGATTTTGATTCTGAGCCACAGCCTGGACCATCGGAGAAAAGTCGATTGGAGTAGCTAGCTAATAAGTGATTGAAAATATTAGATGACGAGGATAACCTTATAAGCAAGATGTCCGTGGAGTAGTCCTACTGGGGATACCACGTTAAAAAAAGCGCGCTCACAGACTCTACCACATAGGTGGCGGGGAAAAGAGTTAGGAATGAATGAGTAAAGTTGTTCGAATCTAACAAAAATTTTGTAAGAATTTATTTATAATAAAAAAAAAACAAAAATAAGTTAAACATTTCGTTTCGACCGGATTCTCATGAGCATTGACGAACCCGGTCAACTTTGGAGCGCTGTAACAGCGTTTCAAATGAATGAAATGAAAAAAAATTAAGGGGAACAATTTTCCTCAAAAGATCATCTACAAGATTGGTCTGAGGTAATTTTTTTGTAAAATGTATGAAAAAAAGTTATAGAGCAAAAAAGAAAATTTTTACAAAAATTTTCTCACTTTTCTGCTTATAACTTCTTTAATTTCTGATTTGAAAAAGTGATATGAAGTTATGAGAATGTATTCGTAGGCAAAACAATTTGCTACAAATTATGATTCCACAAATGTTTTGTAAGACGCATAGTTTCCGAGATATCGCGAAAAAAGTGTTTTCACCCTTTCTTCCAAGATGGCGGCCGGGGGATAAGGGTGGCGACCCCACAAACTTAACAATTTGGCGATTTATATCCTGCACAACTGCATCATGAGATTGTTTTTGTATGTGTTTTGTAATGGTTAAACTTCAAACACATTCACCCTAAGTGAAAACGAATGATCTTTGTCTTTCTGTTTGTACAAGTACATCGCTTTTCACCACTTTTCAGGATCTTTTGAAAACCATATTTATAGTTATTAAGAATTAATAACTGTATTTCTCGTCCACTCAAAATTATTCCTGGATTCATGGAGAGAATTTGAGACAACTTTAAAGAACATTGAATGTCACTGAGCAAGCACGATTCAAAAACACAACTGACTGTCACAGAAGCAATACAATTCTAAATAAATGTAATACTCATAGAACAAGCGAAAAATAAACAATTAATTCCTGGTTTTACCAAATTTCACCAACACGAACAAGGGATTACGCAGGTAGTCCCCGGAAACCAAATTACTAATGACCTTTTTGGGATTGGAAACTGAATTACATATTATTATCAAGAATCTCAAATAAATTTCTAACATTGGTTCTGAAATTGATGGTCAGCTCGCGGGCACCTTGGAAGCGGAGAATTCTCTCGTTTTCTACAGATCAATTCAGAAACTATTGCTAGCCTTAAAGAGACGCTTGTTTTAAAAAAATACCTCTTTTATATTCGATAATATCGACCTGTGGAGAACTGGGTAACATAGCATATAGTGACAAAAGATCGAGGTGAATTTTCCAGAAGATTTGAAATAAACAAGAAACAAATAAATTTTTTGACGTCGTGAAAATAAAAAACTAGAATATGTTTGATGGTTATCAGATGAAGTCCTTCACATTGTAAAAAAGAGCAGATATTCAAAAAAATACAATTTTTGTACGAAAAAGTGCTGAGAACACGTGACTAGGAGTGTGTGTGTGATGTTTTGGTTGGAAGAAGGACCAATATTGGACGTTTCTACTGACCGGAAATATCGCTGAGAAATTAGTCCTTTTCCATTGATGGAGGATCGTATCCTAGAAAGAAGTAGTGAAGAGGATAATGGCAGGACGATGAAAGAATAACCTGGAAAACAAATAATAAAAGCTTCATATAATTATCTGATTGTTCAGTAAAATATCTATTTTGACACTGGGATAATAGATTGCATCGAAATTGGAGTCTGTAGGAGCGGCCGTTCGTTTAAAGATGGCGAGACACGTCGTGCATCAGCACGTTCTGCTGGCTGTCCTGTCTCCTACCCAAAGGTGGGATAACACTACCGAATCCAAGAAACAATATTCCGAGGGAGCACCGAGAAATCAGCAGAGCAGCGAGACGACGAGCCATCTCGAGGGACCAGCTCGCAGCCAATCAGTCGGAACAATTTCACCAAAAATGATCGATCACCCGGGCCCAACAGAGAAAGGCGAAAGCCACCACAAATCAGTAGCCAGCCAGCTACTAGATTAGCCGTCATGGGAAACTAACAGCGAAGGAGAGGCAGCCACAAACACCGAGCGGGAGAAGAAGAAAAGTCTACTCAAGACAGCGTACCAACCCGCCTCTGCCAGACTCCGAGGAATTTGCAAGAGACATATGTAGGGGAAAGATATATGCATTGGCAACTAGTTAATCAGATACGTGCAAACGGCGAAATATTGAGGTTTTGTCTCTGTATTTTTGGAAAGTTTTCTGTTGGCGGGAACCGTAGTATTGGATCCAAGGTCCAGCGAGATTCATTATCACGACCACCACTTTGTTAATGGGAAGCTCCTTGATGTCATGCCGGAAATAAAAACACGAAGCTTTCCGGTGATGGAAGCGAAAGTAAGGAGATGGAACTGATTGGAATCGCCACTGTAAAGCTCTGCATCAGTGTTTTCCGTTTGCCTAACACTGTTTGTGAATCCGGGATTTGAAGGCTTTATTTCCGCACAATCCTGCACGAACCGCACTTTAATGATCTTCCGCTTTGCTTGCCGTGTCCTCGGATATAATTCACTCGTTGAGCTCAGATCCCTGCTCCATAATTATAGAAGTACAGTTGTGTTGTTATTTTGGAAGCGAAAGAAATCCTTCATAGACGAAATACAAGAGCTGTATCATCAGCATACAATTTGACAGATTTTTTTAAACCTATAGTAGACATCGACTTCATGTATATCGAAAATGAAGTGGGGTCCAGAATCGAGCTTTGTGGAACTCCAAAAGTAATTGGCATTGAAGGAAAGTACTCACCATTAACATGAACAGTTTCCTCACGGCAAATTAGATAGTTACTAAACCTGGCTAATTCCTCACATTTTATTCCTATCAGTTCAATTTTTTCAAGGAATAATGTGTGCAATAGTATCAAATACCTTGCACAAATCAAGCGAGAGGAGGGCACATTTCAGACCATTGTCAAAGCTTGTTTGTATTTCTGATATAAGATCCACTGCCGCTGAGCTTGTATCATTCGATTTGCGAAAACCATATTGAAAAGGAAACATGAACTCGATTTTATGCAAGTAAGAAACCAGCCTGACTTTAACAATGTTGCCAACGAATTCAGACAATATGGGTATAATTGATATTGCATTCTTTTTTTCCTGCCTTGAACAGAAGCACTACCTTAGCGATTTTGATCTCACTTGGTACAACCCCAATTGTCAGGAACTGATTCATTCATTTGCACAACACTGCACTAATTTCCATTCTGCATGATTTGACAGTCTTCACTTCAATATCGTCTATGCTACTACCATGGTGAGTTCAAGACTTAGTTTGTCATAAGACTGTAGTTCAGTATCCAGGTGTATTTCCTCATCTTGTATTCTGGTTGCTTTTTTTGTAGATTTGATTTCCACTTGGACTTGTTTCGTAGAATCTATTCACTTCCTTCGAATTTTTTTAATTGCTTCAAGGACTCCGCTATTGAACCATGGTTTGGAGTTACTTTTGAACCTATTTGGTAGTTTCTTGTATGCAGTATTGTCAGTATAGCATTTTTCAATTGCGTCGATAAACTCATCAATGTATTAATTTGTTCATTTAAGTTCCACAAGTCACCACGAACACGGTTTATATCAACATATTTCTTGTTATAGTGACTTTGCTTAGGTTCACCAGTGTTATTTTGCTTTTTTATTCTCACTATTTGAAGTTCGTGATCACTCAATGGGTTACGTACAATAGACACGGAAATAACTGTTTTCCTACAATTAGTGAACAAATGATCGATCAAAGTACTTGGGTGACTAATTATACGAGTAGGAATTGTACTGTTATAGGCAAAGAAATTATGGGAATCAATAAGTTTACTGTTTCAGTCCTTCTTAAAATGTCCACATTCATATCACCTAAAATAAATGCCTCTTTATTGCCAATTTCGATCATTGCCTTTTGGAGTATATCCAGAAGATTCCCTATAGGGTTTGAGGGTGAATTGTGAATTACAGTCTAGAACTGGTTGAGTTGCTTTAGGTAGATAGCAATATCGGATATGTCTGATTCTATAACAGTGAAAATTCCATACCAGTCATTTTCAACCAATCAGATGCTTTATTTCTACATTGTCACTATGGTAACCAGCAAATTTTCTGAAAGTGTTTCATCCACATTAGCATGTAGACGTAAAATTAATGAGTGGAAATTTCCCGGCACATGACAGCTATCATATAATTAGACAGAAATAATATCGAAATAATATTGACAATATTTTTTATTTACTCTCCATAAGTTCTATAATATCATCAATTAATTTTAAATTTTTAAAAAATTCCACTTTTACCTCTTCTTTCCTAGGTGGTGAATGGAATACAGAACCGGTGTTTTTTTAACAATATGCCTGTGTTCCATAAAATAAATAATCGTTCAAAAACTTAAAAACACGCTTCAATAGAAAACTAAACTAAGAAGTAGAAAATAATTTTAAATGAGTTTGAAATAAGAATACAGTGATTAACAACAAATTCATTTCATCGTTAAAAAGCGTGGAGTGCTTGATGTCAATTGTTGTTGATATTTCATAGACAGATATTGGTAAAAGTAGAATCATTATGAAAATATTTTAAAAAGCACTCCACGCTTTTTAACGATGACATTAGTTTGTTGGTAATCACTGTATTCTTATTTCAAACTCATTTAAAATTATTTTCTACTTTTTAGTTTAGTTTTCTATTACAGCATGTTCTTTAGTTTTCAAACTATTATTCATTTTCAACTTTTTAGTTTTGTTTTCTATTGAAGCGTGTTTTTAAGTTTTTCAAACTGTTATTATTATTATTCAATTTTTTTAACTATTATTCTCCAATTTTGAATGGAATCGAAACATAATCACCAAACTCGTCCGCCATTTTGGAGCCGCTATCTTGAATCCTTCAATTATAACAAAATAATCATAAGCTCCGACCCCAAAAACCTCCCCATACCAATTTTGAATAGAATTGGACCATAATCACAAAACTCGTCCGCCATTTTGGAGCCGCCATTTGGAATTTTTCAATTTTCACGAAAGAATCATAATATTCGACCCCAAAAACCCATACACACCAATTTTGAATAGAATCGGACCATAATCACAAAACTCGTCTTCCATTTTGGAGCCGTCATCTCGAATTTTTCAGTTTTGACAAAAGAATCAAAATCTCCGACCACGAAAACCCTCAGATACCAATTTCGAAGTGAATCGGACTATAATCACAAAACTCGTCCGCCATATTGGAGCCGAGTTTTTTTTTTTTTTCAAAAAAAATTCCTTAAGCTTCCCGAAATTATATAAAACCCGCCAAATTTAAAATCATTCGTACGTCTAGAAATGGGTCAAAATCGCGCCCAAAGAGGTCGGTTACAAACCAACAAACATACAAGTGAAGCTAATATAAAGCGTGTAAAATAATACTGAGACACCAGTTTATTTCTTTGAGTATAAGATTTCCAAAAGAAGGCACAATATCACGCAGAATGTTGCCAATCTCTTTAAATAAGTTTTCTTGCTCAGGATTTAATGAAGATTCTTCCACTAGGTATGTTAGATATTTTACATTTTTATGGTACATTTTAATATGCTGAGATTCTTTGCAAAAGGAACACAATTCATACAATTGAAAGTTCATTCAATTATCACTTTTTTACTAACTTATCATTGTATATAATGTTATGAGGAACGTATAATGCCACAAATAAAATATTTTTTGACAGGAGTAGTGAATGTCAAATCCATGGCTAACTTTACAAAATATTTTTTTAACCGGCAACATACGCCAACAGCATTCTATTCAGAATAATGAATGAAATATCCCGATTCCCTGAATTATTTCAAAAACAAATTATTACCGCTAATATTAATTTTTCTTAGAATTAAACCTAAAAGAATATGAAAAATATTTAGGTATATATGTATAGGTATAGTTATATATTTTTTGCTGTATATCACCTTTTTTTGTAGTCAATATCGACATTTCCCCGAAACCTAGTAAGAAAATTACATGAAATCAATTATTTTTATTTGATAATGAATCTGATATTATAAATTATATTTCACTAGGGCACGGGAAAAATAAAAAAAATCATCCCGCAATACGAACATCCACTTTCAATTTTAATCAATATTGACATTTCCCTGAAACCCAGTAAAAAACTTGTATGAAAACAATAAATTTTATATAAAAATATATCTGATATTATATATTTCATTTTACTAGGGCACAGGAAAAATCAAAAAATATCTTCCGCAATACAAACGTATCCACTTTCACTTTTAGTCAATATTAACATTTCCCTGAAACCTGGTAAAGAAATTGTGTGAAATCAATTAATTTTACATAATAGTTTATCTGATATTATATATTTTATTTTACCAGGGAACGGGGAAAATCTGAGAAAAATTTCCCCCAAAACTCCTATTACACACAACCTTCTATTTATTCGTGAATAACGTCAAAATAAATATTTACTCAATGTTTTCTATTTAAATATAATTCCGGTATAAAAGTTTCTTACCGAATCCCCCACGTGCTTGAATTAATTGCGAGAATTTTTTCTCGTACATGGATTTTTAAAGAAAATTATCCCTTGTCGCTCTGCGACTCGTGATAATTCTCAAAAAATTCATGTACTCAAAAAATTTCCGGCAATAATTCATGCTCTAGGGAGATTATGAGTGACAATTCCATAGTCTATGTGGTCCGCAACAAAAAATACTGCTACACCTCCTTGTTTATCCCTGTAGGCAAAAATAGCATTATATCCGGGTGAGCTGTAGAATTTTTATCCGGTGTGTTCCATCCATATTTCTGTTACATCAATAAACTGGTTTTTATATTTTAGTTGAATAATTGTAGCTTCTAAGTCATACATTTTGTTTCTCAACCATCTGGAATTCAGATGAAGGAGATCAAAAGTGTTTTCATTCATGTTTGTGCAGTCCTCATTATTGTTGCGAATTAATAGAAATTGTTTGGTCATGATGATAAAGATATAAAATATTATTGTTACCTGTCTATTTTTAAGGAGAATTTGCTTCTACTTCACTCATTCATTTGTTAGAGGTCTTCTATATCTTTCACACTATTAATTTCCAACAGCTCACTTCCATCGATTTTTCTGCAATAAATTCTTCTATTTTTCAGCAAGACATGCCTGAAGTCATTATTTTTCAATTCTCCAGCCTTGCCGAATGAAATCCTGACTTCTTTTGGTATGTCTCCATTTATGTATATATTATTTGATCCACCCTCTATCTGACATTCAGTTGTTAAAAGGGCTCCTTTTTTCTTTCGTTTTTCCAGAATTTGATTTTTTGTTCCGCAAGAACAGGTTTTATAGGGTTTCTACTATGAATTATTCGGTTTTGATGTCCCCTTTTTTACGTTGACTTCAAGTTGCGTTCACCCACGAGGTTGGTCTTCAATAGTGTGATTGAATGATGAATTGTTTTGTTTTGTTATTAATTTGTTGTATAGTAGCGGCAGTTGAGGTCCCGGGATCTGGCTTCAATTTTTTTTTTATATCGACCCCTAGAATGCCATTCTATCACTGAGACTGTACGTGTGGCCTCCCCACGTTAAAGAGAAGGCGCCCAAAACAACCGGAAAACCGAAATTGGGGGTAAAAGTTATATTTTGGAAGAAAGGCACAATCAAAGCTCCATGGGGGAAAAATCGGAGAAAATAGCCACATCTTGTCACTCTATAGACGGGATATTCAGATGGTTACTGGGTCCCTAATGGGACATAATTACCTGAAGGCGCAAAGGCAAATATCGGGATACTAAGTTTCTGCCGAAAAAAGCACCTTGAAAATAACGAGACATCATCGCACATTCCCGCTCTGGTGCACTAGAAGAGGGCCTCTTTGAGTATATTATTCTTATTAGTGTTGTTGGAAAAATGTATATACCCAGACATAGACCTGTGCAAAGGAAAAGAACTTCGGAACTGAAGTTGAGTGCGCATTTGCTATATAAGCTGAAGGTTGAGCCAAAAACTCAGAAGATTTCAACTTGTTCGTGGAATGGTGATGAGCTTTTTCGAAGATGGGAGACAATAATTAATGAAATGTTCCATCTGGAGCTGTATAATTTTCAGATTGATATTTTGTATGAAGGAATTGGTACCATTGTCCAAATTATTCCTATTTTTTCAAGAAAAATGTTATGATGTGTCACCAAAATAAGCAGAAACCAAGAATATGATGTTTTTGACATTATGTTAATGAACGTATTCAGAAAAGAGGACCATATAGATTCAATTATAATTTTTTCTATCAATAATAATCAGCTTAAGCCGACCATGAGTCGGATAATTATTAATTGTTCTTTGCAACACAAACCAATATACTCTTTTTTGTTTCAATTGAGTAACAGTGATCAAACGGTTTCAATTATGGGAATGAATCAACCTTCAGAGTACATTCACATTCGATATGAAAAAATAAATAAAAAATTACAATTTACCGGATGTGATGTTTTTTATGGAGACTATACCAAGAACAATTAGTGGTTGATTGTGACACCTCATAATGAAGTTATCGGAAAAAGAATATAGTGGAGCTCATTTCCATGATCATTGAAGGTTACTCTTAGAAGCTAACACAAAGAAAGTCACTATAAAAAACAGAGCCGGTGTATATGTTGTTTTTTCAGAAATCCATATTTCCACAGAAAATATCAATTTTTTTCCAAAATATGAGATAATAATGGGATGGAGAAAATGTTTGAATATCTATCCATCGGCTCTGACGAACATTATGTCATTGTATAAACGAGAAAAGTATTTAATATATTATAATGCTTCGTCATTGAATTGAATCTCTGAATAACTGGTGTATCCCACTCGGTGCAAGTTGTTCCTGCAAGTTCAGATTTGATTTTTTCCCGATGTATTATTTGATTCATATTACCCAGGTAAGTGATTCATATTACCCAGGTAGTACCTAGTCCTGGACATAGTCGATACGTAAGATGTTTTTGTCATGAACAGGGTTCCATATAATGCAATCAAATTCCAATATAGGTCTAACCATAGAGTTATACATTGTTACAGCATAGATATGACTTTGAAATTATTTGATATTTCCCAGGATGAAGCCGACAGCTTTCAATGTCTTCCTATAACGATAACCTCAACATGGCTTTCGAACGGGAGTTTATTATCCAGGATGACCCCACTTTCATACAAGTTCTAGTGAAATTTCTGTTCCAATTTGCCGAAATGATGATAATGATGAAAACTGTATTCAGTAAGTTGAATATATATCACATGGAATAGGCCGAGTGTCTACTTTCGGTTTCTTCAAACTCAACCTTCACCATATAAATTCAAAGCGTGAAAAGTTATTCTTAATGCGTTGCAGAAGCAATGATTCAGATTGCGTCAATGTGGGTCCATAAAAACTATTGGAGATTATGAGTGACCCACACAATTCGAGCTTTAGGTTTGTAGTGAGTATATCTAGATTTGGACAAAAAATATCTGAGAACATTGAAAGTAGATTAATCCAAGTAATCAACGAACCCAAATTTTCTATGTCAGAGACTTTCCAGTTCCAATGCAAATTCGTAGTAGATTAAATGCGTCTACTCCGTTTTTTCTTTTAGTCTGAAAAGCATCAGCGCATATTTCTTCGAGTTGAGTTTTAACTTTAGGGCTGAAGAAATGTCAAAAATTGCTGCGAGATTATGTTCCGCAATGTCAATATATTAGAACTGGAAAGGAAGAGAAATAAATGTGGATGTCCTATGCGTACTGCTTGTTGGTTGCATTATTTCGACGTTGAGTAAAAAGTTAGGGACCGAGTATAGAGCACTGTGGAATGCCTCCGGATACAGGTAAAGCCACTGAAACCACTCCATCCATAACAACTTTCTGTGTATGGTTCCAAGGATAATGTTTCACTGGGAATACTGCATGGGCAGAAGAGCCGAGAAGGATGAGTTGATAACACAAAATATCATGGTCGAAAGTGTCAAAAGTACAAGATATGTCGAATCGGCTTTACAAAAAAAAATATATTTCCAAGAGGCCGGAGTTTCACTTAATCTTCTAGTCTAAAGGGGAACAGGTATCCCAGAAAATGAGACATCGACAATATCAAGCTAATGAATATAATCTCAATCGATTGTTTAGAGCAAAAAATCTTATCACCAAACTCACAAAATACAGTCATATGTTCTGAAGTACCCCAGATCACATCATTTGGCACTTTATCTCCGTAAGAAATGAACAAAATAATAATTGTTTGAGATTGAGAAAAAGAAGTGATATGGGTGGGACTTCTAACCAATTGAAATGAGTGAATTTAACATGGTGAGAACAGGGATTAAGAGTTCGAGAAGACAGACTGTCTAAAATAAAATAAATGAAAAAATCAAATTTGAGGTGAAATTATATAATGAAACAGAGTAAACCGATACCAATGTATACATAAATCTATATGCGATGATGATAGGCATAAAAATATACCACCTATCACGAGAAACTATGAAATATATGAACGAGAGAATAGTCGATGTTATACTCATGATCAACTTTTTTTTTATGCAAGCTTTGATGCCGTTACTTTGAGATGGTTTTTTTAAGTTTCATGGATAATCAGGTTCTTAGGGCTCAGATCTTCGGAAAAATAGAATTGCATTCTTCAATTTGTGTAAATTTTGTTGCATTTTTTTGCAATGAGTGAGTAATTCAATGTTTAGGATTATCTTATTGTTTCCGTTCACAGATAAGTATTACATCTGGTGATTGAAGGGTATTCCTGAAGCTATCCTGAGAAGCTGAAGAGATACCCTTGAAGGCCAACCTCACCTTCACGTGGTATGGGGTGAACGGGACAATATCGCATGATTCGTAGACATTTGTATGGTCGGCCACGACTTAACCAATGAGACTCTAGCAAACAGACCTAAATCCAAGTAGTAAGCGCCGTATGGTACTAAGGTCTCGAAAGAAATGGGGCCACAATCAGTCCCAGCCGTATGCAGGGAGCACCACATAGTTTGACCAACCCCTTTCTTCTCATTCGAGCGTTGAAATGACCTCTAAGACGATATACCGAGAGAGAATGAGGTTAACTCTCGTCCTTCTTGGTTGATTGTGTTTCTTTCGGGGCACTGGAGGATGCAATCATAAGCGTTTTATAGGATCGGAGGATAACTCTTCAGTGTACTGAATAAATGGTTCGGATAATCCTGATAATTTTGTACAGAATAATTCATTTTTATAAAATCTTAGCTAAGCGCTTTCGGCTGTTGTTGAGTCATCATCAGTGCTACCTGAAAGTAAGTTCTAATTGAAATGGAAAAATGTTATTTTAAATAATTATGAAAAAATCAAAAAATTAGTTTATTTACTCGTCGAGTGTACAAGAAGCCATGAGAAGTATCTCTGTATGAGTTTAGAGTAGAAACAAATAGATTGACATTATGTGACGAAAATGAAAAGTGAATGAAACGATAAGTGAATTCAGTGACATGGAATCACATAATTCGAAATAACCCTGAAATAAGCCTCCATGTCAACTGGAACATGGATCTGATAATCATCAGTCTAATAAGAACGTAAATTCGTCAGATTTATGTCAAAGTATGCCAAGGAAACACATCAAGATTATTGTGTAACTCCCCCATTTTGAGATATCCTAATCGAACTCGTAGAATGACAAAGTCTGATGAGAACTGCCCTAGTTCCAAAATTTCCGATCGAGAAGAACAAAAAAAAGGAGGAAAAGAAAAAAACGGCACTGGTTTGACTGAAGAAAAGAAATAAATTTCTATAATTATTAATAGAAAATGGGTAACCCACCAAAGCTACGTTCAACCTCAACTAGGGGATGTTAAGTAAGGGTGGAAGTCCATTGATATTTCACACCAAACTCAAAAGTCCCATAATTGGAGGCTCACACATCCTTGAAGTGCTATTCCTGGATTTTTAATCCTACTTATAATGAATGAAAGTGTGGAAATTCAAAAGGTAGGTGCCTAACTACGAATACATCATCTGAGATGGAACCAACATATTAAATATGTCACGAAAAACCTCATCAATTCATTATTTGAATTTGAACAGCTTTCCGACATCTTAAAAACTCGACAAATGGAAATAATCTACCACTCACCCGTAGAGACGCACCCTGAACTACGGTACATAGCATGGCGGGGTACACAAAACATACTTGAGTAATTTGTAACTAGTACATAAACGATACTGAAAAAAGTATTCAATAAACCATGGAGATATTGCATTGACTCACTTTATAATGAAACCCAAAAAATGAATATAAGGCAACACTTCGTGAGAAATATCCTCACGAACACCAATGTGAACTCATAAATATCAACCACAGTCACAACACAAGGTTCAGAAAAAATAGTGTTACGGTCCCTAGAGCAGAAAAAAATATAATACAAACATATTACGCGTATTCAGGCCCAAAACTTTATAACGCTATTCCAATGGATATAAAGAATATAAATAACAAAAACCTATTGAAAAAAAGTTGCCAGATGGATTCTCGCAAAGTCATGACCAGAGATTCATAGATTAGGAAATCCAAGAAAACGAATCTTTCATAGTTACAGATACAACACAATTTTCTCGGCCCGAAACTTTATATAAATCAGAGTCTACGCATAGGTCCCACGCCTCAAAGACTGCTATATTCAGTCAATGGGACTCTCAGTATATTATGTCATTCTCCATAATCACAGACAAATTTTCATTCATAAGAAACAACACGATATTACTCAATTTGGACGTTATAGGCAGAAAATTCAATAGGAATGAAAATGAATACGCGACTGAAAACTGATATGGTACCTGCCCGTTAAAAGTACTTCATCATCTGAAGATAAAAGAATGCACTCGAGAATTCCTATGAAAAATCACCCTTTTCTAAATGTAGCTATTGATAAATCATCACCTCGTAGTTAGGCATATCTAAAAAAAGTTATTGGTAAACAAAATATGAATTCATAGTTGTTGACAGCTCCCCTAATCGCATTCCGCCTACGACATATCATGAATCTGTTTTTTTTTATATATTTGTGATGACAGAAAAACGCTATAACTCATAGATTATGACAATATAGTGACATCACAATATAGTGACATAAAGATGAGAAAATTAAGAATATAGTCGTCAGGCAGTGAACTTAAGTAGCCATCGAGAGTAATAACAGTCAAATCAAGCTAATCCGAGTACTAACAGTAGCCAGTGAATTCACGAGTAAAACAGTATTTTTACAAAATTACCAATTATTTATCAACGCTTCAAGAAGTGATGAGACAACGAAAACCACAAATCGATAGTTCATGACCTCATGAGAACGTATCCATACATCGATAATCTAATATACAGTGCGAGGTGAATAACTGGACAATTTAGCGGAATTCATTGTAATAATAATACAATTGAACTAATTGTCGTTTAAAAGCCTTCTCAAGTGGAAAGTGTTGACCATGCTGATAGAGAGTGAGTTCCTATTTGTGTTTTTCTGTATTTATGGTTTAGGCAAATTGGATCTTTTATAATACAATGTGTCTGAAATGTATCTCCATAGTGAGTGCTACACAGTTTCGAAGAGATTATCAACAGTCGTTGTTTTGACAGTTGATGTAATTAGCTTTCATCCATCTATTTGATTGTAGACTGATAAGAAATAGCAAGTGAACTACACTTTTTCTGAATATTGAATCATCTCATCCGTTCGTAGAACGGATGAAATACTGATAGATAATACTGATATATATATATATATATATATATATATATATATATATATATATATCAGTATTTCATCCGTTCTACGAACGGATGAGATGATTCAATATTCAGAAAAAAAAAGAGTGTAGTTCACTTCAAGTTATTTCTTTATCAGTCTACAATTCAAATAGATGGATGAAAAGCAATAATTACATCAACTGTCAAAAAAACAACGACTGTTAATAATTCTCTTTCGAAAACTGTGGTAGCACTCAATTATGGAGATACATTTCAAGACACATTCGTATTATAAAAGATCCAATTTGCCTAAACCATAAATACAGAAAAACACAAATAGGAACTCACTCTCTATCAGCATGGTCAACACTTTCCACTTGAGAAGGCTTTTAAACGACAATTAGTTCAATTGTATTATTATTACAATGAATTCCGCTAAATTTGTCCAGTTTATTCTACCTCGCACTGTATATTAGATTATCGATGTATGGATACGGTTCTCTATGAGGTCATGAACTATCGATTTGTGGTTTTTCGTTGTCTTATCACGTTCTTGAAGCGTTGATAAATAATTGGTAATTTTGTAAAAATACTGGTTTACTCGTGAATTCACTTGGCTACTGTTAGTACTCGGATTAGCTTGATTTGACTGTTATTACTCTCGATGGCTACTTAAGTTCACTGCCTGACGACTATATTCTTAATTTTCTCATCTTTATGTCACTATATTGTGATGTCACTATATTGTCATAATCTATGAGTTATAGCGTTTTTCTGTCATCACAAATATATTAAAAAAAAACAGATTCATGATATGTCGTAGGCGGAATGCGATTAGGGGAGCTGTCAACAACTATGAATTCATACTTTGTTTACCAAGAACTTTTTTTAGATATGCCTTACTACGAGGTGATGATTTATCAATAGCTACATTGAGAAAAGGGTGATTTTTCATAGGAATTCTCGAGTGCATTTACTTATCTTCAGATGATAACGGGCAGGTACCATATCAGTTTTCAGTCGCGTATTTATTTTCATTCCTATTGAATTTTCTGGCTATAACGTCCAAATTGAGTAATATCGTGTTGTTTCTTATGAATGAAAATTTGTCTGTAATAATGGGGAATGACATAATATACTGAGAGTCCCATTGACTGAATATAGCAGTCTTTGAGGCGTGGGACCTATGCGTAGAATCTGATTTATATAAAGTTTCGGGCCGAGAAAATTGTGTTGTATCTGTAACTATGAAAGATTCGTTTTCTTGGATTTCCTAATCTATGAATCTCTGGTCATGACTTTGCGAGAATCCATCTGGACAACTTTTTTTCAATAGGTTTTTGTTATTTATATTCTTTATATCCATTGGAATAGCGTTATAAAGTTTTGGGCCTGAATACGCGTAATATGTTTGTATTATATTTTTTTCTGCTCTAGGGACCGTAACACTATTTTTTCTGAACCTTGTGTTGTGACTGTGGTTGATATTTATGAGTTCACATTGGTGTTCGTGAGGATATTTCTCACGAAGTGTTGCCTTATATTCATTTTTTGAGTTTCATTATAAAGTGAGTCAATGCAATATCTCCATGGTTTATTGAATACTTTTTTCAGTATCGTTTATGTACTAGTTACAAATTACTCAAGTATGTTTTGTGTACCCCGCCATGCTATGTCACCGTAGTTCAGGGTGCGTCTCTACGGGTGAGTGGTAGATTATTTCCATTTGTCGAGTTTTTAAGATGTCGGAAAGCTGTTCAAATTCAAATAATGAATTGATGAGGTTTTCGTGACATATTTAATATGTTGGTTCCATCTCAGATGCTGTATTCGTAGTTAGGCACCTACCTTGAATTTCCACACTTTCATTCATTATAAGTAGGATTAAAATCCAGGAATAGCACTTCAGGATGTGAGCCTCAATATGGGACTTTTGAGTTTGGTGTGAAATATCAATGGACTTCCACCCTTACTTAACATCCCCTAGTTGAGGCTGAACGTAGCTTTGGTGGGTTACCCATTTTCTATTAATAATTATAGAAATTTATTTCTTTTCTTCAGTCAAACCAGTGCCGTTTTCTTCTTTTCCTCCTTTTTTTTGTTCTTCTCGATCGGAAATTTTGGAACTAGGGCAGTTCTCATCAGACTTTGTCATTCTACCCGGGTTCGATTAGGATATCTCAAAATGGGGGAGTTACACAATAATCTTGATGTGTTTCCTTGGCATACTTTGACATAAATCTGACGAATTTACGTTCTTATTAGACTGATGATTATCAGATCCATGTTCCAGTTGACATGGAGGCTTATTTCAGGGTTATTTCGAATTATGTGATTCCATGTCACTGAATTCACTTATCGTTCATTCATTTTCATTTTCGTCACATAATGTCAATCATTTTTTTCTACTCTAAACTCATACAGAGATACTTCTCATGGCTTCTTGTACACTCGACGAGTAAATAAACTAATTTTTTGATTTTTTCATAATTATTTAAAATAACATTTTTCCATTTCAATTAGAACTTACTTTCAGGTAGCACTGATGATGACTCAACAACAGCCGAAAGCGCTTAGCTAAGATTTTATAAAAATGAATTATATATATATATATATATATATATATATATATATATATATACCATTTTTATGAGTGCATTATTATTTTTTCGGAGTCTTTCTGATAACGGTACGTATTTCCCGAATGAACAACTCAATGCACAAGTATAGAGATAAAGGGATATTTCCTGTAGGCCGCTCCAGGGACATAATCTCGGTTCGACCATCCTCAGACAGTCGATGCTCTCGAGGCTTGTTTTCTCAATCTAACAATAAGTTTGGTGTTACAGGTGTGTTTTGTTAATTGATAACACCCTTCATAGTCCGGGCTCAACATTTGGTTGGTCAGATGTGGGTTATTAACTTCCCCAACTCTGCCCAGTCTTGATAATTACACAATCATTCTGCTGTTAATTTGGTTATAATTAACAGGTGAGAAAGATGTGCCTTTATAAAAATCAGCAACTGCATAAAATGTACCAAAAATAATTATAAAAATTCAAAATTGAATGAAAAATATCATCATCATTAATAATTATCCTGAAGCAGGATGAATTTCAACACATTCGAACTCGGAACTTATACATTGTTTGATGTAACCGATATACTTTTTTATGGCTCCTTGTACACTTGACGAGTGAGTATTCTCTCGATTTTTCTCATAAATTCGATTTTTTAATGGGTAGTTACTCTCGGGAAGCACTGATGATGAATCAACAGTGGAAAGCGCTTTGCTAATATTTCATAAATAAAATACTCTGCACAAAATTCGAAACTCTTTCTTCGACTATATCGATACGTACATACAGCTATACCTTTTACCCAATCCAGATGAACCTCCAGCACTGTGAGGTAGCTACGGCAGTAGTTGCAGTTGTTATGAGGGACCTCGATGTGGCCCTCATTTGGGAACCAAAAGGTCTGGAAGGGACAGGTGGGGAACTACCGTGTAGCAGCTCAACTGAGATCTCCCGAACCTGTATTCTTATCAGGTAATGGGCCGAAAGTGTTATTTGAGGCTAATCTACGACAATAATGAAATTAGTTTTTGGACTGGAATAGAAAATAATTGTCCTTTTACAATATCTATCAGATAGTTCAATGCCCAGTATGGCTTTAGCCAGAGGAGTAGCTGTTTTCTGTTAGATATTTCGAAAAATAATTTCATTATTGTCGTAGATTTTTAATTTTCAGAAAAATGTTTCTATCCAATTTTCAATTAAGAATGTCTCCCTTTTGAACATGGATACTCCCCAAGAGGTTATCTTGAACGCTGAAAGATTGTGATTGAAGTTTATCTTTCTTCCCGTCGCAGATGATTCTACATATGATTTCATGAACATCCTGTTCTCATTTTCGAAAAAAAGGACATGGTGGGAGGTAATTTTTTCTGACCAATTTGTAAAACTATAATGTCGCAAATGTGAAAAATAGATTTAAGCGTTATGACATTCAAAATGTTCAATTTGCTTTCCCCAAACAGAGATTCCTTATTCCTCATATTCTTGGATATCCCGATATTTCATTGAGTGTTTACGTTTATAATATTTCTGCTCATTAAGTTTCTAGAGGTATGTAGGATCAACTGATCGCGAAACCTATCATTCAATGATAATGATTGAGTGTGGTTTTCGGAATAGGGACATAGTCCTTACTCACCTTCATGTTCCCTCCAGAATCTTGCGTGACATTTTTTCCATTAGTTTTTTCTTCAGTTGTCTCCAGTAAAAATTTCTCATCTTCCAAATTATTCGAAATTACATCAAAAGAAGGAAGGTCATCGTACTTGGGCAAATAATTTTCGAAATCCTGTAAAACCATTAAGATAATTTGACATCTGCTACTGAATTCTTCCAGCAGAAAATATGAGATAACATTCAGTCTAAGGAAAACAAAGTGATGGTCAACACTATAAAGTAACTATGTTCATGTTTTCTCATTGAGATGGCATTGGATATTTTCATAATGATCTGATAAATTTCCAGAAATCAATGATTATATATGATCAGGTGGACAAGATACCGTTCCATCCTTCAACAGGAAGAACTCTCTCTGCATCGTCCAAGAAAGACTGCGTACCACAATGCCTACAGTTTTCGGAAGTAAACTTGATGGTTTCAGAAATGCCAACTATGTACAGAAAAGTTGTAACGTTCATGTGTGTTCTATGAATACATCTGAATTTACTCTATTACTCTCAGAATCCAATGAGTATTGAATCTTTTTGGTCACCAACTTGAGTAGCCCTGCGTGACTATGTGGGCGAGAATGAATTATAAATAACCAGGTTTTTTCAAAACATAGTTAGATACAGAGTTAGACCGAACAATAGAGATTTTCTGAGAAAAATACTACCAGGGAACCGTTACATATCCTATTCGCAACTATCATTGCTTAAATTGTTATAAACAATTAAGAGCAAAAAATAGAATTTTTTTTCGTTTTTTGCATGTAACATGAACAAACAGAGAATCAAAATGCAAATAAAAATTAGCCTTGGCACGACTCGATCGGATCATCAGTAACGGAATAAAATCGAGAAAATCTGTGTTTTTTTAAAAAATTGTAACACTGCCATTTTTGAAGTTGTAGCGCAGGCTTTTCGCGACATGATAATGATTGACATGTATTTATGTGTAGAAAACTCAGGCGCTGTTGGATTATTAGTGTTTGCATTACTGCAATTTGAAAAGGGAAACATTCTCAATTGAATATTGATAGAAAGATTTTACTGTGAATTGGAAAATCCACAAGAGGTTATCTTGACGATGGAAGATAGTGACTAAAGTTTATCTTTCAGTCGCAGATGATTCCACATCTGATTTTATGAACATCCTTTTTATATTTTCAACAAATGCAATTTGAATTTTCCAATGATCTTTATTGGATGCGTCAGAGGTCCGATATTTTTGAAAAATTGCTAAAATATGTTAAAAGTGGAAGTATAGTACTACTAAACGATCTTTCTCATTTTGCGTTGAAATATTGCGAAATAGTTGAAAAATACTTGCAAACATGACCGAAAACGGGCACACGTGTCAAAGCGGATGGGTAGTGGGGTGGGGCAGTAGATGAGGGGAAGCATATGTATAGTAATACAAGTTATAAATCTGCTGCTCTACCCCCACTACCCAGCCGCTTCCACGCGCTCGCCCGTTTTCAGTCATGTTTGCAGGTATTTCTCACCTATTTTGCAGCATTTTAACGCAAAATGAGAATAGACGTTTTGTAGTACTATACTTCGATTTGCAACATTATTTCGAAAAATTTAAGTCGAACTACTTATGACGCATCCAGGCTTGTTCCAATAAAGTGCATTGAAAAATTCAAACTGCAATCATGCAAAAACTAATGATCCGATGGCGCCTGCATTTTTGACATACAATCACTACCGTGTTGCAAAGAGCATGCGATACAACTTGAAAAATTTTGGTATTATGAATTTTTTTTTGAAACGCAGATTTCACCTTTTTTTTTTTCGGTTTTTCTCCCTTAATAATAATATGATCAAGTCGTGCTATGGCTCATTTTTTGGCATTCTGATTCTCTAATTCGTCCATTGAGAGCATCGCGATTGTTCATTAGTTCTCATCTTTTAAGCGACAAACGAAAAAAACACGATTTTTTGCTATCAAATGTTTATAACAAATTGAACCATGACAGTTGCGAGTAGGAGAGGATTCAACTACGGATCGTCTTCCGTATGATGGTACAGTCAATATCCTGATATCATTTTTGTCACGAAACAATATGTAATATTTGGCCTAAGTTGGATTCGATTCAGTCAGGAATCTACCGAAAATTTCCAAAATCTGATCCTCCATTTGGTGTTTTTTACTATAAAAAAACTTTTTAACAAAAAATTGAACCGACGGAATACGGAACTGAAAAGTAAAAAATGAAATAAACCTTTTTAGTCTCAATAACTAAGCTCCTAAACTAATCTAAGTAACTAATTTTGAGTCGGCGCCAAACAAACAAGCAAATGAATTAGGTGAGAAGTAAGATGATGACATCGAGTTGCGCGGTGACATTCTGATAATTTTTTTCAAGTTATTCAATGATCTTCGTTGATTGTTCGTTTGGCGCCGACTCAAAATTAGTTACTTACATTAGTGTAGGAGCTTAGTTATTGAGACTCAGGAGATTTACTTTATTTTTTAATTTTCAGTTCCGTATTTCGTCGGTTTAATTTTTTGTTGAAAAGTTTTTATTTTTCAATTTTTTGTAGCTGAAATTTACTAATTACTACCCACTTGTTTTTCAATTACTTCCAAAATACTTATCCACCTTACTTCAACTGTTACCGTTTGATAATATGATTATCTACTTTCACTATTTGTTGTAATATGAATTATTTTTGTTGTACTGGTTAGTTCATTTCATTATTTTGTATATCATTCCATCCCCTCATAGAATATAATGATTGTGCCGGATGTGGAACAAAAATAATGACAGTAGCGATATGTCATTGTCAACTACATATGTGTGTGCCAATTTTCACATGTGAAAAATCAATTATCCCCTATTTTTCCACCCGTGAGGGTAGATAATTTCACTAGAAATCCAAACATGAGGTATACCCTATCTATTAAAAAAAGAATCATCGAAATCGAAGAACCTAGTACAAATTTATGCCTGATAAAATCGGTTAACGGACCAGAATTCGGAGGGTGAGTGATTAATATTCTCCATTTTGCTACCCTTAGGGGTGTATTTCATTCTTTAAATTCAAATTGGTCCAATTTCGTAGTACACCCTATCCACTGAAGAAAGAATTATCCGAATCGAACGTCTCAGTAAAAAGTTATGCGTGATCATACATAAAAAAAATAAAAATAAAATATACGCGTCGACTAGAGAACCTCCTCCTTTTTGGTTTCTTTAGTTAAAAAATTTAATTTCAACTGGTAACACCTGTTTCGAACCATTCTACATTGAACTACCGAATCAAATAAAAATATCATTACTAGAAATGGCTAATTGGAATCCAACCAATAAATACTCCATTCAATGTTACGGATACCGATTGAGACATTTATTAGAAATATTCCAAGGTTCCTAACACCAATGCGAAAGAGAGTAATATGGAATCCAATGACGTGCACTCTGACAGGTATTCATTTCTCTATCATTCCAGAAGGATTCAGATCAGAGCCATGCTTTCTGGTGAAATGTTTAGAAGTTTTATATAAATAAGGTTTCGCAAGCTCTTGAATATACAATATTTCCAATCTGCCAAAGTACCAGAAATATCTTTGAAATCCGATTCGACTCTCAATGTTCAAGAATTTACTAATGAACATTCAATAAACTCCGTTAAACTGAAAATCGCAATAAGAGGCGCAAGACTCATGTTGAAATAATTGCCGAATACATACTAGCCAAGACATTTTTGATAATACATTCCAATTTTGATAAACCAATTGTTCATATATCGAATGAATATAAGAACTGTAATGATTACTCAAAGAAAATGAGCAAATTTGAGTGGCAACCAGCAAAATTATCACCCATATCTGAAATCGAAACCGATTGAAATTTACATCCAGCCACCAAACACAACAACTACCGGTACATCAGTAGCTCGAAATGAATATAAAGAAATACAACATATCAATTAATCCATTTTCTCAAGACCAATTTCTGGAAAATGGAAAATAACAAATTTTGTGTACGAAGTAACTTAGGGGCACAAAGTAATTGATTTACCCTTCTAGAGTTGAATAAATGACAGTTTCTGAATTTTTCAGAAAGTGGAAGGGTTAAATACCTATATCATTTCCAAATCGATAAAAATGCCAGCTCCAACCTAGAGCATATTGAGAATTTTGGGGTATTCAATATATTTCACAAAAACTTGGGAAAGCCTTTCATGTTTATATAATACTACCTTATGCCCGCGGTTTTGCCAACGTGGATTTCTGAAAGATCATATTTCTCATACACTTTTTTGGGTCGGTGGAAAATACAGTTTGAATAAATATACTAACATTTCTCGTTCCCTCACGTGAGTGAATTGAAAATATTCTATAGTAGTGCGGATAGAATTTCAAAAAGATATTTCCTTAATTTTATTTACCTGTTACCTGAAAGAATCAACATTATTTCTACTCACAGTATGTTTGAAACCTAATTTGAAAAATGCTTATGACAACAAACAATTTAAAAAAATATGACAAATGAGGGAAAATTCTGGCAAATCATTGATGAAGTGATATGAAACTGTTTATTGATATTTATCATAAAAATATTTACTGGGATAACCATTTTAGGGTACTTGATATTACGAAACAACTGAATATGATCTTACCCGAATGTGATACTTTAGAAAAGACTGAATATGAATATGAATATGAATATGAATATATTGATTTCTCTATTATTATCGAAATTAGACTTGAACACTTTCCCGATTGTAGAATGAAACAAATTTCTTGTACTAGTTTGAGTTTTTAGTCAAGGTATGTGTGTTTAAATTTGTAAATTTTAGATTTTAAATTTTTAACTTTTCATGGTAGATTGGCTATATCACACACAAGTAATAATTACTAGTAATTGTTACTTCAGTGATGCCTCTGTTCATTTACTTATATACTGAACTCCATGTAACTGCATTGCATTTACCCTCTTTTTTGTCAAATAAACATTATTATTATTATAAAAGGGCCAAATCTCGACTTTCTGGTCTGGTGAATCTTACGAAAATATGACATAGAATTACCTTCGCTAAATTCAGTGTAAACCTATTCCAAGGTCAAATTACATCAATTTTGCAAACAATAATTTACGTTGGGATAATGTTCACTTTATGTATTGTATCATAACTATCTTTGGGTTCAAATTGAAACATGAAAAAATACAAAATACTGCATGATGAAAAAAATTAACAGTTTCAAATTTGAAAATCATTCTAACATTTCGAAAGTGATTTCAACGATTAGAATTTAGGAAAAAAATTCTCATTACGCCCTTGGAATGATACTCTCGTGTAAAAAAATATTTTTCTATTATTGATACTCTTCGAAATATAACCTGTTTTACAATAGGAGTAGATTTAACCGCCTGAGGTGCAAAATCCAGACATAAAAACTATTTTCAATATTTGAAAAAAAAACATTGAATTTGAGTTATCTTGACGTTTTGAAAAAAAAACAGATTCAGAGAAAAATAATATGATAACCCTTCAGGATTCGAATTTTAATTTATGTTTTGGTACGCCGTACACCTTCATGCGAAATTTAATCAACCTTTTAGCGTCAATCTTCGTGATATTGGGCATGACATAAAATTAATCTCTGCAAAAAAAAATTTAAATGACGCATTCTGCCCAATTTTTTCAAATCAATAGTTTTATAGATAAAAATTGATATATCTATGTTTTTCTTCGTTTATATGGCTGCGAATTTGTTTCCGTGGTTTTCGAAAAGATTCCACTTTCTTATAACATATCTTAGTTTAATTCTAGAATTTGCGAAATTTCATTCTTTTATTTGATATCTTTAGATATAAACTGTTTCATATATTTTTAATGCCGAATTTCAGAAATGAAAAAAAATTGTCCTTGGGCAAAACTTAACATAAAATTTAACTGTTCTGCTGTTTTTTTTTATTGAAAGCTACACAGATCATAATCATTTGAATGTGTAGGGGGTTGTTCTAACAAACTGAGATCCAAGCCCTTTATCCGTTATTCCGTTTGCTGTCATCCGTTATTCCGTAACCCGTTATCCTGTATCCCTTTATCCAGTTTTCCGTTATCCCTTTATGCAGTTATCTCGTCATCTCGTCAAACCATCAAGCCGTTATCCTGTTATCCGTTATCTTGTTTAATTATTTTGCCGTTATCCCATTATCCCGTTGCCCCATCATCCCAATTCTCCGTTTTGCCGATATCCCATTATTCCGTTACCCCGTTATCTTGTTATTCAGTTATCCCGTTAAACAACGAAAAGATGTACTAGAAATGGGAGCTCACCTTATATTGGTTGCACTTGGTTGTGAAAAAATGTGGTTTAATGAATGTATCAAAATCGGTTAGGTAGTGTTTGCGTGATTCTCGAACAAACAAAAAATTTCAATTCAATAATAGTGTAGATAGAGATATGTATGAATTGTTACTTATATGATTTCCGTCATCGTAGCGAGATGACAGACCAGTTTTTGATTCCAATCATAAGCTCAAATGGATCATCAAAATCGGTCCAGTTGTTTTTGCGTGTTGCTGGAATGAACAAAACAAAACCGAGCTCTTCCACTTCGACTACAAAATAAGAATAACACCATTTATTTGAAACTAAAACCAAGTAATGAAGAACATACCAAGTCATTCACTAGAGACTGTCAGAGTACTAATAACACAAAATAGGTAAAACAAAACAACACTTGAGAAAGCGAATGAAAGTACTGAAAAACTGACATGACAGCCTTATCCAAATACGGAAAAAATCAACATAAGTTTGACACTAGCAACTTTGAAATTTCGACCAAAGGAAGAAATCCAGGAATAGGAACATTCTTCGAAATGATACATATAAAAAAAGACCCCAACAGTATTATAAATAGAAATTATATCGAAAACTTAGCCAGACGTATAAGAAACTTTTTTAATATGTTTATATTAGTAAAATTAAATCTAATTTTCAAAGTAAAGTAAGGCTCATATAACTTAATCTTCTGAATAATCCAGTCAACATAAGTTTGACACCAACAACGTTGAGATTCCGACCAAAAAAATAAATCCAAGAGTAAGAACCTTTCTTGAAATTATACATTTAAAAAAGACCCCAACAGTTTTACCAATGGAAATTATATGAAAAACTTCGTTTAAAGTACATAATAATGAAAACAGATCTTGACATGTTGACATAAAAATACAGTGAGGCTCATATAATTTTTTTTTCAATTTATTGTATTCATGAAATGGGAAATCAAAAAAAATAAACCATTCACGATTACAACGAAATCACACATGTTCAACAACATTTGTACAATACGAAAGCAGAAATAGAATATTTGTGTTTCAACCTGAAGATGACAAAAACTGTGTCGAAACGTCGTTTAAAGGAATTTTACAAATTGACTGAATTAGACCTCCATTGTGAGAAATTGAACCCTTATTTGGTAGCACTTGGTTGTGAACAAATTTGGTTTTATTGTTATATATCCTGTACCTGTTATCAAAGCGGAATGGATTACATACCACTTTTTTAGTCTATGAATAAAAAAAGTCTCATCGAAATGGGGCCAGTAGTTTTTGCGTGAGGCTCGAACAAACAAACAAACAGACAATGACAATTTTATAATAGTATAGATGTAACAGAAGTCTTGACTTCAAATATAACTTTCTCATGGAATATGAACATTATTTTTGATCATACATGTTTTCCTTTTCAACTTAATTTTTCACAGGCTTCAACACTATATATCCGGGAAGCTTCCATAATCCCGAATATAACTTTTAGGATGTGTGAACTAATTATTTCATACTCACATCAAATTTATTACTTTCCGCAATTTCTCGTAAAGGATGTGATGCTGGGAGACCGAAAACTACTGGTAATGAAACCAATATCCTGTGTAACAACATATCCAGAATACTAATCAACAGAACTAATCTAACTCTCTGATCGTGACAACTTTATCGAAGCTTCATGGAAGACTGTAATAACCCATCAAAACAAACGAAGAATGACAGTCTAGGTAGTTTCGCAAAATCGTTAATAAATATAATACTAAGGAGAATCACTTCCAGTATTTGGAAATGAGGGAATGTGAGTGAAAAACAAATACAGAAGTCTTTGCTTTTTTTGTTATGATACATTCAATATATGTAGGTAAATACTCATTTGGCCAACTTCAGTGCATGTGTAGTAATTGTATATAATTTTTTTGTCTATTACAATTCCAAAAAGGAAAGTTATGTAATTTACTGCTACATTAGAAGCCGGTTAATTTGCAGACATTGATTTTATGGCAGTCTTCGATTCAACGAATATTCTTTTCAGAGGAAGGACATGAATTAAGTGGTCGGTTACCGATACACTTGGCTGACTGAACCATCTATTGTGGACTATCCCAGAACGATCTCAGAACAATTCGAAAAAATAAGTTGGTTTCTCATATGAGCATTCATGAAATGATTGTAATTTCACAAATGAATGATTTTTTTTTCAGCGAGCATGGATCGCTTTTTGAGTTATTTTGTTTTGGTGGCATTCTTCAGAAGTATCGATCCAATTGTGTCATATAGGATAGGAAAATAATGTAAATATATGATGTCTACTAGATGGACTGCATGGATACTATAGCTTTCAGTCAATAAACAACTTTTATAGTTCAATACCCGTTAATACTAATATGATACTACTAATTATATTAAAATATAAGGAAAAATAACAAAAAATAAAATAATTATGAACAGGTATGTCTACTGAACAATGGAAAAATTAAACAAATACTCTGAAACCGTTTTGGAATTTTTCGTTATGGGTGTCGACCATAAGACAGACACGTTCGTCATCCGCTATATGAAAAATCCGCCATATCTCTTTGGAGGAGATAGCGTGAACATAGGTGAACTCATTACCACAGAGATGTTCATTCCAGGTTGGTCGACATAGTGATCAGATTTCAGTGATCTCCGCAAATAAATCATAAAATACGCATCTTAAAGAAAAAATGCAGGGTAACAATTTGGTAGGTATCATCATTTTCTATATGCCATTCTTATAAGGAATTGGTTTACCAAAAGAATTGTACATAACTGAAAGAAAAATAGAAATGACACTATGCGGAAGAGAAAACTGGAACACTACTACTATGCCCCACAGTTTTCGAAAATGAGATATGGGACTACAGCCCAATGCAAAATTGCATGCTCTGCTTCCGGTTCAACTGACGGGAAAACTACTTTTTTGTGGATGGAATGTTCGCATAAAAGAACAGAAACTGGTAAATTATATCCACAGAAATTATGCGTACTCATGCAGTACTGCATAAGAATCAAATCCAGATCCTGTTTTCTGGAAAATGTTTGCATATCATTGGCATTCTATCCCATATAGAGTTTTGTTTCGATTTTTTTTAGATCATTTTTCGAAGTTATAACGTTTGATTTTTTCTTCGAGTATATGAATGTTCACAAAATATTTCTCTTGATGATAATTTTATGAGTCATTTGCAATGATAGAGAAATCTTCTGGTAGTCATCTAGTCTTAGGATATCCTGCTTGGATTGGGCAACCCAGTGACAATTTGACATGATAAATGTAACTGCCAATTTCCGTAGCCGTTTCTCTGAAAATATGTTGACCATCATCAAGTGCCTCCCCCTGATTGTAACCCCCCAAAAAAAAGGTTGTTTTCTTTGTTGAAACCATTATCAGGGGAAATATAATAAGTGTTATAATAATCTTCTGGAATATTTAATGAATTGCGATCCCAAAGCTGAAAATACGAGTCTGCAGGACGAGTAGTATTTTCTTGCATTGGGAATTTGAAATATATACCAGACATTTCTTGGCATTATCTTAGTTTGAAGTAATTCACAGAAAAAGACTCAAAAACACTAAAGGGGAGAAATGAGGAACAATTCAGATCAATTCGTTACAGTTAAAGGTTTGAATATTGAAGATACATTTTTCAAAAATAGCGCGTGGACTTGTTTTTGTTGACACTTTGGTATTGGTAGTTGTAGCCATCATATTGTCAATAGAGTTACCGTCGTTTGAACTATCACAGTGATCACTAGTTTCTTCCATATTTTCTCTCATTTTGTTTACAATTTTTTCGCGAAGCTTGGGTTGTACTGTAACATATGGAGAAGTTAAATTAGAATTACCATGAACAATAATTCTGATCTGGAATACATGCGCTTACAAGTTGGGTAACTACGGTAGACCGGTGACTGTGATTTGTGATTTTTCTCCGCTTTGTATCAAGCACAACTTGTTCTGCGTTAATCTTAGTCCACTCAGAGCACTCACAAATTCCCACGGGACTTCTTCTATATCAACTTTTTGAATGTGACTTCCAGTTAGGATTTGGTGTAATGAACATTCTGTCTGTTCCAATATGTGGCGGACATTCGTCCATCAGCATTTTGAATAAACGAACAGGACATATGTCTTGGTCAGCTTCATTGGCAGTCAGCCGTTCATCATTAGTAAAACTCTTTGCACCCCCTTCGTCTCCGTGAATATTAGATTGTACAGCATTTTTACAAGCTTTTATTCAGTTCGTTCGTTCGTTAGTTCGTTAGGGTCAAATATTGCAAGTGAATTTTGACCGACTTTTAGTCGTCCGATTAATTTGAAATTCAGCAGATGTTTATAATTTCGGTGACAATGCATTATAGGATTTTTGTTACAGAAAAAAACAAAATGGCGGCTCTAAGATGGTGGACGAAATTTGTAATAATGGTCCGATTTAATTCAATATCAGTATGTGGGGCTTTCGGGGTTGGAGATTATGAATTTTCTGACAACATACTTGAATTTGAAATGACGGCTCCAAGATGGCGGACGAGTTTTGTGATTATAGTCCGATTCGATTCAAAATTAGAATAAAGTGGTTTTCGCGGTCGGAGGTTTTGAATTTATTGTCAAAATATATGAATTCAAGATGGTGGGACGAGGTTTCTGATTATGGTCATATTTCATTCAAAATTGGTATGTGGGGATTTTCAGGTTTGGAGATAATGAATTCTTCGAAAAAATCTATGAATTCAAGATGACGACTTCAGGATGGACGAAAGAAACTTTGATAAAAAAAATTTTCATGTCGATTTTTCAAAAAGTTACACCATTGTTAATTAACTTATTTTTTTCCAATCTCTGTTTTTATAAATTACGACATAAAAGTTGAAGTAATTGGTCTATAAAATGTTCGCTTCGTGGAGCTCTTTTCATTCTGGTTCTCAATGAAGCAATGCAAAAAAAAATATTAAAGTTTATTATTTTGTTAATTATAATTTTTTTAAATTAACAAAAAATGAAATTTAAAAAAAATGTTATCAAAAATATTTTTTTCAATAATATATCATTATTGCTGTTTTAACATCTAATATAGGTATTAATAAACTTTTTAAAAATTTTAATTTTGGGAAAAAAAAAAAATCCTACCATCCTATTGCATAGGAAAAATTATGATTTGAAAAAAATTTTTTTCTCAAATAAATTTTTTTATTGTTCATAATCATTTTTTTATATTTCAATTGTTTAAATAATTAGTTAAGAAATTATTTCATTCTTAAAATTCACCATTGACATTTTTCAATGAATTGACAGAGAAATAATTTCTTTTTATAAATAATTTCATTGTTTATTAACTTAACAATTTTTTTTTTTAAATTAAAAATAAAAAACAATATGTATAAAAAAACATAGAAAAAATAAAAATAATAATAATAATAATAAATAATAAAAAATACAAAAAAAAATTTTTCTATACTTTTTGTACATATTTGTTTCTGTTATTTTTTGAAGTTTTCGGAAAAAATATAACGGTGAATATTATTTGTTTATAACAAATTGTGAAGTTAAAAAACAATGAAATTATTTATAAAAAAATATATTTCTCTGTTAATTCATTGAAAAAGGTCGATGATGATTTTTGAGAATAAAATAATTTCTAAACTAGATATTTAAACAATTATAAACAATAAAAAAACTTATTTGAGAAAAAAAAAATTAAATCATGATTTTACTTATGAATTAATATGGTAAGAAAAAATTCTTCAAAAATCTCAAAATAGTCTGTTTGTTTACAAACAATTTCTTAACAAATGACGTATAACTTTTTTTTCCAATGTTAATTGATACCTACATTAGATGCAAAAACAGCAATAATGGGATATAATTGAAAAAAAAATGTTTAAAAAAAAATTTAAATTATTGCATTGCTTATTAAGTACCTAAATTATGATAAAAAATAAATATTTAAATTTTATGTCGTAATTTATAAAAAAAAAGATTGGAAAAAAATTTGTTAATTAACAATGGTGTAACTTTTTGAAAAATTGAAATGAAAATTTTTTTCAACCAAGGTTTTTTTCGTTAGAGTGTCTAGATTACACCATAATTTATTCAAATTTTCAAATTGTTATTTAATACTATAAAAAAATTATTTTAGGCTATATAACGGCTCTTTAGACGGTTCGCCTATGCCCTAACGACCTCGCGGAGCCCTATTTCCAGCGTTAAAAAAAATTATAAATAATAGAGATAGAGAATTTTAGAAATTATCAACGAAAAACGATATACCTTCTTTTTTTAATCTTATTTTGTTAATAACAATCGCAATTATTCACGTGCTAATAAACCTTTGGAAATAATTTTCTTAGACGTCATTCCGAATCAAATGAGCTATCGCTCATATTTTTAGGAGCTTTATATCTATTTAACACGTTTTTGAACTTGTTGATTAGAATTTAATACTTCGACAAGTTGTTACTCACCAACCAATAATTTTTCAATAAAATTGATTGGTACCTACTTTCATTAATACTTTGTTAAAATTAAATACGTTAAGTTCTTACGTACCAATCAATCACTGCCCAATCAAATTAATTGGTCCCTACTTTTATGACCACTTCGCGCTACAAGCTTTCAGAATCCAAATAATTCAATTCAAACTAATAAAGCATTTTCAGCGATGACTTGAACCCATTTTATACGTTTTTGTACTCGGCTTGAATAGAAGCTTGTATTTAAAAATATTTTAAATTATTTCTGTTTTATTGCCAATTATCAAGCTCTCTCTGATAATGTGATATTGAAGCTTTCCCTGTTTCGGTGCCTGTCCGAGCACAGTGGTCCCTATGATGAAAAAAACGGAACTAATTATTATTATTGTTTTGACACTTTTTTTCGCGGAATTTCTATGGAAGCAACGACGTGAATCAGGGTAAAAATTAAATCAAATGTCACAAAGGGGTTGTTGGACACAAAAAAACAGATTCAAGCTTATTTTTCGCGGAATTGCTTCTGAGGTTGACGACAAACAAGTGAACATATTTAAAAAATCTCGTCACAAATGGGTGGTTCGAAGAAAACATCAGTTTCGTGCTTTTTTGCGGCAGTGCTTCTTAAACTGACGGGACTCATGAGAAAAATATCAATAGTATCTTGTCACAAAGGGGTGGTTTTTAGAAGGGGTAGTTGAAAAAAATCAGAATCGAGCCTTTTGTTTGCGCGCGGAAATGCTTCTTAGGCTGACAGGAATCATGAAAAAAAAAAAAAAAAAACGTGTCACAAAGGGGTCGTATTCCGAAGGGGTGGTTAAACAATAAAATCAGATTTATGCCTTCTTTTCGAATTATTGTTTCCAAAGCTCACGTGAACCATAGAAAAATTTGTCGCAAAAGGGGTAACTTTGGTAAGTATTAGATCAAATGTTTTAAATGATGACTTTTTGAATATTTAACTTCAATTAGCAAAATCAGTACCTAATATCTTTTCAAAATATAGACACTCACATTCTAGAAAAAAGTCGATTTTTCTACAAAATAATGAAGTGGTAATTAATTCTTGGTCAAAATATATTTGATGCGTTTTTGATACACTCTTGCAGATGCTCACAATTAATTGAATATTTTAAAGAGGTGCATGTATGAGCAAGCAAATTTTTCATATGTTTTTGAAGAGATTTTAGGCTATCCATTAAATATTTTTTCAGATCGAAAAGCCGTGGAGCATTTTTGTAAGTCTAACGAAAGTTGAAGATGTACGCATGTTCATTCTAATAACAGCACAGAAAATAACTATCAATAACTGAGTCAATAATCGACCAATTCACCTTATCAAACATGAAATAAAAACTATATACCATGATTGACTTTTCACCTGAGTTTCACAGGAATTATTCACAACATGTTCTTTCTGGACCTAATCGAATTCGGAAGAAAAAGTACACGTATGACAACGAGAAACGTACTGGATATAAAGGCCGTCTTTGAGGGCCTGAAGAGAGCATATGTTTCGCAATAGTTATCCGCAATTCTATTTACCCCCTCACAAAGTTAGGAGCGTATACGAAAACTTTACAAAATTCGAATAGGTTCCGCCTTTTCGTTATTTTGGACCATTGTGCAGCACCTTGTTTACGTTTCTTTGGTCGTTTGTGTAACTGCTTTATATTGTAATCTCGTGCGTCCTTTGCACCTTCAAATTCTAGGTCACTAATCAAGACACATTATTTCAAGGTTTATAATCGAAAATATTATTTTCACCTGATAGGTGGTAAAACTAAAACCAAGACGCTTTACTACCTTGAAAATACAGCGACAAGCTTTATTATCACCGTGGTATCGTTTCTATTGGCTGAAATGGGATATTCAAGATCCACTTATTGATTGGTGACCAAAGAGATATCTCATCAATGGTATGACAAATTTCAGGATTATTAATAAAACTGCTTTTGAGTTTCAGAATATATTTCCGCCTTTCATTTGTTATTTCGATACTTCTATCTCTTATGTAATATCTGCTACTAGTAAAAATGAGGGTTGTTGAAGAGAACATCTAATTGAATATATTATAACTAGGATGTACTGAACGAGAGCGGGGAATTAGAGGATCCTCCTGATCTTCGTCACCTTCCAACTTTGGCAGAAATATTCGAAACAATTTCCAAAAAACGGATGAATGATTTTTCCAATTCATCATTTCCAGTCAGTTCAGTTGTCAGAATGAAAAATAATGATGCAATATTCTCGTTAGTTTATGAAGACCATTCCGAGATAAATGCTGGCGAGATGAAAGCGGCAGTATTTGTCTGTATTGATTTCAGAATACTGTTAAATGAACTCAAGCATTATGGATGCTCAAAATTGACTCTCAAATGGTTCGGACCTATCGAGGCGAAATCAAATAAATTAAATAACAGAACTTTCCGAAAAAAGAAGAGATCACGACTGGAGTGCTTCAATGCCCAATCGTTTTCTATTGTATGTTAAGGACATCTTCCGATAAATGTTACCTGTTCGAAGACGACACTATACTGTGAAATAGTGAGAACTCTTATGATATCCGTGACTTTATATCAGAAGTCTTGAAAAAAGTGGAGGTGTAATCCACTAGATTATATTTCAAAACAAAATAAAGAATAGTCACTCAGTTGAATAATTTCCACTAGATTGGGTTCAAGAAACCATTGGTTGATTCAATTTAATGAAAATAATTCGATGAAGTGAATTTTTATCAATTATCGGCTGCGTCAATTGAAAAATTCATTATAATATATAAAGAACACAATTTCCTGGAAGTGTTCATAGACAAAAGTCTAAAATTTAACGAAAGGAGACATCTGTCTTGGTTATGCAGTGAGAATAATTTCTAAGGAACACATATAACACTCATAAATATTCTCAACTACGGTATAGGATAATCTTTTGAGGTGTGTAGAGATCAACTTCACTTGATGAATCGCTCCTTTTTCATAAAAGTGCCATAAAATATTCCAATAACATCAGACACTGTGAGTCATGTAGAAATGTTTTCGCCAACAATAAAATATTTACAGCTATTGCATTTTTAAATTGCAGTCTGTTTGTGTAATTGATTAACATAAATGAAAGTTTAACTTAACTACCAACCAGTACATCAAACGCTACAGCCTCAGTCTGAAACTCCCATTACCCAGATTATTATCTTACCAAAAATTACATATATTATAATGGTGGGAAGATGAACAATCACTCACCAGCAGATATTAGGATTTAGAAAAGCAATTATTATTTCTGTAAAGCCAGCTCGATTATGGTTTGATAGGATATTTTCATAAATTTTTCTGACTGTATGGTATATTGACATGCCCTAATTCATACTCAAATGTAAGTCTTATTCAACCAACATTATAGACAAATCATACCAAGCACAGAGACAAAATATTTCCAAAAAGTTAGAATTTACTTATTTATGACAAATTATATTACTGTTAATTAATCACAACTCCATAATCATAACTCAGGTTGTGAAAAGCATCGTTGAGACGAACAAATCTCCTCCAAATTCTATCGATTCCATGGGCAAAATACATAGTGGAAGGAAAATCATTATTAACTTTAAATATGCCTTCATATTCTCGTAAGACTTACAGTTGATTATTATGTAGAATATCTCCTAAAGTTCAGCAGCAAAATGTCGTCAAGGTCCATGAACTCTCAAGAAATTCTCTATAGTAAATATTCTTCCAAATATAACTCCAACTAGGTACGTCCATATGGTCAGGGAGTAATTAAGTCAATGCATAAGTCAAATCCGTACTCGTTTTACTTTTTTTTTTACCGGAGAGTCGAAAAGGAAATTGTATAGACATTCTATCAATTCTAGACTATAAACCTAGGCCAATTTTGGGGGGTCATGTGACCAGCATGAATTATATTCAGAATTATAGTACCATACGAATCAACTCCTTTAGGCAATGTGCCGTCAGTTGTGAGCGGTGCAGGTGAGTACGCAAGTAAAAGAAAGTTTCCATCGAGGGAAGAGATATTTCGACAAAATATTCTTGAACGGCATTATTTCTTAAGTTGATAGATCATTGAAAAATAATCAAGTAGGACCTCCTGCCGTACAAAAATAACGGTACTAAAAGCCAGGAAAAAAAATATTTTCGCCAAATTTTTGCCCCAAATATAGGTGAATTACTACTGTACGGCGTTTGTATATTTAGAATTTTATAACTACGTAGATTCAATTTTCAGCAACGTACATATTTGCCGGTACATGAGTGAGAAGCCCTGCACGCAACCCCCTTCCTCTAACTTATATAGTTGGGGCCATTTGATACAACATCAAATTCAACAATCTGAAACGATTTTATGAAACGTTGTCATTTTGTGTTGTGCCGTACATTTTTCGTGGAACATGTGGCTCCCCCAGGAAAATTCATTTCCGTCTGAAAAGGGTTATCTTATAGAAGAGGGGAAAATAATAATCAAAATAGAAATATACAAAGTAACTATCGATACCAACATGATAATAATCAAAATAATAATATGTATATGCATAATCAAAATAATAATAGAAACATGCAAAATCAAAGTAATTATGGAAATAATAGTTATGATAATAACAAAAAAAAAAAATTAAAAAAAAAAAAAAAAGGAAAAATTTTAGGAATCAATGCATGAATAATAACTATAAAATAATAAAATTATAACAAAATCATTAATGAATAATAGGAATGAATATCAATATCAAGGACAGAGACGACGGAATCTTTGTACAATCAGTGTGAGCTCTTTGATATCAGGCAACTTTTTGTCATTTCCTATTGGTTAATCAGCACAAGCATAAATGCTTGTTGGTGAGTCTCCAACATGGCTATTTCTCAAGGTATAGAAATACTACTTCGAGATTTCCACAAGTTTCCAAAACTATTTCTCGAAGAGGTTACTTTTTCCTGGCTCCTCGAGTATACAATACTCTGCCTTACGACTTGAGATAAATTAATTCTTCATCGCTTTTCACAAAAAAATCCAAAAATTGAATTATCAATAAATCCAGAATATATATTCATAGCCGAAAAACGTTTTTACCTGAAATAACAATGAAATCAGTCAGTACAAAAGAAAACTAGCATCAGTTGGAGAAATTATACTCCTCATAAGTTAAGTTGAGATTAGTAAATGTTCATATTTTTGTAAAGTCCTACATTTCTTTCTAGTTAACAGTAATTATCCAATTTGTTAATATCACCGCAAACAAGTATCTACTTTCAGCGGCTGTCTTTCCTGTTTATTCCTACTATTCATTCAAATAAACATTATTATTTTTAGTATTATTATTACTTTGTATACACGAATCAGCTTGAAAGGTTCAAAATGTTTTAACAATATATGCATTGACTCCCCAAATGAAATTTGTTATTTCTTCGAAAAACGGGAAATATCAAATAGTGGTAATTTCAAACTGTAATTTTTTTTTCATTTCCTTATACCACTGGTAAATTCAACTCGAGGAATCCTGAGTGCCACTCTTGGAGCTCTGGTGTTCACCGTATTACCTTGTAGATCAAATAATAATAATTTTTCGTTCTCTGATCGTATATGTAGATCAATAGGAGGGACCAAAGAGGATCAAATTTACCAAATCCAAATATTTTCTGCACAAATGGATCTCAGTTTGCTTATCATATCCATCTTGATAACAAAATTTCAGTTTATTTTATAATTTAATATTTTTTGGTTGAAAAATTAAACGAAATATAAATCTTCCTATGATCATTTTATATTCCAAAGATCATAAATATCAGAAGAATTTGAAGAAATTGCATTTCTCAACATAACCACAACCTCATAGAAAATTATGTATCTTCCGGTATATGAAATTGGACACAATATATGTATGGTATTTACGTATTCGGAAAATAAAAATTATTTGACCAAATGAATTTTTCTCACATAATCACGACTACTCGGAAACTCATGACATTGGTTGCAAGTTTGATATCCAATATCCAATAATGCATTCAACATTCCTTATTTGCGAAACTCTTTTTATTGATATAGAGCGGAACGTTTTTTGTAATTTAAACAGGTTTTTCGACACAGCAATACTAATAATCCCAGTTTTCCTTCAAATATTTGTAAACTTCATTGTTAATTAGGACATATTCATATTTTGTATTTCCGAATTTTTTTTAATCCAAGGGATTCGTGGAAATCATCCGTAAATTGTTCTTGGACTTCAACTGCACAGTTCATCGAACAACGTGAATAATCAACAATAAAATACATATTACATATGTTCATTTCAATCAATTATCAAGTAATATCAAAATTATTCATATTGATATCGACTTAATCCGCAGTTGTGAACGTAAATCGTTGCGGTATTGCGATATTTTTTATGCAAATTAGTCTCCCACGATAGCTGTTAATCGCTGGCCTTAAAACAGACTAGTTCCAGCTTAATATAATCATTTGTCTGAAACATAATGTCTATTTGTTGAACAATTACTTGGAATTCACTGATATATTAACTTTCAATAACTCCTAGCCAAGGCAAGCCGGATTGATTGAAAAAGTGTCCCAGTTTAATTAATATCAGTAATTTCTGACCATAACTCGTGCAGTATTTCGTAATTTGGGGTATTTTAGCATTAAAGAAAGTGGCGGACTCGTTTTGGGATTTCGACATTAAAAATTGGAAAGGATTTGGTGGCTTGACTTCGTTTAAATCAGTCGACACCGCTGGGTTGTAGGCAACTCGCGAAACATGACTGTTGAAGCGATGTCGAGGTTTACCACTGCATATACTATATGTTTCGGTTTTTTTCACTCGTAATATCACATTGTTAGGGATGTATGTCATCGAGAAGTCGATATTAGGAGTTAGAATCTTGGAGAACATTTCTCAGATTTCAAAAATGCAATGGAAACTTTTGGAAGGACACTATGATATTCTTCTTCTTCTTCTGTCAGGTTGGATGTTAGGGTTTTTTCACTAGAATCCATTCACTTCCTCGGGCTATGCGTTTTATGTATGCTCCCGCAAAGGAAGAATATTTCGAGTACAGTTGTTCAGTAAACGTTTCATTTCATTAAATTACCCCACATCGGCAGGAATATTTATCAGGAAATTTCAACAAAGTGATATATGAGCTATCAAGCCAAAAAAGTTACAGAAATATTTCTCTGTTGAAAATTTTTTCATGATCTGCAAACCTAATTGATCCTAGGTAGATCTAATCAGTTACGTTCAGAGCATATGCATGCCGAATAGAATTAGTATTGGGATTAATTTCATGTATTGTCATATTCATTACACAATCACCCAAAACAATATTTAATCTTTGAGTTACACACAGAATATTCAAACTATTGTATTTTTGTTTTTAAACGACGAAAAAAGGAGAACGTTTTCTAGTCGACAAATATATTTTTTTATGTATGACTGTTGATATATTTAGGTTTAAATATTTATGGACTGTCAATTACCTAGAGTGATGATTTCCATTTGAGAAGCAGATATTGAAGATCTTAATTCTATTCACACTTACATTTTTCACATACAAAATGAACTGAATTCATATAATAATCCTCTTCGAATTTTTCCATCTGTACATATTTTTGACATTTTGTAAAAATTCAATTGACACTGTCCATCCTTACAATTTTTCCTTCATAAAAGACACGTCTAATGGAACTTATTTTAAAAAAAATTATGTTAGTGAGTATATCTTGTGATATTATTCTGATGATAATTACACATATTGAAGAGAAGCCTTGATAGATATAATAAACATTATCGACTGCTTGACTGAAAAAACGAGGAATATCTTGAATTGAACATACCCGACTGCTTCCCAAATGAAAATAATTTCCCCATATATATATATATATATATATATATATATATATATATATATATATATATATATATATATAAATATATATATATATATATATATAATATATATATATATGTATATGGTGGTCATGATTGGACGTAAACTAATCTGAGGACCTCAGGTGATGTCAGAAAATTACAATCGCAAAGTTTTAGTGACTAGTATCATAAATAGGAACAAAACAAGTTGTCAAAATTACATTGTCGTGTCTAACTATCATTTTTCAAATATCGGCCATTTTTATCAAGCACTTTCCAAAAATTTTTTTTTTACGAATCCACCGATACCAATTCATCTGCGATTGGATTGAAAATAAGAACATAAATTGAAAATTACTGAAGAAAATACTGTATAATTATTCATTTACTTCTGACAAGGGTGCCATGGATAGCCGTGATGCATAATATTTTGCAGTTATTTTTATTTCAGTTCAATTTTTTATTGATATTTGGAAAATGTCATAGAAATTCAAGGAATGCTGCTGAGTTGTATACTCAGAGATATCCAAATCGGCAACATCCAGCCCATCAGTATTTTCCGTATGTTGAGAATCGTTTTAGGCAAGAAGGAAATCGAGAGGCTTGTCATGAATGAAGGAACTGGGATTAACGTTCTTGCTATGGCTGAAGCTGATAAAGCAGTTTCTTCAAGAGAAATTAGTAAATAAATGCAGTTAAGTCACGAATAAACAAAAAAAATATTGAAAAGGCACGGATATCGAGCATTTAAATCACAGGTACATCAAGATTTATATGCTGACGGATAGTGTTCTGTGATTGGCTGTTTCAAAATCATAGAGTTAACCCAAATTTTTTCAACTTTATTCTCTTTTCCAACGAATCACGATCTACAAATAATGGCCAATAAGCAAAATACTTGGTACTGGGCCCAATAAAATCAGCATGTAATGAAAGAGGACAATTTTCAAGAAAGGTATGGCGTCAATGTATGGGCTGGTATCGTTGGAAACAGAATAATTGGGCCAATATTGTTTCAAGTTCAGTTAACAGGGGTTAGGTACTTAGCTTTTCTTCAAAATGAAATCGAGGATCATATTTATAATCTACCTTTAGCAGTTTTACAAAGAATGTACTTCCAACAAGATGGATCACCGCTTCATAATACCAGAAGTTCTTAATTACTTAATAGAGCATTTCAATAATCAAGTTATTGCAACAAATGTTCCAGTATGGTGGCCTGCCCGCTCACCAGATCTCACTGTGCTCGATTTTTTCATTTGGGCATAAAGGAAAGGTTTACTATGCAACAGCCCCAGCCACTTTTGGAATTTTAGAAGAAATAATTCTACGGGCATTTAGAAGTATGACGCCTCAAATGTTACGGAACGTGTTGAGAGAAACAATTGAACGAACTGAAATGTGTCTTGAACAAGGAGGAATGCACTTTGAACATTTACTGCAGGGAAAGGAAATATAAATTATTATCCATGGCACACTTGACAAAATTAAATAAATTATTATCCAGTATTTTCTTTAGTATTATATAATTTATGTTCTTATTTTCAATCTAATCGCAAATAAATTGGTATCGTTAGATTCGTCAGAAAATCTTTTTTTCGAAAAGTGCTTGTCAAAAAATGGTCATCTGAAACATAATAGATATAAACGAAAATGTAATTTTTCCACCTTGTCTCATGCCTATCTATCATACTAGTCACTAAACCTTTAGTCCAGGGTCGATAATTTTTGAAACAAAAAAAAAATATTAGGATGAAACCCATTGGAAAAGGAAGAGAATATAACAAAAATCAAAGGAAAAATAATTTACGGGCGATATGAGATCGGGAAGTGGAAGGGGTGAGTTTTTAAGGGTAAAAATCACTTTATCTCGATTTCCGACAAAACTACAAGTCCTATGGAAAAAAGTTAAATGGCAAAGTTGTAGGTATTGAAAAGATCTACAACTTTGGTATTCGAACTTTCCCAAATGTATGTGAAAAATTCAAATAACCAAGTTTTTGGTTTTTTATTTTAATCTTTTACAAAGAAAAAATTGTTCACAAAATTTGGTGAAAACTCACCTTTTCATGTCCCAAACACACTGTAATTTTTTTGATTTAAAATATTTATTTTTCCACCTTATTTTGACTTAATATCGAAAAAGCACCCTAATTTTCAATCAGAAATTCTCCCGTCAAAATATCGGTGGGCTTTTTGTTCATTGAAATCTCTACTTTCTGATGGTTTAAATAAATATACATTACTATGGTAAATGTTCTCAGAAAATGCAAAGAAATAACAGGTAGTAAGGCCCAGACCGTCCTTGCCCCTTCCCCACTTCTCTATGAAATACCTTTTGATGGGCTAAAATTTTCCGTAGGTCACTCAGGTATATAAGTTATCTCAAAATGGCAATAAATAGGCATCTACGCATATAATTTAAAGAAGATTCTACAACTTTCTCAAAATATTGTAGATGTCTTATTAAATTCGGATTCGAGTTTTATACCATCAGAAAGAAGAGATTTCAACGAACAAAAAGCCCACCGCCTTTTTTTAAAAAGCTGATATTTTGACGGGAGAATTTTCGATTGAAAATTAGGGTGCTTTTTCGATATTAAGTCAAAATAAGGTAAAAAAAAATTTTAAACAAAAAAATTACAGTTTTTTGGAACATGAAAAAAGTGGTTTTCAACAGATTTCGTGAAAAAAGAATATTTTTTTGTAGAAGATAGAAATAAAAAACCAAAAACTTGGTTATTTGAATTTTTCACATAAATTTTGAGGTTATGTGAAAAAAGTGTGGACACAGAAGTTTCAGAACTTTTTATTACCTACAACTTTGTCATCCAAACTTTTTCCATAGGATTTGCAGTTTTGCCGGAAATCGAGATAAACCGTTTTTTACCCTTAAAAACTCCCCCCCTTCCACTTCCCGACCTCAGATCGCCCGTAAATTATTTTTCCTTTAATTTTTGTTATATTCTCTTCCTTTTCCAATGGGTTCCATCCTTTTATTTTAGTTTTTTCACTTTTAACCATTTTCAAAGGCTTCACCCCTGGTCTACTTTGCGATTGTAACTTTCAGACATCACGAGGTCCCCAGATTAGTTCACGACCGATCATGGCCACCTAGTTGCAATATTGAAAGTGACTCTAAAAACATGAAGTACGCGTATTTTTTTGTGAAATGTCACATTCTGATCCAGAAATGTCCCAGAAATCCAAAAATGTTACAATATACAGGGTGTTTCATTTAAAAATTCAAAGCCGGATCCATTTTCGGTGAAACCGGAAGTGACCAGAAAGTGAAAAATATGCGGAAACTCACCTCTTGACATATCATTTACCTCTACCGAATCTCATTTCAATGCAATTGCACAGTTTAATCATCGTTTTCACTCCATGTTCCATATTAATTATATTTGATGCAACTTTTTGGGCACATATTCCTGTTGAACATGATCCATTAAGACCCTTGTAAATGAATGAATGAAAATTTCGAAACGTTAGTAAACCCACGAAAAATGCTGTATATTCATTCAGAAGAGGCGCAAGTCTATATAATGGTAGTATAGTTAAGTTTATAGATAAAGGAAGGTAGGTAAGTGAGTATTTCAAGAGTAATGAAAAATTAAGTAGGTAGTAATTAGTAGAAGTTGGCCGAAAAAAAAAATTAAAACTTTTTAACAAAAAATTAAACCGACGAAAAAAGAAACTGAAAAGTAAAGAGTAGAATATAACTTTTTTTTCCCAATGAGTAAGCTCCTGAACTAATGTAAGTAACTAATTTTGAGTCAGCGAAGATCATAAAAGTACTTTAAAGTAATAATGAAAACAAAAAATTAATGCAAATTGAAATGTGCAGGGATGAACGATTACATTCCATAAATACGCTCTCCGCCCGACCACTCTCAACAACGTGTGCTCTCACGTGTGTGACCATTCGGGATACTGTTTCGGCGAATGGATTCAAAATTGATTATAGTTGAAGAGCTTAGTTATCGAGATTGGAAACGATTATTTTATTTTTCGCTTTATAGTATATTTTTTGGTCGGTTTAACTTTTTGTTTAGAAGTTATTTTTGTTAGTTACTTGAAAATATTCAGAATTGAGTTTCGTGCGAAAAATAGTTCCAAGTCTCCAAAAAATATGAGCGACAGCTCATTCAATTTGGGATGCAATTCTGAGCAAAAATATTTTTGGTTTTTTTCTGCCGACGAAAATTGTATTTGTTTTTAACAAAAAACAAAAACAAAAAAAAAGGATTTTTATTTTTAGGAATAATTCAAATACTATTAGCGATAGCGATAATCGGAAAATAGTTTCTCCAAGACAAGGGAATTTTCAATAAAAAAATCCCGGAATACTCTCTTCATTATCAATAATTTCAATTTAACTCTGAAAATAGTGCTCTACGCGACCGCTATGGCATGCACGCGCCGTCTCTAAAGAGAGTACACCACATGAAATATTTTTTTATAATATTGTATATCAATTAAACATTTTCAATAAATCATGGTGTATTTTTGATACTTGAAAGAACAAGGTGTCATTGGAAAAAAAATTAAAGTTCATTTTTCAACAAGTTGGGCATTTGTTAATCAGTCCTTATTTATCGGACCTCGGTTTTTATATAAAACGGTACAAATATTTGAATAATACCTCTCAAAATGTTTCGCTTCTTGGAGCCCTTCTTTCATATATATATATATATATATAGTGTGACCCATTTTTAATAGAAACACCCCCCTGAAATTTGAAGTTGTAAACAGATTTTAATAATTTTTGAAATGTCAAGTACTGAAAGGTCTACCTTGGGACAATATTTGAAATGTTTATTCCAATTTTCAGGGCATACTACGATATTTTTTCTTAGTCGAAAATCGAGATTTTTTATTAGCGATTTTTTCATTGGAAAAATCACTACGCCACTGGATTCAGAAAGCCTCTAAACAGGTGTGTCCAAAATTTCATGGGAAAATATTCATTAATAACAAAGTTATGACAACTCAAAAATTCGAAAACTCACACAGCTAACAGTCACAAAAAACACCCTATATCAACAGATATGGCCATGAGAATATTTCTTCAATAATTTCAACAATAAAGTGCCGCCAGATGAAAGAAAAAATAAATAGCGTAAATTTTTTTAATGAAAATAACGGAATTACATTCAACTTTTCACGCAAATTAACTAAAACTAAGACCTAATTGATTTTTCAATTTAAATCTTAGTTGCCATGGAAATGATATTACAGTTTGACACTTGTGATTTAAATGTACTATTGTCAACAATATTCACCTTACAATTCTTCGAATCATTTTGTGTCATGGCTGCAAGTTCGAGAGTAAGAGAGAAAATTGAAATTGTACGCCTTTCGTGAGATGACGTTAGAAGTGCTAGAGAGGTTTGTAGAGTACTTAATGAGAGACATCCAGATCGTCCTCGTATCAGCTGCGGTACGGTAAATAAATTAAATAAAATATTCAATGAAACTGGTGCAGTATCAAAAATGATGTTGAAAAGTAATCCCGTACAAAGACGAAACAGGAATGACAGGAATGATCAAATCATTTTAGATTATTTCGGAAATAATCCTAATGCCAGTATAAGGAATGCCACCTTAGATTTGAATATTCCACGAGAAACTATTCGGAGATGTCTCAAGGCGAAGAATATTAAACCTTTCAAGCCAAAATTTTTACATACACTGCAAGAAGGCGACGAAGCAGGACGCCTGGAATATTGTTTATGGGCCCAAGGGGAATATTTAAACAATATAAATTTCCTACAAAATATTTTATATACCGACGAAGCCACTTCCACTACAAATGGAGTAGTGTCATCACAGAATTGTCGCTATTGGGCAGCGAATAATCCTTACTGGGTAATAAACTGTAAAAGCCAGTATTCCCAAAGAATCAACGTCTGGTGTGGGATATTGAACGAACGTATCATTGGTCTTTTTTTTCTGAGGAAAACATTAATCGCAGAGGTTTCTAGAATTTTTAAACACAGAGTTTTGGGATGCTATTCACGAGCTGCCAATCAATAAACGATCAAATTTAATTGTCCAGTTAGATGGGTGTTCAGTTCATTATGCCAGAGCTGTGAGGCAATGGCTTAACGAACATTTTCCAAACCGATGGATAGGCCGTGGTAGTCCGTTTATAGAGTGGCCACCCATATCTCCAGACCTCACAGTTTTGGACTTTTTTCTCTAGGGACTTCTCACACAAAAGGTTCACAAAAACCGCTCAAGAGATAGAAATGAACTTTGTGCAAGAATTCGACAGGTATGTGCAGATATTACCCCACAAGAACTAAGGAACGTAATCAGAAACATGCGTAAGCGCTACGACAAATGTATCGAAATACGTGGTGGATTAGTAGAGGCTACTAGAATATGAGTTTGAATCAATATTTGCACTGAATCGAAACATTTCAATAATTAGTTTTCAGAGTTACGTTAATTAAAATTTTTCCTTCATTATTAGTTGAATTGTGTGAATGTAATTCCGTTATTTTCATTAAAAAAATTTACGCTATTTGTTTTTTTTTTTATCTGGTGGCACTTTATTGTTGAAATTATGAAAAAATATTCTCATGGCTATATCTGTTGATATAGGGTGTTTTTTGTGACTGTTAGCTGTGTGAGTTTTCGAATTTTTGAGTTGTCATTACTTTGTTATTAATGAATATTTTTTCATGAAATTTTGGTCACACCTGTTGAGAGGCACTTTGAATCTAGTGGCGTAGTGATTTTCTCAATAAAAAAATCGCTAATGAAAAATATCGATTTTTGACTAAGAAAAAATATCGTAGTATGCCCTGAAAATTGGAATAACATTTCAAATTTTGTCCCAAGGTAGACCTTTCAGTACTTGACATTTCAAAAAAAAAATATTGAAATCTGTTTACAACTTCAAATTTTAGGGGGGTGTTTCCATTAAAAATGAATCACACTATATATATATATATATATATATATATATATATATATATATATATACAAAATCACGTTATGAAAGTTTTTAAAAGTTGTTTATTTTGTTTATTATAATTTTTTAAATTCAATTAAGAATAAAATTTAAAAAAAAAATATTATTTTTTTTATTTACATATTTTGCTACTGTTGTTTTTGCATCGAACGAAGGCATTCAATAACATAAAAAAAACAAAAATTTTGTTTTTAAATTGTTCAAGTATAAACAAATTTATTAGTTTAATATTTTAAAAAATATATATTCTTGCCATTTTGTTTTCTAGAGAATATACTGATTTTTCAAAACAATGTTTTTCCGAAGAAAAAATACCTATTGTTTATAAAAGCATTTTTTTATATTTCCATTATTCGAATTTGTTGAAAAAAAATTTTCTTCCAAAATCATAATTGGCCTTGATTGCATTACAAAGATTGAAAAAATATATTAAAAATTCAGTTATTCATTTATTTAACAAATTTCTATAAACAAATTCCAAATCTCAGTATATTCTTTCATTATTGGTTTGTTGCCGCCTGCAATACTTTGTAACATTCAAGTTATTTTCATATTATGGTATATTTAATCATTACCTTATGTAGGTATTGAACAAAAAAACATTTTATTGTGTATTCTACATCACTGAAACAAAATTCTATTGATCATCAAGCTTATTTTTCCCTTTCCAGTTATCAGGGAATTATTTTTCACACATTCGTTTTTTTTCATAATTCAGTTCATTCGCTTTCGATAACTTTTTCTGTAGATGTACGTAAACTCTCAAAATGCGATTGTATTCATTTCCATGTTACTGTTATAGTATTCGTTCATGAAATTTGTCTATATTCTCATACGTCAGAGCAAGAGTGGGTTCTCCGAGCTCGATGACTTTTCAGGTCAGATCAGATGATCCGATTAGTGAGTTTTTATTAAGTCTATTATAGATACCTGTTAGAAAAAGTGAAATTCTTGACCTCTTCCGCAGGTCACCGCCTAGAAATGTTGCGTAAGTACGTGACTTTCAATGTTGTGGGATAATTTGTTGAAAATATGAACAGGATGTTCATATAATCAGATGTAGAATTATCTGCGACTGAAACATAAACTGTAGTCACTATCCTCCATCGTCAAGATAACCTCTTGTGGGGTATTCATGTTGAAAAGGGGAACATCATCAATTGAATATTGATAGAAAGATTTTTCTGTGAATTGAAAAATCCACGATAAAAATGAATTTTTTGTGAATGTCTAACAGAAAACAACTACTTTCCTGGCTAAAGCCACGCTGGACATTGAACTACATGTGATAGATTTTATAAAAAGGCCCTAACTTAAAAGAAAAATCTGAAATTGAAAATTTGCATTTTCATTCAGGTAGTTATTTGATTTTCTATTCCAGTCTTAATTAAGAACTCATAAAGATGAATGAGGCAAAGAAGAATGTTTTCAAAAAGAGAGTACCCACAAAAAATAACTTCATTTTTATCGTGGATTTTTAAATTTACAGAAAAATACTTCTATCAATATTCAATTGAGAATGTTGCCCTTTTCAACTTTATGTATATTTAATTTATTTTACTTTTCAAAATTTCAAATCATGAATCAGTCACAGTGAAATATTGACAGAAATAATGAACACATTTCATAGGGAGTAACACAGTTGACTATGCAACAACGCTTTATTTCACTCCGGTGAGGGATGGTTTTCTCTTGTATCAGCTGGCATGTGGATAGAGGAGCTTGTAATGCCGGTGAACAATGAGGAATGCTTCTTTCAGTATCAAGGGCATGGAGTCTCAATCGTGGAAATCAAAGAGCTAGCATTATTCCACCACATTATTCAAGTACAGTGAGCTGTTTATTGTTAATTTTTCTGGAATTTTAACCTTTTACAACCAAAAATAAATAAAGGAAAGGTGGAGAAAACTGGAATTGAATTTTTTTACAAATGACTACATGTGCTATTCATTGGGAGATGATAAACCTGAAGATAGCATATGGAAGATAGTGTTTTTTCTATAGACAAAATAATGTTTGCAATTATAGGACTCTGCCTCTGCCACTTAGTCACAATATATGAAGTGACACATCGGATTTTAATATTTTTCAGAAAATCATGGTATTATTCTGTTATGATCCTCATCATATTTAATCCCATTCCGTGGTAATCACAGGATTTCGAAACGTATTATGATAGTCTGAATCTTACTGATAAAAGTTTTGGCCTCAAATTGGGGTGATTTTTTTTCTTTTCAGTGTTTTCTGCTTTTTTGTGTCAGTATCTACTTCAATAGTTGTCTCGTCACTCCACAACATGCCTATAATCAACCCATTTGATTTTTTCGCGAGGTGGTACTCCGAACGATAGTGTTCAGAAACCTCTATACTCAGAAACTTTTCCGCTTGGCTTCGTCCTATAATTCCATTGTGATGAGTTTCATGGACTTCATGATGTCTGATGATTTGTAGAGAGGTTCTAGGAGAGTATTTTCCAAAATTAGCCGATCAGATTTCCAGTGTTCAAGTTTGATGTCTGTTGCAATCAGAAGGCACTGATTTCCGATTCTTCCATCACCATAAGTGTAATGGTGGAAGGATTGACACCTCTATTGCTACTGGGGGGCATGCAATTATTGTCCCTATGATTCTCAGACCGGCTCACTGCTGCACTTTTTGCAACTTGATATGTGCTTGGTATTTTTGCAACTATATTGAGGAACCAGAGGTTAGCATGGATTAGATAAACGTTTATTATGTCCAATATATCATAATCAGCTTCAAACCCTATGTTTTGCCAAACATTCTCAGGCATATCCAGGTTGCCGGTATGGGCATGTAAATGATGTTTCCTCGACAGTTCTATATTAGTTATTTTTCTTTAACAACCCCCAAGTATTCCACCTCCCTGGGGAATGTTAGCTGATCCATTTGGGGTCGTGGTTTTGGATTGATCCAGCCCAGTTTTTCTATATTGAGGACTATAGTATATCCATTCTTAGTTGGATCATCCGCGCCTGATGAAACACAATAGGATTTGCGCTTTGTATATTCAGGATGCTTGGATAATTTCTTAGTAAATTGAGTTCAAGGTGCGCACTACTCTACTAGCCACATAACTTTTTTCAAATTTCATTTCTTTTTTTTTTCTCAGAAAATGATCTACGACATATCCTTGTTTTATTTTCTCAAGATCCTCTTCGTGTTGATCAACAATTAGATTCCGTTTGCCTTGATATGTTTTAACATTTGTATATTTGTTTTTTATAGAGACTGTTGGATTTGTATTGGATTTGAAGGGAAATTCAGGATTTCTGCTTCTCCATTTTGTATGAAAAATAAAATTTGGAATTCGAGGAAACTCTTCCAGATGTGGAATTGATTTATTCTGTTCCTTACTTGAGTTTTCTACCGAAGCATATGTCTAACATTGGGAATTTTCCCTAATTCCAACGTGAATTTCTTTCAAATTCAAAGGGATACCGCAGTTTCACATTCAAGAAAAAATCATAAAACAGTTGCTAATTGCTACTGAAGTCCGCTGAAATGGTTCCTTAGCCGTGAATCTGAAGTATGGCTTCATTTTAGAAAGATCTTTTCGTAGAGTGAAAACCTCTTCTGTATGAATTGTGTAAACTTCCCAATGTGAGTAAAATATTCGCATGAGTTGAAGAACAAAATGTGATCCTGCTGCAATCCAACGCATTTGTGATTTCCACATCTGAGAAACCTTTTCTGAATTAGAAAATTTCAATTGTCACAAAAAATCGAATTATAGAAATAATTTTTCTGAAATTAATGAGAATTGGTTTTGAACTAATTTTTCCTAGTTTCGAAATGAAAATATTACATTTTTGTTTTTGCACAAATTGATACTCATGTTCAAAGTAGCAAGTGAAAGACATTATCTTCTACTGTTTAATCTTCGGTGGGACAAATTCAACAAATAATAATTATTAAAACTAATCGAAGCAAGTATTAAGACTTCTTCTTTAATATTGATCTCTCTACTTTCTAGGAGGTCGAGTTCACAATCTTTTTTTTTTATATGTAATATTCTCAAATCTACCTGCTATTTTGAACCTATCTGGCCCATTCAATGATAAATTATTAGTATTCAACAGTTTCATTGGTTGTTGTACAAATTCAAAGCAGATTTACTTGAGCCAGAAATGTTATGTAGATGGTGCTTTTGATAACTGCACAAAATGTTTTATGCAGTTGTTTACCATACATGGCTGCCTCTTCCCAGACACACACCACAATACTATTCTACTAGAAGATTCTATTATATATACCCCAAACCCGATAAAGTTTAAGGTGTAGTGGTTTACGGTAATTCATGCTAGATCGACTGTTTTTTAGGCAAGAATAGTTTCCACTTGATTTGGTCTACTATATACTTTATACGGGGAATAATATTTATTTATTTCTCTGGTTTCCTTCATAATTCAACATTAAAATTTGTACGATTTTTAAGGAACCCTATATTTTGAGTCGAAGATGAATTATTCAACTGAACATGGATATACTACACCTGATTGCGGGTGAATATCACCCTGTCATGTTTGCCCTTGATGGAAATTGGCGTAACCTTCATTCGTGAATTCAGAGTCATGAAGCTTCACTATAAGTTTGTCAATGGTCAATGACCACAGCAATGGCGATAGAACATCACTTTAGGAGAATATTTTTTTCTTCTGAGAGCAGCCAAAATTATTCAGCTTCTTAGCATTTTTTTGTATTTATCTGATCAGGGCACTTAGGCCTCTCTATTTGGGCTCATTGTGCGTCCACTTGTTCTGATAAAATCAACTGGGCCTGCCAATTTCTTTGACAAAATTCAGCAACTTCCCCAGCTGAAATTTCCTTGGCGTCCTCAGGGTTCAGATTTATGCTCCCAATGATCCTGCTCTGGTGCATTGAAGCTGGGCACTCAGTGAGGATGTGCGGCGATGTCTCGTCATCTTTCAGGCACCATCTACATAGGGGATCATCTGTGATCCCGATGAGCTCCATGTGCCTGTTCAGGTGACTATCTCCCGTTAGGAGCCCAGGCACAGTCTTGATGTTCCGTTTGTTTAGTGACAGGATCTCTTTGGACATTTTTTTCGATGGCTTCTCTATGTGGGGCTTTGATTACCTCATGCCTGGCGCCTCAGGGAGGTGTTTATATTGCCACCTAGGGATCTGCCGATGGAGTCATACGAGGTATTATCGAGTACAACCTCTATATCCAAGACTGTATATAGAGCTTTCCCCGCAACAGAGTATGTCTATTTAATGCTCTCAACCAAGCACCGTGAGGGATTGTTTGCTTGTTGATTTGCTTGTTTGATAGGTGAATAAGGACCGTTTTACTGAAAAAAGTTCACTACGGACATAAGAGTCTTTCATTTTGCCAATACTTTTTAGAAGAATGACGGTGAGGCCGATGGGCGATACAACTTTGGTTTGTTCGTTGGATGTTACCACGGCATTCTCTCCCAGCTAGATGATATTGACTTCGAACAGCTTCTTCAGGTGAGGTTCTATCACCATCAGATCATTTTGTAGTGGTATGAAGATATTCCATTCTTCCTGGACAATTCAACTGGTTTGAAACTCCAATGGGTCATTCGATTTTTTGAGTGGCGGAAATTTCAACCGCTAGGCTCACAAGTGATGTTTGCTGATGAGGCATGTTTTTCCCGTAATGTTATATATAATTCTCATCATGATAACTAGACTAGACAGAACCCAAACGCTATCATTGAAAATAATTTCCAGCAGTACTTTTATGTGGAAATTTCATTTGCAATATTGGAATATTTTCTAACTGTGCCTCATAGTTCTACCTTCAAAAATAAATTATGACCATCATTGTCACATCATTGAGTTCATCCTACCTGAACTTCTAGAAGAGTTACTATTCAAGTAGACTCATACATGGAAGTGCTTCCGCACCACTCCAGCTTCGTCCATAAGCTTCGCCACGCTGGTCACTCGACCTGATTCCAGTTGTTTCGCCTCTGGAAATATCCCGAAGCACGAGTCTACCGTTTCAGAGCGAAAATGATCTTGATTTATGGTGGGGTACTCATTCTCGATATTTTCTTCTGGTTCCATAATATATTGAAAACCAGACTGAAAAATTATATATCAATGAAAAATTCTATGAATATGAATATCATGTAACTCATGGAAATCATCCAGTTGAGATATGTTTTTTTCAATACAAAAATGATAATTTCCAAAATTGAATATCTTTATGAGACAATTCGAAAAGGGACATCGCTATATCTCATGGGTATGGTTTAGGTATCTGCATAATTATTTTTCCATATGGATCTGACGCACATAAGATGATGAATCTCAAGATCACATCAACAAACAGGAATTCATATCAAAATAAGATGCTTACCAGTCCCTTTTCCACATGAACCTATTTCAATCCAAATTCCTGACAACCTCTCAAATATCGAATAACAAAATGTGTTCTGATACTTCTGAAGGGACTCTTTCATAGTCAGTCGGAGAAGAACGTGGTCGAGAAATTCTGCAAGAAAACTGAACTGATTTTGATTCGTTTTCCTCAAGTTTTAAGGTTTCAGAAACCATAACAGATATAAGTGACCAACGTCGATTGATAGAGAAGTACCTTTCGATTCGACACCTTCTTTCTGATATGGAGAAATCAGTATACGATAAGGTACTGGTTGGTTTATTAAAGGAATGAGAGTCTGTCTGCTATAGCAACTTGTAATTTCGTATGGTAATATATTCTATATAGCTTAATAATTTCCACTAGTCACCACTCAACCTAGGTCTGAAAGATTTCTGAAAATAAACTTCACAAACTTATCGTTTGGAATCCTCTGCGCGGGAGTCAAACTTGCACTCCTGCAGTGCGAACCAATTTCTTTGCCGTTCTAGACTTTAGATTTGGTGATTACCTTCCTTCCTCTATATTTTTCCACGGAGGATGAGCACCAACTGAAATAATTGTTCCATCCTCACGAATGATTATAATTCTGAAAAATAGTGTTGAGACTCAATTTGATATTCCGTGTATCAGGTAGAAACACAAATGCAAATATGACTATGAGTTTATTCAACCAATTGAGCCACGAAACCTCTAATGGTGTGCAGAAACATTGCAGGAAATCATTTGGTATGTAGACTCAAAACTCCGCAGTGGATGTACACAGAAATAGCGAGACCAATCATCACTTATGGGTCAGTGGTATAATGCAAAATACTAATCACCCAACGGCAGTTACAGAGAGTGGAGAGTATGGTGAACGAGAACATGGAATGATACAGAAAGCACTCATTGAGCACAAGACTACACTCCCTCCCTGAGATGATCAACCCTGGGACATACTCCAAGACACTATGCCAAAAATATTCAGCTTTGTGGAAAAACTCACGAGCTGTCGAAGTGGAAACAAAACAGTATTTCGAAGCTGAACATATGTGCTATGAAATGACTTGGAAAGGGCTATGGAACAGCAGTAGATATTAGGTCCCAGAACCAAATATCCTGGAAGTCTGGGAAATCAGTAGATATTTTCTGCTCTATTGATTCTGTGGCAAAAATACTACCAGGAAACCGACTGTGCCATCATACGGAAGACGGTCCGTAGTTATCTCCTGTTATGTTTTCTACTACCAACTGTTATTGCTCAATTAGTTATAAACATTTAAAAGCATTTCTTTTATTTTTTATCTTTTTTGACTTGTAACTTGAGAACCAATGAACCAATCTCGATACTCTCAATGGACGAATTGTGGAGAACCAAAATGCAAAAAATGAGCCCTAACGTGACTCAATCGGATTATTAGTAACGGAGATAAATCGGAAAAACCAGAAAAAAATTGTTTTTTTTTTCGATTTATGAATCCCCAACTTTTTAAGTTGTAGTGCAGATTTTTCACGACATATTAGTTATAGTTTTCCCAATATCAATTGCAGAAGTATGAAAAAGTCTTGCGGCGAGATCTTGTGAGCAGCAGTGGCGGAGATAACTGATTTTATTTAGATATTTTAAGATTTTAAAAATACTTCATAAATAATGAGAAATGAAAAAAAATTGAAGACAAGCTTTTATTTATACAAATACATTAAGAAAAAAAAACTAGAATATCCTACAAAACTAGAATATCCTGAAACGTTATTCGATCGGCACACACCAAGACCACAGACGCTACTGGTTTTTAATCTTTCAGAGCTATTTAAACACAAATATAACGCGTGATTTATGACCTCCCATCGTATAGCCATACCTGCAAGCATTGATGTCCGACTCGATTGGCCCAGACGAATCGGTTGTAGAATAGACAGCAGTCACTCAGGTCCACGTTGACTATCGGCTCTTTTGATCTACCGTTTGCCGACGGCGAATGTTTACGAGTGGTACAGATTATTTTTCGTTCCGTTTCTTCGCATATACGCTCGTGTTAGCGAAGTGAGTTTTCATTTGCTCCCTATAGAAACAACTTCTGCAATTGATATCGGATGGACTATACTAATATGTACTTCATGTGTGAAAAACACAGACACTGTCGCATTATTAGTTTTGGCATTATTGCAATCTGAATTTCTCAATGCACTTCATTGCAGCAGACCTGGAAGCGTCATGGGTGGTCCGATTCCAATTTTTCAAAAAGATTTCGAAAGTAGAAGTATAGTAGGCACTACAAAACATATATTCTCATTTTGCGTTGAAATGCTGCAAAATAGGTGAAAAAACTTGACCGAAAATAAGCGAGTGCATGGAAGCGGCTGAGTAGTGGGGGTGAAGCAGCAGACGCGGGGAAACGTATGTATATTGATACAAGTGCGCTGCGCCCGTTATGAATCTGCTGCTCTACCTCCACTCTGGAGCCACTTTCATGCACTCGCCGGTTATCGATCATGATTCCAAGTATTTCTCACCTATTTTGCAGCATTTTGACGCAAAATGAGAATGGTTATTTTATAGTACTCTCCAACTCTCAAAATCTTTCAGAAAAATTGAAATCGGACCAAATATGACGCATCCATGTCTGCTGCACAAAAGTGCGTCGAAAAATCATATTGCATTTATGCCAAAACTAATAATTCAACAGTGCCTGAGTTTTCACACTCAAAGTTCATATCGATCACTACTATGTCGTGGAGAGTCTGCTTCAAAACTTGAAAAATGTCTTTATTATAAATTGAAATAAAAAAATCTGTTTTCCAGATTTTCCGATTTTTCTCCGTTACTAATAATGCGATAGAGTCGTGCCTGGGCTAATTTTCTTTGCATTTTGATTCTCTACAGTGTTTTGAGATTGCTTCATTCGTTTTCGAAGTACAAGTTAAAAACGATAAAGAAATGCTCTTAAATGTTTATGACAAAGTGAGCAATGCCAGTTGAGAGTAGGAAGCATAACAGGATATAACTACATACCGTCTGTGATGGCACGGCCGGTGTCCTGGTAGTATTCTTGACACGAAAAAATATCTATTGATTGGTCTATTAACTCATCAAATCGTTTGATAATCAAGCAGCCATAAGAACGCTGAGCAATCACGTAACCAGCTCAATAATGATCTGGGACTACTCAAGAACTAAACGATCCCAGCATGCAGAATGAGATCACCGTCCTTTGGGTTTCAGGGCACACCGAGGGTAAGGTAAATGAAATAGCAGACAATTTTCTAGAGAAAAAGCTGGAATACCATTTTCAACAGTAATGCAATATTGAAAAAACTGAAAAGTGAAGTGGATCACGAAAAAAGGTATACCTGTACTTCTGGGAACTCATTCATGCATCACTCCGATTAAAAACAAATTTCGCATAATCACAGGAATCCTGACAGACCTCTGTCGACTGGATATACACCTGGAAAAATTGAGATCAGTGGAAAAAAATACATATCAAAATATGAATATAAAACCTTGGAACATATTATTTTTTATTTCGATGAATTATTTCATCATATTCTAGTCAGCAAAACGTGCAAGTAGACGTCGTTGTCGCTGTGGTCGTTCTGGACGTTCTGGAGGGTCAGCAACACAATTCTCATTCGGTTGTGGTGCTTGAAGCACTGTCGGTAATCGTGGTACTTTGAATGATGGTTAAGGGCCAAAGGTTACTGACTTGGTAGGCTTGGGAACGAAATAAGTTCTAAGTTGGTCGACATGAAGATTCAGTGTACGGCTGGAATCCAAAGTAACAAGATAATGGCGTTTACCTAAAACATACTTTATTTCTACAAACTGCCAAACATTCTTGTCATTGATGAAAGTCGAATCTGTACACCCCTCATGGAAATAACGTCTTCGAGATGATTTGTGACTTCTTAGGATGATAAGGGGTGATTGATTCCAAACGAATTCTCAATTTTCTGTTGAGGTACAATTTCGCTGGTGATTCACTGCAAGCAAGCGAAAAATAATATTTTTGACCTTATCCTGGATATATTTTTCATCATTGTAAACAGCCTTCAGTCGGGTTTCAAGCGTCTGAATATTCTTTTCTGTGAGTCCATTTATAATTCAGTTAAATGAATGTTTTAAAAATTAATCATTCAAAATACAGTACATGTGGAATTCTGTACTCTGAAAAACAGGAGCGTTGTCTGAAGCTATGATTTGTGGATATCCATGAATAGAAAAATGTTTTTTCAGTAGAGAAATGTTGTTGGAACTAGTTGGCACATCCTTTAATATTCTCACTTTGACCCACTTGGACATGGCATCCACGAACATCAGAAAATAGCGGTTTTCAAATGGGCCAGCGTAATCAATATGAATCAACTCCCAATTTTTTTCAGGGTGGTCCTATGGATGGATGGTCGCTATTGGAGGATTTGATCTTGTCAGAGCACATCATCCACAGCCTTTGACCATTCGTTCTATGTCTCTATCAATGTTTGGCCGATAAACGTAACGTCGTGCTAGCTGTTTCATCTTGGTTATTTCCAGGTGCGTTCCGTAGAGTTTGTCTGGAATTTTTGAACGTGAGGAAGTTGGAATGACAACCTTGTCTCTTCGAAAAAGTATTGCACAAACCAATGTGAATTCGCCATCTTCCGTAGAAGAATACAGGCTGTCGATGATCTGTTTCAGATCAGAATATTTTTCAGTTTCAGTCTCGATTGTACTTGAAGTAATATCTTCACTAGAAAACTTGTTTGTAGAGTTGATTTATTTCATCACCAATGAGTTCATCACTTGAAACGTAGAGTTGCTCAACTTCAGCTAGGAATAGTAAATCGACATTTTGATTTTCTTGTCCTTTCTTGAATCCAACACAGTAATTGAATCCGGAATGGAATGAAGCATAGCGCTGAAGTCATTTGTGGCAGGGCCTTGTGAAGATGCAGTATCTACGCCAATGGTTTGTTGTCAGTGACAAGGAGGAAGTTAGTTCCAAACATGCACATGTATAAGTGGGTGACACCAAAAATGACTGCAGAAGCCTCTCTGTACAATTGGCTATGGTTTTTCTCTGATTTGATGAGTGAACGATAACCATATGCAATGGGTCTTTCGACTCCATGAATTGTATGACTCAGCACTGCAATATCCCCCTAGGGACTTCCGTGTGTGGTTAGAACCAGTGGCAGACTTGGATCGAAGCGTAAGAGAGAATGGAAATGAAATTATAGTGACAATTCCAAAAAATCTTTTGATGTCGTAAACATTTGACGGTCGTGGTAAATCTTGAACGGCACGTATCTTGGCTGGTGCTCATCTTATCGAACACATCGATATGTCCAAGATGTTGAATTTCTCCTGCAAAACACGAGCACTTGTGCTTCTTGAGATGAAGATCGTACTCTGAGAATCTATTCGCTAATTATTATAGAATTGAGTGATATATAACCAGTACACAAAACCCTTTCAAATCGTACTCGACAAGTGAAACAAGTGAAGAGTAACATTCTATTGTCATGTGTCATACATGATATAATACAAGGTGTCTTTAATATGTGATCACGACAAGTGGGGAAAGCAAAGTGCAGATTTTTGCAAGACGAGAACGAAACCACATTTTTTCAGACTGCATAGCACTGCGCATCTCCGGGGTACTATACCTGGGAGGATATAGGATAGAGGAGGTAAATGTTCACAACTGAAAGCCATCCCGCATCGCCAATATCTTGAAAATAATATGGAGATCAGCTTTCACCACCATCATATATGGTTTAATATAACCGCGAATAAATATTTATTACATTTGTTCTCTTTTTACAACTTGCATAAAACTATATTTGGCCTACAAGGCGAAGTATCTGCATGTGAATGGGGCGTTTTCTGATGGTCGTATAAAAAATCCTTTTGGGCATTTTATTAGCCCGAAGAATATTTCTGCTTCATAACCATCATCACATCATGTCCACCCACTCATTATATGGATTGCGGTCATTTTCTTGGATGTATGTGAACTGGAGATATCATTGATTTATGTTGATAGAAAGCACCCAAACCAAATGTAGTCCATGGAACTATGATAAAACCAATCTTGAATTGTTTTGCCAGTGGTACAAATAATCTATTAATTCACAGCATTTCTCAACGGTTTACAGCAGATACCTCGTGTTTAGAGTAATTATATTGTACACGGTGTACAGTGAACAGTGCCCGATATTTCACAGAACGATTCCTATAAGCAAGGCCTTAATTTCAATTGTGTGAGACGCCGCCTACAGGTCTCTGTCTCTTTCGGGGAGTCACATTTTTGTCGTGCATGTATGTATCACATTTTCTAGTAGAAAAATTGATTTCTTTATCATTTATACGTGAAAAAGCTATGCTTTTCAAAAGTCCCTACAAACAGCCGTGGGGCGAACTTTTGCGTATACCGGATTTGAATCATCGTGAAACTAGCGAAGATATGGAAAATAGAAATTTCATAAATGGAGGGAGTTTATGGCTTAGAAAATGTGCGATCAGGGCTAGGAGAAGGTACTGATCGAAGCAAAAATGTACAAAGTTGGGTAGAAAACGTTGAAAATGCCGAAATGGATTTTCAATTCAAAAATCAAGGTGGGGTAGGAAAGGAGGTTTTTCGCGAATCGGAAAATACTCGAAATGAAATTAAGTATGGAGCTATTTGAAGAAATAGTGAAGTAAGGAGTTCCATCGGTGTCAATCGGGAATCAACAAATATTCCAATCCGAGAACCGGAGCTCAAAAATGCGGAATTGCACTCGTAAAGCGACTTTTTGAAGGAAGCATTGAGAGTGGAAGAAATAAACATGATTGATGATCGCGTACGTTAAGAATTCCAAGTCAGTACGAACCGTACTCAAGATAGTTTGGGAGAGGAAATACTTATGAAAATACGAATTTGAATGATGAAAGCATTGTGAATCAACTAGGATCGGGGTGGATGACGTTAGATAGGGCAAATTCAGAACCGCCGTTTTCGCAGCGCGACACCACGATTACTTTGGAGCGTGATGGAGAGAATTTGAATATTTTTTCGCCTCAGGCTAGGTCCTCGGTGATAGCCGGGACAAATAAATAATGCCAACCACTGGCGCACACGACACAAATGAATATAAATCGGAATGAGAGGAGCGTTACTTTTTCTCAAAACGGAAATTTTGCGTAACGAAACTACCCTAGGTCACAGGTAGAAATTTTGGTAGGTTTCAGGGATAGTAATCAACAAAATTTTTACGAGCAAAATAATCCGAGAATGAATCTAATTAAAAATCATGGAGATTTCCAGGGTGGAAATTCGAACGAGAATTTCAGGAATATTTCAAATAAAAATATACAGCTCTGCGCCGGAATTGAGTCCGGATTTAAAAATTGATGGAACGGTAGTTAAAAATGATCCCCAGGTGGTGAATAATTCAAACCAGCAAAACTATGGAAATACTGATTGAATTGTGGAATCTAGGGCTCCTGCAGCGGCTGTATGGCCAGTATGCACAAATATCCAGGAAAGGAATTTTCAGAATAGAAATATTTCGAATTTTCGAAATAATCGCGCTGAAAATATGCGAAATAATGAAAGGAATAATAATACCGGTTTTCGTGAACCAAAAAATGTGATCACTAATTGAAATTCAACTGTAAATAACAATCAGAATTCATCGAAAAACGGCAGAGAGGAGGCCCAAATGACGGTGAGGCACCCCCTTGTCGGACATTTTGTCCAATATTGAATAAACTATCGGGGTTTCTGAAACTTCTGAATCACTCAATAGTTCGTGAAAATGTTAAATGTAGCGCTTGACGAAGGTGTTTTAGCGTCGTTGGGTCAGGATGGAAATTCCGCGAAGAAATGACCACGTATTGCGGTAAGGGTAGAAAATGAGACGAGGCAAGCCTCATTTATACCGGTGCCTTGATGAATTTCATCAAGGCAGACGTATTATATAATAGGAATTTGTCGGGGTTACCGAATCCTACGACAGTATTTTCGGGATGCCAAAACAAGACGATTTGCAGTCTAGACCATATCGAAATGGAAATTGGAATCGTGGATCGGAGTTATTCGCAGATATTCACAGTACTTGAAGGATACGATTTTGGGAATGCCATTCTGACAAGAGAATCAGGCAATGTCAGATTTGAATGGAGGTTGTGTATACTTTGGAAGGATGCCTAGGCAAACGGCATTTTTCTACAAAATAGTGAAAAGAGAGTTAGATGTAGTATAGGTGCCTGCTTTTGAGGACCTTCAGTTCTCAGAGGATTTGAAAGCGGAAATTTTGGGGGTTGAGGCTGCCAATTACGGATGCTTCATTACACGAAATTCATGGGTATGAGGATAAACCTTTTAGGTGGTTTCGCTACTCGAAAATCTCAGAGGAGCGAAACAAGGTAGTGCATGGAGAAATCGACAAACTCTTGGAGGCAGGCGTGATTACCTCGAGCTGAGTTCAGCAGCCCGGCAATGTTGGTGCCGAAGAAAGATGGCAAATTACGATTTTGTGTCGATTTCCGTAACATTAATAATTTGATAAGTCCTGAAGCCTCGAATCTTCCCCCAATACAAGAAATGGTGAGGGAAATGGGTCAAGCCACGGTATCCAGTTCGTTAGACTCAGGAAACGGATTATGGCAAACCCCGCTTTCTATAGTTCTCGAAAATACACTGCTATTGGGGGTTCCGATGGGACAGTGTTTCAGTTCGTAGTTCTAAGTTTCGGCCTCCGTAATGGGCCCGAGGCTTTTCAGAAACTTATGGCCAGCGTGTTGTCCGGGTATACCGACATGGTTTGCAAAGTGTACCTGGACGTTGTGATAGTGTACTCGAATTCAATTCAGGAGCACGTTGACCACCTACAGCTGATACTCGAACGGTTACGAATCCATGGGCTATGGCTTTTGCCTAGCAAATGTAGGTTTGGTATGAAAGAATTGGAATATTTGGGATGACTGGTTTCTACTCAGGGAAATAAACCGCGAGAAAGTTATGTCATGAACATTGTAGATTTTCCTACTCCCAAATCAGTTAGACAGGTGCGAGGGTTTTTCGGCACAGCCAGATGACTGAGAGAATATATGCCAAATTTTTCAAAAATTACAGCACCCCTCATGTACCTTATCGATAAATCAAAAAGATTCAAGTGGACTGAGGAATCAGATATACCCTTCAAAGAAATCGAACGAATAGTAGCAGGGCCGCTAGAATTGGCGAAACCTGATCAATCGAAGCTTTTTGGTATCCATTGAGGCAGGGGCGGTTCTTTTCCAAGAAGGGACAGAAGGCCAGAGGAATGTTATCGCGTTCGCAAGTTCAAAGTCAAACGCTACGGAAAAGAGATACAATGTAAATGAGATCGGGTGCCTGGCAATAATATGGGCGATTAAAAAATGGCGACACTTTTTGCAGGGCCGACCATTCACTTTGTATACAGATAATTCGTCCTTGCTTTGGTTGGATGAAATGCGAGACTAGCAAAGACAGTTGACTCGTTGGGCCCTTCTGTTTGCAGCAGTATACTTTTAATATCATACATGTACCGGGGAAATTCATTCATCTACCCAATTTTCTATCTAGGAATCCAGTAGACGAACCAACTAATGTGGATTCAAATATTGATGGAAAAAAATGTCCTTTTCTGTCCAAGAGGGGGTATGGGAGAAACCGGCCGCATAAGAGGTTTGTTACCACATACGAAGACCACCTCCAGAGCCTGGAGATAATGAATAATGTATTCGAATTTCTCAGTTGCAATTATTAAGTTTTAAATTACTTTTTTTTTGTTAATTTCATACAACATGAAATACCTTTATTTACTCCTCAGTCATGGTAAGGAATAAATTCAAAAATAAAAAAAATTATTTCTTTTAGTTTTCGGAGGCATAAAAGATTGCCAAATTATGGAAAAATTAATTCAATATTTGTTTGAACTAGGTTTTGGTAAAACTGCGTTTTGAAAAGTGTTTTGTTGATAATCATTATACAGGAACTAGGCGGGTGTATAGTTTTGCGAGTGAAGTAGAGAAAAAATTTGTTTTAGATCGTACAAAGGGGAACTGTCTCTTTGTAAGTTTTATTTTCGTATATCCGAAATTTGGTTTAGAGTTAATCAAAATTCTAGATATAAATTATGATCATAAATGTTAGGTCAGGGACAAATTCTTGTAAACCTCATAAGGTGTCGAGGCTTGCAAGTGCCTATATGACTGCTGTATATATATATATATATATATATATATATATATATATATATATATTAGTGAAATAAAGGCTACGGCCAAGAACGAAAAAGAAAAGTCCTAATCAGGACGCTTACTTCGTGAAAGTAGTTTCTTCATAGTAGTTCGCGTTCGGTTTCGGGATTTTTGATTGGTTGTGAATACGTAAAATTATCAAAGGGGGAAGTGACAGCAATCACAGTTCCTAGAAAATAATTCTGAAAATAAAATGTTTGCATACATCCATCTCGTTCTCCAAATTCTGAAATGTCCTTCAAGGTTGAGCGTCCATGGATAGTAAATCCCCTTCACGTTATGTGTGTACGAGATTAACTTTCCAGTTACCATCCTTCCCCGCTCCTCTTTGGAGCGGTCCCCAACTCGCAAATTGACACGTTTGCGAGATTGAAATCGTACCTCCTGTGGTATGAGGTCAGCCTCTGAGTGCTCTAAACCCCTTATTATCACGATTTTTGTATGTATGCATGGTGGTGATGGACCTGACGGGTGCGTGAGTGTGATGTGTGATGTTTTTGGTGGTGTGTGATCTCACGTGTTTTGTGTTGGGTTGTTACTCACCTGACGCGCCGGAGTGCACGGTCGTTCTGGTAGACTGGTCGCATATACTTTTCCCTTTCTCTTAACCTGGGATCATCCTGGTTTAGGTCATCGGTTACTCCCGCCACATGTTCCCGCACCACCACAAAATGGCGGTTTCATGAGAGGGGTGGGGGATGGTGGTTGTATGTGGGGTAGGGAAAAAGGTGGGGGGGATGAGTGGCCTGTGATTGGTCGGAATGGTGGCAGCCATGTTGTGTATGGGAGTGTGTGATTGAGAGTGGGAGGTGGGGAGAGCTGTGATAGGTCGTGGGCGTGGTGATAGCCGCCGGCCGTTATCCAATAGCCGAGCAGCATATTGAAATGGGGGTGTCAACCAATATCCGTCAACGGCATTGGTTGGGAGGAAGTGTCACGTGATCAGTGAATGGCGGCGGCCATTTTGGAAAGTGGGAGGAGCCAGCGATGATGCGGTCATGACTCAACCGACAAGTCTTTGCAGGAATATTATCTACGTCAGCACTTCTTATCAGTTGTTTATTTAAGCGACCGGATATCGGCGGCATCCTTTGTTTACATTGAGATAAGATATCGGCGGCGGCATCCTTTGTGAAAGAGTTTGTTTATATTAACAAGATAAGAGTATGCAGCTGCACGCTCGAACCGTGGGATAACTTCATTCATATGATTACTATTCGTATTTGTATCTAAGCGGGCTGAGGCACTGTCGGCGACATGGAAGCAGGACGGATAACTTTTAAAACGTCACCAAATATACAGGGTGGATCGAAAGAGTGTTTAGAGGAGGAGGAGAACGAAACAAGTATATATTGGAGTTTTGTTGAAATGACGTCAGTTGAGGTTATGTTGTCGATGACAGAGGAGTATACACGGAAATTGGAACAGTTTCATCGAAAAGTCAGAGCTCTGAACGAAGAGTTACAGTTTTATGAAGAGAAACGAAACGTCACAAGAAAATTGAAAAGTTGAATCTCTGCACGACACAACCATCAACATCAAAATATGATTCAAATGATACTAGTGACTTTGAATCTGAACACCATCTTATACGTAGACATACCGTATGATGATGATGTACGAGGAGTAGCGGTTTCTTTCAAAGATGGCAATCAGTCTTGGATTCCAATGAATCGAACAGCAGGACTTCGAAGGTTATTCTTCACCACAGACCTGCCACCCCACCTCGAAGATGATAACAACAACACCATAATCGAGAAATATCAGCTCAAGTTTGAAATGAATGATTCTACAAGTACAGTGATGCCATGGAGAAGGCTTCCAACGGCAGCAGTAGCGATGACGTCACCAACGCCGCCACCACCACCACCAATACTACCACCCTTGGAACATGAAATATAGGAGATTTTTGTACTCTCATGTGTTGTTATAACCATAATGTTTTTTGCTTTGGCGAAATTCCTATTCAAAACTGTAAAAAGAAGCTTGGAATCGTCATGTAATATCAAAATAAATGAATAGAGAGTCTAACCTGACTTTTATTTCATAAACGGTGTACGTGACGTGAGCCACGTATACCGTGTGTGGATGGAGAGAGAGAGAGATACTTCTGACGGTTTCCCTCTTTGTTTTCATTTCAAACTTGGCTTTTTCTCAAGTATTTTCAACTTTTTTCTCAAGTATTTTCAACTTTTTTCTCAATATTTTTTTAAATTTTTTTCTCAAGTATTTTCAACTTTTTTTCTCAACTTTTTTTTCTCAACTTTTTTTCTCAACTTTTTTTTTCAATTTTATTTATTTCAATTGGGAACTCAACCCCACCTGAAAGAGACAAAGGGAGAAAGGAGAGATGGACAGAAACACTGAAATACACACATACATATTTATTTCCTAAAAAAACAATTCTAAATGAAAACTTAATTTGGTAAAATATATGTACACAGCCAATGGTGAAGATACTGGGTGTTCCTCTGGGCACACATGAACTTCCCGGTGTTGTGGTAGGGTAATGTCCAGAAATTGCCCATGTCCCTGGCCAGAACGGACAAGGAACCGCCAGAACCGGACCCTGTCCATCCAGTCGATAAATATTCCGGGAAGATGCAATCCCTAATGCTTACCGATAACCGGCCCATTTATAATGAGTCACCATTGGCAGAAGTGCAATTTTATGCGTTAATAGACACCGGTGCTTCCCGGTCGTTGCCAGTGAGCTAGTCGCACGCTGCTGTTACGTATTGATCAGCTTGCGGTGACAGCGAGCAAGCTGTAGGCCCAATTCGAGAACAGCAGATGGATCTATTTGTGCAATAACCGGGCGTTTTCTACCAAAATGACAGTAGGCCAGGAGCACTTCGAACATAAGAAATTTTGATACTTCCTCATCACAACTGGCTGTGGATGACTGTCTTAGAGGCATGGATGTGTTAAGAGCAAAGGGATTCCAAGATCCAGTTAACAAACAACAAAATATCCACCTCACCGACTGTTGCGAGAACTCCAGTAGCCCCGTCGAGGTGGTGACGTTACGCTTGCCGGAATTACTGAGGAAGAATCAAAGGAGGAAACAGTAATAGTCATGGCAAAGGAAAACACAGGTCTGACGCCACTTGGGAAGAGGCAACTCAAACGATTTCCTGGACTTGAGTTTGCCTCCTATTCCGAGAAATCAGGACTGGCTCGTGAATTTTTAGCATCACGTTGACTGAAGACTTCCGAACCCATCAAACAAGATATCATTTTACCAGAATCCGAAGATGCAGGCTATTATCAGCAGAAAGAAGTTGATAAAATGTGTGGAGGGGATAATCAGACCTTCAAACAGCCCCTGGAGCTCTCCGGTGGTGATTGTCAAGAAAAAAGGATGGGAAACCGCGGTTCTGGTTTTCAGAAGGTAAATGCAGTTGCAGAGAAAGATTGCGTATCCTTTACCATTCATCAACTCCGTTTTGGATAAACTCCAGGAAGCCAGGGTATATTAGCAGTTTGGATCTTCGCCAGAGATATTGGCAGATTCCGCTATCTTCGGATAGTAAACCAGTACGGCCTTCACCGTCCCAGGGAGAGGATTATACCAAATTCCACGGTTATGCCTTTTGGAATCCATTTAAGCTCCGGCTGCTTTTAGCTTTGGTGGATTACAAGTTGCATATTTCAAGTGAACCCGTTTTGCATTTAAAGCACTGGATGATATAATCATTTTGGGCAAAAGAACATTGGACGAACTTATTTTGAGCCAAATCCTCTTCGAGTAGGTGTTTCGAGTTTGCGAGAAACGGGACCACAAACTCAATCTAGAATTTTAGAATTTGTACCGTTCAGCCGAGAATTATCTACAGGACATCTGGTTACACCAGAGGGATCCATACCGACCCAGAAAAAAGTGGCTGGAAATCAATGGTGGCCCGCCCATCCACCTTGATCCTTCTAGACCAATTCTTAGGAATGACGTCCTGGTATCATGAGTTTATCTCAAACTTCTCCAAAAGTAGTTTCACCACTCACTCGATTACTAAGGAAAATCAGTTGGAAATGGGAGGGCAGAAGTTGCTTTAGACTTCTGAAAAAAAGTCTTACCAGAAGCCCCAGTTTTAGCCTGCCCCGATTTCACGGAAAATTCGTGCTACAGACAGACGCCTCCAGGCTAGGATTAGGAATTGCTCTTACTCCAGCCAGATTGAGGATAAGGAGCATGTTGTGGCCTACGCTGATGGACGTTGTCACCCCGGAAAAAAATTATTCCGTAACAGAAAAGAATGCCTTGCGGTCGTGTGGGGTATAGAAAAAATGCGGCCTTATTTAAGAGGACATCATTTTGTGGTACAAACCGATCATTTGGCCCTAAAGTGGGTGCAGTCTATCAAAACTCCGTCCGGGAGAATAGCTCGATGGGCTGTATCTACAACAATTTGATTTCGGGGTGAGATATCGCAAAGGATGTGCTTAACAAAGTGGCCCGACGCCTTGTCTCCGACAACCTCTTGCAGGGAGATAATGTTGGGAAATCAGGTATGTGCTCGAACCAAAGGTAGGAAAAATCGCAGAAGTAAAAATAAGGCCGAGGGATTTTCCCGACTTCACTTGATAAAGGAAAATCGTTTGTTCAAGAGCATTTTGGGGATTGCTCCTGGATTCCTACACCGACCCCGAGGCCAGGGAATCCTGGAAGCTGTATGTGTACCGAAGCCTCAAGACTCGAAATTACTACGCGAGAATCATGATGAAGTTACTGCTGGACATGGGTATAGCTAAAACCTCAGCTCCAGATGCACAGAAATATTATTGGCCAGGAATGTTTCTGAGATGTTGCAAAGAATATGTACGAAGGTTGTAGGACATGCCAAAATACAAATCTAGCCAAGGCACCATATGGAAAGAATGCAGCCCGTCCTCAATGCAGCCTTGGAGCCACTGTGTCGACTGATTTAGTACGAGATGGTATTACCTCGCTCCAGTAAAGGAAATAATTATTTATGCGTTTTTCAAGATCGGGTTTCACCAAATTAGGTTTCAAGTCCGACCGTTGCGCCAAGGCTACCGCTCGTGCTGTTTTAAGCTTTTACAGGGACGATTTGTATTACGGTTGGCCGTCCGCATACCGTTATAAGCGATAGCGGGACACAATTCACTGGAAGATGTTCACCGACTTGGTCAGGGCTGGGTATCAAACATCATGCGCCCACCATGCATAAGAGTAACCCTGTAGGACATTGGCAAACTATTAAACTGTTGATCGCGCAATATTGCCGAAGGCTGACGTAAATGGGATCGGTTCCTACCGGAACTACAATTTGCGCTAAATGCCGCCAAGCCTTGACTCTACCGGGTTCACTCCCTCCTTTTTTTGGTTTTGGAGAGTTAGATCCACCTAAGGCACTATATACCAAGAAAGGAACCTCCTGAAGAAGATGATCTGGACGCGACAAAGAAACCTCCAGTGGATCAAACATATGGAAAAAACTCGTGGGGAATTCAGCAGGTTAGTGAGGGGATAAAATTTAGGCCGCGCGTTTACCACCCAAAGTCATCATTTCATGAGGAACTGAGAGCCTTTTAGAAAATCCTGAAGAATGTCCGTAAGAAGGAGGTTCCGTCCTGTTTTGAGGAAATGGAAGACTCCAATTGCCTCCCCTTTCCGCCAGACAGGACCAGCCACGCCATGTTGAAGGCACGGGTCCCGGAAGCCTGCCAAAACTGGGTACTTAGCTTGCTCTGCTTGGTGGCTGCTGCAGAGGCTGCAGGCATTGAGATGCATATGCATGCAGGTCCAGGGTGTTGTTGGAGGTTTGTGGTCCAGGCAGGGTTAGGAAGAAGCGCAGGTGGCCCTTGGCGCTGCTGACGGATGGGCGTGGGAGTAGAGGGTCCCGGTATTTGGGAAATGCTCCCTGCACCAGCCCTCCACCCCAGGAGGAATATTGGAGGAAGAGAGGCTCATCACATATTCAGGGGTTATTGACGCAATACACAATGTATTTAAAGAAGGGACTTCCCCATCGGGTGGGATCCAGTTTTTTCAACGCCCCCCGACGTCTTGCCCCCCACCCAGTACCGAAAATCAGGATGTAGAATCGATTGACCGATGGCTTGGGAAATCAGGTTAGGTTACAATTACACCCGGTGAACCCACTGTCCCTTAAAAAAAGGGGGAAAAGTTCAACCCTTTCCGGGAATAAATCTTTTTTCCTCCTTGATGTTGTAAGTGCATCTTACAAATCGATGGATTTCCTCAAAATTGCCCAATACCCCTAATTTATTCTTTTCCTCAGATTACTGAATCCTGGAGAAAGGAATACGACTCCTTGGTCCTCCAGTGTGAAGGGGCCGCTGAATGTCTGGAAGGACCATACCATTTGAGAACAAACGGGCTTGATCCACAAAAAGGGGAATCAGGAAACTGGTCAATCTTGGTACTCAAACCTTAAAGATTCCCTCGGGGAAGTAACCCCAAAAGGTTCCCGATGGAGTACCGCCGCGAACCCACACGCAACAGGCATCAGAGGGCCCCTTATCAGTTTGCCCCAGGCTACTCTCTGTTACTTGAGAGACCAAGAGGGAGTGAAGAACAGCGTACCACCCCAGACACCCCCGAGAACCCCGCCAGTCGGGGAAGGCTGTCCACGCTATCTGTTGGTAGACGGGACCTTTGCTGGCGATGCGGACACCTTGGTCACAAGCGCCCAATCCCAATGTACGCAAACCGTGGAAGATATTCTGCTCCCGCTGTGGACGATGTGGAGTTCGGTCAGCGGATTGTCCCTACGGTAAGGGGCTGACTCAGTGAACCATAAGTCTTCTCGATTTGGGGGCCCCAGAAGGATTTTCCCCTTTTACCCCTACTGGATCCAGTTGTCACAAAAAAGGGGTTGCCCGTAATTTCCAAGTGGAACGGTAGTGGTGAAAAGACATTTTTTAGAATTAGTGATGTACTAAGCACTAAATTCTGCGGTGTTCATCAAGAAAAAAAATTGTATAACTAGGTTTAATTTTTTTTTTTTCCGCAAGTAGGGGAATGTAACGAAGCATTTTTTAGAGCTCCGTTACTAAACACGGCTAAAAGTATATTCAACCTAACTTTGGTCGTCCTGCCTATTTGGGGTTTCTATTGGTTCTGGTCTGTAAAATATTTCATTCCCTATTAGAAATTAAGGTACATACCCAAAGCTACTGGAATTACGTCAACATCATAGCATAAACACAACAGAGTTTTTCTCTAGATTTGATAAAAGGGTGAAAAGCTCCGGGGATAGTTTTTGTAAAAAAAAACGAGACCGCGATGGGAAAAAACCAAATCCTTTTGTATCAGATCAGCTAGTTGCGGTCCATTTTCAGTTCATCGGACAAAAACCGCACCTTTCTTATGGGCTTTTCGTCTAGTTTGGTCATACTTTCGGATCTATAAAAGAGACGATGAAAATCAAGCATCACCACTTGATCTTTGTTACTTGAATTCAGTGGTGATACAGAAGTCCAGTAATCAGTAAAAGTGCATAGTGTGAAAAGCAGAGTTGAGTTCCAGTAGATGAGGTATCCGTAAATGGAAATAGTAAATAAGTTGTATTGGAGTTAGGTTTCTCCGTGTGCTGAAGCACTTGAGGGTTTATTATTCCTACATTGAATATTGTTCGATTTAGTTCAATTACGTTTCCGGGCGTTTACCATCATTATATATATTATTATTATTTCATTTAATTAATTATCTGTCATGGCATTTTACAGTTTATTCCTGCCAAAGTATTCTTTGTTTGAGTTAATTCGTTGCCTGAGAGTTAAATATATTTTCTGCATTATTATAATTTCTTTTATTCGAGCATTTGCCGAAACGTTTAAGTTGGTTCAGAAGACTACAGAGTGAAATTTGATTTATTTTTATTTTTGGGTGGTTCAATCGAACTTTTGTGAAATCGATTGAGTGTTTAATTAGGTAGTATTGACATTTTAGTTAATTGTTGGTTATTTTACGGGTAAAATATATGATTTATTGCCAAATTGAACAGTATAAAGTAGACCATTTTATTTTGCGTCCCCGCGGAAAACAATTTTCACATAAGCTCTGGCAAGTGTTTTTATTTTTTTTTTGTCAAGGACACTTGATAGTTCTTTTAGTTGCCCGTTATTAAAATTATTGAGTTATGTTTCAGTTATTTGAGTTCAGGGAAAACGCCGAATGCAAACAACTGACGCGAATATTTACATCACTTAAATCAGTGAATTTAAATTTTCTATTGTCTTAAGTTCGGAAAACACCGAATTTAAGCAATTGACGTATAAACCAATTACATAACAATAGTGTATTGTTCCCCGTTGTCCCGATTCAGGCACTAACCAAATCGGAACATCGGACCGATAAATGCGTTGAAAAGTTTATTTGTCCCTGAAAATACCTGCCGAGCAAAACAAAATTCACGAATTTCACGATTTATAGTTATATTCAGGAGGAAAAAATTCATAATAGCGACTTGAGAAGGTGATTTGGGTAAATAAACCCTATTTTGATTACATCGGGAAATAAGGGATTTTATAACCCGAAAATGCTGTGAAGCGTTGTCGTCTGTATCCACGCCCATTTGTTAATATTGTCTAAGCTCAGGAAATCGCCGAGCATAAACAATAGGAAAAAAATAGAATTCTTGTTAACGAGAACAGTCGTAGAAGAAAAGGGCTATTTTAAGGAACAGAAACAAAATATCACAGCCGGGATTGTTACCAACGTGAAGCTTAGGTAATATACAAGTGACACGTAGTATTCAAATTTTGTAAGGGTTAACAAGGGGAAATCGGGATGTTATGAGCCGCTTGCTCATAAACTTGAAAAATCACTTTCTGAGTCAGACAGACAACCGTGTTCAGGAAGAAACAGTTTTTCTTCGCTCTCAAGAGTAGGTCATTTCATACCCTAAATTGCCGGAAAATTACTGTTCATTTGGCCAGTTATATTTACCGTGAAGGTAAATATCCTTCCCATACTATTTGATAGATAGGATTATATAGGTAGCGGTATATGTATTACCCCATTTAAATGTGCCAGACCGTTTTCTTTTACACAAAAATATTTGTATCACGAAAATTGTTGTGCCCATTCTTATTGAATATACCAGTTAATTTAATACCTATTACACACTGTGTTTACATTAAAAAACAAACCCTTTCTATTTCCTATAAAGTATTGAAGTTACGCAACAGACGTAAGTGGTCAAGTTGTAGAAAAAGAAATTTGTAAAGAAAAGAAAATCAAATAAAGACATTATTTCTGTCTGTCTCTCTCTTTGGGAGACAAAAAGCAATCGGCGTTCAGTATCCAAAATTTGTACTTAAAGCCTACAGTATTTTGTAAAGATTCAAAAAGTGTCAATATACCAGACCCCTGGACGTTCCGTATCTCCATCTGTAGCTACCCTAGTGCGTGGAGAAAACCACTATAAAATCTGGCGCCCGAGATTTGAAATAGAGAAAGGAAAGTTTTTCCTGCCTAAAATTCTGGCGTCATAAGTAACGTGATTTTCTAGGAGTTTAAGGGTTATTAAAACAAACCCTAGCGAAACACGTCACAAGATATACTAATGTAATTGTACTAACTGAATGACAATTCCAATACATGTAAACTATGTCGAAAAAATGGAAATAAATATTTAAAAAAAAAAAAAACCGACTACCTGTCTAACATATCATCGAAATAAATTCAACAATGAGTTATTGTTGATTTCCAGGATGTTTAGATAGTGAGTTTACAACCTCCATTTTCACATGCAATAATTCAATGTTCCCACCGAAACAATGCTTTCTATGAGTAGGTGGGTGGTTATTGTATTTGGATAATAATTCCTTGAATGTTCTGCTTGTGCAAATCTATATGAATAACACGAGTTAATTTTTGTACAAGAGTTTCATAATTTTGACTTCTGAGTTCTCGTGAAAATAAAAATAAAACACTTTCTCACTAAACATCTAAAAACTGTAAGAACAACTCTTATTAAAGGATTGTACAGATTAGTTCAGTCGATCGTTCATATATTGAGTCTGTCATCGAAAATCTAATAAACATAGAATATTTTCTTAAAATTTGTATTCTTTGAATCACGAAAAATCAAAACAATAATAACTAAAATTGCCCGACGCACGGGGTAATGTCTAAGTCCACTTATACTTCATTTAAATCATTTTTGTAGGAACTAAATACCTATTGATTTGACACAATGTTAACAGATATATTTGGAAGCCTTATCTGCAATAGTACAATGAGAATGAATTAATATACCCTATGAACAACATCGCCACCAAATTTTTTACATATAAACCCAAAAGCTTTCGTTTTCTTTCTTTTATACACCAGCAAGTTCAACTACTTCCTTCTTTTCAGACTTCAATGTAGCAGAGGCTTGAAATTTTCTTTATTTTCTTCAACTTTTTGTCTCTAATTCCTCCTTCGAAGGTGTTAGCTGTTGATACTAAAAAATGTTTTCCTTTATTCATAAATTTGTAAGATAGGTTTGACACAAATTTCAAAAGTTTTTTCTTTCACTTCTACGAGTTTGTCTTCTTCATCAGTTGGGTTATCCGAAACAAATTTTTTCAGGCAAGGCTAGAGTTTGTTACTTCATTACCTGAGTGCGTTGAGACTGCTCGTTAGTTTTGTTAGAACTAGGCCTCAACTATACTGGGCGTTATTAGTCTATTGACCAGTATATAATGAAGCTTGGAGCCTTATTTGGACAGTACAGTTACCAATCTCAGATAATTCAGAAACAATAACACACTTAGGAATTCAATAATATATATGTATTTTCTGAAAAAATAACAACCTTTGCACATGGTATAATTCAAAACCAAAATTTATAGAACGTCAGAATGAATTTGAATATAAGATGAACTTGATAGTAAAACAAATATAGTACGCCCAGTAAAATAACTGTTATTCAGTCATTTTGGTTATTGCTTACATTATTACTTTTTAGTCGAATCAAAAGTTGACTCTGCTATGAAATCGAATAGATAAATGGTTCCTTATTACAATATATATCTTGCCAAATAAACAGTTCATATTCCTTACCCTTGACTTGAAAATGTTACCTCGTTTTATCGTTAAATGATTTTTATTTTGGATTACCAATTTTTACGCGTCCAATGATTCAAAATAAAGTTATTTAGCTTTTTTGAAGATAGTTTCTATTTGCGGAGTTCACCGAGACACCATTGTTTTGTAGTATAAGACCTTTTCTGCAATTCACACATTTTGATAACTGGCTACTTTATTAATAATTTTACGAATTCAATACTCGTTACTTGAATTGAAGTTGATATACTTCTGAACATTTTCACTTGAGAAGTCTAGAACACTTCCAATGTTACATCTTCAACTCGTGAACGTCTGAACACTTCTGATCTTCGTGGTTATGTGCGACTCATATTTATATAGGCGCAATAGCGGCCTTACAAAGCACGGGTGGTAATAAAATTTATTTTAGGGTCGGTCTATCGCTTTGATGTTCCCCTCGCATTCCAGCGAGTTACAAATATCCCGCCGTATGAGTGAATCATCGTATGTGGCTGTTGGTTATGAATTTACGAACTATTAGTTGTCAGCGGACAAGGAATGTTCATATTTATGATGCGTTTTAATGGGTGGTGTTATCATTTCAAATAATTTACGAGATTTTACTTCTTTGTCGGTAATCACCCCACATTCCTGCCGTCTAAGTTAATAGCGGACGAAGGGAAGCAGTCGTTCACCTTGTTGTGTCACGTTCCTTCAGTCGAAGGCTTTACAATTTTTATGTTAAAACAACCTGGTTGATCCAGGGCGTCTCAAGTGAACAGCAAGCTGCTTAATTTTTTTATCCTAATCCACTAGGTATTGGTGTGAGAGATGATGGGACCGAATCGGAGGGAAATCAGGTTGTAGTTCTTATGCAACCGATGCACTATGTTCCGATGGAGAAGACGTTCGGTGTTGTGACTGGGGTTGATCAGTATTTTCTTTCAGACAGATACAAGTGCTGAGAAGTGGTTGTATGAATCGTTTAATGATAACTCGCACCCTTGCCATAAAATGTCCTTTTTGAGAAGCAATAAATCTATTATTATTTTTATTATTACAAACAGAAGAAATAGCCATAGATACACTTTTACAAACAAAAAACTCTACACCGCTGTTTGAACAGAAAATCGATTTCCCCCCATAATACCACACCTCCGAAGAGGCGACAAATGTTTTCATATATTAGGTTTCATGTATTCCAACCTTCTGAATTAGATTCAGCAAACAAAAAACTCTATGCTGCCGTTTGTATGGAAATTATTTTTTCAATATTTCTATCACGAATACAATTTCACCTAACAGGGCGACGACCCATTCTGGATAAAACTTTCCACGTTTTTCAACTCAATAATTCCATCATGCTGCACATTATCGTTTCAACAAGCAACATATATTTTTGAAGTAGAGTTGATTATGAAAGGAATAAAAGAAAAACTGACCAAATGTCAAATCTTCACTGTTCTTTGTCCATTATTATCTTTCAATCAGTATATAGGACCGAGTGAACTGCTGTGTAACTTTTATAAAATAAATATATATATATATATATATATATATATATATATATATATTATTTTGCTGTTCCAAGTGCATTATTGAACAACTTTTCTGATATCGGTACGTGCTTTGATCTAAACGCCCCACATTCCCATGCATTAAGAGAAATATATTTTTTTCCTGTAGGCCGCTCTAGAGAAATAATCTTGGTTCGATCATCCTCAGACAGTCGATGTTCTTTTTACTCAAAGTTTCTAGCTTTCACGAGCAAAACGAACAAAAAAAGGAGTGATCGAGTAAAGTGATTTATTCATAATATTTGAAAATTCCTTAGCGTTTATTGGTCTTTCTTGACGGAGTGTTCCCTCCATAAAAGGCCAATGGCGTAACAGTACTGTCTCAGGTTTACACTGACGTTGAATTCTGGATGGACTCAATGTACTTCAGCCCCAACTCCATCTTCCGTTTTGGAGCCGTATGAGTACCGTTGTAGATTGGCCCTTGAGAGTTCTCGTTCTTTCGTCTCCCATTCAACTTTTCCCGGAGGAGAATCTCATAAGGTCTATCGAAGTTTACAGGGAGATCATTGTGTATGAAGACATTGTCAATCACAGTGCGCGACTGTCTGGTATTAACCAATAAGTAAATCAAATTGATTTGTTGAAAATATAAACAGGATATTCATAAAATCAGATGTGGAATCATCTGCGACTGAAAGATAAACTCTAGTCACTATCTTCCATCGTCAAGATAACCTCTTGTGGGGTATTCATATTGAAAAGGGAAATATTCTCAATTGAATACTGATAGAAAGATTTTTCTGTGAATTGAAAAATCCACGATTGAAATGAAGTTATTTTTTGTGAATGTCTAACAGAAACAACTATTTCTCCGGCTAAAGTCACGCTGGACATTGAACTACATCTGATAGATCTTCTGAAAAAGCCCTAACTCAAAAGAAAAAATCTGAAATTGAAAATTTGCATATTCATTCAGATAGTTATTTGATTTTCTATTCCAGTCTTAATTAAGAACTCATAAAGATGAATGAGGCAAAGAAGAATGTTTTCCAAAAGAGAGTACTCACCAGAAATCATTCGTAACATTGACGCAGGAGAGACATCGCATTCACTAGGTCTTCAGTACTCTCTTTTGGAAAACATTCTTCTTTGCCTCATTCATCTTTATGAGTTCTTAATTAAGACTGGAATAGGAAATCAAATAACTATCTGAATGAATATGCAAATTTTCAATTTCAGATTTTTTCTTTTGAGTTAGGGTTTTTTCAGAAGATCTATCAGATGTAGTTCAATGTCCAGCGTGGCTTTTAATTCTTGGATTTTTTTTACAGAAAAATATTCATCAGTATTCAATTGAGAATGTTTCCCTTTTCAAGTAAATCAAAGTTTTGTTTACTTTTATTGCATCCAAAATATTCTGACGCTCTAGGTTACTTAGACTATACTGAAAATTCCACACCCAATATTTTCGACCAATTAGAAGCCTGTATTTTGTAACGTTACCATAGCAACTAAAAAAAATTCCGGAAATTATTCCCCTCCTTGGGGTAAGGACCATGAAATTACACTGAAAATATTCTGACGTTTATAGATAAAATGACATTTACATTCAACTTCAGATTATGTCGAATTTATTCAATAAGTTAATAAGTAAAAATCATTTATTAACAGTTTACCATATAATATGTACTTGAAAATAAAAAATTTACAAAACCACATGTTGTTACTACGTTAGTTCTTATATTTCAACACAAACAACCATCGTTAACTAAAGCATCTAAATGTTGTTGAAATTCCTTAGCTACGTCTTCTTTCTTTAATGGAGAATATAAAAGCGAACATTCACTAAAATGTATAGATTATCTATGTTTCATAAAATATATGTAGTACTTTGGAACAATCTTATTCTGCTGTAATCCACGAAGAGCTCCATATTTTTCACACACCAGAAGCAAATCATTTTTGATAATCCCAAAAAAAGTCGGTGAATAAATTTCTGGCCCGCATTCTTCTAATAAATACGTTACAAATTTTAGGTTCCGATGATACATTTTAATTTCACTAACTTCATTACAAAACTTGCATGAAACGTATTTCGCAAATCGCTCCATTCTTATAAACCAATTGATTATCTGTATACTCTTCCCGTTTTGGAAAAAACCAATATTTTGACGACTATACAGTAAATTAGATTCATTCAAAAAAGAAAAATTAAATCATTAATAACTTTTCTGTGAAAGTTTCATTTAACTAAAGTGGGTAACTAAGATATTATGTCTCCTCGAAATAAAAGAGATCTATTATTATACTATTACATATTATTTGGTTAACTTGCTTAACCAATTTATAATATAATTTTTTTATACCTATTTTTTGTTAATTTAATTAAATTGAGCTACTATCGACTTATTTTTTGTTAGTTTGTATAACTGAGGTAGATTAATTGTATTTTATTTAACCTAATATTTCGCGTGCAAATTTCATTGATATTCATTGATACTAAGTACCACTTCGAGTTCCATGTAAGAAAATATATTCCTACCAACTTTAGTAAAATGAATTTTGAAAAAATTGAGGACTTGAGCTACTATCGACTTATTTTTTATTATTTTGTGTAACTAAAGTAGATTAATTGTGTTTTATTTAACCTAAAACTGTTATGCATGTGAGTTTTATCAATACTAAATACTGCTTCGAGTTCCTTGTAACAAAATATATAACCACCAACTTTGGTGGAATAAAGTTAGTCAAGAATAATGGTTTGAACTACCACCAGCTGTCTTATTATTATTTTGCGTAACTAAAGTCGGTATTTTGTATTTTATTTAGCGTAATCTTAACTGGAGTCTTGGTTCAAAATCGTCTCTTAGATAACAAGTCATATTCCTTTAATTTCAAACAATACAAACTTAGAATATTTAGAATTGAAATTTAGAACAGATTTAGGAATAAAACCGCCGACATTGATATCTGAATACCTACAGCTGCTTAAATATTAACTAAAAAAAATTCTTGTATTGCCCGTATAAGCAAATTCGATACATTACGCAACAAAGAACATTAATAATTATGATTACTCTTATTTTGACCACTACCATTAGTATAATTATTATTATTTGTAACATTAAATGTACAATTATTATAAGTTATAACTGATGATTCGCATCCGATTGCACCATTTTTGACACTGAACCATTGGCGCAACTGCCATTCGGATTACACCGCATCGCTTCAACAATTTCTTTATGATGTCCTATATCCATCTGTAAATGGAGTTTCATGGATTGACTGCTACCATGGCCTGTAATTTTTATCAATTGCTGCTCCCCAATTCCCTTTTTTGCCAAATTGGACACTGCAGTTGCTCTCGCCGAATGATTCGTGATTTTCACTTTTTTGTTCCAACACCAATCTTCTGTGCAGCCGATTTATACCATGTTGAAATCGTGTTCTTCCCCAATGGACGATTATTATACCACCCCTTTGAATTGCTTCGATCCCAAAATGGATTAGGAGTTACAAACAAACGATTTGTCTCTGTAGAATCACCTCTTTTTTCCATCTTCTTTCTGAAAAGAGGAACAGGACATATGCTTGAATTATTTATATTTGTAATTAGACACTTGCTTGCAGCTAACTTTTCTGAGCCGCCTTGTGTTGTCTTTGAAAAAATGGGATTATACTCTATGCGACCAGTAAAGTTGCCCAAGTTATCGGTCTCTCCCACAAAGTATTGCTGCTGCATCTTCTCCACCCCTCCAAGCTAATTCGTGGAAAACGATGTGAAAAAACTTACGTTGAAGACCTTCTGGACAATATTCATTGCGCAGTTCTACATTCTTCATGTATTCTGCGTCACTTAACGCCGAAGCACTGAGCTTTCGTTTGTTGAATCTTTTTGTAGTTCCCTATGTTTGGCATCACGTGCTGCTCTTGCGTTTTTAAACGTTATGTCAGAAAACGTATCAAATTTAACTTTATATTTTTAATAATACATTTCCTGTAGTTCTTTTGCAGTTGAATTCCACATTACTTTTACAACACTTTCTTTGTACTCTTCCGAATTTGCTTTTCTCATATTAAATGAATTATCTTCTAGAATACTAGCCAGTTGTTCAACAGGTAACTTTTCGTGTATATTATAAGACAAAATTCTAGAAACTGCTTCCAAATGCTGTCTTTGATTTTTTGGTATTATCTGGGATCAGATATTGAACTCCTTTTCTAATTACGTCCTGGTTTTCTCTCCCAAAACGAGACATTTTCATAAAAACACTATAATATACTTTCCACTTTTGACACCACGCACATGAAAAATGACATATAAAAAAATATTATCCTTTTGAATTAACAAACAAAGCCTACTATTTGAATTTGAAAACCATCAAAAACCATCATAATCTCAGTATTTCTTTATTTCGGTGTGAAATTTTCTCACCAAATACCACTCTAGTTTCAATTGAAATAATTGAAGCTCTAGTGGTGTTATAAGTGAAAATTTTCCCAAGTCACTCAATATTTTCAACTGTGTTGATGAAAAAGTTGTGGTGATTGCTGGAATATTGAAATGTGAACAATTCTGCAATTATTGGTATACCCACATAAGAATTTCCACGTAAGATTCGTTAATTACCTTTATATGAGTAATCACCATGAATCATAATTTTTTTTATCGGCCTTCAGCGTTAGATTGTTATATATCCAATTAGAAGTGCAATATCGTACATAAAGATGCATACATACCAATTGGCCAATTTAAAAGTATAAAAATGGGTACATTTTCAATAAAATCGTCAACTTGAGGTGAATCTTGATCATTTTGTTTTTGTGAGATTTTTGCTTGGCTGGAATCATATGCTCATAATAATAATAGTGTGCAAAATTTAAAAGTTTCTAGTGGGAATATCTCGGCAATGAAACAAATTATTCTGGGTCTTCTAACACTGTTGAAATCAAGAATAACCGAAGGCTTCTACTCTTTCGACATAAAAACAAGTGGGCTACGAATTTGAAATTATGACAAGGATAAAAATCCCTAGGCCTTGCCATGGTAATGTTTCTTAAAAATAACCAAAAAATAATTTTCATCTGAAAAACATTTTAAAAATGATGAATTTCTGAAGAGGATGGAGCTTTCACTGGATGAATAGGTAGCCCATCACTTCAGACAGCGCCTGGGATGTTTGAAACGCGAGGGGTCGTCTATGTTTTAATCAGCGGCCTTCCTGACGAGAGGATTCTCGTGGGCCAATGCACAATCAAATACTTCCTGATTGCGTTCTCCAGTGATGCTTCTGATGGAAGGAAGATTTGAGTCATCAAGTACCATGGAGCGGCGATTATCCCATCGGATAGTCGACTGAAGAAGGAAGCAACGCAGCACAGTGATTGGACAAAAGTGAACGAAAGTGCGCAAAAAACATTAATACTTCAGCAATATATTCATAAATTACTGCTTATCTCATGGGCTATAATGAATAATTTCTAAATTTAATACATAGAAGATGGGATTTTGGGAAGAAATGGCAATGGTTCTTCGAGGCAGTGTTACAAACTATTTTTTTTTAAATGTTATCAATTTTCGGATTTTCGATTAGATGGGGGTGGTTTTGAATTTATCAATGTGGTTTTGAACTTATTAATGTTGTTGATATTCTTCAGGTTTGTTGGAAGCATGTTTAGGACCAAAGAAGAAAACAAATCTCTGCGTATGACTCTTTCTGCAAATTGGTAGTTGTATATATGAGATTTCCGAGAATCTGGTAGGTCTGGGTGGGGTTGTTCTATACCAGTTAATGTTTGATAACACCCATATTGAACATTGATAGCTGTACAGACATCTTACATTCAATACTTTCGCTTCTTGGTAAAGTTTTTCCGTTGAGAAGCACCATTTTTTTCAATATTATTTTCAGTTACGAGTTTTGTACCGTTTACAAACGATTCAGCGTATTGTTGAAAGTACCACTCCATACTGTGATACAAAATCGAATTATTGATTCTGCTAAAGAGTTATAGACGTGATCAAGTTTTTCTTGAGAGGATATCTCGGAGGCTGTAGAATTTATATATGAGAAGTCTCATTCTTTTTAGGACATAAGCCACATGTTCATCCCATCTCAAGTGATGATCGAAAACTACACCCAAATATTTCATGGATGTTGTTTTTTCGATAGTTGGACACTTACAGAATAACAGATGTTTGGCCCTCATCAGTACGGAGTAGTCACCAGCCAGAGATCCGGAGAGCTCTGGCCGAAGCGAGACACAACATAAACCAAATCACCATCAAGCCTACATCATCTTTAGGTACGGATTGTTAGGCGGACCCGACATAAATTAAACATAATCAAGCTTATCAGAAAAGAACATTTGCAATCAATTTCCATTTATATGGAAGTTTGCATGGATTTTTAGGTGAATATCATTCGTTCTGTTCTGCGTGGTATTTGCTAGGAAAGTACTTGTTTTTCGTCTGTGGTCTACCAATTTTATTTCAATTTATATTGAATCTTTTGTGAAGTTTATGACTTTGTGCACGTTATTTCTTATTGGATTTATTTGTTAGCCAGAGTTCTAATTCGGAATTTCAAACTTTCGAGAAAGTTAATTTTTGAATAATTTTTCGGAATTTAAAAATATTTGTAAAAGAAAATAGTCAATTCACTGTTGAAAATAATTACCTAGTGCTACTGCTAGTGGAATGAACCAGTGAAACATACGGTTCCAGTTAATTCCTCCGAAGTCGTCTTCTGGGATAGCCAGCATGATTAGTTGACCCCACAAGTAACCAACCATTATAGCAGAAATGAATCTGCTGGTTGAAAAGGGAGGCTGAAAATAATGCAAAGTGAATATATAGTATGTGTTAAAAATATATCTCATGTATTTACTTAAGGTAAATGTATGTGACAGGGCAGTCGAGGCATCTCATATGAGTGTTTTTTGTATTTCAAGGTAAGGAAATTCTGAATAAATATGTTCATGAAATAAAATGGAATATGAGAATACTTTTTAACAAATTGCACTATACTGTTATCACAAGAGAATAATTTAAATCATTAGGTGATACTATGGGTTTCATTGATTTTTCATTCCTTATAAAACAAGTTATTTCTATTTTCCGTGTTTACTCAATAATAATAGTTATGGGGATTATACATGATATTAGATCAATCTATCACACCCCATGACAGGTTTTAATGTCAAAAAACACTCATTTCAAAGTGTCTCTCCAAAAGAAATGATTTTAACTTTTTTCATCTTTGCAAAGTGAGATTGCTTCTTAAAAATAATGTGTTTTCCATTTCTTTCGGTCTTTCGAGTTAGGGTCTTTTCAGAATATCTATCAGCGTGGCTTTATCCGGGGAAGTAGTTGTTTTCTGTTAGACATTCACAACAAATTAATTCATTTTGATCGTGGATTTTTCAATTCACAGAAAAATCTTTCTATTCAATATTCAATTGAGATTGTTTCCCTTTCCAACATGAATACCCCACAAGAGGTTATCTTGACGATGGAAGATAGTGACTAAAGTTCATCTTTCAGTCGCAGATGACTCCACATCTGATTTTATGAACATCCTCTTCATATTTTCAATAAATCAATCCCATGACAGGTTTTAATGTCAAAAAACACTAATTCCAAAGTGTCTCTCCAAAAGAAATATATTGAAAAAATGTATTGACAATTCTGATGAGATCAAATATATTTGGTATTCATATAACATCAAGGATACCCAAGGCAAATTTGAAGAATTTGTGAGTTGGGACAAAAAAGTTAGAATAAAAAAACTATTGAAATTTTGGGAAGATGCATAAATTTGTTTCAAAAACTTAATCAGAGACTATGTGTTCCATACGATGCATTTTCCAGGTGGATGTAAACATGGACTGGCATTTTTGATGTGGCTCCATAGAAGAAGTGAAGAACCCTCCTAACTTCACAGACATGCTACTGGAAACAATCAAAATTATCAACAATGGGGAAGGAGTATAAAACGTTGAATTGAAGACTCCTGAATTGAGAAACAGACAGGGAAAATTTCTGAATAGAGTGAAAAGTTTATCAGGAACTGGGGAAATAATTTCATTTTTCGAAAATAAACCATTTGAAAATCTAGCCATATACCAATTGGCCCTCAATTTTCAAAACAAAAATTCTAATGGCACATCAGATGAATTCACTGAGTTTATGACGGAACAAATGACTGATTCGGCATGTGAAACGGCTGAAAAAATGACGAGAAACCCGTCGAAACGTTCTACGTGGTATGAGTTATGGTTTGGAAGAGTAACAGCTTCTAGGATATATGAAACAGCAAAATGTAAAACTGAGGAAGGAGTTCTGGTTGAAACAACTTTGGGAGCATCTAAACCCCTGTTAACTGACCCAGTGAAGAGAGGACTACTTTTGGAAGAAGCAGTCAGAAAAGGAGTAACTGACTACAATGACTGGTGTACCATCTTTTGAACCGATGGGGTAAGCATAAACTTTCATTCCATTTCTTCCGGTCTTCCTGATGATCGTGGAAGCGTGAAATAGATTTTCGTCGACAAAAATGTATTGAAGACCTAGTAAATGCGATGCCTCTCTTGCGTCAATGTTACGAATTATTTCTGGTGAATACTCCCTTTTGGAAAACATTCTTCTTTGCCTCATTCATCTTTATGAGTTCCTAATCAAGACTGGAATAGAAAATCAAATAACTATCTGAATGAAAATGCAAATTTTCAATTTCAGATTTTTTCTTTCGAACCAGGGTCCTTTCAGAATATCTATCAGATGTAGTTCAATGTCCAGCGTGGCTCAAGCCGGGGAAGTAGTTATTTTCTGTTAGACATTCACAAAAAATTAATTTATTTTATTCGTAGATTTTTCAATTCGCACTTTCTACTCAATATTCAATTGGGAATGTCTCCTTTTTCAAGTAGATCAATATTTGCAAAGAAAGGAATTCGCCATTGAGGTTCTGAAAGTTTAGTCAGAGTGGGTATTCGACGGCATTTATAATTTTTTTTGAAAATTGGTTAATATTCTGAAATTGAAAAAAAAACTCTTTAAAAAGTTGAAATCACAAATAATTTTCTCGTTCATTTCTTTCAATCTATTTCTTGTTTATATATTTGGAATACAAAAATCGCATGGAATATGTCACAAGTTTCTTAGAAATATTTATGTGAAGCATTTTTCAGTTCATTACGCAGAACATATTGGCTATATCCCGATTCTATAGTGAGCTAGTATAAACTAGTTGCTACCGGCGACTTCGTCCGCGTAGAATTTGTATTTTTTACAATGTTTTACTGTGTGTTGTTCCATCTAGCTTATGCTTTTGTCCGCTTTTCGTTATACCGTTTCCCGTTAGCCCGTCTCTTGTTATCCCGTTTCCCGTTATTCCGTTTCTCGATATCCCATTTCCCGTTATCCCATTTTTCGTTATCCTGTTTCCCGTTTATCGTTATCCCGTTTCCGTTATCTCGTTTCCCGTTACCCCATTTACCGTTATCCCGTTTCCCGTTTCCTGTTATCTCGTTGGGATGGCATAATGATGTGACAGCGAAAGTAATGCTTTGTGACGACTATCATAATTTCACTAACTTCTTTTCATCCCACTAGGGACGGAATTTTGAAATGATGTTGGAACACGATTCATTTATTCCTAACAGAGAACCAAAACACCAATTTTAATAAGCCTCACAAAAGGAACCCCCAAAAATTCCCCGATTTCCCCCTTTGGGGGTTGAATTTCCAAAAACACGCATTTCTTGATTTGTAGCGAAAACCTCAGAAACCAGTTTTCATGGTCCTAAGTTGACGCAACCCTATACAAATTCCCATTTAATCCCCCATTTCACACGTTTAGGGGTTGAATTTCCATAAACACTGATACACGTATTTCTTTATTTATAACAATGACCTCAAATACCACTTGTTATGACCTCAATTGAAAATTAACGATACCCCTATATAAACTTTCAACCCCTTTGGGGTTGAATTTTAAATTTGTGTTTCTCTATTTGAAACAAGAAACCCAATTACCAACTTCGATGACTTTAACTTCACCCCCTTTCCACTCCTTATGGAATATCAGAAAAACCTTTCTGAGTGGTTGTCTATGTCATCATAGGAATATGCTGTCAAAATTTCAGCTCTTTAGGGGCAGAGCACAGTATTCGATATAACTATCGTATTTGACTGTTGGTTTGAAGATTGTGGTCACTTGATTACTCTAGTTTCGGACGTCCATCGTCCTAATGGATTTAAAAGGTTTTCACGACGTTTCGAATGCTTGTATCTGCAATCGCCTTCAGGTGAATACTGACAAGTGTAGGTGCTACTTACCAATTTATAGGACCGCCGGTGCAGTGATGCGTGTAATTCCGCCATGTGCAGTGGTGCGTGTAATTTCGCGCGGTGTGGTGGTGCGTGAAGTTTCGCGCTACTGCAGCCCGCCAGAAAAAAACAATCAGAGGTTTCCATACGTTCTTAATCTCAACGCTTGGTTCACTAAAGGCGTTATTGGCTTCGATGTAGGCGGCCTCTTTGAACTTTCGTTTGAACCAATGCTCTTCTCTATGTAGAACACTTGCGTTGTCCCATAGAACTCGATGGTGCTCAGTCAAGGCGTGGTCAGCGATTCCCGATTTTGACGTTTATCCACGTTGAGTCCATTTCTTGTGCTCATTCAATCTTACCGATAACGGTTTCTTTGTCTCTCCAATGTAGGAATCTCCGCATTCACATGGAACTTCATAAATGCAATTCTCACTGATTTCATTTTTGTTGTCAGGTTTGGTCTTGGTGAGGAAACACCAATCCGGCAGTACTTTACGGAGTTTCCTCACCAAGACCAAACCTGACAACAAAAATTAAATCAGTAAGAATTGCATTTATGAAGTTCCATGTGAATGCGGAAATTCCTACATTGGAGTGACAAAGACGCCGTTATCGGTAAGATTGGATGAGCACAAGAAATGGACTCAACGTGAATAAACGTCGAAATCGGGAATCGCTCACCACGTCTGGACTGAGCACCATCGAGTTCTATGGGACGACACAAGTGTTTAACATAGAGAGGAACATTGGTTCAAACGAAAGTTCAAAGAGGCCGCCTACATCGAAGCCAATCACGCCTTTAGTCAACCAAGCGTTGAGATCAAGAACGTATGGAAACCACTGATGCTCTTTCTGGCATGCTGCAGAGGCGCGAAACTTCACACACCACCACACCGCGCGAAATCACACGCACCACTGCACATGACGGAATTACACGCATTATTGCACCGGCAGTCATATAAATTGGTAAGTAGCACCTAAACTTGTCAGTATTCACCTGAAGACGATTGCAGATACAAGCATTCGAAACGTCGTGGAAACCTTCTGAATCTATCAAGACGTTGGACGTCCAAAACGAGAGTAATAAAATATTTGACTGAATTGTTTTTTAATGCTTTTGCTATGGTGATTAGAGTTATGAAATAAAGAATTATCCATTCATTCACTTATTTAATAAAATTATATTAAGTTTTTAACAAAGATAATACGTCCTTCGTTTTCAGCCGAGATTTCTCAAAAAGTTATATAAGGACCAGACGCTACGAGCATGTATCGCATCACATGGTAATTTGTGCGGTATCTAGATTTTTTGCAAGTACTTTTCTCCTTCCTTTGTTTTTTGCCTCTGATACTTCCTCAGACATTCGTCCTGAAGGCAATATACAGTTCAACTATGTCTGCTCCGTGCACTAAAATTTTGTGCACTGTCATAGGCACTTTATACCAAGAGTAAAGCTGTCAATATAATTCTCGTGTATCATGACAATACTGTCGAAATTTGTGGAGATCGATTTCCAGTCCAATCGAAAATGTTCTTAAAGTCACATCGCACCTGTACACCAAATCTTTGTTCAGTCCAGTTATAGTGGAAGTCCTTTCATAATCGTCAAAGAAGCGTCGCAATGCCTGTATCCTCGTCATTGCTTGAAGCGTAAACATATTTAACCTTGTCTATGATCAAACAATTTCTTTAAATTTTCCTTCAATTTCTGTCTTTTTTCTCTAAGTTTCTGTTCGTTTTGTTCACTTCGAACTTGACATGTTTTTATTTCTGCTCGGTAGCATATATGGAGAAAACATTCCATGGAGCCAATAAAACCATGTAGTGGAGATATCCCAAATTGATACATATTCGGGTTCAAATATTTTGTCTGTATTCATGTCATTAGCACCAGCTTCGCAAATAAAGCATCTCTGTGCACCTTTTGTTTCGGATATTGCGTTGCAAATTTTTTCCATCGATCATACAAAGTATCATGTTATGTTTAATCGAAAACGGACAATCATTAATAGTAAACATAGTTGTAGTTAGCAGGTCGATTTTTCTACATTCTTCTTTGATTAATCTTCCACTTTCTTTGCCATATAACTTGCCCGTCATCCGATATTACTCTAATTGGTACAAGAGATATAACAAACAGGAATTCATCAGTTTTCTCAGGATCATCAAACTTTCATTTATATATACTGTGGCCAGATGACCTATCACACCCCCATTCATATACTATAGTGCAATTTGGATGAGTCATGTCTAAACGACCAAATACCTCTGGGATAACTTCAATACAAAGCCTGGATGCTGTAGGGTCGACTAATGATTGAAAATTCATTTCTGCAGATATATCGGTAACTACTATATTTTCGGCAGAGAGATAACAATTTTCCTTCTCTTTGAAAAGTAACCCATAACATGTTTATGGGTTGAATTTCCTCTCACCTGCTTCTTGTTGGATGTTTTCATATTTATTTTATTACTAATAAATAGTGCTGGCTCTTCTTCAGGCTTATACGGTCTTTGTTCTGATGGTGGCAGTTCAATTTTTTTTACTCTGAAACACTTTTCAACGACGATGTTACAATTTTTTAAATTAATTTTGAGCTGTCTGTCTCGCCACTGGCCCTTACTTTTCCTGCGGCCGCAGAAGACAATTCATCACTGCTAAATCTTTCAGGTAAAGTTGAAGTTTAACCTTCCCGAGTTTCGTTTCAGAAGGACTGTCACTAAAACTTTGTTGAGGCCGATCTACTGGCGTATCACATTTTCTATAGATACGATGCCAAATTATATCTCTTCGTTAATCCATCATTTGTGTGATTTTATAAAATTATTATATTCCCGACCTATTTTATTCCACCTGTCTGAATATTTCACTTTCTGTCTTTACTACACGTTTTATTTTTACTAAATCCTGGACAGTAGAGTTTGTTATCCCTAATAATTAAATTGCTGTTGCATGAACTCAATCAAACACGTTGAACGATCTGCGGGATTCGTAGAACGGCAAAGTCATAAAGCTCTTCTCTGATTATTTACCGATCTGTAAAAGTACAAGTACATTAATTACCAAATTCCGCACGACCACACACCACATATCAACTGTATAATAATAATAACAACAATAACAATAATAACAATAACTAAGATAACGTTTAGAATAACTTTGAAATCCTGACTACACCTTGCAGTATAACTTTGTTGATTGTATTTTAACAGTAACTTACTATACTATAGTTTAAAGGGGCTAATTGGTTAACTATTCGATGATATAAAGAATAATATAGTTACGTTAGTGATGACACACCTTTAGAAGATGGTTTCATTGTGACACTAAACAAAATAACTTTCCTAACACAATAAAAACACTTCATTCATTGAGAGTCGCAATCGCACTGATGGTCGCGTTAAATGGGGGGGTTTAGTTAATACTAATTGTAACATGCACGGACATGTTTGGGTGGTGTTTCTTGCTATCATACATGTGCACCTAACATTTAGCGACATTAATAAAACATTGACTTATTCATCTGTTTAACTTTGTAAATATACCTATTGTCCCCCCAAATCGGTTATATCAAATTGAGTGCAGCTGTTTATGGGCATTGATCGTCAGTCAGTGAGTTAGTCAGTCAGTCAGGACATGTAATTATACTGGTTGTCAACGTATTCTTTAAAGAAGCCATGGTTTTAGAAAGGATGTTTCTTCAAAGTTCATTAGTAATTTTTTGTCAATAAAACAATCTATAATATTACTCATATCGCTTTCAACTTTCTTTTTCAGATTTTCCCAGGATGTGTCCTCGTAGAATATTGCCGTGTCATCTGCAAAACGTATGATCTCTACGTTGGTTTGTGAGGTGAGTATGTTATTCATGTAAATATTAAAAAATACCTGCCCGAATACTGTCCCTTACGGCACCCCCATATTGCACAGTTCTTTCGTCACTCTGTGCATTTTCCATTATTACACGTTGTTTTCTGTTACCCAGGTAGTTTTCAAATAACTTATATACATTTCCCCTGAATCCTAGATCTTCCAAATCTCTCAAAAACTGTTTATGGTCAATAGTGTCGAAGGCTTTTGCGAGATGCAGAAAAACCGCTACAGAGTGTTTTTTCCTGTCCAGGCTGTTATAGATTTTTGATGTGAGTGCGTGAATCGCGTCATTTGTAGATTATCTTTCGGTGAATCCGAATTGTTTTTCAGATAAAAGTTTATTTTTATCAAGGTAACTTACAATTCTGATTTTCAAGAGTTTTTCGAATAGTTTTGCGATGTTGCTGATTAGAGTAATGGGTCAGTAGTTGAGGATTTCCTAATTTTTTCCACCTTTGAATAGTGGTTTTATTATACCAAGTTTGAGTGCTTCAGGCCATTCTCCATATCCCATTATTTTATTTATTAAAAACGTGAGGGGTTGTGATATTTCGTTTCTGATTTCTTTCAGTAGCTCTGCCCTCATTCCAACAGATCCGGGAGCTTTTTTGTCCTTCAAGTTGTTTATAGTTGCAATTAATTCATTTTGTGTTACGGGTGAAAGAAATATTGATGACTGTGTCCGAGTGGTGGAATTGCGGGACCCTTGATCTTATCTGCGAATTTTTTTTCCTAGCAATGTATAGTGTTCATTGAATAGGTTTGCTATTTCAACTCTATCCGTAATCGCTCTATTTTCATGTTTTATTTGGTTCATATCATTTTGTTTTTTGACACCAGATAGTTCCTCCACTGTATTCCATATAACTTCATTTTCACCTTTCCTATGGTCGATTTTTTTATAATATGAGGTTTTAGCGTTTTTTATTGATGTATTAACTATATTTCGGTATCTCAAATATTCGTTTTTAAAGATGTCATCATTTTTGTTTATTTTGTATCATTCGAAGAGCTCGTTTATGTGATTTATACTCTTGATTAAACCTTTTGTTATCCAGCTTTTTCTTTTAATTTCATTATGTTTAATTTTATATGATTTAGAGCAATTTTCAACTGTGTTTTTCAATATATATATATATATATATATATATATATATAAATATATATATATATATATATATATGTCATCTGTCCACGCCTCAACATCTTGTAATGATTTCTGCTAATGTCCGGATTCTCGATGTGGAGTGGGTGTGAATATCCAAAAGGAAAGCACGAAGTCATCTCCACAAGTTCAATGTGGCCCATAGGGCTAATCCGAATAATTTTTTATGAAACATGTTTCAAACCTTCAAAGGTTCATCCTCAGTCATGGGTAGAGCTACAATATGAGAAAACCACACAAGTTAACTAGAACATATTCCCAAACAAGATGGGGGCTGTGAGTGTTATACTTACATGAAAAAATATGACTTTAATTACATGTTGAAGTAGATGAATAACAGAGACGAAAAATTTGTATATTTAGTTTTTAGAAGCATTTTGATTTCTGCATCTAAAGTGCGTTTGACCCATTTCAACCAATCTGATGACATAAATGATGAGTAAGAAATTGTATAGACAGTTTTTCCGCCTAGTTGAGTACCATCAAACGGGGTGTAGTGGATCATCTGGGGTGAAGTGGATCAAGGATACATTCTTTTAGATATTCCCTCGTAAAACCGAATCGTGCAAGTATTGTAGCGCCAAACGCAGTCGACGCGTCAGTAGAAACCACCGTTGTGTGACGAATAGAAGTTAGGTAGGTCTCTCTGGAAAATATATTATTTATATTACATAAAATAACGTATATTTTCAAAAGTTTGAAAACAAACTATTCCACAAGGATGGTTCCTTAATTTGTAGTTCTGTGGTAGTGACAGATGCATAAAATAGTCTTCGCAGAACAGGTCTGAGCTCGATTTGTTTTGATACCGTGGCTCGTTTGTCTAGTTTTCATTTTTTGGTAAAAAGTGCATTTTACGGGGTGAAGTGGCTCAGGGTTTTTTGTAACAATGTTGTCTGTTATGTTCAGTTGTAGGATTGTGAAATTGATTTGGATTTTGATGATGCTGCTGAAATATCAGCTAGAGCAGGAAGCAGTACCATGTTCGTCTCATTCGGAGGACAGTCGAAGTGTGGATAATGAAATTGAACTTGATGATTTTTTTATTGCCTAGGAAAAATATGTTTTTTAACATGTAGGAATTGTTTAGAATAGGCAAAATAGTTTTTGTTATGTTTTCTCGTTTCTTAGAATTGTTCCTATTTTAATATCCAAAGAGGGAAAATGTATGAGTTTTGTAAAAAAAATGTTGTTCCTAATTTATTAGATTTTGATTTTCTATATCACGCAAATAGCGATGATAAACTGTTGGAAGTTGACTTATGTTTTCTAAGAATTGTTCCTTTTTCATGTCCAAAGATGAAAAATGTATGAGTTTTATTACCATTTATAATTTATTAGAATTATATTTTTTATATCATATGCAAATAGCCATGTAGAATGTTCAAAGTTGAAATAAAGTCTTCGAAATTCACTGTGTTCTATTAATAATTGATGTTTCAATACGATATTGGGCACAAAATTTACACTTGGCGCAGTATGGTAACAATATATTTTTATTTTTTATTTTTTACTATTCGCTTCACCTCCTTGTTATGCTAAAGTGGATTTAACATGAACTCAAAGGAGTGATTCACTTCACCCCCATATGAGGGGTGAACCGGATCACTATTCAACTATAAATAATAGCAATAATTGAGGGCCGAAATTTTCAACTATATGATTTTTGTAGAGCTCAAGAGTAAGGCTTGAACTTATTTTTTTTTTGTTTTTTTCTTCATGAGAAAGCTGACATATTTATAAAATACGTTAAATTTTGATCTGCTTCACCCCATTTGACGGTACCTAAGCTGTTTGATATTTCCTAAACAACTACTTAATTTTAAAAAGGCAATTTCTCAAATGGCATCTTTTAGACACACATTCCTTAGATTCTAATTTCTCCAACGATTCCATTGATGGTATCGAATCGAAAATCGGATGGATAACAATCCTAATACACTAATTATTTGTCGAAACATTATCAAAGAATTGGATTATATCGCTCAGCAAGTATGTTGTGGATACAACATTTAATGAAACCAGATTCATAACTTAAATTTTACGATAAAAAAAAGGTACACATTATTTTGCGAATGTAAGTGAAACATTTCGAAGGCACCTTCACTCGAAACTGAATTAAACTTTGAAATAGGCGAGATTACTAATTTCTGGAAAAAATACCCCAATGTCCAGAACGATGAGAAAAGTGGTTGGATTTTTAATTTTTTTTTCAAGGTAATTTTTCAAAAAAAAAATCCCAAGGTAATGTTTCTGTTTGAAAACTGCGGAAACCGCGCCATGATGTGACGTAATAAGTTCAGATCTATCGCTGATTGCCGAGAGCGTAAGATAATTACAGAGTTGCCAAGCGTTATTCATGATATTTCTAACAATGTGAGCAGGCCGAAAAAATAATGACATAGCACTCAGTATACATACATATTATTCAACAATAACGAAATCAAGAACAGCTAACAAATGAGAATGAAACAGAATAACATTTCCTCAGAAGTTCCCCAAAATAGTGACACTGGCATCTCGCCGATCGCCAAGGATGCCAGGAATTACAGCGTTGCCAAGCGTTATTCATAATATTTTTTTTCAATGTGAGCAGGCCAAAAAAAGGACATAGCACTCGGTGTACATACATATTATTCAAGAATAACTAAATCAAGAACAGCTAACAAATGAGAATGAAACAGAATAACATTTCCTCAGAAGTTCCTCACGTTAGTGACACTGGCATCTCGCCGATCGTCAAGGATGCCAGGAATTACAGCGTTGCCAAGCGTTATTCATAATATTTCTTTCCAATGTGAGCAGGCCAAAAAAATTACATAGCACTCGGTATACATACATATTATTCGAAAATAACTGAGTCAAGAACAGCTTGCAAATGAGAATGAAACGAAATAACATTTCCTCAGAAGTTTTCCAAAATAGTAACACTGGCATTCCGCCGATCGCCAAGGACGCCAGGAATTATAGCGTTGCCAAGCGTTATTCATGATATTTCTTTTCAATGTGAGCAAGTCAAAAAAATAACATAGCACTCGGTATATATACATATTATTCAAGACTAACTAAATCGAGACCAGCTAACAAATGAGAATGAAACAGAATAACATTTCTCCAGAAGTTCCTCAAAATAGTGACACTGGCATCTCGCCGATCACCAAGGGTGTCAGGAATTACAGCGTTGCCAAGCGTTATTCATAATATTTCTTTTCAATGTGAGCAGAAAGATTTTGCTGGGTCTCAACACCAACAAAGCCTGTGGATCTGACGGAATCCCGCCGATTGTTCTCAAGAAATGTGCCCCCGAACTAACACCTGTTCTTTGCAAGTTGTTCAACCACTCTTACAATTTGGGAGTCCAATTGGAAAATTGCAAGAGTACAGCCAGTCCCTAAAAAGGGCAAAAAGACCCTACCTAGCAACTACAGACCTATCGCACTGCTATCTATTATTTCGAAGGTCATGGAAAAAGCCATCAACATCGAGCTCATGAAATATCTGGAAGACTCAGGAATTATCAATGATAGGCAATATGGCTTCCGCCATCAGAGATCAACTGGTGACCTGCTCGCATACGTCTCACATATATGGCAGCTATCTATTGAAAAGTATGGAGAAACTTTAGCTGTGGCATTAGATATCTCCAAGGCGTTCGATCGAGTTTGGCACCAGGGACTCCTCGCCAAGCTTCCATCTTATGGCTTGCCCCCTCAGCTGTGTTCTCTGCTTGCTAGTTTTCTCTCAAACAGGTCTCTCCATGTAGTGGTCGATGGAGTTTCATCTGACACTCTACTCATAAATGCTGGTGTTCCGCAAGGATCCATTCTAGCACCAACACTATTTTTACTTCACATCAACGACGTGTTGAAAGCAACTTCATGTCCCGTACACAGCTTTGCCGATGATAGTACCCTCCATACCGCTTTCTCTTCCAGGGCCCCTATATCAGCTCGTGAAACCAGAAATGAACGAGGAAGAAATGTTAACAATATAAATATGGACTTAGCAACAATTCTCGAATGGGGATCCAATAACTTGGTAGAATTCAATGCAAACAAAACACAAGCATGTCTTTTCTCTAGAAAAGCCGATCTCACTGTGCCTAACATAACTTTGTCAGGAGTAACCATACCACTGAAGTCATCCATATCGATGCTTGGTATTACTATCAGCAATAACCTTTCCTGGGAAAACAACACATGAAGACACAAGAGCTATTTCACCTCCAGTCAGCTGCTTATGATCTATAAGGCACAGATCCGACCTGTCCTGGAATACTGTTCCCATATTTGGAGTGCGGCACCTAAACATATCCTGAAGCTATTGGATTCTGTCCAAAAAAGGGCAATTCGTCTCGTCGGTGATGCCTCGCTTACAAACTCGCTCACTTGTCTGGAACACCGTAGAAAAGTTGGCGATTTGTCTCCATTTTATAGATATTTTCATGGGCGATGCTCTTCTGAAATATCAACAATCGTTCCTCCTTTGGCAGTCTCTTCGAGATTAACACGTCAAGTTCAGTCTTCACACCCCTTCGTGGTCACTTTGGAGACCTGCAGAACATCACTTTCCAAAGACTCATTCATCCAACGAACTGCGAGGCTTTGGAACTCATTGCCTAGGGAGGTGTTCCCCGAGGCATACAACCTCCAGAAATTTAAGAAGAACACCAACTCCTACCTTATTTCCCTTGGTTCCCACGATGTTCTCTGAACATTACAGGATATCCCTTTTCGTGGGAACCAGAACATATAAAAAAAAAAAAAAATTTATGACGTCAAAAGAAGCGGCAATAACTCTCATCACAGAATTCTCATTGTCTGGTAAATTTTAAAAAATCTAAAAGTGTGCTATGGAAACAAAAATAACTTTGAAAAGTAAGAAATTAGCTTACATCAATAGGTATATAAGTTCGTATATCTAGTGTGCTTCAAGTCATTAAATTCAAACATTCATACGACAGATGAAAAAGATGACATGCTATTAATTCATGAAAGAAAATTCGACTATGTATGCTGAAAAGTATCCCAACAGACATCATCCACGTTTTCAATATTTCCCCGTTGTGGAGAAACAATTCAGACAAGAAAATCCCAATCATGACACTTTTATTAATTTAATAGAATGGGATGGCGACCGTTGAATTAATTTGAGCTGTTGAAATTGGCAGTAGTTCGGTCAGTGTTTTGAAGAAAACCAAGATTTAAAATGGTCGACGTTCCGAAACTTTTATTACTTCATCTTCAGGACTCTGAAATAAAAATAAACATATTAACAAAATCATACATGTTAAAATTGAGTCATTAAAAGGTTTCAGAATAAATATGCCCCACGATTTTTGAGTAAAATATGAATTTGTATTTTTTTTCTGGCTTATATTCATTTTATTTCAACCCAACCCCATTATTATCAGGTTGTCCCAGTATGCAATGGTCCTGGTCCCACTATCAAACAGGGGTTGGTTGTATAGTGGGACGAGCCTATTCTAATCCGGCTTTTCACTTTTTTCATAGTTTTCATAATTTTTTTAATAATATTTTTATGTTTCCAATAGAATGATTAGCTGAGAATCTGATTCAAGATTAAGATAAAGCATTTATGATTATTTGAAAATTATTTTCCCACTATACAACACTCTCCCCTATTAGCATTCTTATCTTAGACTGGTTCACAAGTGCCATTTTGTTCCAAACCTGGAGGTCACTACCGAAAATTATGATTTAGGGCGCATTCGATTCGAAATGGCATCAAAAAAATGGTAACCTGGAAAATTGGGGCTGGCAAAAATCGCCAAAAGTTATAAACAATTAAGTAAAAAACAAATATATGGTTCGGTTTTTTGAAAATATCTCAAAAACTATTCGAGATATCCGAAATTTGAAAAATACCCTTAAAGAGCAGGAAATGTCCTAAAAGAAACTGTGCCGGCAATATTTATAATTTCAATTTAGCGGCAAAAAAAAAGCGCGCGGCTTAGCTCCCGAGCGCACCGACCGAATCTGACACATGAACAAAAAAAATATTTTAACCGAATAAATATTAATATTGAGGAATAAAAAAATTCAGGTACTATCTAGACATATCAATACACAATAATTCGGCGGCAAAAATGTTTTCCTCTATTTTTCAATTGATTATACCTTTGTTAATTAAAAAATTTTACTTGTTGAAAGTTATTATAAAAACCCTGATAATTGTTGAACTAAAAACCTAGAATTTTTTTTACTTTTCGGAGCTGTTTCTCAAAGGCTTCGAAAAAAATCCCCGTTGAAAAAATTTTGATTTTTTAATTTTTTATTAACAATCAAAGGTATAAAAAATTAAAAATGTATATAAAACAATTAGAGAAAGTTTTTTTTTTTCTATTATCCCTATCAATTTGTTTTTTTATTGCTAAACGCAATATAAAAATAAATTTTTGAAATGTTTTTTTGGAATCTTGTCATTGATAAATATAATGATTTTTAAGAAAAAAATCATTTCCCATATAAGAAAATCTATTGCTAAAAAACGTACTTGCTAAGTGACAAAAATTATCTACTTTTCATTTGTTTATTAAACAAATAATTTTTTATAAACAAATGAATTTTTGCGCTTTATTTTTTCTATATACTAAAAAAATACTATTTTTTATATAATTTCGAAAAAAATTGTGCACTGTTTGACTGTCGACTAATTACTGAGAACTTTTCAGCTATTTAAGTGATTTTTAGGTCAGGTATAAGGAAAAGGGGCTTGAGCAGATGTTTCTTCAACTTAACAGAGAACTATTTCAATAGGTTGAAACCGGAATTCGAAGGACATTTAAAAATTGTGAAGTATCAAGAATAGAAGTAAGAAGAAGGCTCGTTAAAATCAAATTAATATTATCAGTTAACGTTCGAACATTATCTTTGTAGACATCCATGCAAATTTTGAATGAGATTTTAATGATAGCCAAATTACTCTAATATCAAGTAATGAGTAGTCTAAATGATAATTGAGCCCCTAAACTAATGTGAGTAACTGATTTTGAGTCGGCGCCAAACAAACAATTAACGAAGATCATTATATTACTTTGAAAGAAGTAATCAAAACGCAGCCGTGCATCTCGCTGCCATCATTTTACGCTTTACCTAATTCAATTCCTAGTTTGTTTGGCGCCGACTCAAAATCATTTACTCACATCAGTTTAGGAGCTCAATTATCATTTAGACTAAGAAGATTTATTTATTTATTTATTTTATACTTTTAGTCCGTTTTTTCAAACGTGGTGTATTGAAAATAAAACATTTAAATGATTATTTCATACTTTTCAGTACGTTTTATGAACGTAACATACTTATTAAAAAAATGTATCTAAATAATTAGGTATTCATTTCATACAACTCTGTGTCGCTCATTGTCTCTATAAATTTTCCCTTCTGGGTATCCGGATTTTTTGGGTTTTGGTTCTATTTTCGGGTTTTTTATATGTTCCTTTTTTTTTAATTTTTTCTTCCATTTTGATTTCCATTGGTTACTGGTTTTTCTCTTTGGTTTTTTCGGCTCGTTTGGTTCGTTTATCACCCATGTTTAGATTTCAATCTGATTTTTGGGATTTTTTTGATTTTTCTGATTTTTATATACCATTTTTCATATTTTTCTCTTTCTTTTTGATTTTTTGTGTGTCTTTATCTGTTATATTATATACTTCATTCTTAGCCGGTATGTTCCCAATTTAAATTTTTTGTTGCAGAATTTTTGTGTTTTTGACAATTGTGGAGAAGAGAATTTTTTTTCCGAATAGGGGTTTTCTGATGGTGTTTCCTTATTCCCCTTTCCAATCCCCACATTGTGAATGGTTGGACTCATCAGTTTCTTTTCGCTATATTTTCCTCTTTGCGTTTTTTCGAATGTTTTTGCGTTAAGCTCGGCAAGGTCGGATTTCTCATCCTCGGACCCAATGCCGTGATAGTGGGGAAAGTAGTATACAATTCCGCAGATTTTCAGCTTCCGCAACTGTGCAACTAGAAATTTCACTGTTCTACGTTTTCCACTTACTTAGTAAACTGTTTCTATCTATTTCACTTGTCTTCCCACGTTTTAAAATGTCTTTTTTGGGTTTCCGTCAGGTATTCCTTTGTGGCATTTTGTTTTCACTTGTTTTACTTTTGTGTTACACTTGGCACTTCCCCCGCTGGATTCCTCCATCGGGGCATGATTCAATGTATTGTTTCGCTCAATTAGTCGTGGTTTTGTGTCTTTTCACTATTTTAAGAGAAAATAATTGTTATCTTCACAGATTTTTAGATTTTCTAACCTCACTTTCTCCCTTGCGCGAAGCCTGTAAGGTCGAGAATCGCAAAAGTGTTCATTATCGCGGAGCACACTCTAGATCGCCAAGAAACGTCCACTCGTTACCGGTATGGAGAGATTCTGCGATCCTAACCTCAAACAAACAGATAGACAAAAAACGAGTTAATATAGTATTTTCATCCAGTTCTGAGCTCATCGGAAGGTTAGTTTAAAATCTATTACAAAGATTTGTTCCGGACAGACACATAAGCGAGCTAATAAAAACGTGGTAAAAATAATAGTAGTTTATGTAACAAGTTCGCAAAGTGATGCTTTAGCGGACGAATCGGAAAATGAAGATGATGTCCGCTAAACCCCTTTGCGTACGTGTTGCATACAACATTTTTCAGCTTTCCTAATAAACAGAATATGAATGCTACACATATTTCTTCGCCGTGCATACATTTTCAATCACCATCTATATGCTAGTGTAAGGAAGTTGTACAAAAATCTAGCAAGCGATTATTTATCAATGACATATTTGTCAAATACTTGTCCAATATTAGTGTTCATTTTTCATGAATAAGCATTCCAAAAGAATATTTCGAGGAAAACGTGTGCTATCACTACAAAATTTCAAATATTCAATAGTTCATTGCCGTCTCCTGAAACGTTTTCAAGTTGTTAATTATAAGTTTTCTGAATAAACAAAAATAGTCCGATAAAGTGTTGCCATGACGACTTCACCGGTAATGTGGTATTTTGCGAACTATTTTCAGTATCCAAAGTAGGCATTTTGTGGAGCGTGTAGAAAAAAAATAATTATAGACTGAACTGCATCCCAAATATTTTAAATATATTCGAGGACTGAAAAGGATATTGTAATGTTTAAACTGTAATGAAACACTGAGAATGATATTTTGGTAATGAAAACAATGTTAAACTATGGGTATTTCTTGTAGTTAGGGAGGTGGCGAGCATTTTGGTATATGATTAGCACAAGTTTCACATCGAGGTGGATTGCAGTTTAGATCACAACGAATTGATTTGGTCGGGTCAATTAAGGTCCTATGTCGCTGCGTTTCCGCGTTACAGCGCGTTGAAGTTGCTTAAAAAAAGGGGGGGGTACTAAATCATTCGCACATGTCTGCCTCTGGAGTTCATGGTTACAATCATCCTGGAAATGACGAGAATCGAAGAGGCAGACATTCAGGGCTCTGGATTATCACGGGACGGAGTTGTAAAAATGTAAAAAAAATAACTCTATTAAGTCATTTGCACACGGTTCTCATTGCGCCCATTCGTTTCATTATGACTCCCTGGATACGAAAAAACATTTGGCAGACACTTTGCTTACTGATTTTCAGCTGTACAATTGTTTGAATTTCACGGAATCAAGGGAAAGCGGGTATGGCATTGGATTATTGTGATTCTTTATACTTTTACTATCATTACTTTGTTTAATATTATTCGCTGAACTCACGGTAACGATTCAACTTCATGAGCTGAAATCTATGGAACAATATTTTTTTTAAATGCCAACCAAACACGAAATCCGTTTGGAACTTTTATTAAAAATCGAATTTTTTCAAAAAGGAAAGAATATTCAAGAAGCGTCGTCATCACTAGCATCCGAGAAACCTTGCCGATCATTCATGTCGGCATTTTCGTCCATGTCTCCTTCCTCGTCTTAGAAATACACAACGTGTTAAAAATTTTATGACACGAAATTTACATTATACATCTGAACGAAAAAATGTGTACCTGATTGATGTTCGGGATCTTCAACTTCGGATATGACGTCGCTATAGAACCGGGGAAATTGTTCTCCTTTGAACCATTTAAAATTGAGCGCGTCCTCTTTTTGTACCCAGCCACAATCATTCGGGTCCAAATCACCAACAGGATCTTTTTCGTGGGCATTCTTCCAGATTTTTGTTATATACAAAGTCCTCAGGAAGTGTTCCGTTAATTCAGTGCGACATGAGGGCAAATTTGAAGCGTCCAAATTGTGGGGTGAAAATTTGAAAGATGCAGCGGCGTTTGAGACGTCGTATGTTTTTGAGAAAATTTCGTATCGGCCCTCGTTAACTTTCTTCGTTAATATTGTACAAACGACATACGAATTCTTCCAATATGTCGAAAACGCTCTCACAAGCGTCAATATCAACATTCCCAATGGTGATAAGAGCTCTTTGCAATTCCTCGCACTGTAATAATCGTTCAAAAGGTCTTTTTTTACCTTTTCGAAAAAATGCGGGAATATAATCACAGCCGGTGATCGCGTGAAACCAGGTAAGGAACTGCAAATCAAAGGTCCCACCTTTGAATAAATTTGCGAAACATCAATATACCGACGTGTGTTGCCAGTACCGAAATCGATCCAAATTTCGAGAGAGCTCTGCTGAAATTCCATATTTCCGAGCATGATAATCAAGACGTCAGTATCAGCGCAGCGTATAACGACACGTTTTGATTTTGATTTGATTTTGAAAACATTCCTACAGATTATATTAATTATTTTCAATAATATTCAGTAGACGTAGAATTTTGTACCCGTAACTTGGCGCGAGCGTCGGGTTGGAAAAAAATTCAAATGGTCTGCCTTTGGAATATCACAGGCCTGGATGTGTGCCTCATCAATTTTCTTGGTTTTTATAATAAATCTAAACATCAGTTCAAGAGGCAGACATGTGCGCATAATATTGCACACCCATTTTTTTCTACATTTTTGAAGCGCTCTCAATAGAATACGCAGAGGCAACATGCTGGCAGACTATTTCTCCATGGTCCTTCTCATTGTTTTTAATCGAACAATTCAGGTCTGCCAAGTTTGCACTTTATATACAGTTTTTTAAATCATAAAAATAACTTAGAAAATCAAATACTACAACAGTCAGAGCCCTGGATGTCTGCCTCTTCAATTTTCTGAGTTTACAGGATGATTGTGACCATCAGCCTCAGAGGCAGACATGTGCGTATAATATAGCACACCTTTTTTTTTACATTTTTTAAACGCTGTCAATTGACAACGCAGCGCCACCATGGTGGCAGATGTGTCCCTTGATGTTTCTGAAAGTATAATTCTCGCTATCAATAACGTCTGCCTCGTGTGCCGATCGTATCGAAATTTTGCTCGCCACCTCCCTAACTATTGGGAATACTGACAAATATTTAAATATTTTAAAAATATTCTAGATATTTTATTTTGATAGTGAAAATAACATTTGAAGTATGGAGTGGATATTTTTGGAATGAAAGTAATATTTAAAGTATGAAGCGGTATTTGTTGATACTGAATTTCTGAAACTGATATCGAAATAATATAAATATATTTAAGATATATTGGTACTGAAAGTCGTATTGAAATATTTGAATTTTTGTATGTACACCTATTTAAATAGTTGTTTCCCCCTCGTCAATAATCCTTATTTTTCTACCCTTAGGGGTGGATTCTTCCTTTCCAAATTCAAATATGACCAACTTTGAAGTATAACCTATCATAAAAAAAAATCATCTAAATCGGACAAAGTTATAAGTGGTAGAATCGGTTAACAGAAAAAATTCAGTGGGTGAACGATAAATATCCCCTATTTTTCTACCCTTCCGGGTGACATTATCAAATTCAAATGAGACCAACTTCGAGGCATACTCTATCCAATGAAAGAAGAATCATCGAAATCAAACGAGTCTGTGAAAAGTTATGCTTGGTCATACATAAAAAAATATAAACGTCTTCCAGAGAAACTCCTCCTATTTTTTTTCGTCGGTTAAAAATTATGAGTGATGATAACTGTTCCATTTCTGGAAACCAGCAGAACTCACGGAGGCAGTGAATACTGCTTCATTGGATCTGTTTCCAACAAAATCCAGAAAAAAATATATATCTATGCACACAATTGTTTCATGGAATATCTTTAGAATAAAAATGCAAGTACTTTCTCAAAAAATGTTGTAGTGGCATACTTCTTGGAGCTTGGTTCCAAGATGAAATCTTCAACTTTGTGTTGAAAGCGATCCTTGCAATTAGACATGACGCGGATATATCTGAATATCCAAAACTTCGTTCATTATTGAAACGGCAGGCAGAAGGTAATAGGCCAAAAAGAACAAATCAACAAATTCATCCAGAAAACTTCAGATAAGAATATTATTTAATGATTGAGGTAAGTGACAAAACTTCATTTTTTATTCGTATTATTTAAATATCTATTCATTGTTGAAGGTTGCTGTAATATTTGATATTTCTGGAGTTTGTAGATTGGACAAATTAATTCAAATGACCTTACAAGATGTAGAAGACCTACAATCTAAGCTTTCAGTTAGCATCAGAACGTGTTATGTTGAAACTCTTAAAAATAAAATTGTTTTCGAAAAAATTTGTTTTTAATAATTTCTTTAGTTTACAAATAATTGTGAGGAAATATTTCCTTACAGTACAGTTATTTTCCATTGACTGGCAACGACTGATATATTTCGGTCAAAATTTAATCTCGACCAGAAATTTCAAATTTGCAGGCCAATAAAACAAAATCAGGGGTTTTCCTATCAGTATATGGAATAACTTTTGTTGCATATATCGTAAACACCAGTTTCTATTTCATTAGAATTGTCTACATTCGTTTTATACAGTCCAGAAGTCCAACAACGAGGATAACAAAAAAAAACGATTATTTTCATTAAAATGACAGCAAATGAACTTTGTTCGAAAAATCACTTGTAATATGAAGTGCCTTTTCCACCCTTTCTAGATAATATAGTTTTTTGCAATATTTTATCAGTATATTTTGGTCCCAACATTTGTTTGCACCCTTCCAAGGAATAACAAAATGCATTGTTCAGTGATATGCTATTGCGGCTAAACAAACCGTCTGACAGAAATCATGAATTGAAATATTTTGATATTCTATAAAAACGTTTTCTCTATACCTTTTCCCTTTCCGAAATATTTGGAAGAGTAACTAAAGAATACCTTATCAGCAAACAATTTCTCTAAAACCTTTAATGATTGAAAACTATAAGGATAGACTTTCTTCACATGTTTTCAGCATTGTTGTCGCCCCCAATATCTGATATTTCTGGACTATTAGAGAAAATGGTGTACTTGAGAACACCAAATAATATAAAAAACTCACCTTCGCATTTTTTCGCATTCGCTCTCCCAGCTCCCCCAAAAACTTGGGATCGTCATTACAATCCCTCACATATCTGGGGATCTTGGTGATATCCGCCAACCACCCCAATCCATACCCTCCCAGGGTACTCCAAGTGAGGAATGCATGAGCATCCCTCTCCAGATAGAAGAGGTGAAGTCCTAAAATACCCCCGAAAAACCAGTACACATATGCCCACACGACACTTTTTTTATTATGGTCCGCTCCATTACTTTTCATATTTAACCGAACTCCACGTAAGAACTACCTGTTTGATAAGAATCTGGCAAGTGACGCGATATCGCAATTGTGCATTGGAAAATAATATTACGAATATATTTACTGCACTGTCGAGTTTTTCCTGGATTTTTTACATTTTATTTCACATTTTCACTTGGAACTCCGAAATACCGTCTTATCGGGTGTTATTTTGTCAAGTTCATTGAACGCTCGATCACAGTGACTGACTCAGAAGTTTGAGACTCGACTTCCACGTACACGTTGGCCAGGTACTGTTAAGTCGTAAGAAAGTACCTGTACGATGGCAAACAGTGGCGTCACGTTCTCGACGTCAAGAGATCAACCAAACACTCAAATGGATGTATTTTTAATTTCAAAGTTTTCATTTTTTTTATGTAAATTTTTTTATTCATAAAAAAGAATTTTCAAAATGTTTTTTTTTAGGGTGCCCCACCAGTGGGTCCCAACGGCCCTTGGTATCATTTTTTTCCTAGAGCTGTTATGATCCACCGGTGGTCACGTAAAATAATGCATTCTATCTACTCTACCTGAGAGTTTAAGCTGGAAAAAATAATACTATTGGAACCAATCCTGAAGGGAAAGGACAAACTTACAAAATTTGTATGGAGTTGCTCAAAGATCTTAAAAGTTGCGGCCAAACTCTGTATATAGATAATTTTTGCACCAGTGTGAAACTATGTAAGGATGTCACTAGCAAAAATTTGAAAAAAAGTGAAATATATGGAGAGCAAACTGAAGATGGAATTCGGGTGACAAAATGGCAAGATAAACGTCACGAACCTATGATTAAAGTCATACTAATCAACTTATTCCGGGTAGAAAAAATCTCAAAGGTGTTGATATCGTAAAACCTCCGGCCATAATTCAGGAAAATTATGCAGGAAAAGGGTTCCAAAAAAAACGAGAGCCAAAATCCCGAAAGTTCTCACATTCTGCGAAGACTGCGAGAAAAAACCAACGTCTTGTGTGCTTCAGGAATGTTCACGAATAGGTTTTTACCATTATGATAATCAATTAGTATATCCATTTTTTGTTGAACTGAACAATTCATTTTACAGGTTTTTGAATTGAAATTGACCTTAATTTTCATATGTTGTTTACATTCTCTTATCACCACACAATCGAAAAATCACTTTGCACCTAGAAACCTATATCTTTCTTGTAGAATTAAAGTTCCCGCAGTAACCGCAGAGGTTCAGTGAATATATAAAATAGAAAAGGCCATGACCCACCCGTGCCATATTTCATATGGGCAAAATGATATACGTGATGATGTTTCTAGACTGCCTTCATTTCGGTTCGAGTCGAGTAGGTACAGCGATCTTCATTAAAGTGAACAGTGTTTTTACAAACAAATGGTAGAAACGTTTATGTGGAGTAGTCAATTAGACTGAATACGTTACATCTCCCTTTTTTTAAATTGAAATACAATCCAATAATAATCACTTATACATTAGGCGATCTGGCACTTTTAATGTTTTACCAAATGATGAGGTACTCGGAATATTGTAAATTCCATCTGTTGTGGTTTCTAATGAATTTGAAGTGTCTCGATCGTTATTTTCAATGTGTTGATCATGAAATCCCTGCCTCTGCTCATTTGGTAGAAGTTCAATAAACCTGCGGTTCCTAGTTATTTGCGAACCATTATTATCTTTCACTACGTACCACCTTTGTCTTAGCTTATCAATGATTTTCCCAAACGACCAAGTAGAACCTAAATGTTTCTGGTATCTAATTTTATCATTGACTTTCAAAGGTCGTACATTTTGACTATTTCTATCATAGTAGTTTTTCCGTTTTAGTCTCATACGGTCCATTGATTTATTATACTTTTCAAAATTGATCTCAAGAGGTTTAAATTCTTGACCAGAACTTAGAAGAATATCCCTCAGATTTCTGGACATCATCAACTGGGATAGCGAAAAACCACTTTCCGTAGGAGTATTCCTGTACATTAATAAAACTAATTCAAATTATTTTCTCTCCTCATTCGCTTTGGAAAGTAACTTTTTTATTGTTTGTTGCGTTCGTTCCACCATCCTATTTGACTGTGGATAACGAGTACTTGACAAAATTTGTATAAAACTCCAGTGTTCTGAAAACTCTTTGAATCGACCTGAATTGAACTGTGAACCACCGTCTGAAACTAATTTTAATTTCGGGTATTCCCCGACGGCCAAATAGATCTTTCGAACATTTTACTTCTGTTTGTGAAAAAGCATTATTGTTTAATGGAATCAATTCAACCCATTTTGTATAATAATCTACAACTAGTAAGTACATTGAAGTTCCAAAATACAATATATCGCACCCTATTTTATTCCAGGGTAGTTTGGGAATATCGTGTAATATTAGCTCTTCTTTTTTATTAGATGTTCTATAAAGACTAAAGTGAAGACCAGGATGACCACCGGGGTGTTACGACGTCGGGAACGTGTTAAGGTGATTACAGACCGGCAAACAAAATGTTGCAACATGTTGATGGATGTTGGCAACATATTCGTTGGATACAGCCAGTTGTATGTGGATACATATTGCCCGTCTAAACCAAACTCAGTTTTGTGGGAATAATAAATGGAAGAGACTGTTGCTGCTGGTACTTATGCTGCTTTCATCATTATTGCTCTAAATGCCAAAAAACGAGAAAGATGGTGCTAGCAGAGAGACTTTTTAATAAACGGGAAAAGCCACGGCGACAACTTGATATCTGAACTTCTGAACGATGGTAGCTCTCGTTCCGCAATATCATCAGATCAACAAAGTCTGATTTCGAAGAAATTCTGTATGTAGTAGCCCCTAAAATCCCCAGAAAATACAAACTACTGTGCTGTTATTCCGCCATCAATAAGCTTGCCGTTACTATGCGATGCGTTTATTAATCGTATGTATTTGATTAAATTATCAGTAGTAATATCCCTAGGACATTGATAATAGACGAGATAATTTTATGACAATCGAAAGCTCGTTCCTTGGTAACAGCCCGAAGCCGAAGGCTGAGGGCTGTTACCAAGCAACGAGACTGAGAAATTTGTCATAAAATTATGAGGCATTTGTCAATGTCCGAGAGATACTCGGCTGAATTTTTTTTGCCAAAAAAATTTATAACTTAACACAATGAAACATTTATTCATTCATTAAAAGTACACTTAGTGAAAGTACAATTATTAAAATTTAACTCAACATTAGATTCGTTGCTGTTCTCTACTATAGAATATATATATAGAATCTATCTATATATCTATAGAATTTTGATTGCTATGACCAGTAACTTTCAGCAATTGTTGTTCTTCTACACCACTTTTTGCCAATTCGCTAACAGCAGTTGATCTATTCGAGTGATTTGTTATCTTTTTGTCCTTCACATTCAAGCCAATTGCCTCAGCAGCGGATTTAGTCCATCTATTTATTGTATTTCTTCCAACAGGTACATTATCGTACCATTTGTCAGTTTCATTTTTCCAGTGTCGATTTGGTTTAAAGAACAATCGTGGTGAGGTAATATTGTCGCCTCGTTTTGATATCAGTTTATGAAAAAGACGTACAGGGCAGCTTTGTCTTTTATATTGGAAACCAACCGTTTAATACTTGTACAGCTTTTAGAACCACCCTGGCACGTTTTACTGAACACCGGATTGTATTCAATGCGATTTGTTGAAAAGTCATCGTTATTTTTCTCGATTTGAAAAAAATCCACCAGACAAGCAACTGCCTCTCCTCCTCGCCACTCTAATTCTACAGCAGCAATATGGTAAAATTTACGTATAAGACCGACAGGAGTATTTTCGTCCCATAGCAATATTATTTTGCTAACTTCAGACAAATTTAACGAAACTGAACTGGACTTACGTTTACATGGATCTACTTGTAGTTTCTTCCTGATTGTAACGCGGGCATCTCGGGCTAGTTTAAATACTACATTGTTAAACGGGTCAATCATAATATTATAGGCATTATAGTACTTTTCTTGCAAAAGTTTGCACGAAACGTTCCACATTGTCTTCACCGTTGCTTCTTTAAATTCGATCCCGTCTTTCTTTCTCATATTGACCGACCAATCTTTTAGTATCAACGCCAATTCTTCTAAGCTTCCCCAAATATATTTGTGACTGTAGGTTGTACTTCTGGGAATTTTTTCTTTGATTAGCGCATTCATACTTTGAACATTCGCATTGCCAGAACGTGATATTTTGGAATTTATTTGGAATAAAGTTGTCAAACTCAATCGTGTTGTCATAGTGATTGATAATTGCACTGAATGCAATTATCAGTGTAATGTTGACATGATTAGGTGAAATTGTTTCATATGACACAAAATGACAAAATTTGAATGGTTGTTAGAACTGTCAAAAAAAATTCACTTATAATCTCCCTAGAGCATGAATTATTGACGGAAATTTTTTGAGTACATGAATTTCCTTTAAAAATTCATGTACGAGACAAATTTTCCGCAATTAATTCAAGCACGTGGGGGATTCGGTAAGAAAATTGTATACCGGAATTATATTTAAATAGAAAACATTAAGTAAATATTTATTTTGACGTTATTCACAAATAAATAGAAGACTGTGTGTAATAAAAAAAAAAAAATATTATGTAAAATTAATTGATTTCATACAATGTTCTCACTTTTTTTGTTAATTAATAAAAAAAAGTGATAGTTATTGGGAAGATATTTTTTTATTTTCCCCGTGCCCTAGTAAAATAAAATATATAATATCAGATACATTTTTATATAAAATTGATTATTTTCCTACAATTTTTTTACTGGGTTTCAGGGAAATGTCAATATTGATTAAAAATAAAAGTAGATGTTCGTATTGCGGGATATTTTTTTTTATTTTTCCCGTGCCCTAATAAAATGAAATTTATAATATCAGATACATTATTATATAAAAATAATTGATTTCATATAATTTTCTCACTAGGTTTCAGGGAAATGTCAATATTGACTACAAACAAAGGTGATATACAGCAAAAAATATATAACTATACCTATACATATGTACTTAAATATTTTTCATATTTGTTTTTCAAATAATTCAGGAAATCGGGATATTTCATTCTTTATTCTAAATAGAATGTTGTTGGCGTATGTTGGCAGTTAAAAAAATATTTTGTAAAGTTAGCCATGGATTTGACATTCACTACTCCTGTCAATCAATATTTTATTTGTGGCATTATAAGTTCCTCATAACATTGTATACAATCATAAGTTAGTAAAAAAGTGATAATAAAAGGAACTTTCAATCGTATGAATCGTGTTCCTTTTGCAAAGAATCACAGCACATTAAAATGTACCATAAAAATTTAAAATATCTATCATACCTAGTAGAAGAATCTGGATCAAATTCTGAGCAAGAAAACTCATTTAAAGAGATTGGCAACATTCTGCGTGATACTGTGCCTACTTTTGGACACAAATCTAATACTCAAAGAAATAAACTGGTGTCTCAGTATAGTTTTTATTTTATGAAACACAGGCATATTGTTTAAAAAAACACCGTTTCTGTGTTTTATTCGCCACTTAGGAAAGAGGAGGTAGAATTGGAATTTCTGAAGAATTTAAAAATTAATTAATGATATTATAGAATGTACACCTTAATAAATTGTTGTGATATTTCCAACTTATAAAGTAAGTAAAAAAAAATATTTTCAATATTATTTCAATATTATTTTTGTCTAATTATATGATAGCTGTCATGTGCCGGGAAATTTCCACTTATTAATTTTACGTCTACATGCTAATGTGGATGATAAATTTTCATAAAATTTGCTGGTTACCACAGTAACAATGTCGAAATAAAGCATCTGATTGGTTGAAAATGACTAGTATAAAATTTTCAAAGTAATTCATTTTCTCAATTTTACCCGAAATGTGCGAATCCAGCATTGAAGTTTTTGAAGGATATTAGTTGTACTAGGCTTAGAAAAAAATATGTAAATACATATAAATGCACACGTTCTTTTTGCCGTTCGGCAAATAAAAGACGCAAAAAACAGAAACCGAGCGTCTAAAAGTTCATAAAAATTCCTTTGTCAAGGGGTTATGCAGTCGCCTCTCGAAAACATAATGACGTTATTGGAATTCCCAGACGTTTTGTTTGGAAAAACTAGCTCAGTGACAAACAACGCAGGGCGTACTCTACTCATTTCCGTAACAATACCATAGACCAGAAAAAATTGTCAGCTCTCAACCAACTAAATTTTTTCTAGTCTTTGTGAAAATGTAGCGGATCAACTACTGAGTTGTAGAAGTTGAAAAATGCCGCTCGGTATATTCGAAATCTGCTTTCCCTGAAATTGTCTGTGATTTCCTACATAGATATTGTCTTGAATATATTGTGAAGAAACAGATCAGGAAATAACTGAACTCTATTTTATGAACTGTTTAGGTAGAAAAATTGAAATAAGCACATCATCTGAAAATTGTTCACCAGAATATGAACATGTTCAAATGGAAATTTAAAACGTCAAATTATCCTTTAAAAATTTACTATGCTTTCGTAGATCCTCCATTGAGCTGTTAGAAAATCTGTTGGTCTCGATATTTGATATTTTAAACCAAACGCAGAATAAATACTACAACTAATTGGACTCCTTAATCCCTGTATGATAATCCAGAAGTCGATTAAAGATCATACATTCTTGGAGGTTTTTTCACTGTCAATATAAAAATGTCATCATCAAGAACAAATCTTCCTTTCTAATTCATCGAGCCAATCATGCTACTCGATCGGTACCATTTCAGCATTTGAACGTTCTCTACGCCTCTGACTATTCCTCGACAAGTAGGCACCACTAATTTGGGTGCCCTGCTTATCGTTATGGTAGTCATTTGTAAATAAGTACACAAATAGAACGATTAGAACATTGAGAATGTTTCAAACTATACTTAGGTGTGCGACACAGTGTACTTGTATAGTAGTTAATATTTTCAATCAGTAGGTAATTGATTTCAATCAGAAAATTAATTATTGATGGAGTCTAGTTTCTTTCAAATGTACCTTGAACTTGTACGGAAAAACCTACTTTACTCCTACTTAGTGTGCACACATTAGGTAAATCAGTACCAGCCGAAACGTCCATGAGTTTAATTTTTGATGAGTACCTACTGATGATAATTTGCATATATTCATGGTGATTATTATAAAAATATCTGGTATTCTTAGTTGAAAGGAAAAATGTATAATAAACATTGTTCCATATTTAAAAAACCAGGTGCGTGCTGGCAAATCGAATATAAGGGTGCTAATTCACTAAGAGTGGAAACAAAGAACTACCAAAGCAACTGAAAAACGCCGAAGCTATTAATAATTTTTTCTTGAGTTCTGCTAATGGGGGTCAACAATGAACACTTAAATAAACTTTTATAATTCAAACAGAAAAGGATTAAGTGAAGAGTTAGTTTTTCATTGATAACGAAATTACAACTTCTAAAACAATTGATAATATAAAATCGCAGGCTTATGGTTATGATGGGATAAATATTACCCCGTTATAAACCTATGTGGGCCCCTCATATGGGGGGGGGGACTCGCATTATGAATGAATGTATAAATCAAAATTACTTTCCCAACTTATGGAAAAACGAATAATCCCCAGAGTTAGAATGACTTGAGATCAATCAGCATTCTCAAAAATTCTAGACAAAATAATAGAAAACCAAATCAGATTCCATTTACAGAAGATCCGTTCATGCACAATGTTGTATTTTATTTTTTTATCAGGAAACTATTGCTTTTACGGATACAACACAGGAGATAAAAAAGTTTTGCAATGAATCGTTATTTTCAACACATTTTTTTTAATTGAAAAATTTAGTTTCGTTAAAAAGTTCTGGTAAAAAATAGAATAGGGGTTGCATGTTTCACCCCTTTAAAAAATCACAACAAAATTTAAAAAATATTCATAGATAGCCTTTTTATTGGTAGAACATGCCCACAAAATGCCATTTCTTCAACTCTTCAGCAATTTAAAAAAAACTATTTTTTTTCTCATTTTTGGAAGCGTGTAACTTTTCAAGGAAAGGCCTAAGAGCTTTTGTTTACATGTTTACAAGGAATCACCCCCTGAAAACATTCGCACTTATTTGGTAAAACCCTGTATGTTGAAAAATCATCCTAAACAAGTAAGTTGCTATGATATTCGGGACCGGAAAGATTCGCGAGCAAGCAAAAAGTAGCGATCTGAAAGTTGGAGATTCCAAAATGAATTTGAAGTCTCACTCTGAAAATGTAGACTCCAAACAACTGTCATTAGCTAGGCCAAATATCTTCTAAAATTTCCATCGTCGTCGAAATTGATTCTACTGTCATGGCTCTCAATGATTTTTTCTTCCGCTCAAAAAGCAAACGAACGATTTCCCTTTATTTTATTCGAACTCGCTGCGTATACAGAGTGATTCAAGTCGGATAGCTCCAATACTGTATCGTAACAACACCATGAGATCAATTTAAAATATGTGTATATTGAGATTAATACAATAATACAATAAGTAATATGTCGGACTCCGTTGGGTCCAAAAATAAGGTCAAAATAACTGGAATGTATATGAATCTATATCCGCCTCTCTCAATATGAAATTATGGATTTCTTTGACATTTGTTACTAGCAGGGGTTAATATTTTTGACTTGCTTCATTCAAAATACGTGGAAACATTCTACTGAACGTAGTGAGATATATCGTTAAACGTTTTGGTCGAAAGCAAAAATAAAAATGTTTATTCTTTGTTTTCGCTTCTAGACATAAACAAACTTTCCGATAGCTTTAGACAGTAGCAGTAGCTTACATTTAACGATTCGACCGAATATATGAATCGAAGTTTGGTCCGTTTGCACTTCTCGACAGCGGTTGCATAACTTCAGTGAACGATTTGAATTTATTTCTAGAGCAATTTCCACTAGAATGTCCCCCATTTCTTTCAATGGATAAAAGAAAAATTCAACTCCATAATGAATTTCGGAATTCAGTACAATCTATGTGAAACCTACCCAGAACGTTATAATCTTCTGATTCCTAGTTTTTCAGACTAATTGAAGCTCAACTTTTATTAATTCCTATTTCACTTCATATATGAATATGAATCTTTATTTTCTTCCAGGTCTGACCCTCTCCTAGTTCAGTGAAAATTCATAGGTATCATTCGAGGGCAAATAGATTCAGATTCACTCAAAATTATAAAATACATAATTATAAGAGATTGTTACAGTTTGCCGTCGTCCCAGGAGTTAATTCCCTTTTCCGGAGTTTTACATGTTTCCGTGCATTTCTGTAGATTTCTTGACGTTCCGTTTTCGTAAGATCAATACTTCTTAGGTGTTCGGAATAGTTGCTAATGCAGCGTTAGATGGCGCAACGCATTGGCCGCAGCGGTTTGCCCGTTCTTCTGTAGATACAGTTGATGAATACTGCGAATAAAATAAAAAGGTGACGGCTTTACAATATAGCTGTAATGATATTCAATTCAATAGAATGTTAATGAAATATCAAATTGCTTTTCCATTTATTCATTCCATTGAAAGTCCAAAACCTACATTCATTTGATCAAATTGGCAAATATAAAAGGAATACTTTTAAAGGGTTATTATAGTAATCACAAATGTATACATTTTACAATGATTTAACTTCCATGGAAGGTGCATTTAATTTCCATTTGTCTATTTATATAATCTTTCAAAGAACTGCTGCTTTTCGAAATCGCTTTATGGATGGCTGTGAAACCCTTAAAACATACACTTCCCGACGTCCTGAATGTTTACTGGCGATGGGCGTGTTTACGGACATTAGGCACTCGCCAATAATTACTGGTGCCTCATTTTTTATTCACATTGCGAAGTCGCAGATCCCCGCGTAGCTCCTCGCAACTTATATGCGACAATATTTTTTGACATGGTAACTTGGAAGCATCCCAAATTCCCGGATATTCTGAAAAGACTTCTAGGCTAGTTTCTGAACCCAGACAGCACGGAATATTCCAAGAATATTCTCAAAATATCCGAGAAGAGAAGAGTATATTCCGAATATAAATGGAATAATCCTAGAATATTCACATGCCTCTAGCATATTCCTGGAATATTCTCGGGAGAATGTATCACGAAAATTCTCGTGAGAATATTCCTGTCTGAATATTCATAGAATATTCCTGTGTGAATATTCATGGGATAATCATGTATGAATATTCATAGAATAATCAAAATTGAATATTCTCTATTGTATATTCATGGATTATTCTCCCTTATTTATATGGAATGAACACCAATAACCATTTTCGAGTTCAAAATATGGGAAAAGTATGAGAAAAAGTGCGAATAGATGTATTTGATTTCCAAACAGAGTTTTTGTTCAGACAAGCTGACAAAAATACACTACTGTACTGATCAAATTATAATTGGTCGGAAAATATCGAGGTGCACTTTCACGACCAATCAAAACCATTCCGCGCGTGTCATCGTCTGTCGTTCATCTGGTAGTCGTAGCTCAACCCGATGGCAGAGCTGTAAAGTTGAATGCATTTTAAATTGACATTTGACATCTTTTGTTTTTTTTACTGGTATGGGTTACCCTTGCGTATTTGTATGTAAAACTACTGTGTTTGGAATTGTTTAACAATTATTCTTAATAATCACCACAGTGTGTGGTAAGTACACTTTTATGTTACCATTCATTTCATTCCATAAAAATTTCATTTGTATATCACTGATCATTTCATTTTCAAGGCGTTTTCTACAAAATGCCCAAAAGAAAAAAAAGCAGTGCTTGGCATAAGGAAGTACACCAGGAATCTGAAAATATTCTTAATGCAATTTTTACACAAACTCCGTCACAGCATGCAAAAGGACAGTTTAGTAATCAAGTTGAAACTATTAGTGATAGAATGGATTCAAGTTTTTCTGATTCAGATAGCAGTAGTTCGATCTTGCAATTCTTTTTTTTCAGAGATATCCCCGTAGTGACAGAAGAAACGGGTTAATAAAATGTGTTATTATATGATATATTCTATGGTGGAATAGAAACTATGGGTCGTTAAGAATAACCTGAGTTTTTTTTTGAATAATTTTAGAGGTTTGACATCTTTTATGTCAGAAGGTAGGTGGCTGAATAGTTTTGCTCCTGTCAGTGAAGGAGTTTTTTCATACAAACTTGTTGCGTGTTTTCGGATTCTAATTGAATCAGCGTATCTGGTTGGATATTGGTGTATGTATGAGTTCTTCGCTGAATCTTTCAAATTGCGTTTAATATAGCAAATGCAGGGAACAGTTAAAATATGGTGTTCCTGAAAGTACGATCTGCAGGAGTCCAATTTCTCCATATTGAATATTAGCCTCATAACCCTTTTTTAAGCCTTGATTTCTGAGGCGGCCCCCCACAGAATTATATTGTAGGACAAATGAGAATGAATAAGAGCGTAGTAAATATTTAGGAGAGTTGGTGGATCAAGTTCATTTTTCAACTGGAGTATAGCATAGTACCCACTGGAAGCTCTCTTGCATACATGGTCTATGTGATGCTTCCAGTTCAATTTTTGATCTATATGTATTCCTAGGAATGTTGTGGTATCTGAGGATTCAACGATATTATTTTCAACGCGCGCGTTCATCGGACCAGTATGAGTTTTCCTACCAAAGAATTGCATGAGGATTGTTTTTTTGCCATTTACCACTAATCTATTTGTTCTACACCAGGCCGTGAATTGGTCTGCTATTACTGATAGTTCAATCTGTAGATCTGAGGGGTTATCAGCTTCCTCAGCTATAGTTGTATCATCAGCAAACAGGATTAGACATTTAGAACGTATATGAGATGGCATATCATTAATAAACGAAAGAAATATTAATGGTCCCAGAACTGGTCCCTGTGGGACTCCCAGGCCCATTTCGTAAAAATCTGACTTGCTGTTCCTCAGTTCTACCAGTATCCTTCTGGAACTCATAAATGACATAATCCACGGAAGAAAGTTGCCCCGAATGCCTATGGAGTAGAGCTTTTCTTCAATTAATCTAAAGTTTATCGAGTGAAATGCTTTAGTGAGGTCGAAAAACAATGCTCCCACATACTTTCCGTCATCCATACGTGATCTAGTTCGCGAATCACTGAGATTATTTTTTGCTCGTGTACTGGAGAAAAGTAAAAAGTGTTGGAGATATTAGCCATTATTTTGGTACATTCTTCAGTTAAGTTATTTCCAAACTTTGATTCAATTATGCTTCGCACATTTACAGAGTAATGCTTGGCAAAAGCATTTGATATTATGAGAGGGTCAGTGGTTGTTTTACCGTAATGTTCATTTGAACTGGAAGTTCACTTTTGATTTTCCCGGTTTTAGCTTTAACTGTTTGCCAAACTATTTTTTTCGTTTCTCGTGGATCAATAGAACTGTTGATTTTGTCTTGGATATATTTGAATTTAACCTGATTGATGTTACGCCTATGTTCTTTTTTCAGTTCTTTATAGTCAATCGTTTATATTAGAATTACACTCAAATATATCTGTGAAACTCTCGTTCATCATAAAATTTTTTAGTTGCCATAGGTTTCCCTCTCGAGTATCTCTTTTAGGGACTTTGTTTTGAGCCAAGCGAACTTCATGGGACTAGTTTATTTTCAATATGAAGGAGATACTGAGGTGATCACTTATATTGAATTGCTCCACCCTTTCCGAAAATTGGTTAAGGGGTAAATTGGTTGCAAAGTAATCTATCTGAGAACTGTATTTAGTGCCATTCTTGTCGGTAATGATTCTAGTAGGCATATTGTTTTTGAACACCATGTTATAACTGGCTAATAGATCTAGAAGTAATTCTTTATCTCTTTTCTTTCGAGTGGTACAATTCAGATAATCAATATTCAGATCGCCACATACTATAACATTCTCAGAGAGGGTTCATAGTCACTGCTGGTTTGCAGCGTCCTACGTATAACCAAAGCATCGGGCTGCCTGCGGTAAATTCATCTTTTTCATCATTCGGATTTGTACCTCGTATTATTTTATCACTCTCTTTTGGACAGAGACAATTGTGATACTTTAAATTGTTGTCCTTGAGTTCTGCTTTGTTTTGTATGGCTTCTTCTTTTCGTTTGGGTTTTTTGGGTTTTTTGTAGGAAGTGGTATTCCATTCGTCATGTTTACCGTTTTTAGGGAGCGGCGGTCCCCTGTGTTCGACATCAACAACTGTATCAGCTGATGAATCCGAGTCAATCGAGTCATCCAAATTGGTGGGATGTGTTATTGCAGTTTGATAATTTTCGCTGACTTTTCTAGCTGCATTGCCGCGATCAGATGTTAATAGTTTAACCATGTCGATATTACTCTGTTTCAACACTTGTATTTCATTTTTGAGTTCTGACATTTCTTCCACTAGTTTGGAAGTTTGCTTTTCTAGCTCATCTGAGAGTAGTTTTTTAATAATTTCTAATGTCAGTATATCTTTTACTGGATCGAATTCGTTTGTTCCAGATGATCGGTATTTACCATTTTGTTGCACTTTATTCACAGTGATTCTATAGCACTTTATTTACAGCGATTTTATGGCACGTCCGCACAGTTCGACAGCTCAGTATGTATAGCTCTTTGTTCCTTCTGGGAGGGGTTGGTCGTTGGTATATATGTTGAAGAGTAGTGGTGCCAGCACGCTTCCCTGTGGCAGGCCGTTTCTCTGGTTCCCCCACCTACTTCGCTTTCCCTGGAACTCCACCAGGAACCTCCGGTTTTGGAGCAGGTTTCTGATAATGTTTGTAAGGTTGATGTCTTTGGTTGTATGATATATCTTCTGCGTCAGGAGTCGGAGGTTGATGGTGTCATATGCCGCCGTGAGGTCGATGAAAATGGCACCCGTTATATATCCCCCTTGGAAACCGTCCTCAATGTGCTGAGTTAGGTTGAGCACCTATGCCGTACAGCTTTTTTAGGGGCGAAATCCAGCCTGTTGAGGTATAAGGATTCGATCTACGGTCGGTGAAAGTCGGTTGTATATTAATCTTTCAAAGATTTTATACGTGTGGCATAGCAGCGAGATCGGGTGGTAGATCTTTAGGTTATTAGCTTCTTTGCCTGGTTTGAGGATAGCTATGATCTTGGCATTTCGCCAGATGTTGTAGGCAGGCATTGTACATGTCCAGTAGTCACCATTGTCACCGTCGGTCCAAAATGCTTGATCTGCTCAGTCAGGATGTCATCTGGTCCAGCGGCCTTCCGAGGTTTGCATTTCTTCATGGCGGAGTTCAGCTCTTCCATGGTAAAGGGGTTGGACAGTTTGGTCGTTTCGTCACCCTCTATTCTGTTAATATTGGTTGTTTTCTTGGGGGGCATTTGGTCCGGTTTGCCATTTTTCACGAGCTGAGCGGCTATTTGATCTGCGGTTACGTTGGCATGGGCTCTTGGGTGGGTTGGGTCGCTGTTTAAGCGCTTCAATAGTCTCCACGCTCTGTGTGTCAAGCTCCTCCATCAGTTTGGTCCAGTTCTCCCTCTTGGCCTCGGCTATAGAGGTGATTAGTTGTTTGCCCGCCTCTATTGTATCTTTTCCCAGGGGGTTGGCTTCAAAAAGGGTTAAGTAGTTTTGTAATTGGGCTTTCGACGCTCTTGTTAGGCCTTGGATATAATTAGTGTTGCAGCCTCTAGGGATGGATAGTCGTGAACTTTTTTTTACGGTATCCACAAAGCTATCATAGGAGCTCGGGATGGGCGCAAGTGTATCCACTGCACAATCCAACAGTTTCTGAAATTTGGTCCAGTTGGCTTTTTGGAAGTTATATCTGCGTTCAAATGGGATGTTATGGGGTCGAGATACGGCCATGACTTGACACATTATTGGCCGGTGTTGTGTGTTTGGTATGGGTGGGCATACTCCCTTGACGCATTGAAGGTTTACCCGATCGCTCACAAACATCAGATCTGGGTTAAATCCTCTCCGCCATCTGGCACTATTGAAGGAGGCCGGCAGCAGGAGGGTTAGTTTGCTTGCATCTGTCCACTGGATCACTGCTTTCCCATTTCTGTCGTCGTCATGGTTTCCCCATAGGCTGCTGTGGCTGTTGAAATCTCCGACCACGAAGTGTGTCTCATCTGCGTCGAGTGGGCAGAAGTTGTTGGCCCTCATTTCAGTGTGTGGTGGCTTGTACACAGAGGTGATGGTGCAGTTGTTCAGTTCTACTGTTCATATCTCGATTTCATTTTCCTCAGCTACATTAGTGGACTGGACGAGCATGTCGGCTCAATGAAGATTGCGCTTCCGTATTGTCTATGAGGCCTTTCGGCAGCAAGCCGCATTCCTTGGATTTTGGGTCTCTTTTGGTTACCGTCTCTGTGGGTCTCCTGGATGCATAGGACATCACAGTTGTGTTGTTGGCATAGGTCTTGCAGTAGCTCTTCCTTACATGCGGATACACCCTCGATGTTTACAGAGATAATAGTCATATTTGGGCCTGAGAAGGTCCTTTGTAGTAAGTGCATTTTCCAATGTAAAGCGGAAGGAGACTAATCGTCTTGTTTCGCTTCTTCGTTACTTTGATGCTTCTGGAGTGAAAGGATCAGCCATCCGAAGCTGTTGCCCAGGGGATGCCCAAATGTATATTCAACACATTCCCCGTAGGCTCCTTTCATGTCCAGAAACGAAGAGACAGAGGGGGATAAAAAAACGTTGAACATTTTTTTCAATTTCTAAGTTTGTCGAGGAGCTTTCTAGGTGGTAATCTTCATGTGCAAATAAAAATAGTCTAGAAAAGGGGCACGTGCGTATTTCCTATAATAAAAATGTTCAATAATCCATAAAACTGTATGGGTTATATATTATTAAAGATTCAATGAATATCACAAACTGAACGTTAATATTAAATAGTCAATGGTATATATCTGACTGGGATGTAATAAGGCTGTTCTGTGACAGGGGTGAGAACTCGCGCCTAAGTCACGACTCGGGATGATAGAATCGATTACGGATACATTCTGAATATCCTTGGCTAGCATCACCTTGTTGTATATGTTTCGTTTCCAAGGTTAGATATTACCGCACTCCGCGTTCAACACTGCCTGAAAGCACTTTCACATATATGTCTGAAAAATTTCCTTATATACCCATCGACTCTGCGCTTTACTCGAAATGATTGAAATAGTTTTATCCATACACCTCTTAGAGTTGTAAGAGTCTTTTTCCCTCTACAAGCAAACTTTGGCGCCTGTCACTATTTCGTATTTGTCTCGGGGGCCACCTTCCGTTAAAGTGGGAAGGACACCTATTCCGGGCAGTCTCGGTGAAGAAATGAAACACTCCAAGGGTCACTATAGTAAGGACGAAGTTTAACGGGGCCAGAAAGGCAGACTTTGGCTCCTGTCACTATCTCGTATTTGTCTCGGGCGTCACCTTCCGTTAAAGTGGGAAGGACCCTATTCCGGGCAGTCTCGGTGAAGAAATAAAACACTCCAGGGGTCATTATAGTAAGGACGAAGTTTAACGGTGCCAGAAAGGCAGACTTTGGCTCCTGTCACTATTTCGTATTTGTCTCGGGCGTCACCTTCCGTTAAAGTGGGAAGGACCCTATTCCGGGCAGTCTCGGTGAAGAAATGAAACACTCTAGGGGTCACTATAGTAAGGACGAAATTTAACGGTTTAACGAAGTTTAACTGCACACTAGATGGTTCTACTTGGAGTTATAAGTGAGGTTAATAAAATAGTCAATTTATACAACAGGTTTCATATTAATCAAAAAAATAAGCTAATCTGAACGGTTGACGGCCGTTGTAAACTTTCATACCAGGCGAGCAAACATGCAGGGAGTAATATAGGTAAAACGACTGACTGTCAGGTTGAGTACTATGTGACTATGCGTGATAAGCAAACATTAACGTGACAATAAGCGGGGAGGGGTGAGCAACTTGCAGATCTACAAGCTTATTTCCATAACAAAAAGCTCATGCGGGGGAACAGAAGTCTCGGCAGTACAAAGCTCAAAACACGGTGTGCAAAAAGCGACACGAATTAAAGCACGAAAGCGATTATGTGAAGCAGACTTTTTACGGACGGCCACAGTTACGCGTCTGGTTGACAGTCTTTGATGTCTCGTGTGTGCGGGGCTTCATTTTGCTTTATCAAAGCTGGCTCGTTTTATAGCGCTTTTCTATTACGTCCTACCTACAGATCTGGCGAGAGTAACAAACCGTCTTCCGCCTCAAAGGTAACGCTGGTTCCTCTGCTAATCTACAGGGAGTTCTAGCTGGCGAGACTAACAAGCCGCCTTCCGCCTCGGAAATAACGCTGATGTTACCCTCTGCTGAACTACAGGGGGTTCTAGCTGGCAAGACTTATTAAGCCGTCTTCCGCCTCAGAGGTAAGGCGGATGTTATCCTCTGCTACACTACAGGGTTCCTACTTGGCGAGACTAACAAGCTGCCTTAGAGGTAATGCGAATGTTATCCTCTCCTACACTACAGGGGGTTCTAACTGGCGAGCCGTCTTCCGCCTCAGAGGTAACGCTGATATTATCCTCTGCTACACTATAGGGACTCTAGTTGGCGGCTAGACTAACAAGCCGTCTTCTGCCTCAGAGGTAACGCGGATGTTATCCCTCTCCTACTACAACCTACAGAGACTCCCCAAGTAGCACACAGAGGTCATAATTCGGTTGTACAGACGTCTACTAGACCTTTCCCAAAAGTCCATGACTTATGTCTTGTAATATGCTGAGACGTCGCTATGTATGCCAATACGACAAAAAGGCACACTCTTGCGACGTCACATCGACGTTAAAGTAGTGATAATGACTTGCCAATATAGACTTATATAAGCCAGTCGCAAAAGGATCGTTATGTGGTCTTAGTGTAGTCATTATATCATTATGCATGAAGGTCATTATCTTTCTAATATAGTATTACAATATGTATACCATATCAAAAGATTTTATATAATATCAATATGATATATAAGTCGGCCTTCCTTTACATGTTCATGATACTCTGTGACCATGATAGTTATCGAGATAAAAATGATTTTCATTTATGTGTCTTTAAGAATTGTTCTGAAGCTCTAGTAACCAAGCAAATCCATTTTTACGATCAAAATCCAATTCTACTAACTTAGAATTCATGCGCCTCGAAAATGAAGAGAGATAAATATTTATTTTCATTCCAAAAAAAATATATTTCATCAATTTTTCTCATTAATCGTTGAAATATGTAGACCATATCACGAAAGATACTTGATTAGCACATCTCCAATGATTTTTAAATTGATATAACACCCAGGGTCCCATATTTTTTATTTTAAATATTTTTGTTCCAATATGGCTACCAGAATGATGTTATCAATCAATCGAAATACATGGATGCCGTCCTTCTAGTGTCGAAAAGTTGTAATAACTCCGGTATGTACTATCATAGAATAGTTTACGAGTGTCTCAAAGACATCGCAATATCTTACATAAAAAAGTTGTAATGTAGTCGCTATGACCACAAGTAGCAAGTTTTGTTGTACTAACGTCGTAACGCTATCAAAACAGAAGAAGATATACACTGAGTGCATAAGCCTAATGGAAAACGCTAAAAATAACTGACATTTACAATAGAGGTTATGTTGATGTTGAATATTTAAATATTTTTTATTTATCACTCGAAGTGCACATACATATTATGTATGTCTTTCCTTGTTGTGAAAACAATTGAAGGAACTGGATGAACTTCATTTTTTTGCAGTGTCCCGATAGACTGATTAATTATTTCAGATGTTAATTTTGAGGTAGGTACTCATCCTTCCTCTTTATATTTTTCTATACGCTTCAGTTCTCTTGTGAGGCAGATTGGATTTTTTTTTGGCATTTTAATCATTCATACGGAACCGAATATTCTACATACATAACACAATATACCTATCCAACAAAAATAACATAACCAACAAAAATAATCTAACCATAGATACATACATCTTTTGTTTTTGTAAAAATAACTATTTGTGTTGCATATACATATACATTATAGACACCAGTGGAAATGGAAAATATGTCATGTTATTATCAGAATTTTAGGGGTCTGAGAACAAAGTTGAATCACTTCAAACTAAGTACCGAAGGTGAAAACTATGACCTGATACTGGGAACAGAAACATGGTTGAATGAATCTATCTATAGCTCAGAATTCATTAACTGTAACAGGTATGAAATAGGAATCCACATATAACGAATAAAGAAAGAGGAGGAGGACTTATGATAGGGGTGAGTAAAAAATTTAAAATTTCAGACTGGGTGAAAAAAAAACGTGATTTCGATGCTCTATATGTTAAAGTCAAGGTAAAAAAAATCGTGATAGCTCTTTTTGTGGTATATTTCCCTCCGAAATCAACTGCTGATACTTACAAAGAGTTTTTTGATTTTTATGAACAAACGGTCGATGATAACAGAAATGTGTATGTCACTGGGGACTTTAACCTACCAAATCTGAAATCTCAGTTAACGTCTCGAATAGGATTGGATGACAGACATCAGACATTTTTAGACTTCACAGACATACATGCTTTGGAACAGATGAATGAGGTCCTCAATAACAATAATCGAAAACTTGATCTAGTGTTAACAGCTACGGAAAACTGCGAATCACTCAAAGTAACCAAATCTGAATTCCCAGTGATAGACGAAGATGCAAACCACCCTGCATTAATTATTGATATTGAACTTGATATTAGTGAACATAGGGGGAAAAATACGGATTTCGAAGCTGAAATGTTCTACAATTTCCAAAGATGTGATTTCGTACAGCTCACGTATAGAATCAGAGATATTGACTGGACTGCACTGTTTGAAATAGAATATGTCAATGACGCGGTTGATTTTTTTTACAGTAAAATATATAATGTATTTAATGAATTAGTACCTAAAACGAAAAAAAATAATAAGTTTCCTGTTTGGTTGCAACGAAGTTACTATTTCCCCGCAATATTTATCAGACAAAAGCTCCCTGTAAGGAATTAAACTCCGCTTGACAGTAATAATCGGTCTAGAAATGCCATTCGTGTTCGTGATAAATCCGTGGATTACATATATCCTAATAAACAGACTAAACGCCTTCCGGAAAAATAACGCCAGGCGTAGCTAAAATAGCACGCACGAGTATAACCTGCGCCGGCTATCCACTCTCGAGAAAACATTTTTATAAAACAAGCTGGGCTATGTTCAAACGCCGACGAGACATTTCAGTCCTCCGATAGAAGCCCGAGACATAGTGATGGGAATACCGGTTCCTTCCTAGTCGCGTTACAGTTGCGACCGCACCAGAAAAATACCGCGATAAAATACCGCGATTTTGTAACCGAGTTGAAGCGATAGTCGACGACCGAAGAGTAACGAAATAAAACGAAACAATATTGTAACGAGTAACATTTGTTTATTTTTTCAAATTTTTATTTTTGTTGTGTATTTTTTACATAGATATTAATTTTGTATAGAAAATTGTTACCTATATTGAGTTAAACTCCTGGGCTATTCTTATTATGTTATATAAACCAATTTGAGTCGTACACTTTTTCTAAGACCATTTGAATCTCTACCGAGTATATACCTATCTAAGTTACCGCCTCTCTCCCGAGGTCTTATTTAGAATATAGAACGGGCAACAAGCGAAACTAACACGAAATTCGTGAACCGAGAACGTCGCGTCAACTCCAAATACCGTGGTACCGTCGAGTTGAGGGGTATTTGGGTATCGAGTCGCGACGTTCGTGCTACTCGTTCCAACGTCCCACATCTTTCGAGTTCCGTTCCTGCGGTAGCGATAACCTAAATTTTGTCGTTACTGTGGAACCGATTACTTTATGGTTATGGAACGCGCGACAACGTTACTATAAAATACCGCTCCAAAATCGCGGTATTGAAATACCGACCCATCACTACCGAGACAGCAGTCCAGTCGAGCCAAGAGCACACGCTACCGAGCTGACGTCACGATAGAAGCCACCCAGTACAGTTGAGTCGAGACAGAGACGCACGCACCGAGCCGACGTCACAGCACGAAGGATTTTACGAGCTGGGTAATTATTCTGTGAAAGTATACTTTGTATCGAAATCGATAGAGTCCACAAAACGGCGCGCGCATATAAGTCGGTCGAGAGGTATTCGGAAAAGAGGGGGAAGCCGGCTGTAGTTCCGTTTCGACATATTTCTAAGAAGTAGTAGCTTGCCGAGCCCAGCAGAAGCAGTCACGCGTCCGAATAGTATCCAGAGTGAGAGCCAAAGACCGAAGCAGTCCACGACCGTCCCGAGCTTTGCCGAAGGAGTAGGATCGGAGTTTGGGTAAATATTGTATATCGGAAATATTTTGTCAGTGCCCCAGCTGTGAAATGCGCATGATCAAACCATAGCCGTCAGAGGCCCATGTTCACTTTATTGCGGCGCTGATAATGTTAGTCGTGTTTGAGATCCGATACGAACCATCACGTACGCCGAGTGATAGCCCGTGACCGTCAGACCAGTATATCAGATCCGGTGAGTCATTTAGTTTCTTTTACAACAAAAGCAGGTTAGTAATGTGATACGTTTGGCTAAGTTGAAAAGCACGGGTGGAGGTCGCATAGAAGAGGTAGACATTTCTCGCGTCTCAACTTCCTGCGCTCCGACGTGACTTTATAGACAGAGATAGGAAGCACGGGTAGAGGTCGCATAGAAGAGGTAGACATTTCTCGCGTCTCAACTTCCTGCGCTCTAACGTGACTAAGTGTTAAGACAGAGATAGGAAACACGGGTGGAGGTCGCACAGAAGGGGTAGACATTTCTCACGTCTCAGCTTCCTGCGCTCCGGCGTGTTTAAGGGATAGAAACACGGTGGAGGTCGCATAGAAGGGGTAGACATTTCTCACGTCTCAGTTCCTGCGCTCCGGCGTGTCGTAAGGGAGTTAGAAAAAAAATAGAACACGGTTGGAGGTCGCATAGAAGGGGTAGACATTCCTTGCGTCTCAGCTTCCTGCGCTCCGGCGTGTCGTAAGTAAAAGGCATAAAATTAATAGTAAAACACGGTTGGAGGTCGCATAGAAGGGGTAGACATTTCTCACGTCTCAGTTTCCTGCGCTCCGGCGTGTCTTGATCAGGGAAAGACAGAGAGGGAGAATGAAAGTTAGGCAGGATAGGTTAAGCCAGCCCCACGTGGAGCATTACGCACTGGTATTGAAATGAGTCGCTTTGGCCGTCCGTAAAGACTTGCATTTGATACCCGCTGTTGCCTTGCACCCGTTTTTGAGCTTGCATACTAATGGCCGTACGCCCCTAAAGACTTGCATTTAATACCCGCTGTTGCCTTGCACCCATTTTGAGCTTTATTACGAATCCGTACGACCCCCCCCCCCACTTTTTCACAAGAGTTTATGGTTAGTACGTGTACTCCGCCTACGTTAACACACCCTTTCCGTTTCGTGTCGCTATTTAGTGCTTGCCCTGTGTTTATTTGTTGTGATAACTTGAGGCCGCCGTCAGCCGCCCTTACTGTATTTTGATATTATTAATATACCTGTTTATCCTGTTTTTAGTATTCTTTCATTGACTATTTTGAGTAGAATTTAAACATCTAGTGCGCAGTCGCCACCCAAGTTCGAAACCCAGTTAAAGGCAATTAAAGCCTACCTTGCTGACCCTGTTACAGTGTCACGACTATATTGACCCCTGGAGTGTCTTTCTTCACTGAGACTGCCCGGAGCAAAAGTGGCCTTTCCCACTATAAACCAAAAGATGGCGCCCAAGGAAAACCGATAATAGTGAAAAGCGCCAAAGTTTGATAAAAGGGGGAGAAACCCCTTTACATGGTTTAATAATGAGGTGAAAAAGTGTTTGAAACGGAAAAATGAACTAAGAAAGCTCAAAGATATATCTAACCATCATATGCAGCTATATGTTGAAGAGAGAAGAACTTTAGAAAAACTAATTGATAATAGTTATAAAGAATACATAAAAAATATTGAGAGCTCCATCAAAGTAGACCCCAAGCTTTTTTGGTCATGGACGAAAAGCAATAAAAAAACTAACAATTCATCCCCCATGCTCAAGTTACGGGGCTCACAAGTGAAAGAAGGGGAGTATGCAGACTCGTTCGGTGAATATTTCAAATCAGTCTACAGTATTAACCAGGCATCATACGACCTTAATTTCGAAGGTGACATTGAAAATCACTTTTCAATCAACGAAGTAACAGATAGCGATTATTTTAAAGCCTTAAAAAAACTTAAGCCAAAAAAATCTGCAGGGATCGATAGGATCCCACCTCACATTATTGAAGGATGTGGGGGGTGGCTAAAACAACCTCTTCTTTATATTTATAATCTATCGATCGAAACGAATACATTCCCGGACCTATGGAAGGAAGTATTAGTAACACCTATTCATAAGGCTGGGAGGGTCGCGGACATTGAAAATTATAGGCCTATAGGAGTGCTATGTGCTATTGCGAAGCTGTTCGAACAGATTATTTATACGAAGGTGTGGAAGGGTCTAGGCGAAAACATCTGTGATGAACAGCGCGGTTTTGTCTCAAAAAAGTCGACCTCAACAAACTTACTAACATTCACTCATCATGTACTCAACCATCTAGATAACAATAAACAAGTTGATATTATCTACACAGATTTTCAAAAGGCATCCGATAAAGTTAATCATGAGAGATATATATATACTTTTTTTTTCTAAAGTTAATCATGATGTGATATTAGAAAAGTTCCATAAAAATGGCGCTAATATTCAAGCACTCAAACTCTTGGCCTCGTACTTGAACCACCGACACTTCAGAGTCAAATATGGTAGTAATTGTTCAGGGAAATTTTGTGCAAACTCAGGGGTCCCTCAAGGATCAAACCTTGGCCCATTGATTTTTCTTATATTTATAAATGACCTAACACAAAATATAAAGTACTCTGAGTGTCTGTTGTTCGCAGATGATCTGAAATTTTATAGAGAGGTCGAAACTTTGCAAGACTGTGTCAAATTACAAGAGGACATCGATAGTGTACATCGATGGAGTATACAAAATGAACTCCCATTCAATACATCCAAGTGTATTGTATTGTCGTGTACCCGAAAACTCATCAAGACAATACACAATTACTCGATGAACGGTGATCCATTATCCAGGGTAGAAACTGTAAAAGATTTGGGTATATACTATAACTCCACTCTTTCGTATAAACCACATTTCGATCACATGGCATCCCAGGCACTACGAACTATGGGTTTTGTAATGAGACAAAGTACACAATTGAATGACACCAAAGCGATCACCATACTTTATAACACTCTGATCCGACCAAAACTTGAATATGGTGCTGTAGTCTGGCATCCTTGTCATCTGGTTCATAAGAATAGGTTAGAAAAAATTCAAAAAAGGTTTCCTGAGATTTCTATATCACAAAGAATACAAAGTATACCCGGACTATAATACAGTCAGGTCTGTAGCACTAAGAAATGAATTCAAAATACCCAGTCTAGATAATAGAAGACAGGCAAGTATAGTAATAATGTGTTATAAAATCTTTAAAAAATATTATAATTGCCCCTACCTCAGGTCTCTACTCAAAAAAAAAATCCAAACAGATCAACAAGACTTGTTCAGTTCTTCGACGTACCATATGTATCAACAATGAACTGTTCACCCATCATTACAATGATCAAAACAACAAACAACTTCCTACTATTGTCAGCGCTCAACTTTGATCTCCCTCCCAAACAAGTATACGATGGTGTAAAAACATACTTTTCAAACCCAGAATAACTACTGTTTTGTTTCCTCTCTATCACTTTTTCTAATGTTTAATTTCTCTTTTGCGATGCCTATGTATAGTATATGTATGTATGTATAGATAGTATACCTAAGTATAGTAGCCCGATACAATATTATTATTATTAGTAGATGTTAGAACCCCTATAAATTAGTATAAGACTGTATTCACACTTGTTCTATAAAAAAATATTATTTTCATGTAATAAGGTTTTACCTGTTTGAAAATAAATAAATAAATAATGTAATCATTACGACCAAAGTTCATCAGTTGATAAAACTACATTACATGAGTACTATATGTAGTCGTAGAAAAATCTATTCATTAGAACCACATATGTTCATTGTCATAATAAGCTCACAGCAACTGCTCTTAAGTTCTACTTAACAACACATACAATTTATTTACATACAAACCACAGTACAACTTCATCTCGAGAATTCTTTTTTGTACTCTCGTTATATCGACTACACGATGTCATAGCAACGCCTGAAGGTTATAAAACGCACATTAACTCTTTGGTTCTAAAACATACAAATACGTGGTCTTTAAGACGGTATAAGAAGTCATTATGTTAATTTTATGACTCTGTGCTACTTGGGTCTTGTTGAATGAAACTTAAAGTGCTTATTCTAGCTGGCGAGACTTGATAAGCCGTCTTTCGCCTCAGAGGTAAGGCGGATGTTATCCTCTGCTACACTAGGGACCCTACTTGGCGAGACTAACATGCCGTCTTCTGCCTCAGAGGTAACACGGATGTTATTCTCTCCTACTACAACCTACAGAGACTCTCGTTGAATGAAACTAAAAGTGCTTATTGCGTCAGAGCATTTACCAAAAATTTCCACACACGAAACACCTTCGACTATCGTTCACAAAAATAATTAGGCTCACCGGTTAATTTCCACGGATTAAGCACCACTGGTTCACTACAAGTTCTCGTTGTCGCGAGCGTGACTCTTTAGACTGAGTTCAGTGATATACTAATACTTCTAATGCCTTGTGAACTGATTCCTGGTCGGTTTCCCCCTCTTCTACTGCTCCCCCTTTACCGAATGGGTGACGTTCATGCGCACGCCGATTTGGGGACTTTGCAAAATATGATACCAATTATATTCTGAATATTATATTTACTACGGTCGTAAAATTTATTCCAACCCCACTTCGGCAATGAGTTCGGCAGTACTCGTCTCTGATAACAGGGCGGTTTCTCTGCTTCTACTCAACTGGCTTGTTCACGAGCTGCACCACGACTGAATTTTATTTCTCGTATTTACGGCAGGTTCGCTATCCATCCTATGATTAAGATGTATAAAAACCCTGGTGCTTGCACTTATACCTGTAGAAGTTTGGGATCGAATTGGCGACACTTGGCCTACTTGATAATAAAGATTACTAGCGTGTCAGATGGCGCCAATTTCGTTTTAGTTTCAATTCAGTAACAGGGTATATTTATTTCCTCAGCTTTCTTTTTGAGACGAACTATTCGCTGGTTCTAATTCTAGCTTTGCTATTGGTTGAAAAGAGACATCTGTCAAACTTCACCAATAGCAAAGCTAGAATTAGAAGCCCCCGAACAATGCACAAAGAAAGCACTGTCGTGTTGTTTTTACCATTTGAATTTGAGGTTAACTGTATTTTGACAGACGGAGAATCGGAAATTAATTGCAGAAAATATAAAATCTAATGCATACAATATGATGAACTATGAAAATATCATTATTAGTCAATTCGTCAAGATTTGTACTTGCTTTTGGTACTGAATACAGGTGAATATTCGAATCTGCGACTTTATAATTTCCACACAAAATACAAATGTGGCCTATTCTACAAAAAGTATCCTTACACACTACACTACCTGAAAATAAACAATTCCTCACGAAACTGATGAGCGAGTGATTTTTTAAAGAACAAACTCAAGAATAAACTAAGCAAGATATCAAATCAAAGAGATGGAAAACGCATAGATATCGACAAAACACTGAAAATAATTCAATATAAGATACTGCAGATGTCAGAAATTAAGTTCTGAAATGAAGCGAGAATATAAACAAACATTTTTGGGCGGCGCCATCTACCACAGACTACCACAGAGAGAAGCTCTGTTGAAGTAACAGGTGGTGTCCCCTCGAAAATCTAAACAATATCAAATCAGTTCATTCACCAGGGTTTTAGACATCTTACCTATGATGTAGGCAGGATGACGTCAATGGCCACGGACGCTTCCTATCGAACAATATGCTGTCTTGGGCTGCCGGCGGAGAACTGAATATTCCTCGCGACGTTTATTTACAGCACAGATAGGCTCGATGCAAAAATACTTTCTCGATTCGCTGCGTTATCAGAATGATGATTCGAATAGTTTTGATTCGCGGAGTCTAACCCAAAGTGAATTATATTTCTATGACTTTACATAGGCTAGTTGTGTTTTTATTTATTTTTCAGGGCTCTTATTTGCTTATGAAAACGGTAAAAAAGTAACTTCGTTAAAGAGTAATAATATTTATTTACTCTGAGATACACCCCATCATCATAATAATTGCCCACAGTGGCCTTTTATTGTGTTTGGGATGGACTCCTTTAAACTCTACTGATTCGATGTTTGGAGACATAATTGTTGGAATCGGTATTGGAATGACAAGTTTGTGTTTGTAATCTGTCATTGTCGTTTTTTTGTTTTGGAGAGCATCCAAAGCATCCTATACTGAATCACAATAAAATACAGCTATAGATGTCAGTGATGTCACATTGTCAATGTACTGATGACAGCACCTGAAAAATTATTCTAAATATATATTGTTTGGAAACAATGGATGATTTTATGAATGTTTCATGGGCGTATTCTAAACTTTTCTTTGGTATTTACATTCGTATTCAATACATACATAACTTGACAAACATTCGATTACTGTTAGAAATTTAAAAACTATTTGCCAATGTCACCAAATTACCGATGATTTTTGTACGATACCGTTCTCCATACTCAGGTTTTCATTCTTTCAACCGGTATATACGGTGAGGACGATTAGGATTCTAATTGACTTGGCATGATTTTAAAATGTACACGAGTATATTTCTAATTTTACCCGGATCTAAAACCCATTTCCTTTGGTCAACACCGTTCGTGTCTCTCTCTCTCTCTCTCTCTTTAGGTGTCAAAGTCATGTACCTAAGTACAGTTCCCAAACTACTACCAGAGGGAGAGTCTCTCATTTTGAATTCCCAATAGGGTAGATCCGCAGAAGTCGCCAACTTCAGAAAAACTCCAGCCTCTCCAATTGTAATAATTTTTTCAGGGTTCCAAAGTGTTAACATTCTTGTTAAGTTATATTATTTTGTGTCGTTGTCCCAATCTGCTTCGTATATTATCAACTGTCATCTGCGATTCGACTTTCTGGTGTCGTGGTGGACGGACGTCTGCCACGCGGGCAGAAAGTCAGGTTAATGTCAGTTTTTGTACAGCCGTTCCACGTGCATTGAAAAAGTTATTAATTATTGGGAAAGTTTTGGGCATTCGTGGTATCATTTCGAGTGAGACAATCCCGTTTGCCCACTGAAGGGGGGTCGAATTTGTGGCTATAGCCCCCGTTTACTGGTATATTATCCAGTATTGGATAAACCATAAAAAACAAGACAAGACAAGACAACTGTCATCTGTTACGATGCCATATGAACCTTAACGCAGAAGAACGCCACTTCTTTCTCTTGTTGTTTGACTTCCGTTGTTATCGGTTGTTATTAACAGCTTTCTTTTTGGCCGTGTGAGTAGCACCGGAGCTACTCAGGAGCACGAAACACTGGCACCGACCCGTTCTTTTTAGGTAGAGCTTCAAGCTCCGGAGCAACACCAACAACCTTCCCCTGCCCCCTCTTGCACTCACCGGGAATTTGGTGTAATAAGCTCTTTTTGGTTATGTTTAATGTTTGTTGTTTTTTTAGTAGTGCAGTAAATACCTTATATTGATATTAAACTTTATCTAAGAGTAATCAAAACAATATGAATAGTGCAAATGGAAAAGAGTTGCAAATAAATGATGTTTGTGATATTTTGACTATTTATTTTTATTTTAATGTTTTCTAAACGATATTCTTTTTTTCGAACCTATCTTATTAAATATTAAGTTTTTTATTTATCCATTTTGAGTTCAACGACTGTTTAGAGTAAGGGTTTTTTGTGATATTTCAACAATTTATTTTTCCATTTTGAGGTGTGAGGTGAGGATATTTTCTTCAAAATATTTAATCTGTTTGGCAAAGTTGAGCTTCACATTTAAACTTTATAGATCATTTTTGAAGTGGGATTTTGTGATAATTTCACCATTCTATGATATTCTAAGATTTTTGTTAAGTGGATATTTATTGAATAAACATATTATGTTTCATGAATTTTATTGAACATTTACATTTGAAAAGAGAGTACACTTCATGAATTAAACATTTTATTGAAGACTTGCTGTTGTCTGTTGATTTTTTCTCCAACTTCAGCTTGCATACCAATACCTAAGGATATTTGGCAAGGTACCACAGAGATAGTAAAATTGTTTTCTCGGCAGAAACATTGGGTCGTCAAGCAGAGTACGCAGAATGATATTTTGATTGTTCGAAGAGATCTGAAACTTTTAGAGTAAAAATATATTAAATTTTTCAAACAAAAGGATGTATACCAATGATATTTTAAGTTGTCTTTCATGATACGTGAAAATTGGATTTGAATTCATTGTTGTCATATTCCTTCACAGTTTCCTCAATATAATTTTCAATTCTGGTACGTTTTCTCCTAGGCCCACTTTCATCAGAATCAGCAAACAAACTGTCCAAAGAGCTAGTAGAGTCTGAACTACTCAAATGGTTACCTGGTCTATCCATTAATGCCTTGAAAAGTTAATACTGATTCGAATCCACTCATCTTTCATTGCTGTTAACTTACCATTATCAACATTTCATTTTCACAATCTGACATATCTAATATAATTGTTAGATTTTCGATTAAGCTTTCTAAAACCCTTCAAATCAATTCAAACTCTTCAACGAAAACAATAAATAGAAAAGAAACAGTGTATGTCAAATGTCAATTACTAAATCTTATGCGCATGTGCAAAGTATTCATCCTGAAAACACCACTAAAATCCGTTTCATTTGGAAGCAGCTCAGGTGCATCAAACACGGTACAGCTCCAGTGCACGAAGCCCCAAAAAAAAAGCCTCTATATTATTGTGTTGTGTATTCTCTTACTCAATCTTTTTTTTCACAACATATATTTGCGCTACCAACTGTTCACATTTTCACAAACAAAATCTCTATGAATGACACATTCGATATAAGAAATATATAAGCGCTTCATGACCAAAAGTAATTGAATTGGTATATCAAATTGCATATTTTTCATACAATCAAAGTCAAACAATAGGGAACAGGCATGTGCCCCGTTTCTAAAACATTTTGATTTGCACATAGAGACCACCACCTAGAAAGTTCAACAAAAAATCATGCGTGTTCCCCTTTTATCCACAATAGGGAGCAGGCATGATTTTATTTTAATTTTCTTTGCCTCAGTTTGGTCTTCAGAAATCAAATTTTGCAAAAATAATTTCTCAAATTTTCAAGTTCAAAGGTCAAACTCGATTTGACCTCTACTTGAATAACGTCCCTCAAACACTAGCGCCAATTGTGGTTGTTTCAAGAATATTTCTTACAACCCAAACATAAATCCAACTCACTTTCAATGTGATGTTTCACTAACAATTGAAGACACGATGTTACAATATTTTTTTTTAATAAATGAATGTTTTCTCATATGTACCAATCTTTCAGATTAATGAATCTTCAGTGAGTGAAATTGTATGATCTTTGATAACCACTTGGACACCGTTGCTCAGCTAGTCCTGAATGGAAAAAATTACATACAACAAACTTTGACCTTACTTCACTCAAAAAATTTGTAACATAGCACCTTCATCCACTTATGTTTCCAATTGAAAATACCATAATAAATAAAATAATTAATAAAAAAACCTTTTTAAATACAAGCTTTTATTCAAATACCCTAAAAAGTACAAACTCATTGCTTTGGATGTGTGACGTAGGTTAATCCGTGAGTTATAGATTCAAGAGCTTGTCGCGCAAAGTTTTCATTTCGAATACAGATGCGACAAGCTTTCGAATCTATAACTCACGGAATAGCCTACGTCACACATCCAAAGCAATTATTTTGTAGTTTTTAGGGTATTTGAATGAAAGCTTGTTTTTAAAAATTTTTTTTTATTATTATTTTGTTTTGTGCTTTTTAGTAAGTACGCCTTAATCCATGCATTTTTGTTAAAGTCGTTTTTATGAGGCCTTTTTTCCTGTAAGTCTGAGCTATCTAGTTCTTCAACGAGGAGACCATCTAAAGATTAACTCGTCCGTCATCCTGGAGCTGCCATCTTCAATTAATGAATTTTGACAAAAAATCAATAATCTTCGACTAAATTCATAATCTCCGATTCCAAAAACCCCTAACACCCACATACCAATTTTGAATCGAATCGGACCATAATTACAAAACTCGTTCGCCATCTTGGAGCCGCCATCTTGAATTTGTAAATTTTGACAAAAAATTAATAATCTCCGACCCCGAAAACCCCCACATCCCAATTTTGAATAGAATCGGGCCATAATCACAGAAATCGTCGGATATCTTGAAGCCGCTATTTTGATTTTATGAATTTTGTCAGAGAATTCATAATCTTCGACCCTGAAAACCCCCACATACCAATTTTGAATCGAATCGGACCATAAACACAAATCTCGTCCGCCATCTTGGAGCCGCTATTTTGTTTTTTTCTCTATAACAAATGCATAATGTATAGCCACGGGAACTATGAACACCTGCCAAATTTCACGTTAATCGAACAACTAAGAGTGGGTCAAATTGAACTTGCAAGATTTGATGACAAACATCGGGACAGGTGAAACTAAATAAAAGCTTGTAATAATAATAATCAATATGTCGAATATCGATAAAACATATAAATGAAAACAGATGAAATTCTTCTTCTTCTACTTAATTTTTTGTGCTCGGTTATATAACCATATACATAGATCCGGGGGCCTCGTGAGGTTATACCTACCTTACCCCCCTTCGTATGGCACCGTGGAAGTTTCACTCGAAGTGATACCACGAGTGCCTGAGTGCCCCTTCTTCCGATAAATTCGTTGTCATCCAGCCTGGTTACTGGCGTAGAGAAGAAAGGGACTGATTTCTACACAAAATGTTTGTTAAACTTCACAAATTATAATGTATTTTTCACAGCACGTTATAAACGGCGGACATTCACAAATTACATTTACGTAACCTCCAACCCGGGAGCGCCACATACTCACCAAATCATGGCCCGAGGTCGAATGAGCAGATGAAATTCTTCTTCTTCTTCTAGTTCTTTTTTTGAGCTCGGTTTAATAACCATCCACTCAGATTCGACCCGACTATTTTACAAATCGGAATCCTTCTTCCGTGGAACAAGGTAGTCGGACTCTCGGTCCTTCTTATTCCACAACTTTGGTCCAATACATAAATTGTCTTTGACTGTCACTTGTCCCATTCTTCTTCTTCATTAAATCGATTACATGTTGAGGTTAAGTTAATATAAGACAAACACAACAAAGGATATGAGACTTTTCTCGCTCCCGGGCATCGGAGGAGCATTACACACCCGAAATGATGCCTCGGATAATAGTAAGAGAACCCAGGGTATTTTAAAGAAAAGGATTAGTTTTGTGTTTCTTCCAAGCAATACATGTTTCTCATTCAACTTTAGTCGAGATATTCACAGTTGAATCTTATTAAGAGATAGAAATTTGTTTATTATGATTATTGATTTTTCATTCAACTTTCTAAGAGCAGAGATAATTGATATCGGTCCTACATTATGACTACTTCCTACCAGTTCGTTATACACATCTATATGCGGGTTGAAGTTTAGTGGACATTCAAATAGTATATGTTTCACACTGCCCAGTTCACCACAGGTACATAATGGGTCATCCCTCACACCTATTCGACATAAGTGGAAGGGTGACGAATTATGTCCTGCGTATTCTAATAATTGTTGTTATGTGTCTACGATCTATGTATGAGAATTTTGCAAACCATGGTGTCTTGGGATAGTTATCTTGGATTTTTCCATAAAACGTTTTTCTATTTGTAATATCTACTTTCCATTCTTGTGTAAATTTGTTGAAAATTTGTTTTTTAATTACTGGTAATATGTCATCTTTGTTTAATTGCATTTTATAAGGTATTTTCAAATTTCTGCCTATATTAGCTAGGGTATCCGCAGTTTCATTTCCTGTAATTCCCTTATGCCCTGGAATCCAGGCCAAGATAATATTGAAATCATTATCTTCAGCTTCCAAGATCATCTGTTTTGTTAACCCCACTATGTGGTTTGAGTCAAATATTTTATTAGAGGATAATTTTTGTATAGCACTTTTTGAATCTGAACACACTACCACATTTGAAATATTTTTCTCCAGACATAATGTTATCGCTTTGTGTATAGCTACAATTTCAGCTGTACATATTTGTGTGTAATTATGTAGTCTACTAGCAAATTGTATGTATTCTTCTGGGCAAGTGACACCAAACCCAGCACTGTGACTTGATGTGTCCAATGATCCATCAGAATATATGAAAGTATGATTGGGGTATTTGCTTTTAATTATATTTAAGAAGTCCTGATTACCTGTTATACACTCTCTATTCGCTTCTAAATTGATCACTTTAATTTTTCTTATTTGATTTATTATTTCAATTTCAAAACCCGGATTTATGTCATATGTGTAGATATTTTCAATGTATTCTAAACAGTTATTCAGGGCTTCTATAATATATGGTATTTTTTTGTTCCTCCAAAATCTATTAAGGTTAACTTCGTCATTGAGTTTATTTATTATTATATTTATCGGATTATTTTTGTCAGGAATTATTTTCATTACAAATTTAGTTGACAGCCATTTTCTCCGGTATTCCAGTGACACTTCCCCACATTCAGCGAGTAGTACTGGGGTTGGGGTTGATTTCATGCAGCCCGTAATTATTCTTAGTGCTTGGAATTGTATCTTATCTAATTTTCCATAATTTACTTTGTTTGTTGGTGAAAAAAGTTGGCATCCATAGTCTAGATGAGGTCTTATCATGCCTCTATAAATATTCAGGAGTGTGGTTGGGTCCGCCCACCATGTACCACAAAGTGATCTCATAATATTCATCCCTTTTTGTGTTTTTTTTTGAACCAATTCAATATGCTGTGACCAATTCAAGGTTTTGTTAAGTATCAGCCCTAAGTAGGTGATACTTTCTTTCCATTCTATGATAGATGAGTTTATGTAAATGTTAGGGTATGTTGCATAATCTCTGTGTTTTCTGAACATAACAGCTGCTGATTTATTTATCGAGATTTGGAAGTTGTGTTCATTGAACCATGGATATATATGCTCTAACACACTATTCATTCTTATGATCATATTCCTAATGTTTTCCCCTGTTAATAACAGTACCATGTCATCAGCATATTGAATTAGTTTTATATCTCCTGGTATTATTTTATGTAGTGACAAAGTGTACAGGTTGAAGAGTAAGGGACTAAGTGGTGATCCTTGTGCTAATCCCAGGCTGGTAATTTGTGGATTAGATATATCTCCCTTATTATTTTTTATATATATCTTCCTATTATTGAGGAATGCCATGATTATATTTGCAATAGGTGTTGAGATTTTCAGTTCAATTAAATACTTATAAAGTTTGAAAATGTTTACATTGTCATAGGCAGCTTTTATATCCAAAAAAACAGCTAAGGTGAATTGGTTACTACTGAAATTGTTCAAAATATTGTAAGTTACTAGAGTAAGTGCATCTAGGCAACTTTTGTTTCTCCTGAATCCTATCTGATAATCTGGTAGTATTTTTTTGTTTTCTAGTTGCCATTCCAATCTTATTTTAATAATATTTTCCAGTACTTTACCCACACAGGAGGTTAGAGCTATGCATCTGAAGCTTTCTGCATCTACTGGATTTTTCCCTGGTTTCAAAAGGTAATATCAGAGCCTGTTTCCACTGATCCGGAATTCGTCCTTGTTGGAGGTAATTGTTGAATATTGATTGGAGAATTTTTAATCCTGATATGGGCAGGTTAGATATCATAGAATAAGAAATTTTATCCAAGCCTTCAGCTTTGTTTTTTTTATTATTCAGAACTGAGAGTATTTCTGATACTTCTATGTTAATCATTTGGTCATTACTCTTCAGGTCAAATTCCGGATCAATATTGCAGACACTGAGCTTATCCAATATTTTATTTGCAATTTCTTCCTGTGGAAATTGTAAATTTTGTCTGGGTTGCTGGTAATTACTGAATTTTTTTATCACCCCCCAAACTTTTTTCGTTGGGGTATTTCTGTCAAGAGTAGAACAAAAATTTCTAAAATTATTTTTTTTCTTCAATTTAAAGGTTTTTTTTGAATGAGCTACGATTTTTTTGATTTTTATATAGTTTTCCAAACTGGGTGTTTCTTTGAAGTCTGCCAAAGCCTGTTTTCGTTCATTAATTATTTCAGTACATTGTGGATCCCACCAAGGACAACATTTATATTGTCCTGTATTATTATTGTTTTGATAATATGGAATTGTTTTTTCTGCAATGTTATTAAGATTCATTTCAAATTCATCATAGTTTATTATTTCATTAGTTGTAAATATTTCTTCAATTTCTTATATGAACTATTATAGGGTTGTGTTAAGTAATGGCATACTGTAGGGAAGTGATCACTGGAGCCGCAATCTGGCAGTACCTCCCAATTGCATTTAGTACTAAGTTTGTTGGATACTAATGTGAGATCAATGGCAGATTTATTTTCGTTTGGTCGTGTTAGCCTGGTTGGCGTTCCATCATTTATTACAGTCAGTTGTAGTTCACCTAACGAGTTTACTATATTTTTCCCATTAAGCTGTTTATCCACACCCCATAGTGTGTGATGGCTATTCAAACTCCCATTAAAATAAAAGGTGTTTTTATTTTTTTATTAATTTTTCCCATATATTGCTTGTCAAAGACGATCTGGGTGGATTATATATATTAACTATATTGATTTTTTCATCTAAAAGTTCTAGAATTTGAATTTGGAAGTGTTGTGGCATGAAATCAGTTTGGATATTGGTTGGTTTATGTGGTAGGTTTGATTTTATGTAGGTAGCAATACCTCCATATCCATCTTCTCTATCCTTTCTATAACATACATAATTTTTCAAATTGAATATTTGTTTGGATTTAAACCATGTTTCATTTAATAAGATTATATCTGGTTTTGTTCTCCTACTATAATTTTAAGATTATCCCAGTTACTATTACGCTCTTCAGATTCCATTGTAGAATTTTCACCCGTGTGTCATTTTGATTGTTAATATTACCCGTTTTCAATTGAGTTATAAAGTTTAATACTTGTTCCTTGTGTAGCATTTAGCTTAGCACAAACTTCATTTAAGTCTACCCCAATTTGAGTAAACATCTCATCTCTAGAACTCCTAGGGGTTCCATTTATTGTATATATACTATCTGGTGATATACTTCTAGAAAATTGTCCATTAGGTGATATCAGTAGTTTTTATGTTCTTCCATCAAGTTATTTTGTTGATGGGGAAGTTTTCGTTTTTGTCATTATTTTTAAGAATGCTATTAAGTGTCTACGATTTTGGTTGATAATTTCAGCTCTCCTTTGGTTAACTGGGATAAATCCCAAATCAACTGTTGGGAGTGCAGGGAAATCATCCCCCCTAGCTACAAATTCATTTTGGCCTCTGTTAGTTTTAGGTAAGAGTTCATTTGCTTCGAAATAGGTAAGATTGTCTAAGGACATAACTTCTTTAATTTTTTTTTGTCTTATGTATTCTGGGCATGTTTTACTAGTACTGAAGTGACTGTCATCTCCACAGTACATGCATAATTTATTTTGGCATTTGCCATCTACCCCGTGCTCATCATTTTTACTTCCCACAAATGGTACATCTGCCTGTTCCACGTTTACACAACTTTTTGTGTGGCCGTATAACAAGCAATTATAACATTGTACTACTGGACTAATGTATGGAATGACCCTGTAACTCAACCCGCATATAAATATTTCCTTAGGTAAACTTGTGCCCGAAAAAGTGTAAAGTGCTGTGTAAGATGGTATATATTTTGGTTCAGATTCTTCTGTTTTTTTATTTCTTACTGTAAATCTTCTCACATTGAGCACCCTACAATTGATCGGAGTTTTAATTTCCGAGTATTCCTTCAAAATTTCATCACTAAACTCTTTATCTAATGGTTTAACTATTCCTTTACAAGTAACTTTGTTGATAGGTATAAAGACATCGTATCCCTTTTTTTTCAGCTCTTCGTTTTTTGCTAGCTCATTTGCAGCTTGGAATGTTTTGAATTCTACACTAATCCGGTTTTTGCCTTTTTTGTTTATTTTTTTTACATCTGTCAATTTCATATCTAATACTGTTTTAGCTATTCCTAATATATGATAATTTCCTATATTTTTATTATTGCATTGTATATAAATTTCAAATGGTCCTGAATCTGTATATTGATATAAATTTTCCTGTCTTATGAATTTATCAGGGGGGTCTTTACCCCCCTTGTCCTCCCCCATTATTCTGGTGATTCACCTACTATCAAACTATTGTAGTTCCCAAAGTAAAAACAATAAGGAAGGAAAAGGTGATATAACAAAGGAGAGTTAGTAAATACCTCAACAAATAGCTGGTTCCGCTTTTTGTCACTAGATTACACTACCTCGCACACGTCCAACCTCGTTCACGTACTCCGCTTGTGTCAGCAGATGAAATTATAGTTGACAGTTCGAAGGGACTAGCGGTCAAAGTTTGAACTGTGTGAAGTAGCGATGCATACGTCCAGCAGGGGCACTAGGAGTACGTTTTTGGATGTGATGAAAGAATGAAAGTTCTCAATTTCGAATTATTAAAAACATTGCACATTCATTGAGATTTCTAGGTAGAAATCTTTATGTGCAGATCAAAATATTCTAGAAAGGGGGTTCATTCTTGTTCCCAATTCGAATAATTATCCGTAAAGTGGTAACGCACACTGCACACAACCAAAGCACAGATTATACGTACAGTTAGAAAGGTCCGCCCTTTTTCTTTTTGGTTTGCCGCTCCATTGCCCTCGGACCTTTAACTCAAGATAGGCACAGTTGCCATTTCTAAATTATGTTTCATTTGGAATTAGGACAATACTTTCAACATAAGTGATGAGTCAAAGAAGTTACTTAAAAATGAATAATTTATTGAAGGTTCGCTTTAGAAATCGTTTGTAGTGTTGAATGCTTGAGTTCTGAGTTGTGTTATGTAGAGTAATATCGTTTATTTCTACGAATTTCTTTTTTTATCTTGAGATTTTGTGATGTTGGCAATTCTGGGCCATAAATACGTCATTATTCAAAATGGTGGTCTCACCGTAACCCCTTCAGGCCATAGACCTTATAACTGATGGACTGGCCGTCACGTGACTTTAATACACAGTTCCTGGCGGACTATATATGAGAGAGATGTTGTGAAGGATAGAAATACGACAAGGCAGAAGATACAAATTGGCTATAGCATTACATTGGAAAAGCCTATTTCTTGTTATTTTTTCAAGGGAAATATCGACTACTTTGAATGAGATGAGTTTAGAAAAAGTTCAAGGAATCTCAGTGAGGAACTTTATGCGACATATTTTCATGATATCTTTCAGAAACAAAAGAATTCCATTGTGCCTCCATCTGAATGAAAATGATTTTTATTATATCTCTTCCAAAGTTTTCAGAAAGTTCAGGAATGAAAAAAATTATTGATAATTAAATTTATATTCGATATCAAGAAGTTAGAAGTGCAATTGAACTAAATTGGGAACTCCGGCGATTTCAAAATTTGTTATCAATAATGCCTACATAAAACACGTTTATGTAATCTATAAAATTTCGTGTCTGTAGAAAAAATGGCCCAATTAATTTTGGGAAATACTGAGGAAAATAGTACGTGTTATTGGGAAAGAAACTAATATTTTTTCTATCGAGCGTGACGGAGGTCGACGGACAATCCGTAGGGAAGTCTATTCCAGCCTGGTGCTGTAAAAGAATATCTTTACTCCGGCGGAGTAAAAGTATGCCGTTAGTCCAACGGAGTAAAAATTGCACGTATATTTAAAACGTTTGAAGAAAACATTCTTCGATTTAAAAACATATATATGTGCGTTTGTTCTCGGAAAAAAAAAGAGAATTTTGGGAATCAAATGAATCATATTTATACTTTTATAAATATTATTAACCAACATTAGTTTAAGCAATTGCTCGGAAAAAATATCAAATTCTACCCCCAAATCAAACAAAATCCTACCAACCCACCTATGATACTAATATAAATCTATCAACTTCATCTACAATATAAATAGAGGCATAAAAATTGTATAAACAAGAGAAGTCACGTAAAATGTTACCAGTTTGTGCATGACTGAGAAATTGAATTGTAATTTTCTCATAAGTTCGGAAACCTGTGAAAATGTGTTAAAGAAATCCACAAATCACTACCTACCCTCCATACTTACTCCCCTATGAAATTTCACATCCGGCCGTTTTTTGTATCTAACTACACAATTGTAGGCTGCACACGAAGAAGGCATAGATATTTAAGAATGTTTATTACTTGTCAAACAGCTCAGAAACACTGGATAAATTTATAAAAAACTTTCAAAACACCATACGAAAACACATATAAACAATATACGAAACCAATGTTATGCCTGAACTCATTCTGTCCTTTTTCACAGGTTCTGATAGCAATGGTCTCTTTCTCACAACCAGTCCATATTATTATAATGTCTATGCTTCAGGCCCAAAGAGAGTAAACGTTATCTGAATAGGAGGTCCTGATAAGCTCTAGCCAATTAGAATCTTGTAGCATTGTCATAACCCCCATAAGTACAGAATAACTTTTAAACATAAGATAAAACAAGTTATTAATAAAATATGAATTCCATGACCAGAAAATATAATTCACTGAGAATGAAATGAATTATGAACACATCGGTGAAACTCTAAAAATAGATAGACACAGCCTAGCTCTGGAATGCATAAAAAAGTCACTCTCTTCAATGACGCATGTCTAAGAATTTCCTACGTAAATAATAACTCAATAAATTATATGTTTTGACAACTCATTTACCCCTCGCTATATGCAATGTTTCAACAACAATAGATAAATCATTAATTTTTTTCAAACATTCTCTGTGGCTACCGTAACGAGCCAATAATTACTCAGAAGGTGATTTATTATGACAGGCGACAAATAACTAAATGATTTTTAATGACATTACGTATGGGAATGTTAGCGGGCATTACAAAGAACAATACATGGAAGGGGATATCCTATAAAAGCGCGAGACAACGCGAAATATTAACGAGAAATGTTTAAACTGTCATTCGATTAACATGTAGTACAGAATGATCAGAAGTGCTCGAACTTTCACATAGTAAACATGTTACAATATAACATATAGAAGTGCGGTAGCTATCAACCAGTAAACAGCTCTTGACTAGACAGTCATCAGTCATGAGTTCAGGGGCAAGTTATCATCTTGCAGTGAAATTGCGGAATTATTAATAAAGAGAATTCCAATCAAGTCAAACAGAAACTGCACGAGTAATGACTTCACAAAGTGAATACCCAGTTAAACAGTTGATCAAAAAAAATTATGTTATCAATGCATTAAGAACGAGATCAGATTCCGAAAACCTTTAAACGATAGTTCATGCTCGCATAGAAAAATAACAGCAACTCTAGTATCACATACAGTACGAGAGAAAAGTTAAATACGCTAACCTCGGGGAAATAAATAAATTCTTAATTCAACCAAATTTAAATCGTGTAAAACAAATATCGAGTGAATAAGTGATGAAACCTGATGGTCTGGAGTAAGTTAATATATTTTTATGGATGGGCAAACATTGAATCAATGTTTATTTTTATGTTTTCATAGGTATGTTATATCGTGGCTTGTGCGTTTGTCTTTTTAAAAAAGAACTTTATTTTCAATATTACACTGATACAACAATAATACAATATTTTCAATATTACAAATAAACTGAAGTCTGTCTGACTTTGAATAGAAGTGTGAATAAGAATCGTTGGATAGAAAATCAGCTCTGAAGTCGAAGTCTCCTGGCTTTATAGATTTCTAGATGCTGACTCGAAGGTCTTCTGGCTGGTGCCGGCATTCTGGAGTAAACATCTTACCTCCTGCTTAGCTTGTGGGATTTGAAGGTTAATATGAGGAAGGTGACCCAACTGCGTAGGTGTACTGCGTAGTTGTGGACAAAGGGCTATTGTCTAGTTTGGATATAACAACTCCCCTTTTTATGAAAAAGTTGATGCTATATGGTGCAGCAACTTTTCAGACGTAATTCTTTGAAGAATTTGATGAGTTTAGATTGAGTTCGATGTCTTCTTCTACAGGTTCTCCAATTTGGACGCAAGGTCTTCTCCTGGGGAAGAATCTTGTAATGGGTCCGAAGTTACTTCTTGGATTTCTTGGTGGTGAAGGTGGTCCATCATCTCTTGATGTCATTATTCCAATTCTTAGGTTCTTCTTACGTTTACATTTGCGAAAACAATATAAAATAATAAAGGCAATAATCAAAGTAATTGTAAAATAGGTAAACCAAGAAATATTTTTTTTTGTGACAAAAGGTTCGTTAATTAATTTATCAAGTTGATCAGAATATTCATTCAATTTATATTGAGCGGTATTCAAATCGTCAGCATTGATTTTATTCAGTTTCAATGGTTTCAGTTTTGGAATATTTCCTTTTTCAGGCAAGTCTGAACAACATTGAAATGGTATCGTTATTTCTCGAAATTTATATGTAACATTTTTCTCAGTGTATATAACATTTTTAGCATGAATTCTTGTACTACCAATGAATGCATTGCAGTTTTGATTCATTTTCAAAATAGAATTTACGTTAATTATTTGAGTTTTTGGATCATTTCCTTTGCAATTCAAAGATATTGGTAAAGGGTCTGAAACTGTAATAAGCCATGTATTAATATTGATTTCATAGATATTATAATCTTTTGCAAAGAGCAACGAAGTTTGACATGTTTTCGGCAATTCTAACAAGTTTCTAAAAATTTGTGCTTCACACATTGCACTGTTATCAATTGGATATGGAAGTACTTGTTCACAAATCTTGGTTTCTGGGTAAAGTGATTTACAATGTTCAAAATTTGGGATTACAACATATGACAAAGAATCATCGTCTCTTCCAATATATTTAATGGAAGTGGGTAAAATATGATGTAAACCTGTTCTGTTATCCAAAATAGGGATAGGATAAAGTCGGTAAACGGTAAAGATTTCAGGTTCTACAAGAGGGATTTTTAAAATAAAAATAATCTTTGTCTCTGTTTGGAATGCTGAAAGTTCAATTAAATCGAGATACTTCGCAACATTCGAGATTTTTGGTTGTAAAGGCAAATAATTTAATTGAAGTGATTGGGAAATTTCTTGTAGTGAATTTACAAGATCATTTGGTTTTATGATTGATGTATGGATAATTTTAAGTCTAGCGAAAGTTATTGAATTCAAAATATCATTGATATAATCTTCTAAAAATAAATAATTTTCCATAAGGGCTTCACAGATATTGATAGTTTTGAATTTGGCTTCAATCATCTGAACGTTATCAGTAATATCCATAATTGTTTTTTCTATTTCCTTAATATCTTCATTAAATGTAGCTTCGTCGACTTGTAATTTTTGGATTGTTTCATTAAAATTTCTAATAACAGAAGTAGTTACAGAAATTTGATTTTTCAATAAATTCTCAATCTGGTGTTCATCTTTATATAATTGATTAATTGAATTTGTAAAATATTCTCCGTCTGAAGCATCAAGGTTTCCAGATATGGCTTTCCAGATGCTTCCTATACCATTTATTATTCCGCGTCTTATTCTGAGATTAAATTCTTCAGTATCTACTTTGATTTTATAATATTTTACTTCAAGGGAATTAGCAATTTGATTTAAAAGATTAATATGTGTTCTTATATCTGCATAGAAATATTTCATACGGGGGTTATCGGTTTCTAAGAATAAAAGTAGTTCATTCAATATATCTTGATTGTGAGTGAGGGCTTTTCTTACAAGGGTAAGATCTTTATATACGAGAAGTGTCCATTTATCGTTTGATATTCTTGCATGGCTTTCTTCGTGGTAGAAGATTCCTATAGTATTATTAATACTTTGGAGATTATATTGAGGTGCGTATTGGCCTGTATATTGAGGTTGGTTCGCGTTGAGCTGAATCTGTTCTTGAGTTATACTCAGCCGGAAGAGTATGAATACCAGGATTCTATGCATCCTGCAATAAATGAAATACTAATTTATTCGTGAAATGGTTTTATCATATCAAAATTAAATTTACTTTGTTGATTTGTTTTCAAATTTTTCAGTAAAGCCGAATTTTTATAGACTTCGATAATTTCGAAGGGACCATTAAATTTGTTTTGTAGTTTTGATCCAATTTGACTTTCTTTTACATATACTTTGTTTCCAATTTTATATTCGGGTAGATTTTCTCTTACTTTTTTGTCAAAGCGTATTTTGGATTTCTCTTTCTGTTTTTGTGTTCGTTCACAAGCTATTTTATAATAATACGATATCTTATTATTTAAATCTCTAACATATTTACTAATTAGTTGTTCTTGATTATAAGTTTTTTCAGGTGGTCTACCTGCTGTATGACCAAAAATAAGTTCATACGGTGTAAAACCATGTGTTTTGTTAGTTGAATTATTATAACACATTACCGCATAAGGTAATATATTCAGAGGGTGTTCGTCTGGGTTTTCTAATAAATTCATTCGTATCATTTCCATTAATGTCGCATGAAATCTTTCAATGGATCCATTTGATTGTGGATGATCGACACTTGAAAATGTAAGTTTCATATCATAGAGTAAACAAAGGTCTTTCATTAGGGTGTTATTAAATTCTTTTCCTGAATCACAATGGATTCGGAGGGGTGTTCCATAATGTTGGAAAAATATGAGAAGTGTATGAATTACTGATTTTGCTGTTTTATTTTCCAATGGGTATGCTTGAGTGAACTTTGTGAGTTCATCCCGTATAGTAAGATGTTTAATTGTCAGTGGGTATTTGCATAATATCAATATTTATTCTTTCGAATGGTGTTTTTGGTGTTTCAGTAATCACAAATGGATTACTTAAATTTTGTCTACAAATTTTTGATTTCTGACAAATTTCGCATTTCTTTATGAAATTTTCAACATCTTTCGAAATTCCGTGCCAGTCATATTTTTGTTTTATTCTTCTCAATGTTTCATTTATTCCACGGTGAAGATTTGCTTTTCCGTTATGGTACTGGTCAAGGATAATGGGAATCATATCTTGTTCAGGTATTGTAGCAATATTTTGACATATGATCAGTTTTATCTCTTCAATGTCAGCTAATATGTACGAAAGCATTTCTTGTGTTGGTGGGGGTTTTTTCTGGTCAAGGATAATGGGAATAATTGTTAACAGCATCAAATGGAATGGGGACAACAAAATATTTTCTGTTTTTGACTGATTTACTTGAGTACATTTATTTTTCTAGAATTGAAGTCGTAATTTTCTTCAAAAAAATCTTCAATTACTTTTTCATGAAAATGTGTAACTTTATTCTGTTGTATTATAATGATAATATTCTTATGACTTTTATCATCGAGTTGAGAATTTGAAAATTGGATTTTCGAATAATCAATTATTGATTTTGTTTGAAATAAGTTCACAAAATTATTAAATTCTTCTTCGACTGTTTCAGGGGCAATTTCAGTGTCAACTGAATTATCTGAATCTTCTTCGTCATTATTTGCTAAGATTTTTTGATGAAATTCTGAAACTTCTTTAAAGTGGTTTATCTTTATTCGAGAAAGGGCATCCGCGTTTTTGTTATGTTTTCCTGGTTTATATATGATTTCATAATCATATTCTTCAAGTTTAAGTCGCCAACGTGCGAGTCTACTTCCTGGGTCTTTTATACTAAAAATCCATGTTAAAGGTCTGTGGTCACAATAAAGTTTGAATTTTCTTCCGTAAAGATGGGGTCTAAAATGTTTAACTGACCAAACGATTGCTAAGAGTTCTCTTTCAATCGTTGAGTATTTTGTTTCTGCTCCACATAAAGTTCGTGAGGCATAGGCAATGGGTAAATCTTTTCCTATAGGGCCTTGAGATAATACAGCTCCAATAGCAAAAGCAGATGCGTCTGTTGAAAGTATAAAAGTTTCTTCAAAATTTGGATAAATTAATATTGGTGTTTTAGAAAGGTATTCTTTTAATTCATTAAATGATTTTTGACATTCTTCATCAAATTTAAATGGGGTTTCTTTTTGTAGCAATTTTGTCATTGGTTTTGAGATTTTAGCAAAGTTTGGAATAAATCTACGGTAATAACCTGCAAGTCCTAGAAATTGTTTAATTTCTTTTTGATTAATTGGTTGAGGAAAATTTACTACTGCATTAATTTTATCAGGATTTGGTTTGACTCCTTCTTCTGAAATTATGTGTCCCAGGTATGCAACTTCTTTTTTTAGGAATTCGCATTTGTCTGGTTGGATTTTGAGGTTAGCTTTCTGTAGTCTCTTGAAAACTTCTGTAAGTCGTGAAATATGGTCATGAAGTGTAGGTGAGTGAATTATTATATCATCCATATATACTAGGCACCGTTCATTTTGTATTCCAAGTAGAATATTGTCCATAACCCTTTGAAAACTTGAAGGACTATTTTTTAAACCGAAGGGCATACGAAGGTACTCGTAATGACCGTTCTCAATAGAAAAAGCTGTTTTTGGTATATCTTTTTCATCAACTTCAATTTGATGAAAACCTGAGGCTAAGTCTAAAGTTGTAAAATATGTACATTGTCCAAGTTGATCTAATAGGTCAGAAATATTTGGCAATGGATATTTATCATCAACTGTTACTTGATTTAATTTTTGATAATCAATTACTACTCTCCATTTTTGTTTCCCGGAGGCATCCAATTTTTTTGGTACCACCCAAACTGGAGATGACCAGGGTGAAATTGAAGGTCTAATTATATTTTGGTCAAGCATTTTTGAAATTTGGTTTTTTACTTCTTCCTTATGCACGTATGGGTATCTATATGACTTAGTGAATATTGGTTTAGCATCACCTGTATCTATTTTATGTTTGATTTCATTCGTGAATGTTAGATTGTCTCCTTCAAGATAGAAAATATCAGAAAAATTTAAACAAATTTTCTAACATTTCTTTTTCTTCATCATTCAAATGTTCAAGTCTCAAGTTTTTCTGAATTTCAATTCTTCTACTGAAATTTTGATCATTTTCATTTTCAAAATTTTGTTCTTGGTTTTCATTAAAACTTAAAATTTCTTCATAATTTTGGATTGGTTCTAAAATTATATCAGAAAAATCAATTGTTTTTGGAATAGCATTTGCATTGAGAACTGTTGTTAAAAATTCTCCTTTTTCATTTGTTTTAACAATTGCATTTGGAATTCGTACTTTTTCTTTCGTTTGAGCAATCAGTATTGCTTCAGAATTTTTTAAATTTGAATTTAGTTTTAAGACTTTTTCTGTTCTAGGTTCAATTTCAATTATGTTATGAATTTTTCTTGCATTAATTGTTACATTCGGATTTTCTGATTGAAAATTCACAATTCGTTCATTCATGAATTGGTTTGAGTTATTTTTTTGAATTTGGGGTTTTTGAGGTAATTTCGGTGAAGATTGATTTTGTGACAATTTTATTTCAGTTGGTTTCAAATCATACTTTTCTTATATAGGGGAAGAGTTTTATAATTCAAAATTAATTGTCTACTCGGGATATCAACAATTCCTTCATAATAAAACCAAAATTCCTCGAATTCTATATCTAGATCATAAACATATACTTTATGGGGATCATGAGTTTGAAATGGAATGTATACCGATTCTGTGACTAAAATTTCTTCATTGGAAATACCGGATATAGGCAATCTTTCTGGGTATCTCTGTACGTATTTTTCACATGTTTTCTTTTTAAAAACTGAAATTCCAGCTCCAGTATCTATGAGGATTTTAAATTTTCGAGTTGCGTCAACTATATAATACAAATTATGGGATTTCATTGTATTTAAGCAAAATTTTGGTCTGTCGTTTCTACTGATAAGTTTTTCATTCGATTCGTCAATGTGTCTGTAACATGGTGTATAGTTTCTGATTTGCTGATAGGCGGTTTGATTGATAAATGAGCCTCTTGAAAATTTTGATTATTTTCATCTTTTACAAGGAAGTCATTATGTGGACTATTGTGCACACCATATTCATCGTAATAGTTCTCTGGTTCATTGTTATATTCGAAACAATAAGTGTTTGTTCCGTTGTCTGAACGAAAATTGTTTGCATTATCATATTGCAGATAATTCTGGTCGTTATCGAAGGTTGTACTTCGATTTCTAGAGGAATTTGTTGATCAGCAGTATAATCAACATATGAGTTATTATATGGGTCATTATAATCGTAATATTCATTTCCAGAGTTCAAGCAGTGTGTTCTCTGAAAGTTTGGTCTTTGATAAGTCGGATTTGATTGTATGACTGAACTTCTTTGTTGGGAAAAGTTCGGATTTGTCATTAATTGATTTGAATTTTTCATTTTGATTTGGGAAATTTGGTCTCGATTGATTTTGAAAATTTGGTCCGATTGATTTTGAAAATTGGGGTTAATTGGGTTTTGGAAATGGACGATTACCAATTTATTTTGGAAATTTGGGCGTTGTTGAGAATATATTTGATTATGAGATTGTTGTGGATAAAATTTCGGTTTGAAATTTTGATTGGAATGCGGTCTTTGATTTTGAGGGATTCGTGATTTTTGGGATTCAAAATATGAGAGTTGGGTTTTACGTTTGATTCTGTGAGCTGCGTCACTCATATCTTGAGGGTTACTGGCTCTAATGGTTTGTCCAATTCGGGGTTCAAGTCCTGTTAATAGTGTATTCAATGACATGTTGTTAATGAGGGCAATTTGTGCTTTTTTCTGATCAAGTGTAAGATTTGATTTATCTATACATGAAATCATTTTTGCATTGTGTGTTTGAATACGAGAATGGAAAGCAATTCCTGTTTCTCCTGATGCTTGTTTCATTCTTTGTAAGTCTTGAATAAGTGAATTCAGATCTCGTGAATCACCAAAATGAGTGTTTAGTAAAACTTTAATATCTTTGTAATTTGTTGGGTTTTGAGAATTAACTAGTATTGCTGCTTGTTTTTTGAGTTTGTTTTTGAAATGAATAGTCAAAAGGTATTTTTGATCATTTGTAGCAATTTGGTAAGCTTGATCGCAAGCGTTTAAAAATGTGGTTAATAAAATACTGTCTCCGTCATACTCAGGAATAAGCGAAAACAATGCGGATAGTTTATACGGTTCGATTTCTGGTTGATGTTCATCTCCGTGTTCTGACATTTTGTTTCAAGATAACTTAGGAGTTGTGGTAAATGGGAAAAATGGATAACTTTGAAAAATAATTATAGACGATAATTCAAAGTCACTTACATGAATTTGTTTGATGGAATGAGAACCTTTTGGAATGGCTCCCGATGACTAGCTGAGACGTCTGGTAGAGTTTTTCTTCTTTTTTCTTGTTTCTTTCTGGAAGATTTCTTTCTTCTTTGTTGCGTGGACTGTTTTTCTTTCTTCTTTCTTGAAAATGTCTTTCTTCTTTGGTTGCGTGGATTTTCTTTCTTCTTTCTTGAAGATTTCTTTTTTCTTTGGTTGCGTGGACTTCTTTTCTTTCAAGGTTTGGAAACCACCACCCTAGTGAGGACGTCGCCGTGTTCCTTCCAACTTCTGCCGCCGGTGAGGTCTTTTCCGTGTTCCGTCGGGGATAACTGGAGGTGAGGACAGTTGCCGTGTTCTAGGATGTTGAAGAATCCTACCGACTGCGCCAATTGCTATATCGTGGCTTGTGCGTTTGTCTTTTTAAAAAAGAACTTTATTTTCAATTTCTTTTCTTTCAAGGTTTGGAAACCACCACCCTAGTGAGGACGTCGCCGTGTTCCTTCCAACTTCTGCCGCCGGTGAGGTCTTTTCCGTGTTCCGTCGGGGATAACTGGAGGTGAGGACAGTTGCCGTGTTCTAGGATGTTGAAGAATCCTACCGACTGCGCCAATTGCTATATCGTGGCTTGTGCGTTTGTCTTTTTAAAAAAGAACTTTATTTTCAATATTACACTGATACAACAATAATACAATATTTTCAATATTACAAATAAACTGAAGTCTGCCTGACTTTGAATAGAAGTGTGAATAAGAATCGTTGTCTAGTTTGGATATAACAGGTATCTCCATATTATATGTTCCCATATTTTTCAAATAATATTTATCAATAGTCTAGTTAACAATTGATGGCAATTTTACTTATATTCAGTCCACTGAATTGAGAATTCCAAAGCTGACCTAATGTAAAGTCCCAACTGTTCTTTGACTATTTTTATCTTTTATCAGTATATAGAACTGATGACAATGCTATGTAACTATTATGAAATATATATGTATATTCTTATGCCTTTCCAAGTGCATTATTTGAACTAATAACTTTCTGAGATCAATACGTGCTTCAATCTAAACACCAGATTCCCCTGTATTGAGAGAAAGAGATATTTTCCCTGTAGGCCGCTCCAGCGGAATAATCTCAGTTCGACCATCCTCAGACAGTCGATGCTCTTTTTACTCAAAGTTTTAGCTTTCGAGCAAACCTAACAAAAAAGGAGTGATCAAGTAAAGTGATTTGTTCATAATATTTGAGAATTCCTTAGCGTTTATTGGTCTTTCTTGCCTTTTTCGAAGGCCAGTGCCATAAACCCGTCATAGTGACGTACATGGACATGAGTATAGAGGTGGCCCACGTAGAATACAGAGTGGTCCAATACAAAGAGAGTAAACGTTATCTGAGTATGGGAGTCTATTCCCCATATCACAATGGTGACACTAATAGAAAGAGATGAAAGATCAATTGTGATTCATAGTGACGTATATGGACATGTCATGGCCATCATTCTCTCTGGACTGTGGTGGTCTAGTGGACTCCGCACTCTGGTATCTGAGAGTTACAGGCTATTGATTGTATATTGGACCACTCTGTATGTTACGCGGGCCAGCTGTACTCATGTCCATGTACGTCACTATGACACGTTAATGCTACAATATTCTGATTGGCTAGAGCTTATTAGTACCTCCTATCCAGATAACGTTTACTCTCGTCGGGTCCAATATACAATATACATTCAAGAGCCTGTAACTCTCAGATACCAGAGTGCGGAGTGGGCTAGTCCGCCAGTGTCCGGAGAGAATGGTGGCCATGAAATGTCCATATAAGTCACTATGACTCACAAACGATATTTCATCTCTTTCTATTAGTGTCACCATTGTCTTATGGGGAATAGACTCTCCTACTCAGATAACGTTTACTCTCTTTGCTTCAGGCCCACTTTTATAGGTTCCAGTTAACCTCTGGTTGAGTTTACTAGTGATAAGAATGTGCCTTCGGACGATCGTAAAACGAGCATCATTTCTTTTCTAACCACTAGTTATCTCAACCAGAGGTTAACTGGAACCTATAAAAGTGGTCCTCAGTTGTATATTTAAAATAACCTTCATGAATTGATTTGTTGAAATTATGAACAGGACGTTCATAAAATCAGATGTGGAATCATCTGCGACTGGAAGATAAACTTTAGTCACTATCTTCCATCGTCAAGATAACCTCTTGTGGGGTATTCATGTTGAAAAGGGAAACATTCTCAATTGAATATTGATAGAAAGATTTTTCTGTGAATTGAAAAATCTACGATAAAAACGAAATTATTGTTTATGAATGTCTAACAGAAAACAACTACTTCCCCGGCTAAAGCCACGCTGGACATTGAACTACATCTGATAGATATTCTAAAAATACCATAACTTAAAAAAAAAAATCTAAAATTGAAAATTTGCATTTTCATTCAGATAGTTATTTGATTTCCTATTCCAGTCTTAATTAAGAACTCATGAAGATGAATGAGGCAAAGAAGAATGTTTTCCTAAAAAGAGTACTCACCAGAAATCATTCGTAACATTGACGCAAGAAAGACATCAATTCAATCAATTCACAGAAAAATATTTCTATCAATATTCAATTGAGAATGTTTCCCTCATAGACAAATTAAAAATAAAGAGACTGTTTGAAACATCTTGACCACCAAGTTTTTGGTACGGCCAGTCGCGCATGGAGGCGCTGCCCGCAATCAACAGACGACTGATATGATAATTTTCCAATTTCGACATTTGTCAGAAAATGACAAACCACGTAATAATTTCAGAATAATTCTACTGTTAATTGTCATCGAAAAATTAATTATAGAAATTATACTATGGACTTGAATTATGAACCCAACGTCGAAAATGGAATGTTTTGTTATTCGAGTTGACGCTGAAACTCCTCGAAATATTCTTTCACAAGGTAAAATTTAAGCTGCTTTTCACAAACCGATACTTATTTCCATCCATCAGTTGCAGACATTTTTTCACAAACTGATACTTATTTCCTTCCATCAGTTTCCATTTCCTATCACCATTTGAGGAAGTACGAAGATTATCATCAAACTGGAGTATTTGTTAAGTATACCTACTAGTTCTCCTTTGTGCTAATAAATGAACAAAATTATTGAAGGTTTGTTGTAAATGTAATTTGTTTTTATTTTGGTTGATTTGATGAAGACTGAAGAATATTTTTAATTTTGTTGTTTTTCGGAGTTTTATTATTGTTTTGTCTGTAGTTGTACCTTGTCCTAGATACAATAAAATGTGTTTTTATAGTGTTCAACTTATTATTCTTGTTTTATAATTTTGTTCTTGATATCATGAAATAAAGATTTACTTTGAAACTTTATTTTAACCACGAATAAACTAACAGATTCTACGAATCGATTACTGTATATATTTTATTAGTGATCGATTTGCCATTCCTGTATTTCAGATGATACAACCATTCATATGTAATACAAGAATGGCAAATCGATCACTTATAAAATATATACCATATCAATCATATAAAAGTAACACATTTGAAAAACCCGCCTTATCTTAATCGGTTTCACCAACTGTACTTAGTTCGGCCAGTTGCGAGATATGTCGCCACTGTCTAAACGTGGTGTCAACTTTTACTGCAGGTTTGACAACTCTCTTTATTTTTAGTTTCTCTATGCCATAGAGAAACTAAAAATAGTTTCCCTTTTCAACCTTCATGAAGTTCAATAATTCATTATTCTGACAGTTCTTCCGGGCATTTAACTTGAGATAGGACTCCATCTCTCTTTAATTTGTTTGTCTTGTCTAGCCTTCTCCTCTGTGTAACTACTCTGTGACCGAAGAGGGATTCGAATCTTTGACACATCTTTTGTCCGATGTCCACAGAACTATAACATAGAGGAGAATGGAAAAGTAATATATATCTGTCACTTTATTTCACTTATGACTGCGTTTTAAATAAGCGGGATCTGAGTTTGCCCATAAGCTACTGCCAGTTGTCATTTGACTTGACATCTTGAATAACATATTTCAAATACCACAGTTTTTATCTTGTTTTTGGCTTGTTTTGTGTGCTATTCGGTGTTTTTGGGCTTCATTGTGAACTTTATTCAAAATGCCTATTAGTTGTCTTGTTTGGTCTTGTCCAAGTAATGGAAATATGGAAGGAATCTCCTTTCACCGGTAAGATTTGTATTTTTACAGAATCGTACTAGGTTTTTTATGACGCCACTTTAGATGATATACCAGTATAAGATATCCGATATGTCCCATTTAGTATAGTTCCATTCAAGCAAACCGAATATTCACTAAAAAAATCAATAGTACCTAAATATTTGTCAACTGTCTACTTTTATTTCAGTTTGGGAAAGGTTAGATATTCTTCTTGGTTGAAAGCAATTGGTAGGAATCCAGAAGAGAACATTAGTCCCTCAAATGTTATTTGTTCTAAACATTTTCCGGAATCTGACTTTGTGGTGAAAAGAAAAAGGGCTGTGTTGAAAACTGATGCGGTTCCGAAGCTGTTGCTACCTAAGAATGCACCCTTTACATCACAATCAAAAATGTCTTCACCCGGACCAATATCGAGGTACTAAAATAAAAATATATCCCATGGTACAGATTGTTTATAGTTTTTCATAATTTTTTAGAGACCCTGTTCCCACAGATGCTTCCCTTCAAAGAATCGATGGAAACCTTTCATCCAGTGATTCAGGGTCACACCCTAAACCTTTGATAACGTAAGTTCACTTATTCAGTCATCATGAACCTATGATCATTTTTCACTTGTGAAGGATAGGGGAATTGTTCTTACTAGTGGAATAGGATATCAAAGTATTGAGTTGTCGCCTTATATTCCACTCAAAAAATAATTAAAACAAGGTGTAGGAAATGAAATTTACAAAGAATTTTGAGATTTTTTTGATAAAGTATATGAATGGGAATCTGATTATTCACATGAATATTTCCAGTGGAACCTTATTCAAAAATATCAATTAAATAACCACAAAACATATCTCTTGAAGTATTTGAAGTCTTAGGTGAACTTTGTGTTTTGATTGAAATTTGAAGATCTATAATTCTGCATACTTAGAGCCTGCACGCACTGGTTATTTTGTCACCTTGACTGTTTCATCACTTTCACCGTGGCTAGGGACCCTTACGGTGGTGCACGCACTTAAATATTTAACAGCTAGGTGACTTATTGTCCGTAGGTTTAAATTGCAGTGCGCAAAATGTCACCTCACGCAGCTAGTCGAGCTGTACTTAGATAACGTCTTTGTTCAGCAGGGATGAATAATCTCATTCTTATATTGTTGTAAGATATGGTAGGTTTTAGTAAACGTAATAATTCCTCAAAACCTGTACTCACTCGAAAGTAGCGAAAAAAATTGTCTGGATAAGCACGTAACTTTGCAAACGTGGAGTAGAACTTCCCACTTATCAGTCTATCACTCTAACCCAATATTCCCAACCCAATATGATTAAGCCAATATTCTTTACAATTGTAACTTTTCCTGTTTCTAATAACAAGTGCACGGACAACTAATTCCACGAGATCCATCTTGACAAATAACAAATAAATTGAGTGACTTTCACTGTGTGTGCAGTCAAGAAATCTTCAGTCACTTGACAGTGACAATGCATTAATCGTCACCCTGACAAAAATCACCAGTGTGTGCAGGCACTTATAGTTATAAAATTGTAGGTATAATATTTCTTTTTGTCAAATTATAGGAGTTCATCTGATAGTGCTGGATTGAAAGGGGTTCAAAAAAGAAACAGAAAGTTGGTTGGGACGTTTCATACATATGCGTAAGTATTTACATAGATTTATGCAAGAACTTTTTGCTAGTAATCAATTAAATATTTTTTTTTACAAATCTGCAAAATAATAGCAGTTTCTAAGTGGAGAAGAAATATCTATGAAGGATTTTTTCCACTATTATAATTGAAAACATATTTTTGGTTTGTTGGACAAAAAGCTCTTTCATCATCACTTCCCCCAACAATTCATACAAAAATTATATTCTTCAGATCATCTCCAGATATGTTCAAAACCAGATACATGAATGAAAGAACCAAGTATCACCAGTTAAGGTATAAACATCAATTGGAAAAAGAGAAAAACAGAAGACTCAGAAACAAGGTTTCTCATCTAAAGGAAGTGGTAAATGACATTAGGAGAAAAGATTTATTGAGTCCTAATGCATGTGATTTGCTAGAAAAAACTTTTTCTGGCTTACCTCTGGCAATAATGAAAAGAATGCTGGCCAATTCTAGGAGAGGAAAGACTGTTAGGCAAAAATACGATGAAGTTATAAGAAGCTTTGCTATGACTCTACATTTTTACTCCAGCAAAGCTTATGAATATGTCCGGAAAACATTCAACTTAGCACTTCCTTCACAGCGAGTGATTAGAGGTTGGTTTTCGAATATATCATGTGAACCTGGATTCTCACAGCCAGCATTTGATTCCTTGAAAACTAAAGTGGCAAACTTTATTATGCAGTTTGATGTTCGATGAAATGTCAATAAAGAAACACATTGACTTATATGATGGAAAATCTTGGGGCTATGTCAATGTCGGTACAAATGCCATGGAAGATGATAGGAGACAATATGCAGCTGAGGCATTTGTGTTGATGGTAGTGGCTGTTAACGGACATTGGAAATTACCCATAGCTTATTTCTTCATAGATGGACTGAATGCTGAAGAACGGGCAAACATAGTGAAAGAAGCTTTAATTAAATTGCATGCATGTGGAGTCATTATCACATCAGTGTCTTGTGATGGACCAAATGTAAATTTCTCTATGATGGGAGCTCTTGTTGCTAAGGTTGCTAACATAGATGAAGTGCAATCATATTTTCTACATCCTGTAGATCAAAGTAAAATATATATTATATTGGATGTATGTCATATGATCAAATTGATTCGAAATAATTGGGCTACATTAGGCAGATTTATTGATCCAGATGAACAGATTGTGGATTTCAATTATGTAACAATGCTCCATTATATACAGGAACAAGAAGGTTTACGCTTTGGGACAAAATTGAAAACTGCACATATGAATTGGAGACAGCAAAAAATGAAGGTAAATTTGAAGCGTTTTCTTAATATTCCAATAGATGAAACTATAATAAAAAAAAATCTGGAACATAGGTAGTTTCAGTTTTCATGCAAAAGGAATTTTCAAATTGTTCGTTGTAATAAATAATATTGTAAATCGTAATTATCACACATGCATTTTTTCATATCTGTAATGGAATGAAAGATATCAAAATTGTAATTATAAAATTATTTCAGGTCAACTTGGCTGTACAAACCATCAGTGAGAGTGTAGCAAGTGCAATTGAATTTCTCATGGTAGATATGAAAGATATCCGATTCAGAGATGCTGGGCCAACAATTAAATTCATTCGTCTCATTGATGCTCTTTTTGATTTATTGAATTCACGAAATCCAACAACTGTACATCTCAGCAAATTAAAAACCATAAACAATGTGAGACTCATCAATAGCCCTCAAAGAACTGGATTCAAAGGCTTCATTATATCCACCTTAGCAGTTCTAGAAATCTACAAAACATGTAAAAAATAAATATGTAAATAAACGTGTTTGGTCATGAAAGAATTGCTTGTATGTGACAGATATAGTTTTTAAAATTGAAGTTTTGTAATAATAGCAGTTTATTGTAATAATAATAAGCAATGAATATAAAGTATTGTGTACTTATGTAGTTAGTTATAAACATTTAAATGGTAATGGATATGCCATCGTATATGTAAATCATCGCATTTCCCACAATGTATCTTGTTAACCAAACTAGTTTAAATGGAAAAGATTCATCCTCATACTAGGTGTAGGATTCCATCACTTGTAAAAATGAAATCAATAATATAATATAAATAAAATCAATATTGGATTAGATGATGTATTCAGAATTTGACATTTGTATTAGAGTGGCTCTGAAGGCTTACCACCAGTATTGTTAAAAAACTTTATTTGTAGCTTAACAGCACATACTCATTTTCTCTTCATCTCTCAGTTACGGTGTCTTTCCTGACTTCTGGAAGATGAACTATATAACTTCTATATTCAAATAAGGCAATAAAGAATATATTACAATTATAGAGAGCGTGCATTCAATCTACACACCAAAATTGATGGATAAATTAATTACTTGTCAACTCTATTGGACTTAGAAATATAATATTTCCTGAAACATCGTGGTTTTTGCTTAGGGGAAAGTCCACTTTATCAAATTTACTGTCATAAAAACAACAATATTTGTTAGATGCCTTGGAGAAAGGAATTCAGATTGACGCCATACAGATTTCTCCAGGGCATTCGATAGAGTAAATCATTCAATGCCATTAAAAAAATTGCTAGCTCTAGGATTTGTTAGAGATATATGGAACTTTATTTTTAACTCGTCGGAATCAATATTTTAGAATTTATAATTATATTTCCCATACAATTCCTTTGGCATCTGGTGTACCACAGGCTTAATGGAACATTATTATTCAACCTAGGTCATAGGTAAACTTCTCAAAAATACTGGATTTCTATTGTTTGCTGATAATCTCAAATTTTTTTCCCCGTCAGTGAAAAGTCAAATACAAAATGTTTCAGTCAAAATAAGTAGTAAAATATTGGGGTTTCTAATGAGAAATGGGAAAGTTCTCACACAATACTCTCAAAGTTTTGTACTGTTCTTTAGTTAAACTTCACCTATTATATGCCATTATCATAAATATGATATAAAAAAAATCGAAATGAAATTTCTGAAATACATGTTTTTTAAAATGGGTCCATATCTACAATTTCATCAACATAACATTTCATATACCTTGAATTTAACTGATATGACTACACGTTATTTCTATTCAGATCTAATTCTTATTTTTTTTAATCATGATAGAACTATACTGCCATATCTTTTCAATTAAATAAATTACAATGTTATTCCATACAAAACCAGAAACCCTTCATTATTCTCAATAATAAATCATTAAACAAACTATGATTACAACTCGCCACTTTCCAGAGGATTTAATATACCTAACATTCAAAAACTCTATTAGAAGTATCACTTCAAATTACATAAGTGAATTTATAGTGAAGATCGTTAGGATTGAGGCCACTATTATGTTATACTGAATTGATTACTTGTAATGGTCAATACATAATAGCTGTTTATATATATATATATATACACAAAACAGAGCACATGACAAAAAAAATTGTACCAATGATTGGAGCACTTTATAGATGCCAGAGCTACTTAAATGTACCAAATAAAATTATGATATATAACGCTTATTTTCTTTCTATATTCCGTTATCTGATAACAAACTGGGGGGGGGGTATGTTCTGAAACATTATTCAAAAAAATCCAAATTCTACAAAAACTTTATTTGGCTATGATTTCAGAACTAATACAGAGTTAATCTACCATCAAACTAAAATTTTGCCGCTGAAAAAAATTCTACAAATAGAACAATGTAAATTTATTTATAAAATAACAAAAAGTCAACAGAAATGCAATACATGAATATAGTTAATGAGATACATTCGTATGAAACTAGAAGTCAAAACCAAATTTATCCACCCCAGGGTTAAAACGAACATTGCTTTAAATAATCCCTTCTCTAAATGTCTCCAATCATTTAACTTTCTGCCAAACTCCATAAAAAATAAAGATAGTTACTCCTCGTTCAAAGCGGAGGTGATGCGATATGTTAAAAGCCATTAAATTTAAAATATATATGTTCAAAATAATGACTATATTGGTATATACATGTCATATATTTGTCTAGAATTTCATTGTTTCGGGAACAGGTTTGTTGTGATATGTTCGCTAGTTTTAAATAGTTTTAATTGAGCTTGTCCTTGAATATCTGAATTGTTTTTTATTTACATTTTCTATGTACATGTGTGTATGGATATATATGTGGATATATGCATGTATACATCTGCTGAAATTGTTATTCTTTATAGTCTGAAATATGTGGTATAGGTTAAGATTTTTTTTGTATTGTAGACTTTTGTATATTAATTATTAATTGAATAAAAAAAAGCATTAAAAAAAAGTATCAATAGAGAAGATGACACTTCTCTCCTGAAACTTATTTTTTCCTACCTTTTTTTATTTCTCCTTTGAATTCAGTTCATTTCAATTAATTTGACACATTCATATTTATTATTGAAGTTTTAACAGCCTCGTGACAGTCGTTTTGCGGGAGAAAAAGTAATATTGAGTAGAGGTAGAAAAATGAGTAACTGTCCATGTTTCTCAGTTTCTTCCATTTTTTAAGAACGCTTTCTTGTCAGAACTCAATTCATTTTTCCACATTTATTCACAAAAACATCTTTTACTGATACTTTCAATGATATGATTGCAAAATATGCCAAATGAATTTTTTTGATTATATTTTTCATATATATTTACTATTTAGCTTTTCAGTTTCTTTTTTCGTCGATTTCATTTTTCGTCGATTTCATTTTTCGTTAAAAAGTTTTCCAAGGATAATTTTCACTAGATAAAAAAATGGAGTCCGGCCCTGATCAGACTCTCTTTGCGCAAACTCCGAACACGTATGTGTCATATACTATCATAAGTGCTTTTAGAATATGACATTTCCATTCTCCTCTGTGTTATAGTTCTGTGCCGATGTCATATGAATATCGACTTTTCCCATTTGACTTTTGACATTTTCCGTCAATAGTCAATTGTTCCTTTCTATCTTGGATTGGACATTTATTTTGTTTTGAAAATAACTGCATAGCATACATAGTTCTTCCAGTCTTCGTGTGATGAATTTACATGGCATTCGTAAAACTATGAACTGAAAATAAAATGGCCCAAAGTACTACAAGTGGAACTTCATCACGTCGACAACATGCAAGAGATCACGACACAGCATCAATTACATCTTCCAGAGTTCCGGATATTTCTGAGTGGGAAGCAAATGAGGTAAATCACAGTTGTTTCCAGGGAAAAAACAATGAAATATTATCCCATTGTAAAACTTATATTTCGTACAAATTTCAAATTGTTCAGGTTATTCTACTGTGACTTCAATTTTCATTGAAGCGAGTTTCTTACCGTTAGAAATATCTGTTTTTTACCAATTGAAGGAATGTGAATGCCATGAGTGGATTATGCATTTTTAGGAGTTATAAGGAAGCCACAAAGTTAAAACAAAATCAATGATTTCAGTGATTATGATTTTTGAATTAATTTCACAACACTACAATGATATGAATGATTAAAAAAATGTATCATGAATATGAGGTGTATTTGGTATTTTTATCAAATCCCAATTCTGCACAATTTTTTTTCAATTTAAGTAGTTGATTAGCTACCTAGGTATGTTATAGCGACTTCTGGTGTATTTTTGATAAATTTATTAAAAATATACAGATTTTTTGGCATGATCCAGTTTAGTCAAATATTAACCAATAAAATATCTGTGTATTTCGGGCAAATAATTTATTTTTTCGCAGAGCGTTTTCGACCTAGAAGGTCATCTTTAGTGCTTGCTTGAAAAGTAAGTGGGAACTTTTTGGTCGAAACCTTCAGGTAACACTTACTCGTCAGGTTAGCACAAGAAGAGTCCATAAAATAATGACATTGATAATATAAAACAGATTAAAGTTGTAAATAAACGTAAAACATATTAAAATTGTAAATATATGTAAAACAGATTAAAATAATTTTTTTTATCTCTTCTAACATGGATATATAGGTATACAATTGGGAACAACCTTTTTCCGCTGTTATTCTGACCGTTTCCTCTCGGAGAGTGAGGTGTTTTGATTCCATTCCTCTAGTGATCTGATGATGGCGTCATGTGAGGTGTTATCGGATGCACCCTCTATATCTATGAATGCACATAGAGCCATTTCTTTGGCCAAGTAGGTATGTCTTTTCAATGAAATGAAAGGTTACAAATTGAAGTGACAGTTCATATCATTCATTTGTTTCTGCTTGATAGTAATACTTCTGGACATGACTTCAAAATTTCAGGAACTTTCCCGAAATTAATATACCTATAACTTTTTGTTTTCGGAGATAATGGAATGAAATTTGGAGGATTTGTTAAATGCATAAAACTCCATTTTTTGACAAGTAACTCAACTTCTTGGAAATTCCGGATTCACCGGAAGTGACAAACTTTCGATTTTTAAATGGGATACCTGGTATATTTTCAGTTTTTTTATCTCCATATCACATTTAGAATACAACCATGTATCATTTGCTACTGTTTAAAACAGTTTTTTTATTTTTTTTTGAAATAAATTTTTTATTCTAGAAGGCTATGGATACGTTCAAATAACTAATTTCAGTCCTAAAATGTTTGTGAAAATACAACTTTACAGTTTTTGATCAAAATGTTTCAGCTCTGTGACGTTTGATTTTAAAAAATGTATTACAATTTTTTTTCAAATGGCAACGATAAGAGCATTTTATTATGATTAATTTGATAGTGCACTCTATTAGGTTGTGAGAAAACTTTCGATAAAAAACTGAAAATATAACGTTAGAACTTTTGTTAAATTGAGATTTAAATACGATTTAAAATCATCGAGTAGCCTGTGACCAACACAACTGAAACAAAATCATTAAATTGTTGCGGTAAAAATTGACGTGTCGACATATTTTATATCTCTTCTACAAAGTCAATGAGGTAGTTATTGTGTACCTCATTGTTTGATTAATGTAGTTGTCGTGGAATCCACTAACAATCAGATTTCGTTTATATTTGTACCACTTTTAGTTAACATTATTACCTGTATCATATTAAATTTTTGTAATGATTTACCATACCGAAAGTGAGATATAAGGCTTCAAAGTTGCAACGTTTAACACATAATACCTATAGTGAACTACACCGCGGAGATCACATTTTGAGGCATAACTAAAAACCCTCCATTCAGATCTTTTTGAAAAACTTGTATATTATTAAAAGGTAAGTAACAAATTTTATAGAAAAAATTAAACATGCGTATCCATACAGTTATTTAGTTATTGCCATAAGAAGTTTCTAAATTATTGCGTATGAGGTGCAAGAGGGGGGAGGCTGAGAAATTAGTCAAAAGTCTTGATGAAATGATGGAAAAAAACAAAGTTCTTCTAGAAGAAAACAATAAGTTACAACAAAAAATTGTAGAATTGGCATCTCAAAAAAATACTGCTGGAAATGAAATAGAATTAACACCCACAGGAATGGAAGATATGATATCTGAAATGATCGAGAGGAATAAACGTTCATCTAATATAATTATACTCAATGTAAATGAACCTAAAGAAAACACTCATTCAGGCAGAATAACAGAGGATAAAAACTCGGTGAAGGAAATATTGAAGGATATAGATGTTAATCCAACAAGTATAAATGTAATTCGTTTGGGAAAATATGACCAGCGTAAAAATAGACCTCTCAAAGTATGTTTTCCTGACCCCATCATGGCAATCACAGTGTTGAGAAACAAAAGCCATATTAATATTCCTGGAATAAAAATATTTGGTGACCAAACAAAGAAACAAAGGGATTATTATTTGAGTGTGAAGAATCAGCTACAGGATTGCCTAAATAAAGGTGAAGAGAAAACTATTAAATATTTGAATAATGTTCCTACGTTGGTTGATGGCAAACCTCAATTAAAAAACTATTAGATAGCCCTAATATACCAGTAAAAGTGGACATAATATATCTGAACATTGCATATACATATACAGGGGTATTCTGTTGTTCGATGTGATTCTAGTAGCAGGCATACTGGTGGTGTATTAATTTATATAAAAGAAGGAGTGAAGTTTTTAGTAAAACGCAACTACATTAAACAACTTAATTACTGGTGTCAGTTCATAATCATAACAGTAAATGGTGCGAAGTGGCATTTACGCTGTATGGGGTCGGCTTTAGAATAGCCCCATGGTAAATCCTGCCTGTCGTAAGTGGCGACTAAAAGGATAACCGTAGGTGGAAGATGGTCTCATCGCCCGGTGAAATACCACCATATCGACTTTGTGTGCTGTGGAATGGATCATTCCATGTTTCAGTGTTCGGTCGATACTTTCCGTCTCCCTCTTTCCTTTTCCCCAATTCCTCCTTTATTTTCAGGTGCATCCTAATAGTAATAATGATGAAGTCTCCTAGAGTAAAACACCGAAGCAAAATACCTTCCATTCGGATTTCCGGGCGAGAGGTACTCGAGGGGACTCAACATTAAAGATTAATTTTTGCAACATCCGCGGACTCAACAAGAACATCAATGACGTCCACCATCACCTACAGACGAAAAAACCGGATATTCTGGCTCTAACAGAAACACAAGTGAACTCGTCCACCAACAAGGTCCATATGCTTTGTCCTGGTTACGAACTCCATTCTCGATTCAGGTTCAAAGGTGGAGTCTGCCTTTACGCTAAGGCTAACCTTTCATGCCAGCGTTTGGAACCGAAAGACTTTGATGTGATGTGGTTCAAGCTATCTGACACCAAACTGACTAAGTTCCTCTGCTGCCTTTACCTATCACCTAATGAACCTTCATATAACGACCTCTTTGAGTTTTTATCACTCAAACTGGACTACATTCAGGAGAACCATCCAACAGCTGAAACCATAATCATGGGAGACTTTAATGTACATAACGCTGCCTGGCTCAAATTCTCTAACAAAACAGATGATGCGGGTCGTCAAGCCGAGGCCTTCGCCATCACTCATGGTCTAGAACAACTGGTCGAGCTACTAACCCGCATCCCTGATGTCAACAACCAGTCTGCCAATACACTAGATCTTTTCCTCACCACCAATCCTGACCCGTATAGAATAGAAGTTTGTGCCCCACTTGGAAACTCTGATCACACCCTCATCTCCACAACATGCTCTTTCCATTTACCATCGAGCTGCACAATACCACCCGTCTCATGTGGCATTACAATTCGGCCGACTGGGAAGGTCTTCAGTATGTTTTCTCAGCGTTTCCATGGAAGAGATTTGTTTCTCTTCAGTAGATCCAACACGATGTGCTGAGACAATTTCTGAAATCATCATGTTGGGGATGCAAACCTACATACCGAATACCGAAGAAGAACATCATCCGATAAGACCTGGTTTAACAGAAACTGCTCTAGAGCTGTGGCTTCCAAACAGGCAGCATACCATCGATGGCTAAAAATCCGGGCCCTGAGACCAGAGCAGCATATGTCGAGGCTAGAGGCATATGCAAAGAGACAATAGAATGCTCAAAGATGCCCACAATGCCAAAATAAGATCAAAACTTGCTGAATGTCCTAACGGATCCCGTTCATTTTGGTCTTTCGCCAAAGCTGTGGGAAGCAACTTCACTTCCAGCTCATTTCCTCCTCTAACCAAAGAAGATGGAACACTTGCAACGACTGCCCAGGAGAAAGCCAATATCTTTGCGCTCCTATTTGCTGGAAATTCCACTCTGTATTCCTCGGGAAAACCACCCACGAACACCTATTGACAGTCACATGCCCGAAATCACCTTTCGCACGTACTATCAGAAAGATTTTGCTGGGTCTCAACACCAACAAAGCCTGTGGATCTGACGGAATCCCGCCGATTGTTCTCAAGAAATGTGCCCCCGAACTAACACCTGTTCTTTGCAAGTTGTTCAACCACTTTTACAATTTGGGGGTATTTCCGTCCAATTGGAAAATTGCAAGAGTACAGCCAGTCCCTAAAAAAGGCAAAAAGGCCCTACCTAGCAACTACAGACCTATCGCACTGCTATCTATTATTTCAAAGGTCATGGAAAAAGCCAACAACATCGAGCTCATGAAATATCTGGAAGACTCAGGAATTGTCAACGATAGGCAATATGGCTTCCGCCATCAGAGATCAACTGGTGACCTGCTAACTACGTCTCACATATATGGCAGCTATCTATTGAAAAGTATGGAGAAACTTTAGCTGTGGCATTAGATATCTCCAAGGCGTTCGTTCGAGTTTGGCACCAGGGACTCCTCGCCAAGCTTCCGTCAGTATGGCTTGCCCCCTCAGCTGTGTTCTCTGCTTGCTAGTTTTCTCTCAAACAGGTCTCTCCATGTAGTGGTCGATGGAGTTTCATCTGACACTCTACTCATAAATGCTGGTGTTCCGCAAGGATCTATTCTCGCACCAACACTATTTCTACTTCACATCAACGACCTGTTGAAAGCAACTTCATGTCCAGTGCACAGCTTTGCCGATGATAGTACCCTCCATACCGCTTTCTCTTCCAGGGCCCCCATATCAGCCCGTGAAACCAGAAATGAGCGAGGAAGAAATGTTAATAATATAAATATGGACTTAGCAACAATTCTCGAGTGGGGATCTAATAACTTGGTAGAATTCAATGCAAACAAAACGCAAGCATGTCTTTTCTCTAAAAAAGCCTATCTCGCTTTGCCTAACATAACTTTTTCAGGAGTAACCATACCCCATGAAGTCGTCCATATCGATGCTTGGTATTACTATCATCAATTAGCTTTCCCTGGGAAAATCACGTGAGGTCCATTGCCAAAAGTGCATCCCAAAACTTGGTTTTGTTTTCGTGCCAAGAGCTATTTCACCCCACTCAGCTGCTTATGATCTATAAGGCACAGATCCGACCTGTCCGAATACTGTTCCCATATTTGGAGCTGGCACCTAAACATATCCTGAGGCTATTGGATTCTGTCCAAAAGGGCAATTCGTCTCGTCGGTGATGCTTCGCTTACAAACTCGCTCACTTGTCTGGAACACCGTAGAAAAGTTGGCGATTTGTCTCTATTTTATAGATTTTTTCATGGGCAATGCTCTTCTGAAATATCAACAATCGTTCCTGCTTTGGCAGTCTCTTCGAGACTAACCCGTCAAGTTCAGTCATCACACCCCTTCATGGTCACTTTGGAGACCTGCAGAACATCACTTTCCAAAGACTCGTTCATCCAACGAACAGCGAGGCTTTGGAACTCATTGCCTAGGGAGGTGTTCCCAGAAATTTAAGAAGAACACCAACTCCTACCTTCTTTCCCTTGGTTCCCACGATGTTCTCTGAACATTACAGGATATCCCTTTTCGTGGGAACCAGAACATAAAAAATAAAATAAAATATAAAGCGATAATCCAGCCACATTTTGATTACTGTTCTTCTATTTTATATCTTTTACAAAAAAATGAAATCCAAATGTTACAAAAATTGCAGAACAGAGGAAGCGAGTAATTTTAGAAATCATTAAAACAAACAGACAAAATACGGTCCGACATAATTTTCATATCAATAGGACAAAGCTGAAGAGTTCAATGAAATCTATATTTTTCAAAGGATTGAATGAATATAATCAACTACCAGAGGAAATAAAACAATGTAATACGATATATTGCTTCAAAACGAAATTGTTATCATACATTCTATCAAGAGATGGCCAACACTAATATTAGTTGTTTTGTGGCACTTTACATCATTTGTCTGTGGCTATATTTTTATGTTTTTATATTTTTATTTTTATTACTAGCTAATGTCATTTTCTTATTTGTCTTTTTATTAATTACATTTTATTTTATATTACATCTTTATATTTGATTCTTGATAATACCTATATATTACAATTATGTTTTAGTAACTGATTTTTATCAAATTGTATTTGTAAATTTATAATATTAAATTATGTATGTATATTAGGGTATCCTATTTAAATAAATATCTTATCTTATCTTATTAGAATTATGGCAACGCCTCAAGCGAGCGCTCCTGATTCAAATAAGCGCTCCTGATTCAAATAAGCGGGAGTGCGAGGGTCTTGCTGTTTTGAATTGAACTGTGTTTTGGAATGCACATATTTATGAATAATAATTGTGAATAATTGCGTTAGTATATGCATTTTAAACATATTACAATAAAATAAAATGTAGTTTTAGCGAGTAACGGCAAACAACAGTTCATAAACTTCATTTTATTTATACATTTGTACTACACATGTACGTATGACATAATTCGAATATTTTTAAACATAAGCAAAAATGATTCAGATTTCTAACCGGCTAATGAAATATAACGTATAAATCTACAAAAAATATAAACAACAATGAATGTAATATTATTTATTTTTAACTATTATACTAAATAATCACATAATTTATTTATTTATTTCTACGCTATTTATAAAAAATTTCATACAAATTTCGAATTCTATCATATCATATCATATTCATTGTATATCAGCGACAGTTCTTACTAAATTCACATATGTTTCTCAATATACCTAATATAAAATAAACTATAATAAATATTACATACTGTTGAAAAATCACGTCGCTGGTAATATACTATATTCTATATTGTTTTCTATAAATATACACCTAAACTAAACATTTATTTTCAAATCATTAATGATTTTAGTTAATGCTCTCCTATTTTTAGTAACTCTAGGTTTTCTATTCTCCAATTTTTCAGTTAGGTGATTAATCACAGCTTCTCCTTCATCGTGATACATTTCTTTCAGAAAATTGTAGTACTTTGTTGCGCAATTTTTTTCAATAAATCCCGTGATATAACATTTTTTTAAGCACTTAAATAAGGTAAATTACAAGATATTCTTTCGTTCTCAAGTCGTCTGAAATACATTCTTTATATGATTTCATGCATGTTGATAATTCTGACTCTTTACCAATTAAACGCATTAATTTTTGCAAAATTTGTAGATCATACATTGCTTTGTCGATTGATGCAACTCCTAAATGTTTTTCTTTCAGCACATTCTCCAAACTCAAAACTTGGTAGCAGTTCTGACACTTGAAATTTTTCCCAAGTTCTTCGAGATTAACAATACGATTTCCTTCACACATCATTTGCATTAGACTATTTTTTGTTCGTATTTCGAGCCTTACACAGTTCAGATAATTTATTATTCTGTAACGAACCTAGGCCGGACCTATCGCCTCACGTGTTGCCATCGACAGCGATGAGATCATCCCCGGAGATATTCGAGAACCATCCAGTGCGCTCTGCCGCGGAAAACAACGGTCAATATTGGAAACAATTGGAACACGCCGGTCGCCAACTGAAAGAATTCGAAACATCGAGAATGCTGTATCGGAGATAAATAGGCAAACCTCAAGTGGAGTAGAACAGTCTGAACGAGCCCATATGATCGAGCTATTCAGTGGCGTAGTAATATAAATTAAGTTGTAGATTAAGTGTTAAATAAATTAGTTAAACCAAGTTAAGTTTATTTACGTTACAATTCCTTTTTTCAACTTTTGCTTTAGCAAACCTACAATTTTTTGCGCTAAATCGATCCATAGCTTTGACTGCTTGTTCATAAGAGTATCTTGAACAACTAAATGCGAGCGATCGTTGAATTGCGATGTTGCCAACAGTCCAATCATGGCTTATTTGCGTTTTCGTGTACAGTTCCCTTAAAAAATATCCCTATAATTCAGCGTTTGCACATGTATCGCGTCGCGCTACAATCAAGCCTAATTTTTGACACTGTTTGTAGCAGGACAACTACCTTAATTGAATTATTTCTTAAAGTCTGCTCAACTATATTTTGTTTGGGTTTTAGCAAATATATTCAAACCTCCCAATTGGGTTGACAAAAAATCGAATTATCAGGAAGATTTAAATATGATGCAGCAGTTACAGATGGAATTTTCCCAAATGTGTTGACCCTTATGCACTACCCTTTTTTTGTAAAAAAAAATCGCCTGTGTTCGTTCAGTGGACTGTATAAATAATAATTTGTGGTAAATTCGCAAACACACAGAACTGATCAAAGTGTCACTCACCCATGTGCCTCCGTCGGGGAATCTGATCTTCAGCCAATAGATACTTCGTCTAGTCTTCCTGGCGGTACCGCCGCTAATCACATTTACACTGATTCTAAGGATGAGGAATATCTTGAGTAATAAGCGTTATATCAATGAGAAAACACAAACTCGAGAAAAAACTAAAATGCTATGTTCTTTCCATAAGATCTAGGAACTCAATGTCTATCTTCACATTTCTCCTCTTCCGTCTCATTTTCCCACTCCCACAAGTGACTATATCAGTCTGTGTGATACCTCACGCGCAAAATAAGGTCGAAAGAGTTGAATCATGCAAATGAAAAATTCCCATTTGAAATATACAATATACATATAAAATCCCTTGGCAAAATTAATTATAATTATAATAACAAAAAAAAACAAATGCGTCAAGTCGCTTAATATAACCGCTCTCCTGAGATGTACGCGAGAAAGTTTACCCATATAATAAGCCGAGAGATGCTTATAGTCTAACAAAATTCTAATGTTCTATAGAAGGTAAGGGACATACCTTCGTAACAGGACGCTGAGTGTCCCTTTAGCAGTTTGACAGTAACAACTCGTGTAATACCATCTATACCACCGTGTTCCTCGACTACTCGAGCTAAATGCCACTTCAATGGGGGTGAAAGGTGATCTTTGAGAAGAACCAAATCACCGGTTCTAATAGGAACAGATGGATCTGTCCATTTTGATCGTTGAAGGAAAGTATGGAGGTATTCCCTGTGCCATTTCAACCAGAATGATTGTTGAATTTTCTGAACGATCTGCCATCGTCCTAAACGTCCGATTTTGATATCAGTAAGGTCCTCATCTGGCAAGGAGTTTAGAGGGGCTAGGGTCAGAAAATGACCGGGAGTTAGTGCTGAAACGTCATTCGGATCAGAGCTAATGGGTCCTAATGGCCTTGAGTTCAAAATTGCTTCGATTTGTGTCAAAACTGTATAAAACTCCTCATAGCTGAGAAGTTGTTCTCCAACCACGCGAATGAGGTGCCCTTAACCGATTTTATTCCCGCCTCCCATAAACCTCCAAAATTAGGGAAAGCGGAGGGATTCTGTGGAACTGGATACCTTCAGTCTCAACAGCGGTTTCCATCAGGTCAGATATTTGTCTGGCAGCACCACAAAAATTCGTTCCTGATCACTATATATATGACTACAGGAACCACGACGAGAAACGAAGCGCCGCAATGCTCCAAGGAAGGCATCACTTCGAAAGGTCGGACGCCAACTCTAAGTGAATAGCCTTGGTTGCCATGCATACAAAAGGCATATATAGGCCTTGTGTACTTTGGAACCACGAGTTCGATCCCAACGTCATGGAAAATGGACCACCATAGTCTACTCCAGCCTTGGAAAATGGTTTTATTTGAGAAATCCTATAGTGAGGAATATTACCCATGATAGGCTGTGGAGCGGACGGGTTGACACGAAAACATCTAAAACACTTCGACAGAATTCTACGAATGGTTCGTTTGGGACTTAATATCCAGTATCTCTGAATAAGTAAGTGATGCAATGTTTGATATCCTGGATGCAGATATTTATTATGTGTGTGCTGAATAACTAATTCAGTAAACTTATGATTGCTAGCGAGGAGAGCTGGATGTTTTGTTGAAAAGACAATTTTGAAAGACTAAGCCCCAACTCTCAATACACCTTTTCATCAACAAAGGGTGTTAGTTTTGCGAGACATTTGGGAAGGGTTTCTCTTTCGAATGAGGGCAAGTTCATGAGAGAAGGAATCAATCTGAGCAAACCTTAACAAATACAACTCAGCTAGCTCAAAATCAGCAATAGTGAGAGCACCATTTTTATGATTATTGAGAAATCGAATATTATGAATAAAACGTAAACGATCGATAGAATTCGTTTGATTTTGGTTAAAGATGAGAATTTTTCTAATAACTTTTGAAGGGTTCTGTCTGCACCATGGCAATGCAAACATTTTTTGTGTTTCTTCTTTGGTATCAAAGAAGTGTGAACTCTGGAGAATGGCCGGGGCCAACCGTCCTCGGCTCTCTTAGCCAAGATGGCCCGCCACCACAAGGAATTAGTGAGAAGTTCCGATGGAAGCAAACCCCTGGATGCTGGATCCGCGGTTATCTTCCGAAGACACATGGTGCCAATGGATCGGAGGGACATTGTCTTGAATTTTAGTGACACGATTGGAGACAAAACATGTCCATTTATGAGGACTACTTTGTATCCATGCTAGAGCTGTGGTGGAATCGGTATAGGCAAAAACTTGAGAAAATTCGAGTTTTCTTTGAAAACCCTTTGAGCGTAACAAATCAAATCAGATAACAACAAGGCACCACACAGCTCGAGACGAGGTATAGATATTCTCTTTGTAGGTGATACTCTAGACTTGGCACATATGAGGTGTGTAGTAATATGATGATCGCTGTGCACAATCCTGATGTAAATCACAGCGATAGCCCTTCTGACTTGCATCGGCAAACCCATGCAATTGGCAAGATGAAAACAATATGACATAATAAGGCGGGAACTTGGATTGAAGACAGAACACCAAATTCAGATTTAAGCTGAGACCAAAGTTTAACTATGCCTTCAGGGGGAGCACTATCCCAATCTATACCAATAGTCCATAAAATCTGGATGAGATTCTTTATGAAAAGCACAACAGGACTAAGAAATCCTAACGGATCGTAAATTCTTGCTAATTCGGACAATATAGATCTTTTCGTACAGGGTTTATTGAGGGGTTTAACTCGTATGAAAATGAATCAGAAACTGGGTTCCATTGAAGACCTAAAATTTTATGACCGAATCAGGTTCTAAATCAAGCCCTAGGGGTTGTAACTGTAAAGAGGAAGCTGGTAAATGAGAGAGCAATTCGGGACTGTTGCTCGCCCACTTGCGTAATTCAAAACCACCCCTATCGAGAATTCGAATCAGATCTGTTTGAAGTTTGAGTGCCTCTGGTAGCGAATGACTTCCTGATACAATATCGTCAACAAATATATCATTCTCCAGAATTCCAGCAACGGGCGGACTTTCATACCTATATTCCTTTGCTAATTGTCGAATCGTATTTATTGCGAGGTAAGGAGAAGGAGTCAGACCATACGTCACTGTTTTGAGTCGATAATCCTGAATAGGTTCGAAAGAAAACCTCCATAGAATTCTTTGATAGTCCTGGTGATTCTTAGTGACAAGAATTTGTCGATACATTTGTTTTATATCACTTGTAAAACAAATAGGGTGAAGGCGAAATCTCAGGAGAATATTAACTAGGTCGGGCTGCAATTTGGGCCCTCGTAAGAGAGTGTCATTCAAGGACAAACCATTTGAACATTTTGAAGAGGCGTCAAACACCACCCTCAATTTAGTAGTGGAACTTTCTGGTTTCAAGACGCAATGGTGGGGAATATAATAAGAGCGAGAACACATTGCATTTCAGAAATCAATTCCATGTGATTAGAAGAGATGTAATCTTCCATGAATTCAGAATATTGGGCATAAAGTTCAGGAGATTTCAGAAGACGGCGCTCCAGAGATTGAAAACGTTTCAAAGCAATATCTCGAGAATCTTCGAAAATTGGTTCAGAATACCGAAACGGGAGAGCAACTATATATCTGCCAGAATCGGTTCTCGATAAGGTTTGGTTATATATTGTTTCAGCTAAGATATCATCAGGTGACGATACGGCAGCTGACGGAAATTGTTCAAGTTCCCATAATCGTTTAACTAAGTTTTCTAAATTACTATCGCAACTAGTAAAGAATGTGTTGACCTCTGCCGATGGAAAATTGACCTTTCCCATAATTATCCACCCAAATATCGTGTCGAGGGCTACAGGTTCATTTATTGAAATTTGCGGGCTCCCACCTTTAATAATGTGTGCGAAAACATCTGCTCCCAACAACATCTCCACGGGGCGTGAAATATTAAAATTTGGGTCAGCAAGTTTAAGATTCGCAAAATTACTGAATTTGTCAATTGATATATTTGTACAAGGCATATTCGAGCAGATTTGAGGAAGCACTACAAGATCTACAGGTAAAATAGGTTGAATTTCACCCCTAGGTTTAATGGTACACGAAACCCCTTGATTTGCATAAGAATGTATTTGTCCAACACCCTTAATATCAATAGACATTTCCATACATGTGAGCCCTAGTTTATCGCAACATTTTTTCGCAATGAAGGAGCACTGACTTGCACTATCTAAAAGAACGCGAACAGGTTGGTATTTTCCACGAGAATCTAACACTTCAATCATGGCAGTTGAGAGTAAAACTGTACTTTTAATGTTCGAAAATAAATTCACCTGAGAGACAGTTTGGGTTTGGGGTCGGGATTATTTGGAATTGCATGGACCGGGTTGTTAGAATCAGAGTTCATATCATCGACAGGGTCCTTTGAGAGTTTTAAAATCGAAATGTAAGTAAGTATGATGAGAAAGTGAACATTTTCGGCACAGAGAATTAGAGGTACAATGAGAGACAGTATGTTTAGTTCCCAAACAATTTGTACACCACCTTCTACTCCTTACCAGATTGTACCTTTCCTTTGGAGAACTTGATAAGAATGTTGGGCAATTATAAATGTGGTGATCTTTGTTACACAACTGACAAGTATTGGGGTTTGAAGAAGAATTAACAATAAAACTAGCACTGGCTTTCGATTTCATCACCTTTTTGAAAATAGGGGATGTCGTCTTGAAATTTGACTTATCAATTTTTTTATTGAGTTTGGATTCGATAAAGCAACGTTATCCATCGCATTACATTGTTTTTCTAAAAAATCTTTCAAGGTTACATAGTAATTGTTCACTTGTAAACTTGAGGAACATTCGAGTTCAAATCCCTTTTGAGCATCAGTATCCAGACGATCAAACAGCATATTGAATAATACAAAATCCCATTGTTTCACGGGAAAACTTAAATTTTCAAGTATCGCGAGGTTTTCAGAAAAGGTATCCAGAAGATGCCGCAAAGCCATGAGGTTTTCTGAAGAATTTTTTTTTTTGTGCTTTCAATCGAATGCCAGTGGGATGCTGCTATTAATCTTTTATTTTCGTACCTTTTTTTCAACGAATTGTAGGCAACAATATAGTTTTGTCACACAAGTGGGGTACATTTTACAATTGAAAGCGGGTTACCCTTCAATGAAGATATTAAGTAGTTATATTTATCAATGTTAGATAGAGAATCGTTAGTATGTATCATCGAATCATACATATCAATGAAAGTTTGCCATTCTTTCATATCCCCATCGAAAATGGGAAGTTCAAGTTTAGGAAGTTTAATGTTACAATTTCTGGTTGAACTAGCACCTGAAACTGGATCATTCTCGAATAATTGGGTATAAATTGCCTGAATATGATAATAATCCCCATCGAAGTCTTTCAGTATTTGATTGTGAGAGGTTAAATCAGCATTGTCTTGACCAGAAACCTGACTCAAAATATTCGAATGAATGCTATTAAAATTACTACACAACACTTCTATGTGTTGATAGCGGCATTTAAAGTTATTATGAATTGAATTATCGATCAATGCTTGATCCGCCACCCTTTTCAATTCACTAAGTTTTATGAGTTCTGTTTCTCTTTGAGCAATGAAAGATTTCAATTTCCTAGCTTCTACAGACATAATAAGAGATGAGAGTTCAAATTGTTCAGAGCGAGTTAAAATTGCAATTAAGTGAGATGCGAGAACAACCGCGCAATAATCATTAAAAATTTTCCCAATCAGCAAATTATAATAATTCCAAATCGAGTTAACAGAAGAAATATATTGGAATCGTACTGACCTACTTATTTCGGTCAGCTGAGAAGCTCAAGGTCGTTCCCAGGTGTCGAAGTCGGTGTGGCCCAAGAGGGGTAAATAATACGTGACGTAGGTGCGCTAATTTATGTGCATATGACAATACTATACGGTACTTAAGGAAGGTAGGGGAGTATGCGCTACTTATTTATGAATGGCTATGAAGATATTATAAATCAATGGCTGCCAAGGGACTTGACGAAATTATTTCAAATTTGAATCTTTCACTTGTTGAAATAAACCAAAGTGAACCCGGCCTGCAAGGATCAAAAATGTTCGTTCAGTGGACTGTATAAATAATAATTTGTGGTAAATTCGCAAACACACAGAACTGATCAAAGTGTCACTCACCCATGTGCCTCCGTCGGGGAATCTGATCTTCAGCCAATAGATACTTCGTCTAGTCTTCCTGGCGGTACCGCCGCTAATCACATTTACACTGATTCTAAGGATGAGGAATATCTTGAGTAATAAGCGTTATATCAATGAGAAAACACAAACTCGAGAAAAAACTAAAATGCTATGTTCTTTCCATAAGATCTAGGAACTCAATGTCTATCTTCACATTTCTCCTCTTCCGTCTCATTTTCCCACTCCCACAAGTGACTATATCAGTCTGTGTGATACCTCACGCGCAAAATAAGGTCGAAAGAGTTGAATCATGCAAATGAAAAATTCCCATTTGAAATATACAATATACATATAAAATCCCTTGGCAAAATTAATTATAATTATAATAACAAAAAAAAAAACAAATGCGTCAAGACGCCTGTGTCAAGTGTTTACGCAAGGTTATATATTTCTTAAACAGGGACATTCGATTTTCATTATTAACTTCAGAAGATATGACAAAAGTCCTAGAAATGTGATTTTTTTAGTTGGGAATTCTTACAATTATTAGATATCAATATCATCAATAGTCATTATTGTAAGTTCATCCTGACGACAGGCACCTGCCCATCTGTAAATGACAACGATTCTTGAATAGGTGAAGAGTAATGTACAAAAGACCTCACAGGTCGAGGTACGGAGGGGGTGAAGAGTCATATCAACCCCCCTCTGATCTACTCTTTTGAAATGTATTTACTTACAAATCTTTCGGAAATTGAAAAGGGAAACATTCTCAATTGAATATTGATAGAAAGATTTTTCGGAAATTATTAATTTATTTATATATTTATTATATATATATATATATATATATATATATATATATATATACAGCGTACTATTTCTGTAAGCTCAATCAGTTTTCTTCCCAAATCTTGTCTGTATTCATTGTCACGAATACACTACTTCCACAACAACAATATGTACAGTGGTAACAGCAGCAAGCTGGTGAGTACCTTACCCTACCCCACACTATGGGAATCCGGTTACGCTGGATCAACGCGCTAGGTTATCCTGCTACCGAATCATTTCAGCCACGGTGGGTCCGCCTGATGAGGCTACTGGCTCTGGGATGTCAGTACCCGAGCGAGTAAATGCGCCGCTTCCCGCCAAGTCAGCAAGGAATACAATCATCAGTGCCCATAGATAAGTCTTCCCCGTCTCTACCGAATACGGTATGTTTTTCATTAGTCAACTATCTATCACCCTGCCCCCCAGAGTCCAACACCTTGTGACGAGGCAACGGCAAGCCTATGGGGAGGCCCTCTTCCCCTGGATACCCATGTCAACAGGAGAATTCCAATATCAGCAAGATTTCTCTCGCATCAACCATATCCTCCGCTTACTTTCTTTCAAAAGCTACTAGGTATGTTAACTGAGAGGGGAAATGGACTTTACCCAGCTATGTCTGGGATCGTCACAAGTATTACCCCCTGTCGGCCTAGACACATGGCGGGCCTAGGCCCCACACTCCTTCCTCAGTTGATTTTATGGAAAATTGAATAGATAAATTTTGATTAGCAAGGGATTAATTTTCCGAAGAGAGGGACGTCATATTAACTATAGTTTGATTCTCTCAATTAGTAATACCATAACAGGTAAGTGATGAGATAAGGAAAATTTGTGTTGTGGTTATCTACCTGAGAGAGCACAAAAAAAAATATATGATGACAACATAAACGATTCCAAAACCCATTTTCTGTGAATTTTATGAAACGTTGGATAATTATATCATTTTCTACATTTTTCCAATATTCAATAGTTTTCGAGTAGTTAATTTCAAATATTCGAAGAACTTATAGAAATTTTATAGTCTGTTGGGATCGGGGATGTGTATTCTTGTTGTATCTGTCATATTTTTGTTGCTGTAATGAAACACCATCTTTTACTATCATATCATCCATGACTGGTCCCCAGCAATTATGATATTTTTTAGGTGTAGTTATACATATAATTGAAGTGAAGGAAGACATCACTCAATGGGCTTATCATTTGGAGACATCAGAAAATATTTAATTTAGGGAACAAAACTGATTAATTACAATAATAGGATTAATCAAATGATTTCATTTATATAATCATAATTTATTATTATTAGGATTATTCACTATTATACTAATTATATATCAAGGATGACGAGATATTGTTCCAAAAAGAACTTATCAGGGTTTACATACTATAAAAGTAACTTTAGGATTACGATGAGGAATAATTTTATTTATTGAAAATGAAATGAAAATGAAAATCTTTATTTAAATAGGAAGGAAATCCTAATATACAAATACGTTACATAATATAATAATAATATTCAATTACGTTACATTTTTTACAAAATATATATATACAATCAGCTTACTGATAGATTCATTCTTTATCTTTAACTAATCTTATTTCTAATATATTCAAGTAGCATTGATTTGAAAGAATTAAGTGTTGAACATTCTTTTATGTGGTTTGGAAGCTTGTTATATATCAAAAGTCCTTGGTGGAATAAAGAATTCATGGTTTTAGCATAATTAGTTCTCATAACATATAAATCTCTATTGTTCCTAGTATCATGGTTGTGTATTTGATGACAAAATGTTATATATTCCTCAAAGTAAGCGGGGCATAAATTATGCAATATTTTAAAAATAAATGCCATTGAAAAATAGAACAGACTATCCTTAACAGATAACCAATTCAACACATTCAGCATCAATTGAGTAGGTGTATACCTGTTACATCTAAGCACAATACGCATACCTCTTCAGAAGTATATTTTTTTTCCTTTTTTTAAGGATTTTTCCATAATTCATTACAGAAATAAAATAATTAATAAAAAACCTTCTTGAAGACAAGCTTTTATTCAAATGCACTAAAAAGTAAAAAATAATTGCTTTGGATGTGTGACGTAGGTTATTCCGTGACTTATAGATTCAATTCAATACGTACGCCCTAACCTATGCATTTTTGTTAAAGCATCGTTATTATGAGGCCTTTTTTTCCTGTTAGTTCTGAGCTATCTAGTCCTTCAATGAGGAGACTATCTAGAGATTAACTCATTCGCCATCTTGGAGTTGCCATCTTCAATTTATGAATTTCAACTAAAAATCAATAATCTTCGACTTAATTCGTAATCTCCGATCCCAAAAACCCCGAAATACCAATTTTGAATCGAATCGGGCCGACATCGAGTCGTGCCGACATACCAATTTTGAATCGAATCGGGCCATTATCACAAAACTCGCCCGCCATCTTGGGTTTGTTGATAAAAAATCCTCAATCTCTGACCCCGAAAAACCCCCACATACCAATTTTGAATAGAATCGGACCATAAACACAGAGATTATCGGCCATCTGGAGCCACCATTTTGATTTTATGAATTTTAAGAAACATTCCTAATCTTCGACCATGAAAACTCCCACATACCAATTTGAATCGAATTGGACCATAAACCTGAATCTCGTCCGCCATCTTGAAGCGCCATTTTGTTTTTTCCTCTAACAGTAATTCCATGAGCTGCCATTTCAATTTCATAAATTTTGACAGAAAATTCATAATCTTCGACTCCGAAAACCCCCACATACCAATTTTTGAATCAATCGGACCATAATCACAAAACTTGTCCGCCATCTTGAATTTTTTATTTTGACAGACATTTCACATTCTCCGTCCCTGAAAACCCCCACATACCAATTTTGAATCGAATCGTACCATAATCACAAAACTTGTCCGTCATCTTAGAGCCGTCATTTTGTTTTTTTTTCAACGAAAATTTCATAATGCATTGTCACCGGTATTATGATCACCTGCCGAATTTCAGTTCAATCGGATGTCGGCAAGTGTTCCAAAAATGGATTACAAATTTTGAACCCGAAAGAATGACAGCATATGAACGAAGCAAGTTAAATAAAAATGTGTAATAAAACATGGCAACAGCGCTGGATGCCGTATCGTGCTGTGTATGAAAGATATAATGCAAATTGGATGCAGTATCATACTAAATATGAAAACAAATTAATCACCGGACGTGATAATGATATGACGGTGAAAGGACGCAATATTATATTAGAATACTTTATTTTTATTTTTGAAGTTTTCGATAATCTGAAACCAGCTTTGAGTAGGATTTTTTGTGTAGAACCAGTATACTCTATCAGAATTGACCTAGATAGCGTATTTCTGGTGGACGCAGTAACGTACGCTTCCTGAAAGCACGCAGTATTGTAGGCAAGATGTATATATATATATATATATCAAAATAATACTGTGGCCTGAAACTTAACAAAGCCAAAACTAATACCATAGTATTCAATAAACGTAATCAAGTGGATTCGACTGTAATACTAGACAAAAATAGTGACAATGCCAGTCCAGTAGAAACTGTAAACATGCTGGGAATTGTTCTAGACCAAAAAATTATAAGGAATCATCATATTGATGCACTATGTGCTAAATTGAGGAAGAGCTGCTATTCTATCAGATTTATGTCAAATCGCTGCAGTTCCAGCATACTGTTAACATTCCATGCATACCTCAGATACGGTATTCTCAACTGGGGCATGACTGCTTCTGTCCAAAGGGTGTCCTCCAAAAAGTATGCTGTTAGAATAATTGCTAACCTAGGATACAGAGATTCATATAAAGATGCTTTCAAAAATCGCAGAATTCTTACAGTGGCCAGCACCTATATACTAGAGGCTAGTGCATATGTATACAAACATAAATCTATTTTTCAGTCTAATCGTTCATCACACAACACTCGATCCAGAGATCTAGTTTCTCCAAATGCTCATAGAACTTCTATGTATGAAAAATGCGTAGAGTACAATGAGTGTAAGTTCTACAACATCCTTCCAATAGCTGTTAAAAATTCCTCAAACATTCGTCTTCAAGAAAAAAAAATTACTTGAAAGAGTTTGTTACACCATTCAAGAATTCACTGATCAATTAACTCAAGATCATCAGCCTTAACATATCTAGTTTGTTACTAGTTTTTACTACATGCACTGTTTTGATTTACCATGGATTCTGGCGTTTGAATATTTTAGTTGTAACTGTCTTTCTATGCGTTGTTAAATTTGTGTATAGTCTATAACTTGAAAAACCTTTATACAATCAAATGTATTCATTTTTTACATTTATATTTTTGAACTTTCTTCTCATCATTAACTTGACCTTGACCTTTTCTTTGTTTAGTGTGCATTCAAATCTTTTTCTTTTTGTTAATATACTTTTCAACCAAAGAAATGAAAATATTATTATTTGTATTATTAAGTTCTGAAAAATAGGCCAATAAGTTTTTATGACAATATTTGGGTTAAATCATTAACACTTGTCCCTTTTAAGTTTTTTTACTATTTCCGAAGATTATATGGAGCTGATTCATTTCTTCTTTTATTACTAAGATATAGGGTGCTCCTGAAAAATTTGCTTCATGACGCTCTTGTGAATGAATCTTTGTAATGGAATTGAACCTGCATATAATCGTTTTCAGGGAATATTGATTTTTCAATTTAAAGGACTTGAGTTTTCAACACACACATATTTGCATATTATGCACTTCCATTTTTTGTATTTCATAATTTCAGTTGAATCAATATTGTTGATTTGAATTAGGTTACTTGTCTGATAAAACTGAAATAGTAAATACTTTTGATTCATTATCATATTTCATTATATTCTAGGCCTTACGACAAAGAGAATTGGAAGAAGCAAAAGGAAGGGCAGCTCAAATGGAAAAAACGATGAGATGGTGGTCAGACTGCACAGCAAATTGGAGAGAAAAATGGAGCAAAGTCCGCAATGAAAGAAACAAGGCGAGAGAAGAATGCAAGCAACTTCGTACTAAACTAGAAACTATACTGAAAGACGGCAACACAAATAAAAGAGAAAAAGAAGAACTAGATTTACAAAACGATCAACTAAAGAAAGAAATAGAAAGGATCCACATACTACTGTTAAAACATGCTGGGCAATTTGACTCTCAAATCCTAGAAGCTCTTAGCGAAGATCCTTTGAAAGACTTTGTTTTCAGCACGAATTTGCCTGCGAGAGAAAGGGAAAACGGTGTGTCATCTTCGCAGTCCAATCCTGAATGTGATAGTACCGCCCTTCAGGACTTGGATAGTTCTGTCATCGAAGAATATGTTTTACAGGGTGCCGTACCAAGGTACTTTAAGGAAGGCGATAAGAGGGCCGATGAAAATTCAAGTGACCAAGTGGGGAGTACCGAGAAAACAGGCGGGGATAGGCCTGATTTTGAAGAAGAGTATGTTTTGCAAAAATTGTCCATGCTTCAGCTCAGGTTGGAGGAAGCTACGAAGACTTTACAAATCGAAAGAGAGTAAGTGAATTTTATCAAAGTGAATGGAATCACTGTCTCATTTCTTACCATAAACTCACGTAGAATCTCTTGGACATGTCGTTTTTTTCATTTTAAGGGAAGAATAGTCAATGAGGTTCATCATGACAAATCCTTTATCTTCTAGAAATTCCCCCGTTCTATTATATCTCTAACGAAGTGTAATGAAAAAAACATTTGTGAGAGCTGTGCAGTATTTTTATTGGTTTGTGAGTTACAGTATCGATTTCAGAGTCAGACTACTGAAACCTCCATTTCAAATGCTTGCATTTTGATATAAAATATCATCTCTGATCCGAAAAATCACCAGATACTAGATCTTCAATTGTTTTTTACAAGCTTTTATTTAGTTTCACCTGTCCCGATGTTTGTCATCAAATCTTGCAAGTTAAATTTGACCCACTTCTAGTTGTTCGATTAACGTGAAATTTGGCGGGTGTTCATAGTTCCCGTGACAATGCATTATGCATTTGTTAGAGAAAAAAAAACAAAATGGCGGCTCCAAGATGGCGGACGAGATTTGTGTTTATGGTCCGATTCGATTCAAAATTGGTATGTGGGGGTTTTCAGGGTCGAAGATTATGAATTTTCTGACAAAATTCATAAAATCAAAATGGCGGCTTCAAGATGTCCGACAATTTCTGTGATTATGGTCTGATTCTATTCAAAATTGGTATGTGGGGGTTTTCGGGATCAGAGATTATGAATTTTTTGTCAAAATTCACAAATTCAAGATGGCGAACGAGTTTTGTAATTATGGTCCGATTCGATTCAAAATTGGTATGTGGGTGTTAGGGGTACTTACTAAAAAGCACAAAATAAAATAATTGATAAAAAAAAACCTTTTTAAAAACAAGCTTTTATTCAAATACCTAAAGTAAAAATAATGCTTTGATGTGTGACGAGTATTGTGAGTTATAGATTCAAAAGCTTGTGCATCTGTATTCGAAATGAAAACTTTCCGACAAGCTCTTGAATCTAGAACTCACGGAATAACCTACGTCACACATCCAAAGCAATTATTTTGTACTTTTTAGGGCATTTGAATAAAAGCTTGTTTTTAAAAAGTTTTTTTTTATTAATTATTTTATTTTTTATTTATTTATTTACGAACAAGCGAGGCTCAAACTCATTTGTTTAAGAATTTTGGATTAATTATAAGATCCTGTGGAAGCCTGCCCTGCATAACACTGATAAATAGAAATAATTTGGAATAGATAGGAACAAACTCAATTTTATGTATAAAATCAACTTGTAACTGGAGAAACAAAATATGATAATAGCTTTTGTGACTGCACAGTTAGTAACCAAATCCATCGTGAGAATAATCGTGAATTCGATAAAGATTTGACACTGTCTATTAAATGAAATCAATTGCGAAGATAAAAGCCGTACTATATATGAGACCAATAAATAATAAGAATAAAATTTCATCAGAAGTGTCAAAATTAATGGAATATTTGCGGGAGAAAATCCATAAAAATGAACCTTTCACCTTATTTATTAAAAACACTCAACATGTGTTAACCATTTCAACCTTCTGCAATGAAAACATCCAAGGCGCGAACTTAATTATGCTGGGAACTTTCGATCTCCCACAATGCATTAAAGGAAAAATTCTTATATAAAAAAATGCAATAGAAAAACAGTCAGATCAGTACCAGAATTCGAGGCGAATTCACTAAGGCTCAGTAGCCATTCACAATTAAAACTGTAAAAAATTTAGTTTTCAAGTTATATTTTTCTAGGGAAATATAACCCTCTGTATAGTTCACTCTAATACTAACTGCTACAACTTGGTACGGACAGAAGAGTGGGCACGACAATCCATATATAAATCATCTTGAAGGCACATAACGAAAAAAAATATTATGCACCGCGCTTAAGTAAATCAACATCATAATTTTAATTAGGACTACAAGCAATTTCAGATGTGATTCTCTGAATGAATCCTAGCATCTTCTGAGCTTTAACAACAATGTTGGAGATATGTGTCTTGAAAGACATTTTGCTATCAAAAACTAATCCTAACTCTTCAACTGTAGTGGTAATAGCAAGTGTTTTATTTGTTTATTTTGTGTTGATACTCTTAGGCCCAGTATTTTCACCTCCGGTTATCCTAGGAATAAATTTACCTATGGTTAGAATGTGATTTTGCTTTACCAATACACGTTAAACGAAAGCATATTCTAACCATTGGTTAATTTATTCATAGGATAACCAGAGGTGAAAATACCGGGCCTTAACGGACTATTGATCTTTGCAAAAGTTATTTGGGTCATTTTGTAAATGATGAGAGTGAGTTGCATCACCAATTTTTCGAAATAATTTGAGGTCATCAGCAAAAATATAAGAAAGCAGCTACTAGTGCAAATAACATCTATATTGTTGTCAAAGAGATTAAATTTAGACAAAAATTCCTAATCTTCGACCAAAAGTACCCCATAAATTTTTTTTTTATTGATTCTTATAAATCACCATCTTGGAACCACCATCTTGATTTTTTTATTATAAGGGCCAGTTGTTTGGGTTCGGCTTAAACTCCAATTATATTAACATTCTAAACATTAGATAGATAGATAGTCTTTTTTCGTTCATGTGTAATACATAATACCCAAACGGGTGTAGAACATGTCAAAAAATATAAATAAAATAGAAGATAAGGGAAGAGAAAACTCTAAGATAGCAAATATAAAAGCTTATGAACTAAAATATCATATTATACAGATATTCTATATCTATGGTACATTACATTTTTAAATTTATCACATATAGTTAGCAATACTGTAATTATATAGGACTATCGGCAAAATATTCTTCCAGTGTATAGTAGGAATTTTCCATTAATGACTGCTTAAGATGATGCTTTATTTTATTATTTGGCATTTTTTTTAAATTGTCAGACAGATGATTAAAAATTTTTATCACTGAGAATTCAACATTTCTTTGAATATAAGTAAATCTTTTAAGGTCTGTGACCAGATCTTTGAATCTAGTGTTATACTTGTGTTCTAGTGTTTTGAAAAGTTCAATATTTTCTTTCACAAAAATTACTGCTTCATAGATATACAATCCCACGAGAGTAAGTACATTTACTTTCGAAATATACTTCTACAGCTATCGGTTCTTTCCATACCCATTATATTCCTCAAACATCTTTTTTGGATTACAAAAATTCTGTTAACATCTGTAGAGTTAGCCCAAAATATAATTCCATATCTAACACGAGATTGGACATAAGCATGATATGCAATTAATGCGGCATCTCTGTTCACTGACTGGGCCAATACCTTTAGTGCATAGCAATAGCTTGCCATATCTCGTGCTAAGTGATCAATATGTGTTTTCCAATCTAACCTAGAATCTATTGTAATTCCTAATAATTTTACGGAAGGATCAGCTGTTAATTCAGTTCCATCATGGAATAGTGAAAATGGTTGATTCTGTTGTGTATATGAAAGCTTTATGAGTTGAGTTTTGTTAATATTCATCTGTAAATTATTCATTGTGAACCAGTTTTTTAGTATGTTTAGAGAATTTGATATGTTGTTTTTTATATCATTTTCAGATACTTCGCTGAATATTATAGGACGTGTCATCTGCAAATTGAACAATTTTTTGGTCAACTACATGTGGTAAATTATTAATATATAGAATGAATAATAGTGGTCCAAGTATAGAGCCTTGTGGAACACCTACTTTGATTTTTTCCTTATCAGATTTTACCAATTCTCCTTTTTCATCTCTTTCTGTTAGATACTCAAATCTGTTTGTTATGTAAGATCGTATTAATTCCAAGGAAACTCCTCTTATTCCAAAATCTTCAAGTTTTTTTAAAAGTGTAGTGTGGTCAACCCTATCGAAAGCTTTAGAAAGATCTATGCACACTGCTATGGTTTCGTTTTTATTGTTTAATGAGTTAATATCAGTTAGAGATTATAAATGGTCAACCCTATCGAAAGCTTTAGAAAGATCTATGCACAGATGGTTTTTTGTCAGGTGATGAGTCTCGACGAAAGTTACAATTCTTAAATATATTATTTTTTCAAAAATCTTACTAATATTTGATAGAAGTGCTATCGGTCGATAGTTCTGCCAATTCGTTTTATCTCCTTTTTTATAGATAGCTTTGATTGCAGCAATCTTCAATTTATCTGGGAAAATTCCTTTAACCAACATCAGGTTTATTATGTAACTGAGTGGGTGACAAATCACATCAGCTACGTATTTTAATAAATTAATAGGTATCTCATCATCTCCCACTGATATTTCATAAGCATCACATGGTTTTAAAAACATTGAATTTAGCATGCTTTTGTTTTGTTTTTCCTGGAAGTTATTTGTTGTTACATCCAGACACTGATTAATGAAATTTTTATTTACTTCATTGAGGCGTTTTTTGGCTTTACTTCCATTTGAGGATTCGATGATTGAAACTGTTTTTTTTGTGTTTTACCCGTGTATTTTCTAACTAGGTTCCATACAGCTTTACTTTTATTTTGAGCACTTTCCACATACTTTAGATTTGCATTTTGTTTTGCTGCTTTGATAACTTTTTTCAATAAATTTGTATACTTGCTATAGAATTCTTTAGATACTCGCCCTTCTAACATATCAGTGAAGAGTTTACGTTTGGTATTTGATGAGATTTTTATGCCCTCAGTAATCCAATGTTTAGTATTTTTTTCGTGATATTTAATAGTTTTTGCAGGAAAGATCAGTTTTATACTACTAGTTAAAATATTTTCGAAAGTGTGATAAGCTTTATTTGGATCAGTTTCATTCAGAACGTTATCCCAATTTTGATTTAGTATTTTTATTTTAAAATCATTCAGCTTGTTTTTACTAAATTGGTATACTTCACTGGAGTTTAACCTGAACTCATAGAACTGGCCCTTTGTCAATCAGATAAGTGGAAATGGGTCAAATTTTGGTTGCGAAATTTCACTACCAGGGCATAGATGAAGTTAGAATGAAAGTTTTTAGAAGGATTTAACATAATTTCAAGTACATTTCCTTCTGTCACCTCTTCTTTAATAAATAATAGTTTGATTCTAAGAAAAAAAAATCCTTCATGAGTTAATGCAAGTATGCTAAGTGTCATTTGATGTTTGAAAGACAAAGTTACTGGGGTATAGGGCTGACTCCCATTGTCATGTATTGGTGGAAAAAAAAAACATGAAATGAATATCAAACTAAGTGATTCTTTACACTTCAAACATTATTGTTTAACTTGTTGAACCAATTCTGTTTTCCATATTTTGGGTTTTCTCTCCCCCTGGAAGTAAAAATTATTAGTTATCTGTTCTGAGAAGAGCGAATTACTAAATTTGCCCCAATATGTTACTTTTAAGTCTGGCCATATACAGGGTGTTATTAATTAACAAAACACCCCTGCAACACCAAACTTGTTGTTAGATTGAGAAAACAAGCATCGACTGTCTGAGGATGGTCGAACCGAGATTATTTCACTACGGTCTACAGGAAATATCTCTTTCTCTCTATACTTGGGCGTTGAGTTGTTTATCCAGGAAGTACGCACCGTTTTCACAAAGATTCGAAAAATAATAATGCACTCAGAAAAATATTAAGAATATATATATATATATTTTATAAAAGTTAACAAAATATTTCATCCGTTCTATAAACGGATAAAATGATACAATATTCAGAAAAAAAATAGAGTGTAGTTTGCTTGAAGTTATTTTTTTATCAGTCTACAATTCAAATAGATTGACGAAAAGCAATAGCTATTGTTGAAAACGACTGTTGATAATTATCTTTTGAAAACTTTGGTAACATGAAATTATGGAGATACATTTAAAGACACATTCGTATTATGAAGGATTCAATTTGCCCAAACATAAATACAGAAAACATATATGAACTTAAACCAGCAGGGTCAACACTTATTCACTGGAGGTGGCTTTTAAACGACAATTAGTTTAATTGTATTATTATTTTGGTTAATCCCGCTGAAATTGTTTATTTTATTTTTACTTCGCACTGTATATTAGATTATCGATGTATGGATACGGTTTTCTATGAGGTCATGACCTTTTGATTTGAGGTTTTTTGTTGACTTATCTCGTTCTGGAAGCGTTGATAAATAATAGGTCATTTTGGCAAAATACTGGTTTACTCGTGAATTCACTTGGTTACTGTTATTACTCGGAATAACTTGATTTGAATATAATTTCTCTTAATGGCTACTTAAGTTCACTGCCTGACGACTATATTTGTACTCTTCTCATCTTTATTTCACTATGTTGTAATCGAATGAAATCTAATGAAATTTTGAGAGTACATGTTCTTTGATTCACTTCTGAACACCGAGAGAGAGTTGGTCCGAAAAGTCGCGCCCTTTTTTAATCCTCTACCCGTTCACGTGATGGCTTTGATCGCCTCGGGTAAAAATTCCTGATATAATAATTATCTTCGCCCTGTCATAATAAATCAGCGGCTTGATAATTAATGGCTTGCTATTGTCACCGCAAATGGGCTGTCATAACATATCAGTTATAGAGTGTCCCTTTGCTCGTTAAATTTCTTAGATATGACTATCAGCGGACGTGATGATCTATTTATGACCTAATTGTAAAGGGGGTGATTTCTTTTATAGTAATTCTTAAGTGCATTTCCTTGTCTGAACAGATGATGAAGTATTTTTAAGGGGCATGTGCTTATCCGTTTGTCGAGTATCTGACTTCGGACTTTATTTTCATTCCTAGCGGATTTTGTTTTCTGGCTATAAAGTTCATATTCAGTAAAATGGTGTTGTTTCTTCTGATTCTGATTCTGAAATACTAAGAAACATAGAAAATTTCAAATTTGTCGTACCGTTTGAAAATTATTTGCCAAAAATATTTTACAACAAAAGTAAATTGGAAAATTCTAAAGACAAAATGTTCTTCCCTTGATGACGTTTCGGGAATCACTTCTGTTTCCTTTATCAAGGTTTTTGGAAAATAATGACAATTTTATATTGCACTTGAAGTATTTCGTATTATCTTGACAATTGCTTGTCAAAATCTGACATGCATCACAGAAATTCACAGGATGTTCAATTTAACGTGATCTATTTTGTGTGAAATTTCTGTAGTTCCACCTCCTTTTTCAGTAGGGACATCCATGTTCGATCCATAGTGAGAGAACACGCAGCTATACTATCATTTCCATTCAATAAAATACAGGAAGCTTCTTTTAATTTCCTTTTTGTGTCATTTTGTTCGTGTGCGAGAATTTTCGTGTTGTCCCAATCTGCCATATGGGCCCCTGTTTGTGTTAATATATTATGTTCTGCCAATTTTGTTTTCCAATTTCTCAATTTCTTATATTATCTTTTGTGTTCAGATTTTCTTATTCTCAAAGGTCTTGACGTTTCTCCCATGTAAGTTTTGCCACAACCACATGGAACACTGCATACACAATTCTTTGAATTTTGTTCTTTGTTTCTTGATTTAGTACGGGTTAATTCTGATCTCAACGTTTTACAAGTTTTGAATACCGTTCTACATTGAATTTGTTGCCGATTTTTTTAATTTTTCGGAAAGGCCCCGAACTTATGGAATTACATTCGTTACTAAAGGTTGTTGTTGAGGGTCTTGGTGTTTTTGATGGTCTTGGTGTTGTTTTTTAATCTCAATTTGCTGGATGGTTCTATTGACAAAACTTCTTGGATATGCATTATCTTCAAGGCCATTTTTTATAAAAAAAAAATCATCTCTGAAAGTCTGTAGAGTTGAAGAAATTAATTCAGCTCTGTCACAAAGAGTTTTGATGACACCTTTTTTGGTACTGGTTTGATGATTTGAATTTAAATTGAGGTATTTGTTAGTGTGCGTCTCTTTCCTGAAAACAGTAGTTTCAAAAGATCTGGTTATTTTTTTCTAGAAAAGAAATTTGATGGTTTTCTTCTATTTCTTTAGTAAATTTTATCGTGGGTTCCGTTTCATTGATATGACTGAAAAAAGTTTTCAATTCTTCTCTGCCATGTGGCCAAATTATAAAAATGTCATCGACATATCTCCACCAGACTTTGGGACATTTTAGGAAGGTATCTATATACTTTTCTTCAAAGTTTTCCATAAATATATTACTCACAACTGGATAGTGGGGAACCCATTCCCATTCCAAAGTTTTGTCGAAAGAAATCATTACTCAATTGAAAATAAGTGGTGTTTAAACATATCCATTATGTTAGTTACATTCAATTTGCATCTGGTAATGAGTGAATCATCAATTTCTAGTTTTTGTTTTATTATTTCAAGTGTTTTTTTAACAGTTACATTGGGAAATAAACTAACCACATCAAAACTTACCATAATGTCTTCTTTACTGAAATTTATATAATGCAACTTGTCAAGGAAATGTTGGGTATTTCGGATATAGCTGTCTCTTATTCCAGCTAATGGATTGATACATTTCAGAAGATATTTTGCCAAATTTTGACATGGCAATCTAATTTAACTAACAATTGGCCACCGTGGGATATTCGGCTTGTGCATTTTTGGAAGACCATACAAGTGGGAAGGGTTACTGTAATAGGGTGTAAAATAAAATAATTAATAAAAAAAACCTTTTTAAAAACAAGCTTTTATTCAAATACCCTAAAAAGTACAAAATAATTGCTTTGGATGAGTGACGTAGGTTATTCCGTGAGTTCTAGATTCAAGAGCTTGTAGCGCAAAGTTTTCATTTCGAATGCAGATGCAACAAGCTTTTGAATCTATAACTCACGGAATAACCTACGTCATACATCCAAAGCAATTATTTTGTACTTTTTAGGGTATTTGAATAAAAGCTTGTTTTTAAAAAGGTTTTTTTATTAATTATTTTATTTTGTGCTTTTTAGTAAGTACCCCTAACACCGACATACCAATTTTGAATCAAATCAGACCATAATTACAAAACTCGTTCGCCATCTTGGAGCCGCCATCTTGAATTTGTGAATTTTGACAAAAAATTCATAATCTCCGACCCCGAAAACCCCCACATACCAATTTTGAATAGAATCGGACCATAATCACAGAAATCGTCGGACATCTTGAAGCCGCCATTCTGATTTTATGAATTTTGTTAGAAAATTCATAATCTTCGACCCTGAAAACCCCCACATACCAATTTTGTATCGAATCCGACCATAAACACAAATCTCGTCCGCCATCTTGAAGCCGCTATTTTGTTTTGTTTTTCTCCAACAAATGCATAATGCATTGTCACGGGAACTATGAACACCTGCCACATTTTACGTTAATCGAATAAAGTGGGTCAAATTTAACTTGCAAGATTTGATGACAAACATTGGGACTGGTGAAACTAAATAAAAGCTAGTAAAATATCAAAAACGCAGTAACGTATCGGGCCAAATTTAGTAATTTTCTCTTCTCAGAACAGATAACTAATGATTTTTACTTCCAGGGGAAGTGAAAACAGAATTCCGATACCTCCCCAAAAAACATTCAGACATTATTTGTTCAATCAAACTTTAAAAAATTAAAACAAAATCACTTTATCAACATATCCTAAAATTATTAAAGTGAAATCGAATGCATCTCAGACATTCGTTTTTCGAATTGTCATTGATAAATCAACAAATAGATAAATTTATATTGAAATATGTTAAAAAAAGTCGTATATTAGATAATTTAAAAAGTCGTGTTTTGACAGTAAATATTAACATGCTGAATTAATAGTCATTTTCAGTTCGGTCATGTAATGAGTTAATGACTCGGATAGTGCAGTAATGAATCATAGCTGAAATAAATAACCCAAAATGAGTGATGAATAAGGTCATTACCTAACCATTGTAAAGAATTAAATGAACGTTTTATAATCTACGGCACTAACATCGCCTAAGACATTTTTGAATTTTCAAAATTATTTTCCTCTAAACAAATCGAAATCTATTGAGAAAACCAAACTTATTAATTACTGGAAAATCCCTGAAATTAAATAACTAAGACAAACTGCACAATTCACATACTTATGACATAACTAAGAAAACCTCAAGCGATTTCAATAAAATTCAGTATGATTTTATAAAGAAAAATCTAGAACTTGCAGAAGCAAATTTCTTCATCAGACAAACAACAGAAATTAAACAATTTGGAACATTTTAAATACTGAGAGAGGTACTGTTAGTACCTGAACTCAATATAGATTCGACGTGGATATTTTCAACGAATTCCAATCATGCTGAAGATATTTTTGTGACCTGTGGAAAATTTACACTCAAACATAATTTTCATAAACTACCGGATTCTTTTTTTATCCGCCCCTTCAGTGATGAAGAAATTACTCAAGATATATATGGTATCAGTATCAAATTGCTGAAACAGTGTGTATCTCTCAACATCAAACCTCTATCATCCTAAATAATTGTCTTTTGGATGGTATCCAAACTTGCCAAAGTTCTTGCCAACCATATAAAAGGCAATGAAGGATTGACTGAAAACTATAGCCAGATACATATTCAGCCAATGATATCTGAAGTAATGGAAAAAGTAATCTTGATACAATTCAGCAATTACTTGGAAAAAATCAATTTGTTTGATGTTCATCAATTAAGATTCAGAAAGGGAAAAGTACTAGATGCCGTAAAGAATTTGGATTACATTCTCGATGCTTTAAAAATTAAACAGTCATTACTAAATATCTTTACTGACCCATCATAAGCCTTTGAATGTATGTTACAAAAAACTTCTGGTAAAATTTTAATGGTAAGGAATGAGACACGTTTCTAGAAATATAATCGAATCACCTCAAAACTAGAGCACAAAGGGATCAAAATGATATCAAACGGGGTGTACTGCAAAGATCCATACTGAGTCCTTTCTTGTTTTTAATTTATCCTTCATATATGTTGTTGAAATTAGAATTGTTGACCATAATGTTCACTGATTCTTTTCTCTTCATATAGATACAAAATCTCGAATTGATGATATTTCAGCAGACGTTACTACTACACATGCAAAAGAGTGGTTTGATTAAGATTATTTATTTTCAAATAAAATTAAAACAGAGGTATGCTTATTTTCAAATAATCACAATTCCAATGAGAATTCAGTGACATTCTTAGGTGATCATCTTGTCTCGTCTCTTACCTGGGCTACATACTCAGCAATATCTGCAGCAAATCACCAAAATCAGTTTATACAAGCCGGAACATAGCTTTCCCTTTGAGTTAGGGTGTGGCCTTGTTGACATACCATGTATTTTTCCCCTTAGTAATATGCTTTGGGTTACTGGTCTAGGGTAACACAAGCTTTATATATTACTATACAAAAAGCACCTGTTTTTTTTTGGGTGTGAAAAATCCTTTATGGACAGAGTGTGGGACTCGCTCTGAGTTTCCGGGTACCTATTGTCCCCGTTTCTCCGGGTTACCCATTAAAAATCTCACCCGTATGGTTCGTACCTCCGAATGACACTTGGGCCTTTTGGCCCATTGTATTTGGCTTACTTATGCCCTTCTACAGCACCCATTCCAGTAGTTTTGTACCCTGCACACGTTTGTACAGGTCCTTTGCTGAAAGTGTGCTGTACAGTCTCGGTTCACCAATTGGTGAAGACTGACTGTCTTCTGCCACACAGTCTGCATGTTAGGTCGCCATTGAACACTCCCATTTTGTTAAGGTGCACTTTTACTGGCACATGTAACAATTTTCAGTTGTTCCCTGTTAAGGGTTAACAGGTCTGCTGTTCTTTTCCGACACGGACCTTTGATGTAGTCTTTCACGTGTCTGTTTTCTGGAATGTCTTTCCAATATTGTTTGTGTTTTACCTGGATCCAGTCTTCTACTGACGCTCGTACCATACGCTTCAGTAACCCGAGGGACTGTCCTGGCCCTGGTTCGTTTTCTGATCCTCTTGTGGCGAGTTCGTCAGCTTTTTCATTCCCTGCAAATCCCTGATGTCCTGGTACCCAAATCAGCTTGATGCTGTTTTGTTCTGCCTGAATTGCCAGTTCCTCTTTGCAGTCCCATACCAGTTGGGACGTCACTTCCTGGCTACTTAGAGCCTTCGGTGCCGCCTGGCTGTCTGAGAGAATGTGGATCTGTTCCTCTACTATTACTCTCCTGATGTTTTCCCTCACACAATGAAGGCTTGCGTAGACCTCTGCTTGAAATACAGAGGTGTGTGTAACCAGGGAGTAGCTAAGCTCCGTCCTTGGGTTTTTGGAATACACTCCTGCTCCAGCACCATTCTCCATCTTCGATCCGTCTGTGTACCAGATCTTGCCCGGTAGAATGGTGTTGAGTTCTGTGTGATTCCATACAGTTCTGTCTGGTATAGATACCCTGTATGACTTGTCGAATGAGAATCGTTTCGCGATGTGGTCTGATCTCATGTCTAGCACATCTCTGTTTATGATGCTGACGATACTCATGTGTCCTGTCCCAACATTTATGTTGCCCAGTGTGTTTCTCAGTCTGAAGGCACCTAGCCTTGCCTCTCCCTGTATCACCAAGTGAAGGGGAGGCAGTCCCAGTAGTTTCTCCATGGCTGCAGTGGGTATTGATTTCATTGCCCCTGTAATGCCTACACAGGCAAGTCTTTGTACCTTGCCCAGTTTAGCTTTGGCACTCCTTTTCAGTGTCTTTGTCCACCACACCAGGGATGCATACATTATGGCCGGTTTTACCATTATGTTGTACAACCAGTGTACCATGTGTGGTTTTAGCCCCCATTTCTTGCCAAAAGAGCGTCTCCCCACGATTAATTGGTTCCAGGTCAATTTCGAGTCTAGTATCACCCCGAAATATCTGACCTCTCCCTTACTCCGTATTGTTTCTCCTCGAAGTTTTATAGGTCCTAGCCCCTCTAAATTGCGTCTCCGAGTGAATGGTACTATGGTGGCCTTCTGTTTAATCCCTCGAAGTCCGTCCATCTGGTTACCAAGTTTAGGGCCTCTTGCATTCGATCCCTAACCGTGGTGTTGAATTTCCCTTGTTCCAAGACAACAATGTCGTCGCATATCCAAGGGTTTTGTGACCTTTTTCTTTCAGGGACCCCAGTAGTCCGTCCATGACCAGATTCCACAGGACTGGAGGAAGAACTCCCCCCTGTGGGCATCCTCTGTCCGCCCCGGCCACTACAGTCTCTTCCATTAGGGTCATATGTATCAACCTGTTTCTTAGCATTGAATCTATCCAGGTCCCGGAAGGTTCCTCGACTCCTCTCCGACTAAGAGACCTGGTGATTGAGCCTATAGAGGTGTTATTAAAAGCTCCTTCTATATCTAGAAAGGCCGCTATTAGTACCTCTTTATTTTCCAGTGTGTTTTCCACTTTCTCTACCAGTTTGTGGAGTGCTGTTTCTGTTGAGCAGCCAGCCGGACCTGTAAGCATATTGTTCTCGGTGCAGTGGCCTTTCTACCAGTGCACCGTCCCTTATATGCCTGTCCACCAGCCACTACGTCGAGTACTTCCCTTCTGTTTTTTGTAACAAAGGTTGGTTTGTTACCCAAGTTCAGTATGTCTAGTTCGTTTGCTATCACGAACTGTAGCAGCGACTCCACCCTTTCGTTGGTGTCGCTATGTATGTATGACGTTTCCAAAATTGTCAATTTGTGGATGTAATATATTCTGTTCTATAAGGGAAAAGTTGATACCCAGTATTTTTGATTTGGTCATGTCTCGCGAGAAAAAAGTTTTATTATGTCAACCAGTGTTATTTATTGAGATCAGTGAAATTTGTCAAAATTATATTGCAATAACAAGATAATAAGGCAACTTTTTTCAATTTCAATGCATACACTAATTTTTCATTTATTTCCAAATATGTTTCATATATTTTCTCTTTTTCTATATCATCCTACTAAAACATCATGCATTGCCTTGTTTCAGCCCCATGCATTCATAAATAATAAATACTCAAAAGCACCTAATGGCGAAATTTCTAATATGGTAAACTACGCAGATGATACAAATATCTTAGTAACAGCCGAGAATATGATTGAACTTCATTTGTTTGGAAATATGAAGAGGGTGTTCATAAAATCAGATGTGAATTCATATGCGACTGAAACTTAAGTCACTATTTTTCATCGTTCAAGATAACCTTTTGGAAGGTATTCATGATGAAAAAGGAAACATTCTTAATTGAATATTAAATGAACATATTTTCTTGAAAATTGAAAAATCTAGATAAAAATTAAGTTATTTTTTCCAATATTTAATAGAAAACCACTACTTCCCTGGCTAAAGCCACGCTGGATATTGAACTACATCTGACATATATTGTAAAAGGACCCTAACTCAAAAGAAAAAATCTTAAAGCGAAAATTTGCATTTTCATTCATTTGATTTTCTATTCCAGTCTTAATTAAGAACACATATAGATGAATGAGGCAAAGAAGAGTGTTTTTCAAAAAGGAATACTCACCAGAAATAACTTGTAACATTGATGCAAGAGTGGCATCCCATTCAATAGGTCTTTACTGCACTCAGATTTATTCTTTTGAGTTAGGGTCCTTTTTTAATATCTATCCAATGTAGTTCAATGTCCAGCGTGGCTAAAGCCGAGGAAGTAGTTGTTTTTCTGTTAGATATTACAAAAAATAACTTCATTTTTAACGTAAATTTCCCCATTTTCAAAAAAATAATATTTCTATTCAATATTCAATTCAGAATATTTCCTTTTTGAACATGAATGAACTTATTGCAATTGCAGACAAAAAACTACAAGCAAAGTATCAGATTCAAATGAACGAGAATGTTACTTAATGATACGAAAACAAGTGTCATGATCTTCAAAACTAATTATGCCAGATTCAAAATGCAACAATTTATCAAACTAAAGCTGATGATACTGAAGATAGTGAAGTTTTGTTACTAAATTTTTCGGAATACGTTTCGATAGCTTCCTTGGTTGTGCAAGCCACGATGAATATATTTGTAAAAAGGATTCTAGGGAATTATATAGATTTAAATGTCTTGAGAATGAATCAGAATCAGAAATGCTTTATTGTAATATAATATCAACTATGTTGACAAAGCTTGCCTCAAACTAAGTTACATACAAATAGAATAAAATTTAATGCAGTAAATACGTAATGTTGAAGTTATATATTCACAGTACAGTTTGTCACAAAGCATAAAAACAATTCAAACAACACAATAAAATAGTTTATAATATATAATAAAGTTTAGGAGTGAGCTGTGAGGTTATCCATGAAGTATTCATTCAAATCATAATATTCTTTTTGGAGCAGCAGTTTTTTCACTTCTTTTCGAAATTTATTTTCTCCTTCCAATTTTATTATAGTAGGTGGAAGATATGTTTCATGTGGAATTCGCTATATTGAAAGGTCTTCATAATGCAAAAAAGAAACAACACAACCTGAAATATATGGTCACATAAAGAGGCAGATTTAGGGAAAATAAAATTATTACTGTAACAGGAGTGTTTATGCAGGAATGTCTAATTTTTATTGACAAAAATATCACTAAATAAGTGGAATAATTCTAAGAAGGATGAAGAGTTATTAGTAAACCTGGAGCTCTTGATCTTATTATATTGCTCTATCTGTAATATACTCCTTATCAGCAAAAATAGCTCTCACAATTTACAAATAGTAACACACTTACTTTCTACTCACAATCTAGACTTATACAAAATATACTAGTACTTAGATATTCTGAACATTTTGATTTAAACTTATTCAAACCAAGTAATGTTTCACATACACATTTTGCAGTGAAAAAACCCAACTGCACCGAAATATAGATAGGCTAACCAGTGAACTACAAGAGGCGAAAGATAAATGTGATGAACTAAGAGAAGCCAAACAGGATACGATGAGAGAAATTTTATTGCTTCAAGATGAGTATCAGAAAGAGCTACAGTTGATTAAGGCTGATCTTCAAGAAGAGGCAAACTCCAGGGAAGGAACGGAAAAGAGAATGAATGATTTGAGAGCAGAGGTATATTCAACAAATCACTAAATCTCTCCTACTTGACTATTTTACATTTGGAATCAATGTTTACACCTACTAAATTCTTTAGGAACCCATTGAAAAATTAAATTTATCCAATGTTGTCTGGATTGAGCATACGCATACAAACAAAATACGTTACAACTATTCTTTGGCCAAGTTGCTAATTTCTTTGTTTCTCCAATTTATATAGAGCTTGAATGCCTATAAAATATTTGCTAGACTTATGTACAAGGGTTGCCTTTTATATTTCGGGAATGGACGATCTTGGTGCTGACAACTGACGTCAAGCCCTATTTGTATTCTTTATAGTGACTTCAAAAATTTGTCTAGTCCGAAAAATGTATTTAACTCGTGACCATTTCTGTGTGATTATCTTTTACAATTTTCGACGTATCTCAACAACAGTGCATCGATGAACTTAATTCGACTTTAAACAATGAAATACCATCAAAATCCACTGTATGTCGGTGGTATACCGAATTCAATTGTGGATGTCTTTTGCTCACTGACGAATTCATTTATTTATTTATTAACGGCAAGTTAATTATACAATTTACAAAAACTATAATAAAAATACAGAGTATGTACATATGTCTACGGAAGACTAAACATTGGAAGGTTTATAATTGTTTTACAGTTTTTTTATCACTTTCCTAAAGGAACATAAAGATGAGTTGAACAGTTCAACTTCGTAGTTTTGAATAATTGACGTCATCATTCTATTGAAGGGCTCATGTTGGCCATAATTCATCCTACAAAATGGTATTCTGAAAATATCACTGTTTCTCTGTTAATCCTAGAATTTGCAGAAAGTGTAATGAGCCTAATAATATCAGGAGAATCTATGAAGCCATTGATGGTTTTATGAAGGAATACTAGATCAATTTCCATTCTTCTATGTATCAACGTGTTCAAATTAATAATATCTAATATTTGTATTCCTATTAAATCCCATGTGATAGGCACAATTTCTTAAAAATTATTCTGAAAACTCTCTAAGAGATCAGAATCAACTTGGTAGCAAGGAGACCAAATTATAGAATTATATTTTAGTATAGACCTTACTTTTGCACAATATATTATAATCTTAATTGTGTTAACAGACAGTTCCTTAGCAGAAAGAAGGGAAAAACCCAACATTTTACGAACACGAGTTGATGTCTCTGTTACTTGTTGCTTAAAGGTAATTTTTGAGTTGAATGTTACTCCTAAATCTTTTATTTCATTGGTCGTTGATAGGTCTGTGTCGTTATCTCTGTATATATATAATCAGTAATATGATGATGCGTAGTCAAAGTAATTTTTTGACATTTATTCAAGTTCAATTTTAATGAATTAATATTACACCATTTGGAAAAGTTATTAAGATCCAACTGCAAAGTCTCAGCATCGGAAATGCATTGAACTGTTCTAAACATATTCAAGTCATCAGCAAACATTAGAAAAGAGCTGTTGATGATGACATCAGAGAGGTCATTGACAAAAAGGTTGAATAGCAGAGGTCCCATATGAGATCACTGTGGTACACCTGATGGGACTTCAATTGGTTGTGAAACTGAGCCCATGTTTCACATATTGGACTCTACTTGTGAGATAGCTTTTGATCCAATCTAAAATGTTTGCCTCTATACCCAAACTCTCACTTGGCCAGTTGAAAATTTCCATGGTAGAGAAATCAATAACCTCTTTGATGATAGTATATGTGCTAACATCCACAGTATTTTTGAAATACTAGGGTGGAATTTGATTAATTGTTGTATTGTCATAGACAGTCGAAAAATAGTGTGAGAAAAGATTGACAATTTCATCAGAGTTTTCACTACATATATCGTTATACACCATAGGAGATAGAAGATTGTGACTTTTTTATTGTTTATAAAATTCCAGAATTAGTGAGGATTGAAGGAAATGCTATTTTTAATTTTGAATATGTAATTGCAAAATCAATCAATCAAATATGCTTTATTGTCCGAAGAAACAATTCTTATCAACAAAGTCATTGTTAAAAGTTAAAACTTTAAACCTAAAACCTAAACTTAAGTAATAAAAATAGAAAAAACACTAAAAATGCTAAAAACGGTAGTGATACAGGCGTTTTAAAATTTGTATTAGTAAAATGTTCAAGCACAAATGTTAACTGTTTAAGTAAGTAAAATGATAAGCAGGTACAACCACATGATGCAAACATATTAAAATTGATACTCAGAATAAGGAGAAAAGCATATTTTAATGCTGACGAAAAGGTTCACTATTAAAAAATTCTTCCGTATTGTAGAATGGATGGATAAGAAGCAATTCTTTTACAATTTTTTTGAATAATCCAAGAGATCCAATTTCCCTTAAATGTATTGGTAACTGGTTATACATTTTTAGACCGTTATAAATGAGAGATTCCATAACAAGATTGTTTTTAGGTTTAGGTAAGGATAATCTCAATTTTTGCGAGGATCGTGTGTTATGGTATGAGGGCAGTGCATTATATTTGTGGCGATTCTTGTGTATAAGGCAGGTGGTTTCTAGAATGAAGATAGAAGTAACTGTGAGGATTCTATGATTTTTGAGTAGATCTCTGCAAGAATCGCGCTTTTTCACTTTACAAAGGGCCCTAATGGCCCTTTTTTGTATAACCTGCACCATTTGTAGTAGTTGTTTGCTGCACACTCCCCAGAAGGCTATGCCATAGACCAGGTGGGACTCAATAAGGGCAAAGTAAGCTGATTTAGCAGCTGTAAAACCCAATTCATGTGATATTATCCTGATGGCGTAGCAACCTGATGACAATTTTTTGTACAACTTTGTGACATGGTCATTGAATTGTAATTTATTATCAATATTGAGTCCGAGAAATTTAGTGAGAGAAACATTTTCAATGTTATGAGGGCCTAGGCTCAGGGCAGAAAGCTCGCAGCGGAATGTTAATAGGTTTGTTTTAGTAGGGTTGAAGACCAGTAAGTTATCATCACACCAGGTTTTAATTTGTTTGATGTCTTCTTGAATCTTGTGATGTAATGTTTGTTCATCTTTCTCATGACAAAATATGGTGGTATCATCGACAAATATTGTATACTTACCAGATATATTAATTTTTGTGAGATCGTTTATATACAGTAGGAACAGTGTGGGACCGAGTACTGAACCCTGTAGTACACCACAATGAGTTGGCTCAGTTCGAGAGAGGTGGTTAGTTTTTACCAATTGCGAGCGATTTTCAAGGTATGATTTGAACCATAGCTGGCTGATTCCTCTAAACCCATAGTATTCGAGTTTGCTCAGCAGGATTTTGTAACTCACACAGTCAAATGCCTTGGATAAGTCACAAAACACTGCTGCAGCTGCCTCACCTCCATTAATTTCGTTATAAACTTTATTAAGAATGGAAAATATTGCGTCGTTAGTGTTCTTCTGCCTTTGAAAGCCAAACTGGTTCTTGCTCAAGATTTTATTTCTAAGTATAAATTCCAAAATTCTCTTCTGAACTAATTTTTCAATTATTTTAGCCAAGGTGTGTATGAGAGATATTGGACGATAATTTGACGGGTCTGCAGGGTCGCCTCCTCTATGATGTGGTACTATAATTGAAGTTTTTAGAAAATCAGGAGTGACTGATTGATGAGAGTTGCCAGGACTTTGAGGGCAGAATCCGGAAGGTTTGCAGATATATTGATTGAGAGTTCGTCCTGCCCTGAGGCTTTTTTATTTTTTATGCCGCTGATAATTTCTTTTAATTAAGATGTGTGAGTTGAAACAAAATAGAAGTTTACATGTAATAGTCTATGTTATTTGTGGGTATTGTATTATAGTTATTACTTATTATTATGTTCATACTGTAGATGTTTAGAATTAAAAGATAAAGGAGAACTGTCACTGTCACGAGATAACAAATGTAGTAAAATAAAGACTTTTCATCTGGAATTATATATTGAATAAATACCAATAAATATTTAAAATAATACATGGTGTCAGGTCGGTCACAATCAGTGGAAATCTAAGAAAGTTATGGAATTCAACAAACCTGAACCTTTGGTACTTGAAGATGGAAATGTTAGTCAGAACTGGAAAAGATTCGTTCAACGATTCGAATTGTTCATGGAAGCTACGGATTTAGATGCCAAGCCAGAGAAAAAGAAAATAGCAGTATTCCTTAATTTAATTGGTGATCAAGGACTTGAACTTCACAATTCATTCACATATGATGTTGTACCCGAAAAAAGAACTTTGGAAATGATAAAGTTGAAATTTGAAGAATATTGTTCGCCCAAGAAAAATGTTATATTTGAGAGATTTCTTTTCAACAATATAATACAAAAAGAAGGTCAGCCTTTTGATAATTTCTTGACAAAATTACGTAAAGCTATCAAATCCACGAGTACAAAGACCAAGATTGTATGTTGAGAGATCGAATTGTCACGAGTATTTAACAAGTCAATTCAGGAACACCTATTGAGAGAGCCAAATTTAACTTTGAGAAGCGATTGATCATTGCAGAGCGAAGGAAACAAGTTCATTCCAATCAAAAGCTGCGGGAAAAAATAATTAACATCAATGAAGTAAAACCATACAAGCAAGTTGTTAGAAAATATAAAATAAGGAAGCCAAATTGTGATTATTGTGGTTCTAGAACACGAGCCTAGGAAATGTCCAGCTTTTGGAAAACGTGTGCAAAGTGCAGAGAAGAAATCACTTTTCCAGTGTTTGCAAAACAAGATAGACCAGGATAATAAACAGGAATATCAATGAAGTTTTGGTTACAGGATATGAGAATCGAATCGGACAATGAAATATATATAGATGCTGTGTCGAAAAATATGAAGCCAATGGAGCATACTGTTGGTAGTATAACTGTTTGGACAGAAGAGGTGAAAATCAATGACAAAATTATCACCTTCAAGCTTGATTCTGGCTGAAGTTAATATACTATCCTTGAATCAACTGGATTTTTTAGGAAGCAAGTTGAAGAATGCCATCAAACCGAATCAAATGACATTGGTAGCATACGGTAGTGAAAGTTTTAAAATTAAGCCTCTTGGTGAGATAGAACTTTTTTGCACTGTTAGAAAAATGTCCGCCCTTATATCATTCATTGTGGTTGATACCATGAATCAAACACCTCTTCTAGGTTTACCAGGGTGTATAAAATTGAATTTGATTAAAAAAGTCGATAGTGTTTATCCAAAGTTCCGTTCATTTGAGGATATTCTTCGAATCTATTCTGTTGTTTTGAGGGATGTGGAAGTATTCAAAACATCACATTACTTTGAAAGAAAATGCTATACCGCATGTTGTTTCTTGTAGGCGGGTTCCACATGCTTTACTAGATAGACTAAAAAGTAAATTGGACCAGTTTGAGTCTCAGGGTTTGATAAGGAAGGTTGATAAACCAACAGAATGGGTTAATCCTTTGGTTATTGTGGAAAAACCCAATAAGGATTTGAGATTGTGTTTGGATCCAATGTATTTGAATTCTTCAATAAAACGAGAACATTTTCCCATACCAACACTTGATGAGATATCTTCAAAATTACTTGGAAAAAAATATTTTTCAGTATTGGGCATGAAGGATGGGTATCTACAGATTGAATTAGATGAAAGTAGTGCTGATTTATGTACATTTGCTACACCTTTTGGAAGATATCAATATCTTCGTCTTCCTTTTGGAATCTGTTCGGCTCCTGAAGTATTTCAAAAGAAAAATCAGGAAATTTTTGGTGATATTCAAGGAGTAGGCTTATACTTTGATGATTTGATTATTCCAGGGCGTAATGAGGAGGAACATGATGCAAATTTGAGATTGGTTTTAGAAAAAGCATTAAAATATAATGTTAAATTCAACAAATCAAAAGTACAATTCAAACAAAAAAGTGTTAAATTCATGGGTTAGATTTTTTCTGAAGAAGGTGTGAAGCCAAATCTTAATTATGTGAAAGCCATTACAGATATGCCTGATCCAAATAATAAATCTGACCTGATGCGATTCTTAGGAATGGTGAAATTTGTAGGAAAATTTATACCTAATTTGTCTCAAATTTCAGCACCGCTAAGGCATTTGACTAGAAATGATGTTGGATGGAGTTGGTCTGAGGAACACAAACAGGTGGTAATAAAACTAAAATATTTATTGTGTAAAGCCCCTGTACTATCTATTTTCAATCCAAATGAGCCTGTGGAAATTGAGACGGACGCATCCAAGGATGGCCTTGGATGTTGTTTGCTTCAAAATGGGCATCCAGTAGCATTTGCATCAAGGAGTTTGAATTCCTCGGAGCAAAAATATGCTCAGATTGAAAAAGAAGCATTGGCGATCGTTTTTGCTATACAAAAATTCCATTATTTCATTTACGGTCTCCAAAAAATTAAAATAAATTCTGATCATAAGCCATTAGAATCAATTTTTCGAAAAGACTTGCATTCAATATCACCCCGTATACAAAGAATGTTGCTTAGGCTCTTGAATTATAGCATACAAGTATGTTATAAGCCAGGAAAGTATTTATATATTTCGGATACACTTTCAAGAGCTTACCTCAAAGAACAAGGGCTTAAATCAGATTCTGAATTTGAATATGCTGTTCACTCCTTGTGTCATAATTTGCCAATGTCTTCTGAACGAAAAAATCAGTTCATACGTGCTACCGAGTCAGATGCAGAATTAAAAGAAATTGTTGATTTTTATGTCAGGGGATGGCCTGATAAAAAAAATATACCAAACAACATCAAGCATTACTTCAAACTGAAAGAGAATATTTCATTCAGCAATGGGCTCCTATTCTTAGAGAAAAAGTTGATTGTTCCAGAATGTTTACGTGATGAGATGATACGTTCAATTCATGAGGGACATTTTGGTATAGAAAAATCGAAGTCTAGAGCTCGGAAAATATTTTATTGGCCAAATTTAGATTCTGATATAGAAAAATACATAAAAAAATGTAGTGTGTGAAAAATTTGCTAGGAAAAATCGAAAAGAGGAATTACTCCCATTTGAAGTTCCTAAAAAACTGATATATTTTCATATGGAAACAAATCTTTTTTGGTAGTATACGATTCCTATTCCAATTGGTTGGAACTTGTTCGATTAGAAAATAAATCGGCTTTGGCGGTTATAAATAACCTGAAATCATTATTCTCTAGATTTGATAGCCCTGATATTGTGGTTTGTGATAATGTTCCATTCAACAGTTATGTTTTCAAGCAATTCGCAATAGAATGGAATTTTGAAATAAAAACGAGAAGTCCTTATTATCCTCGTGCAAATGGGTTGGCTGAAAAAGGTGTGTCTTTAGGTAAAAACATTATCAAGAAGTGCATTGAGGAAAATGGGGATATTGAGTCTTCATTATTGGTTTATCGAAATACTCCTTTAAAAAATATGGATTACACTCCTTCTCAATTTCTGATGAGTCGTTTATGTAAAACTAAAGTGCCCACATCTGAGGATTTATTACAACCTTCCCTTTGTAAGAATGTCCAAAATAAGCTCATTAAGAAACAACAGACTGGTGCATATTACTATAATAGATCAGCTAAGTCTTTGGAACCCATTGAACCAAATTCGAATGTTACAATATATAAACATATAAAAAACATTTGGGAACCTGGGAAGATATTGAATTCACATGAAGCACCTAGGTCATACAATGTAAGGACTGCTGAAGGTAATGTAATAAGAAGAAATAGAATAGATTTGAGAAAATCCCCAAATGACATCCTTGAGAATGATGTAGAAACAATTATTATGCCATCTACATCCACAGCCACAGGGTGTAAAACACAAAATGATATAACATAAAGCTCTTCATCGGAGCCACCTGCTAGTTCCTCAGTTATATCTGAGTCTCGTGATTGTTCTATCAATTCTTCATCACCTAGTTTGAGATTATCTACTGATTGTGGTAAAAAAGAATCCATTGGAAATTCAAATTATCCCTACACAACAAGATCAGGTAGGATTGTTAGAAAGCCTATCAAATTTAGTTTTTGATTTTAGGAAAGAGGAAAGATGTATTATAGTTGTTACTTATTATTATGTTCATACTGTAGATGTTTAGAATTAAAAGATAAAGGAGAACTGTCACTGTCACGACATAACAAATGTAGTAAAATAAAGACTTCATATGGAATTATATATTGAATAAATACCAATAAATATTTAAAATAATACAGGTATCAAGTGTGCAGTTAATTTTGAGGCTACAGTGCAGTAGTATTTGGACTGAGTTGGATTTCAAATGCAGTTTTCTGTTTTTCTCTAAGGTTGTTAATTATTCTCCAGCTTTCCTTAGACTTGTTTCAAGATTCTTTAATTCTTGATTTATAATACTTATCTTTTGCTGATTTCAATACTTTTTTATATAAGTTACGATATCTAGTGTAATATTTATGAAAGTACAGTTCGCTGGTGTGTTTTCTAATTGTGTGGAGGGATTTTATGATTTTATGCACCGCTTTTTGCGAATCTAGTGGGTTGCTAGATTCCGTAGCGCAATTTTCGACTCGTCGCGATTCAACAAACAGCTGTGAGCTCTTCGGGCCTATACTTTCTGAGACAGAATTATCTCTATGGATTTCAGGGCTCCCCAAGCTAGAGCCAAAAAAAAAATCATTTTCAACCGAAAATGAACCACGGACTGGCGCAGTTAGGATGGGCTGAAAAGCCGGACGATTCTCATATGGAGAACAAACAAGAGCTTGGTTGTATGAAACTCGCGTGATACTCTCAACGGGGTGAAGTACACATGAAGTTTGTTGAATTTGTGTTTTGGGGCGAGTCCTCGAGTGTAAATTGTAGGACATGGAGGATGTCAAAAGTGAATTTACTCCCCAAAAATTAAGCGCGCCTTCTAAGAATACAAAAAAATATAACTCACCCGCAGATCGTAGAGAGCGTATTGTCGAGCTGAGAGCCCAAACTCAAGTGACAATTCCCGATTTGAGAAATGCTTTCTAGGCCTAGAAAATTATTACTTCCCCACTCATAGCCGGCCAAATGTCGTTCGTTCGTTATATTTTTTTCTATGGTTATCAGAGAAAGTCTGTTTTTAACTGGACATCTTGAACCCAATCCACATGCCAAAACAAAACAAAGAATATTTTATTCACTTGTTTTTCGAAAACCCAAACTTTCAAAAGGCCTTCCAAGGATTAACTGCAAATAGTTAATAGCCGAAAATCTCAAGTGCCATTGACAATAGATAATGGGTTTATGGCCCACCCATTGAGCGCACTCGTGGCAAGCACTTGTAGTTTTGGACCCCCAATTACATCATCCAGGTCAATTTCAGTTTGAAATCTAAAAAACGAATTCGAATATTTTTGCATTTAACACAAATTTGAATCGTTATTAATTGCAATTGAGTTAAAATTGCCATTTTAAGATACCGTCGGTTTTTGCACCGAGATCATTAATATTCACTGTCAGTCGAAAAGCAGTCGAAAAGGGTTTTGCCCCGCTAATCCGAAGGTGTGAAAATCCGCTCACTCTCAATACTTTTGCCAATATGTATATTACCGAGTTTTATTGGCAGGTGCGAACGTTTACGGAGTGAATTGTCGATTTATTTACATTCGTAGGAAACGATGTTTCTTCATACGCTTTTTATACCGTGTTCATTCCTCATATGCATATGCCCTCTGAGATTAAATCTAGCTGATGACAGGGTTTTGGCCCAGAAAATCGTTTTCCACACGACAAGAGTATTGTGATGCTTGAGTGGGTTCCTTGACATCCATTTTTATATTAAATGAACTTAGTAAATTGGTCAGATGATGGGTATGCTGGGACTCTAGATCAGTGAAATTGATATTTTATTCACCAGTTATTAATATATTCGAATGTGGTGAAAGTTTTGATAGGAGCAACTCGAGTTTGTCTAGAAATATGTTTGCATCTGTGGAAGGAGCTCTGTAAATACTTATAATGTACATGTTAGCTTAGAACTTCATCTCTTTAGGTTTTACACCATTATCTGAGAAATTGAAACTGATGGTAAGCTTCAATATTTCAATTTTTATATTCCTCATGAACAATTTTCTTTTCAACTCACTGTTGAACCATATTGGAAAGGTGGATTATTTGTGCTTTTAAAAGGAACAAATTCATGAATGGCATTATATAAAATTTGGTAGCGGACATATTTCAGTAGCAAATTCCAATTCAAGCTAGCAAAGAAATTATTCATTAAGACATAATCACCATTCCTGAAATCATAAAAATACTCAATTTTCAAATCAGTGGTTTTTACAGAATTCAAATCAAAACCTAGGCAGAATGATGAATGCTATTGGGAAAAATTTGATCTACTCGGTATATTGACAAAATCAGATCTAAAAAAACATTTATTTATTTATTTATTTACGGTAATAACCATTACACCCAGTACAATTACATATACCTTACACCTACTATACAAAATACAATACAAAATACCATACAACACAATACAATATACAAAAAAATAGACAAAAAAGTTTAAAAATTTTGGGTTACTATATAAATCCACAAAAACTTTCACTTTGCAGAACATTAATGCCCTAATTTAAAAATTGTGGTCATACGTATAAAAGAACGAAAAAATATACATCCACTACTCAGCAGACAGTTATAATCTTTTTATGATAAGCAAGTAAGTTCCATACATTCATCTAGTATTATTGAGCCAAGTGTTTGTTTTTTAGGTCACGTCTGAAAGTAGAAAGTGGTATGCCGAAGTAGTTCAAATCTACTTCATTCGCATTCCTTACCATTCTTGTTAGAGGGCTGTGGAGTCCGTAGTTACTGTAGTGATGTTTGATATGAAAGGTATCTTTAGATCTAGTGCCAGAATTATTAGTTTTAAACTCAATATGAGATAGGAGATCTGGAGAACAAACATCACCTGCCAGCAAATTGAACAGAAAACATAAGTCGGTTTCTATTCTCCTGTTCTCTAGAGTAGTTATTTTTAATAAAGAACATATGTCTGCGTAATCATAGTCATAGTTGTTCCCCTGAATTCCTAGTTTGTATGCAGAAGATATTAAAAATTTATGTTGAACAGTTTCCAACATGTTGATATAAGTCTGATAGTAAGGGTTCCATACTACAGACGCGTATTCCATGTTTGAACGGACAAAAGCGCAGTAAAGAACCTTAAAGGAGATGATTGAGAGGTCTCCTAGTATTTGGTTCAGAGTTGACTTGATACAGATTATAATAACTGAATGAATTTAGTAATGCATTTGCTGGTGAGTTGTCAGGGCAATTAACCCTTAGGCCAAGATCATTGTTGAAACAAATCATCAGGTATATTATTAACACCACAGAGCAATCATTTTGTGAGGGTCGTCCAAAATCAGTTGTTTCTCCAGAAAATATTGATGCTGCTGATATTGCAAGATCGTCATATGACTTATCGTGAGATTGAGGCATCCTTGGGTTGTTTTCCCAGAAAATATTGATGCTGTGTCTGAACTGATATGGCAATATCCTCATATGACTTTACGTGAGATTGAGGCATCCTTGGGCATTAATGGGACCACCATACATTCAATATTGCATGAACATTTGGCTGTCAATACAATTTGTTCGTGTTAGATCCCACATAATTTGTCAATTGCTCAAAAAAGGCTCGTAGTTATTGGCCGAAGGAAATGCCAAAAAAATACCAAGGAGGTGCTTCAAAACATGTCTATGACATTGTGACAGGTGACGAATCATGGATCTATGCATATGAGCCCGAAAGTAAACAGCAGTCGACTGTATGGGTCTCTCAAGATGAGCCAAATCTACCAAAAGTTTTTCACGCATGAAGCACTTTGAAACAAATGGTTGCCTATTTCTTCAGAAAAACCTGACATGTGGCAACTGTACCATTAGTGCATCATCATACAGAACAGAACCATTTGTTTGCCAGAAGTCTTTGGAAAACAGGCATACAAGTCACTGGGAATTCTCATTGTACCTTCTCTGTATATTGTTGAGAACCTTATGCTTGTTAGGGGGAATGGAGGACACTTTGGAACCCATGTGGACGTACATGACCACCACACTAGGTATAAGCGTTATCTCGTACCAGCCTACTGGATGCTGAGGAGGTGTCCGACTGAACCATTAAATTTCATAACAAACTGCTACAACTCTATTTAAAAAAAATGTTTATTGTATAAACAGGATAAATCCCAATTACAAGACAGTAAAGAAGTTTCAGTTGAGAGATACCAGTACAGATAAGTAATAGGTTATAGGTACAAAAACGAATGGGTACAGATTATACAATGGTATGATGCAGGTGGATACAAATGCAGGTATAGGTTGATGGTTTTGGTGTTTACTATATAGTATTTGTTTGACTTTGTTCTTAAAAGAACCACTTGGTTCATTGTGAATATCTTATTCCAGAACAGACTTCATTTGCTGTTTTGCTTATTGCGTACAATGGAGATTTTATAAGTATGTTAGGTTTTGGTTGGTGAAAACACAGTTTGAATCTACAGTTGCTACGTGGAATAATAATTCAGATTCAGTCTGTTAGATTGTTTAAAAGTTTGTAGAGGAATAAGCAAGCACAGTATGATCTACGATTTTCCATCCAGCTTGAATGACACATATTTCATGAAGAATCTTTGCACTGACTCCAATTGATCAATGTGGCATTTGTACAGTGGGGCTCATATCAGAGAGCAATATTCCAATTTTGATTTTATAAAAGCGTTATATAAGGCAATGAAGCAGTCCTTATTTTGAAAGTCTTTGCATGTTTGGAAAATCATTCCTATCATTCTCTTAGCGGAAGAAGTTATTCTGTTATAGTGACGAAAAATTGAGTTTGGGGTCGAATTCAATCCCAAGATCCTTGTTTTGTTGGTTGCGCTTGAGTAAAAAAACTCGATGTTTTGTCTCGATTGGGGTTGATTACCTTCAGGGGAAGGTGAAGGTGGGATTTCCTCATCGGAATTAAATACCGGTATCGTCCATCTCATTTCACGGAATTTCTAGAATCTCAAAAATAACTTCCACCCTTCCTCCTGAGGCACCACCTGCCAGGGATTTCACTATTCGTGCAGGTCGTTTGATGAACGGCCTCGCATGCAAATGGAACCCTTTCGTTCGTGGGCCCGTTACTAGCTCGAGAGCGGTTGAGAACTGATAAAATTGTTGTCAGGAATGTGGGGGTGGTTTGAACCGAATATTCTCATTTCGTTCATTCTTGAATTTACAGAAAATTCGTTGAAAAAATAGAGTGGGTTGGAGGCCAACTCGGCATTGTGTACCATTATTTATCGGGGTATGAGTTACCCTCCATCGCCAAAATTAAAAATATTACTTGAGGCTCTTTCAAAGCCTATCGAAAAAAAAAATTAGTGGAAGTTTCCCTCGGACTCAGATCACGCAGTGTATTCTGGTCATCAGAAAAATTGTTCCGTGAGTCATTATTGTCTTCATCAGGAACGTCCACAACGTGGATTTTTTTCACATTCGTACAATCCGTGCTACGTCTCATACGATTTAGCCTAGGAGATGCAAGTGAATTTAATTGAACCGCTTTTTGCGAATCTAGGTGGTCGCGATTCCGAAGCGCAGTTTTCGACGCCACGCGATTCAACAAACGACTGTGAGCTCTTAGGTCCAATAGTCTGGAGACCGTACTGTGTGGCGGTCAGACTTTCCAAGACAGAATTGTCTCTATTGATTACAGGTCTCTCCAAACTAGAGCCAAAAGAAAAACTAGTTTCAACAGAAAATGAACCACAGACTGGCGCAGTTATGATGGGCTGAAAAGCCGAACGTACACATAAAGTTTGTTGAATTTGTGTTTTGTGGCGAGTCCTCGAGCGTAAATTATAGGACATGAAATAAATAAATAAATGAAGGGATGTCAAAAGTGAAGTTACTCCCTGAAAGTTAAGCGCGTACCGTGAGCTATCACGTCTGAGTAAGCTGGACGCTGGAAAACACTGTATCAGTAGCTGAAACGAAAAAGGTTAATTGATAAAAAAAAAACTGGAGGCAAGTGCTCTTGGAGTTGGCGTCAAAAAACCTCGCAATCCGCTGCAGTCGTCTATCAATCCTCTTATGTAGTCCTCAGGACTGTGTATGATGCGAAGCGTCAATAAGAATTCCTTGAGTTTTTTTTTTTTTCGGAAGGCTTTGAGAGCACCTGTAGAAATCCAACTAACTGTGGAAGAATATGCTGCTATTCCCAGGAAGCACTCGCACAAGAGCAGAGCGTGTTCGAAGAATAAAAAAATATGGCTAAGAAATATTGTTTTCCACACGACAGTTTGATTTTCAAGGGAATATGTGTTTGATTTGCATTTTTGGATGTTCAGTGGAAGTTTGTTTTCAATACACCAAAGGTGGAGATTATGAACATCGTTTTGTATTGTAAGACAATCATCAATTGATAGGATTGAGGAAATTAAAAAAAATAATGCTTTCTATAGTAATGAAGAATATTTTACATTTCAATTTTCACAAGGTTTGATTGAATTGTACTGTGCCCAAAATTTTAATTGTCGTGTAGAAGTGTATTATATAATAGGCGAGATAACTACTTCTGGACAAAATACCACAATGTCCAGAACGATGAGAAAAGTGTTTGAATGTCTCACTGAATTTGAGGGTTTTAGAGCAGCGTTTATTCAAATATTACACAATATTTTCTAGGAGAAACTAAGCATACATAATATTTCATAACTATATTTCGACTTCAAGCACATATAAAGCAAATTTGTGAGTTTGTGATCTCGCCCATTGTTTTAAATGTGTGTACTATCCGATAAAAAAAAATATTTTAAAATTTTGACGTGTGTTGGACTTTCCTTGTACATTTGCGTGAATAAATTAATTTGAATTTGAAAAATAAAGAAAACCAATCGACGAAGATGGATCACTCTCCACCAGGACAATGCAAGCTCTCACATATCCAGGGAATGAATGAATCGAATTGATGGGTCATCCGGCGTACAGCCCTGATTTGGCACCAAATGACTTTTTTTAAATTTAATTCCCTTACATCTGACTTGATTTACAAGGTCAACGTTTTTCGACGCCTAAAGAAGCAGTTAATGCGTTCAAAATGCTTGTTTTGAAGGTACCTGAGTGGAAAAAGTGCTTCGAAAATTGGTTCAAGCTCATGCAAACGTGTACTTATCTTCATGGAGAGTATTTTAAAACAATAAAGCCATATACGATAACTAATTTTTGTTCTCTATACCCGAAATATAAAAGGCAACCCTTGTACATTAGATTTAAGAATAAATGAATTGTATTTGCCACATTAATCTTGTTAGTACCAAAACTAGCAACTTCAGGTATGGCGATCCTCCTTGTCAGTCTTCCACAATTGCCACACAAAAAATTCATCTAATTTCTAATAAATCAATTATTATATTTTTCCACCCTTCACTCCCGATTTTTTCATAGAATTCCTTATTTCTATGCTAATTTTCAGTTGGAGAGGTTACAAGCTGAAAATGCCGCAGAATGGGGAAAAAGGGAGAGATTGGAAACAGAGAAGTTGGCTATGGAAAGGGACAACAAGAAATTGAGGTGTGAATTGAGGGATATGCAAGAGAGGATGGAGAGAAGAGGCCGTCCAGTCACAAACTCCGATGCTGAAATAAGGCAATTGCAACAGGAATTGTTAGACAAGAATAAAGTGAGTTTGGTATAAGCAGTGATATAAATTTCCAGTGACCGTTTTCCAAAGTTCACACCAAAATTGAACTAAATAATAATAGAAATTAGGCGTATAATATAATAATAACAATATTTATTTTGAGAAATAACTACAATCATTGAACAAAATAGTGTCACTATACTAGAATCATGCTTCCATTGTATAGGATTCCAAGCTTGGTAACAAATTATTGATTTCCCTTTTATGTTCCGGCAATTTGTTGAAACATTTGGTACAAAGCAAAGCCCCTTTTTCAGTTCACTCGGTCTATGAATTGGATACTGATTTATATGTCTGGTTGGGTATAGTCCTCTATCACAAAATTGCACAAGTAACCCCTTCACACCTATATGTGCATTATTAATCATAATCGGTAGGTTAACTACACTAAATAAATTGTAACATTATCTTACAATTTATACCTGCTGTTTCTAAATTGGGTTATTTTATACTAATTACTGCTCCTCAAGTCGCTAATGGGAACTTGATGGTTCTATGGGGATCAAAGAAAACAGAGTTGAATACACAGGCCCATTATGCTCATTAAGTAAATTTTTATTATGGTTTTTGTAAATAACTGTACTCTCCAGGCAGTCTAATTTTCTAGTGACGTTGACCGATTTGATCATTTTTAAATTATGAATTGTAACGTAAATAAACTTAACTTGGTTTTACTAATTTATCTCACACTTAAATTTACAACTAATTCATATTACTAACTACGCCACTGTATCGCTCGACGTTATCGGCTGCTCAGACCGCCTACTCCCTCTTGAGGGCTGCCTATTTATCTCCGTTACAGAATTCTCGATGTTTCCAATTCTGGCGGTTGGCAACCAGCATGTTCCAGTTATTTCCAATATCGACCGTTGTTATCCGCGGCGGCGTGCTTGGATTGTTCTCGAATATCTCCGGGGATGACATCATCGTTGTCGATGGCAACGAATAAGGCGACAGGTCCGGCCTAGGTTCGTTACATTGCCCCGCGTGCTTGGATATCTGCATGACTCCCATATTTGCACCGTGAAGTTCGATGGAAAGTAACACTCCACGGTCTTCATGACCGGTCGTGGAAGAGGATTACAGCAAACCAAAATCTTGACGCCGCTGGATCTGAATATCGCCTCCAGCATACTTCTTATGACTCTCCAGTCCAACCCATCAATACCACAGGACAATTTTGGAATTGCTAGATCCACCAGATTCTGGTCCACCATAGTGTCTCTTAGTTTGGTGAGACTCTTCCAGACATCTTCATAGGACGGTTTATCTTGGGAATGCCTCTTGGTAACTAGGTAGTAGATGTTTCTCTGGCCTTTCTTCAACTGTAGCACCCCACCAACTTCTGGATTCTGCTCCCGAGTGTTTGAGTTGACCAAATTTCTTGAAAACACTACGGCGATGCCCTGGACATTCGAAGATCTTCTGCCACACAGTGCGCTAGTGCGTAGTCAGCAGGCACCTCGAAAAGGTCTCGTGACTCCTCTCTAGTAACCCCATGTAGAACTTTCTGCCCGCTTTGAATACAAGGACATGAACTTCTCGAACGTCATATCATCCTCCGTGGCTTGAGGGTGCGAACTTGGTCATGATTTCCAGCGTAAGGGCCAACCTGTTGAAATGGACGACCCTTGGTTTCCTCGGGTGGCTTATGGATTCGGTACACAAGGTCGTTTATCCTTTTCACGATCTTATACGGGCCTTCCCACGAGTTCCGCAACTTTGGTGATAGTCCACGACGACGTTTGGGGTTGTACAGCCAAACCAGGTCATCAACCTTAAATCCTCCAGCGTCGGCCTTGATGTCATAGGTCTTCTTCATTTTATCGCTGGCACTCTGGATGTTCAACCGACTCGTTCGTGGATGTCGTCCATTCTCTGCCGAAGTTTGCTGACGTAGTCCTCTCCCGCAGTGTCTTGTCCTGGCGGTATCCCAAACTTCAGGTCACAAGGCAGTCGCATATCTCGGCCCATTATAATACTAGCAGGAGTTTGACCGGTTGACTCGGTACTGCGGATCGATAGGCCATCAGGAACAAATGAAGATACTGGTCCCAGTCTCTTTGATGGTCAGAGACAACCTTGGACAAGTGGCGGTTGATCGTCCTGTTCATCCGCTTTCCCCCATTCCATCGGACTGCGGATGTAGGGCCGTGGTTCTTGTCTTGCGGATGTTCAGCAGTAGACATATTTCTTGGAACAGGTTGGGTTCGAAATTTCTGCCTTGTTCCGCGTGCAGCTCCATTGGAATACCGAATCGACCTACTCCACTCTTTCACCAAGACGTCGGCGACGGTGATGGCTTCCTGGTTTGGGCAGGGCATAGGCTTCTGCCCACTTCCTGAAGTCGTCCATTGCCACAAGGCTGTATTTTGTTCCCGTGGTCGGATACGGGAAACGGGCCGGCGATGTCAATGGCGATTCTCTCGAACGGGCTGCCTACGCTTGTACTGACGCATCGGGCCTTGGGTCGTATTCGAGGTCCATTGCTAGCAGCGCATACAGCGCACTTTCTGCACCAGTCCTGGACGTCAGCTTGACAATTGGCCCAGTAAAACCGTTGCCTCACTTTCTGCAGGGTCTTCGCTCACTCCCAGATGTCCTCCAGCGACTCCATCATGGATTTCCCGCAGCACTTCCTCTCTTCTGTTCCTGGGAACAATTATTTGGCGTCTGTCTTCCCCACCAATCTCGGCCTCCAACACACCTTTCAGGATCCCATTGTCCAGAATAAGAGAGTTCCATTGTGCCCAATAGGACTTAACAGCCGGCGAGTAACCTGCGACTTCCTGCCATGATGGTCTTCGATTGCCCTTCTTCCAGCTGACGACTAAGCCAAGGTCAGGGTCTTTCTCTTGGTCTTTCTGGATCTTGCTGTCATTCCAGTTGTCATCCATTGCCGGGGTTCTACAAACTGTTGCTTCTTTCTCTTCTGCTCGTCGGCAATGTGAGCAATCATCTGGACATGGTCTTCGCGACAAGGCATCTGCATTCTTATGGCTAGTTCCGGCTCGATGTTCGATCTCGAAATCGAATTCTTGGAGTCTCTCGATCCAACGTGCTACTGACCCTCAGGATTTTTGAACTGTAAGAGCCATTTGAGAGCTGCATGGTCAGTTCTCAACAGGAATCTTCTTCCATACACGCATTGTAGAAGTGCTCCACTCCTTTACAACAGCTAACAGCTCTCGCCTGGTGACACAGTAATTGCGCTCTGGTTTGCTAAGCGTCTTGCTGAAATAACCAATGACCTTCTCCTGTCCCTCCTGGATCTGAGATAGACAGCTCCAAGTCCCACGCTGCTGGCGTCCGTGTCCAGAATGAATTTCCCTTTGGGTAGGGGATAGCTCAGTATAGGTGCGTTGATCAAAGCTCCTTTCAGCTTCCTGAATGAGTCTTGACATTCTTCGGACCACTGGAACTTTGGTTTGGCCTTCCGTGAGCCTGGTCAGTGGTTTAGCGATGTTGGCGAATCCCAGCACATATCGGCGATAGTATGTGCATAAACCAAGGAAACTTCGAAGTTGGTGAATGTCTTTTGGGATGGGCCAATCCTTAACAGCTTTGATCTTCTGGTCATCCACTGCTACTCCTTCCCAGAGACAACGTGGCCGAGATATCGTACTCTTTTTGGAACAGATGGCATTTCTTAGGGCTCAGCTTCAACCGAGTTCCTCAGTCGCAGGAATACTTCCTCCAAGTTTTTCACGTGGTCCTCGAACGATCTGCTGACCACAATTATGTCGTCGAGATACACTAGACACGTGTTCCATGAGAGTCCCTTCAGTACTGTTTCCATCAATCTTTCGAATGTGGCGGGAGCATTACAGAGCCCAATGGCATAACGGTGAACTGCCACAATCCTGAGCCGATGGTAAAAGCAGTCTTTCTCGATCTTCCTGAGCCAGTTCTACTTGCCAGTATCCACTCTTCAGATCAAGGGTCGAGAAAATCGTGGAACCAGCCAACGTGTCTAGGGTGTCATCTATTCTCGGAGAGGGTAACTGTCCTTCTTCGTGACATTATTAAGTTGGCGATAGTCTACACAAAAGCGTGTCGATCCATCCTTTTTCTTCACCAGTACGACTGGAGAGGACCAGGGACTGTCAGATGGTTCGATAACTCCTTCTTTTCCCATATCGCTGACTATTTTGTCAGCCTCTTCTTCTTGGCAAGAGGAAGTCTTCTTGCTGATTGCCGGATCGGCCGGGCACCTCCAGTATCAATCTTGTGCTGGACCACATTAGTTCGACCCCTTTTCCTTGACGGTATCGAAGATGTCTTGGTACTTTTGACTAAATCTCTTAGTTTGGGCTGTTGAGCTGGTTTTATGTCTTTGGAAGAGATGGCAACTAATTTTTCTAGTTCTGTGGGCAAGTTGTTGGGTTGGCTAATCGTACCCGTCGCCCGGATCACAGATGAAACTGACGAGCAGTGCCCCAAAATTGTTCCTTTCTTCAAGGTCACTGGGAAATAATTGACATTCATGACCCTTACCGCACAAATTTGTCAGCACGCAACAAGGTCTTCCCTAGTGCAATCCCTCGTCCAATTTTCTCATCATGAAGTTTGGGCTCGAACATCACCACGCTCCACTGCTCGCACTCCGTCCAGGCGAGCCTCAGAATGGTTTCAGCCCTCTCAGGTACGCTTACATCTTCAGCCAACAGCACACGGATCAACTCCTCACTTCTCCCATGAAGCACCAGCCTTCTCCGTTGACACGTAGGGACGCCGCTTTGAAATCCAATTCAAACCCTCTGGAATTCATGATGTCCATTCCGATGATTGCATCGTCTTCGATGTCCGCTACAAGTGCCTGATGTTTCACTTTAGTGCTGCCCAAAATTATTTCAATCGGTAGCTCGCCATATACAGTAGCTGGCTCTCCTGTTGCTGTGCGTAGCTTCCAAGTTGTCGGTTCAACCGTCCGGTGTTCTGGCAAAGGAAGGCCGAGAATTGTCCTAGTCGCACCTGTATCTAGCAGCATGGTGCAAGGCTCGTTATTGATGAGACCGTCTACGAAGACACCTTTGTTCTGTCGTTGAAGGATAGCGACATATGCGTTGTTAACCGGGGCTTGCCGGACACATGCCGACGATTGTTCCTTCTCGTCGACCTTCTTTAGTTTTCCTGCATCGGAGTCGATGAATGTTGGACATTTGCTACGCACATGTCCAATTTTGCCACAATTCCAGCATCTTATCTGTCTTTTCTCAGGCAACACTTCCTTCATCACTTTTCTTATGGCAGCTTCCAAATTAGCAGGCTCCTGTGAGTCTTCCTCAATCACTCGGACTTTACTCTGGCTTCTGCAAGATTGTTTCGCTGCGTCGAATTCCAAAGCGCGTGCCAGTGCGTCTACGAGATGTGTTGGACGAGCTAGTGTCAATGCTTGTCTGGTTTCTTGGTCACGGAGTCCATCCAAAAATGCCTGAACCGCTAATCGCTCCATTACATTTTCCGTGTGGCTGGATATGCGAGCGAACCAAGCTTGCCATGTCAGCTTCGAATTCTTGTATGGATTCGCCCGATTTCTGGCAGCGATTTTTCAGCTGGGAGTGGTATACGTGTTCCAAATGGGCCTGGCCATATCGTAATTCTAGATGTTTAATCAGCTGATCATAGTCCTCCTGTTCTTGGGTGGTAAGAGTTTGTAGAATATTCGTCGCTTCTCCACGTAATGCAAGTGTTAGTGCTACAGCTCTTTCCCCTGCATTCCATCCATTTGCTTTGGCCGCTGCTTCAAACTGTTGGCGGTAATTTTCCCATGGAGTTTTTCCGTCGAATTGAGGCGGCTTCATGGAAAGCTCCCCTATTTCAGAAATGACCTTGACATCTTGTATACCCTCTTGAACTTTATCCAAGTTCAAACTCAAGTCCAGCTTGCATTTTGTTAACCATCTCTGTGGAGGGCGACTATCAATTAGTTTTTCCAGCTTACTGATCGCTTTCCTTCATCTTGTCCATCTCTGCCTCGACGGTTCCTATTATTTTTCTAGACGATTCGCCACACCACAGAGTTCTTTTTTTAGGCCTTCTGTGTTTTCTAGGAGCTTATCTTCCAGGCTTCTTGATTTTTTCTGAAACTTCTCTTCCAGATTTATAGAATTTTCTTGAAGCTTCTCTTCCAGGCTTCTTGAATTTTCTTGAAGCTTCTCTTCCAGATTTATAGAATTTTCTTGAAGCTTCTCTTCCAGATTTCTAGAATTTTCTTGAAGCTTCGATTCCAGATTTCTAGAATTTTCTTGAAGCTTCTCTTCCAGATTTCTAGAATTTTCTTGAAGCTTCTCTTCCAGATTTCTAGCATTTTCTTCCAAAGTCCTCGAATTTTGTTGCAGTTCTTCTTTCACGGATTTAGTAGTTTCTTCGAGTTTATTCATTACCAAACTTAAATCACCTCCGGGAACTTCGAATAAAAATGTTTCGGGGTCCTCACCTTCTTGTATAAGTCCTTCTGCAAGTCTTTCCTGGAGTACTTGCTTTTTACCCGTTGTTTCCAGTTCCCTTTCCTCCAATTCCTGTTTCAATTCCGCTACCTTCAAATCCGCAAGGCGCACTTTTCTTGAACACATTTTGTCTTTGACGAGGTATCAGTCTGTTTTACACGAAAAGTTTATCAGTTTGTTAAAAATTCACTTCAGAATCAGAATCAGAAATGCTTTATTGTCATATAATATCAATTATGTTGACAAAGCTTGCCTAAATCTAAGATACATAAAAATAGGATAAAATTTAATGCAGTACAACACATTAAAATAGTTTATAATATAAAATAAAGTTTTCTGTACATTAAAATAGTTAATAATATAAAATAAAGTTTTCTGTATATTTAAGAGTGAGCTGTGAGGTTGTCCGTGAAGTATTCATTCAAATTATAATATACTTTTTGGAGCAGCAGTTTTTTCACTTCTTTTCGAAATTTATTTTCTCCTTCCAATTTTCTTATAGTAGGTGGAAGATGGTTAAATAGTTTTTTTCCATTATAGATAATTGAATTCTTAATTAGTGTTGTTGATGGGATAGGAAGACTGATGTTAGTAGTAAGGCGGGGTTTCATAGACTGACTGAGACATAATGTTATTTAAGTGTTTTTTACGGATCAAACAGACTGTTTCCAAGATGAATAGGCATGCCAGAGGCAGAATTCCTTGTGTTTTGAAAAGAGCTCTACAGGAATCTCTGACTCCAGCTTGACAAATATATCTGAGAGCTCTCTTTTGGAGAGTGAAGATAGGTTTAATAATATTTTGGGAGCCTGTACCCCAGTAACATATACCATAACGTAAGTGGGATTCACATAGTGCAAAATAGGCGTTTCTAGCTGAATTGAGGTCGAGAGAACTAGAGATGGTTCTCATGACATAGCAGTTTGATGATAACTTTTGCACAAATAATTGATGGATTATTCAAATTTCAAATTTTTATCTATATGTAGACCTAAAAATTTGTTCACTTGTTTGGACTCAATGATTTGGCTATCAAGAAAAATGGGTTCTATGTTGCATTTGAAAGTTAAAATGTTAGTTTTGGAGACATTAAATGTTGATAGGTTTGCATCACACCATTTTTAACTTCTTTCAGATCATGTTCAATATTGTTCTGCAGTGTATTTAGATTCTTGTTATGCCAAAGAATGGACGTGTCATCTGCTAAGATTGTGAACTTTCCATCAATAGATATATTTGCCAAATCGTTGATATACAGTAAAAGAGCAGTGGGCCGAGAACAGACCCTTGTGGCATCCTGCAGGTGATTTCCATTTCATTAGATGTTATACCATTGAAAGTTACCTTTATGCTCGCCTGATAAATACGATTTAAACCACACCGATATGTTCCTCTAAAACCATACAATTCAAGTTTTTTAACAAAATCTCATGGTTTACGCAGTCAATGCCTTCGACAAATCACAGAACACTGTTGCAGCAAACTCTCCATTATTCATCTGGAGATAGAGGTCATCCAGAAGAGAAAAATTGCATCATTAGTGCTTTTGTAGCTCTAAATCCAAACTGTTTGGGATGCAGAATATTATTTTTTCCAGAAAGCTAAGCATTCTTTTTTCATTAGTTTTTCAATAATTTTGCTAATGTGGGAAGTAGAGAAATGGGTCTGAAGTTTGTTGGAATGTCAGGATCACCACCTTTGAATAATGGTATGACTGTAGCAATTTTCAAACACGATGGAAAAATACCATTTAATATAGTTTTGTCAATAGTTTCTGCCAAAATATCCAAAACATTATCCGGTAAATGAAAAAATATTTTCAATGAAATATCATCCCATCCTGAAGAATTCTTATTTTTAATTTCGGCTAAAATCTCTTTTATTTCATTTGCAGAAGTTGGTGAGTAACTAACTGCATTTGATATAGCAATATGATTAAGATAAGTTGTAGGATTTGTTTCCCTCGGTATATTGTCGGTTAGATTCCCAGCCATAGAGCAGTAAAAGTATTCAGTTCTTCAGAAAATAGACTGCTTTTGACCGAGCAGATTTTGTTTTTCCTCTGATTTCATTAACAATCTTCCAAGATTCCTTTTGCATATTCTTCAAGTAGTCAATCGCTCACTAAAATGTCTTTTTGGCAACTTTAATTATACTCCTATACATTTTTCTGTAACAGTTAAAGTAATCAATGAAAAAAGCATTTTCCATGAAATATTTTCGGATGTAATGGAGACATCTCATATTTTTAGAAGCGATTTGTATGCCTTTGGTAACCCAAGGTTTCTTTTTTTTTACTCTAATGTTCTGTATAGGAAAAGCCTCATTAAACAAAGACATCAATTGTTGGTGAAAGTCTTTAAGAGGATTATCTGTCTTTGGTAAATGGTCCCAAGTCGAAACAAAACAAATTTCTGAAAACTTCTTGAAGTTGTTTTTACTGTAGATCCTGCCATACTTATTAGTAGCTACTGTTCTCTTTATAGAATCATAAGAGTATTTACATAAAACTGCGTCGTGGTCAGAAATACCTTCATTGACCACCTCACAACTCACTGCCTTGGCCTGAAGATTGGAGCAGACATAATCTAAAAGGCTTGATGAGTATTTACAATTTCGAGTAGGCAATTTAACATGCATAGTTATGTTGAAGGAATCAAGTAAATCATCTAACGATCTTTTATAAACCAATGAGTTATCTAAGTAATTGATGTTGAAATCCCCTGTTAATAAAACTGAAGCATTGAGAGGAAAGCGAGATAAAAGTGTTTCTAATTTAAGTAAAAAAATGTCTAAGTTAGTGGAGGGGGACCTATAAATACAAATGATGTAGAGGTTGACATCCTGACTGAATGCTATAGAAAATTCAAATTCTTTTTCAGTTAAAAGATCATTGTGTTTATCAAAATAATAAAAGTGATTGTGTGTTAGAAACTCTTCCTGGAAAAGTATTAAAGTACCTCCATGAATATAATCAGTTCGACAATATTTAGAAATAATAATGTAATTCGGGAGGACAAATGGTTCGTCTGGTTTCAACCAGTGCTCAGTTATGAGAAGAATGTCTGGGAACTCAAGGCTCTCAAGTAGTAAGGTCAGTTCATCCGTTTTATTTCTAATAGACTGGACATTTAATAGCGAATTCTTTTCCACGGGCCACCAGTCTATTGTCTGTTTCACGCGAACAGTGTATCAGTTTATATTCCCACGCACAATTGTCCTCTTCGCGAAAACCGGGCCACTGTCTATTTTGGGCGTACAAAAAGGTCTATCAATGTATTTTTCTGACTATCCACTCCACGATCACTTGTTTATTTTCAAAATCTCGCTTCCGACACCAATTGTAACGTAAATAAACTTAACTTGGTTTTACTAATTTATTTCACACTTAAATTTACAACGAATTCATATTACTAACTACGCCACTGTATCGCTCGACGTTATCGGCTGCTCAGACCGCCTACTCCCTCTTGAGGGCTGCCTATTTATCTCCGTTACAGAATTCTCGATGTTTCCAATTCTGGCGGTTGGCAACCAGCATGTTCCAGTTATTTCCAATATCGACCGTTGTTATCCGCGGCGGCGTGCTTGGATTGTTCTCGAATATCTCCGGGAATGACATCATCGTTGTCGATGGCAACGAATAAGGCGACAGGTCCGGCCTAGGTTCGTTACAGAATGTTAATTTTGTGACAAGATTCTATCATATGGTCAGCCACCCTTGACTTATTCTTCCTTCGGTAAGTAGCATGAGCCAAATGTTCGGGGAACCTTTTGGAAATTGAACGTTTTGTCTGACCATAATAGACTGTCACAATTTTGACAACTAATTTCATAAATCAATGAAAGAAAATTGTATTTCGTGCATAAAATTATTTATTAAAATGGTAGCAAAGCGCTTTCGACCCTAAGGTCATCATCAGTGCGTACCTGAAAGTAAGTAATATTGATAGAGAACTGAAAAGTTTTTTTGAGAAAGAAAGTTGACATATTTTAAATTTGAGGTTACTTACTCGTCAGGTGTACAAGAAGCCAAAAAGACCATAAAATATCTCATGATCAATGAATGTTGTATAAGTTTACGTGACAAACATGTTAAAAAAGATAACCTAGCCCAGGATGAAAATTGAGATTACATTTTCATTATCTTTTTAAAAGCCATTGTTTTGGTGTGATAGCTGGACCCAAGTGACAAGATTGACAAGTGAACGATGAAGTAGATTGACATGGAACACAGAGCCATGGAGATATCAGAATCAAGAAAGGAATATCCCTGTCATACGAAAACACACTAGAAGATGATCAATCTAATGAGGACTGACATCTGTCAAATATATGTTCCAGTATTCCAAGGAAGACCAGACAAGACTCTTCAATTCTCACATTTAAGTCATCGTAATTGAATGTTATTTTAAGGGAGAAGTCTAATTAGACCTGTCCTGATCAAAACAAACAATTGAATAATTCTGGTAGTGTCCATGGACAATGAATGTAAATTTTCCTACAAAAAATAAAAATCATTGTCCACCATGGCTCAGTTGAACCGCAACTGGGGGATAAGAAGTGTGATACAAGTCTAATGGGAACTAGACCCAACTTCACAACTCCCACAGCTAGAGTAAAACAGAGTCTAAAAGGTGATAATCCAGAACATGACTTGTGTTCTCAGTATGGAGAAAACTGAAAAAGAGGCTGGCAAATGGCAAAGAGATACAAGTAAAATCATCATAGAGAATGGAAATTGAAAATTATTAGCATGATTAACAAGAAAATTTAAAGGTGAATTAGAGTAAGAAGGCTGAGAAAGTTCAATATTATTTAATTTAGACGTCTATGAAGTGGAATATAGGATCTATTTGAATTGACTTGCGTGTTGAGACAAAGGTTATTGTTAAGTATTTCTTTACTTATGTGTAAATCTTCAAGAAAATCTAATTTATTATAATTTTTAGAACTGACCTCATGTAAGATTTGTGAATTTCTATTTGGACTAAAATTATGATTGTTGAATCTTAAGTGATGACCGAAGGCAGAAACTTTATTACTGTTTATAGAGCATCAGATCTTCACAATTAACTCATATACACTTTTGAAAGTTGTCATTTTGTTTTGATTGACATTACGTAGTATTGTTAGTTTTGAAAGACATTTTATGTTTCAAAGTTACTTTTATCAATAGTTACTTTGTTAGAATGTTGTCGTTAAAGGATTGAAAAATTTATGATTGATTTAATTTAGATAAAATAAATTATGTTCATTTTTATTTTGAATCAAGCTTCCAGCAATGATTATAATCCTAGCATTATCAACACTTTGATTCAAAAAATTAAAAATAAACATAATTTATTTTATCCAAAATTAAATTCAATCGACAAATTTGTTTCAATTCCTTTTTTAAACGACAACATTTCTAACAAAGTAGCTGGTTGCATTAAAAGTAACTTTGACAACATTAAAATGTCTTTCAAAACCAACAATAGCTTGAGTAGATTTTTGGTCAATACAAAAGACAAAATTGACAAACTTTCCAAAAGTGGTATATATAAGTCAAATTGTGAAGACTGCGATGCAGCCCACATTGGTAGAACTTGTAGACCTTTGAAAGTTCGTATTATGGAACATTTAAACAGTAATAAAGTTTCTGCCTTCGGTCATCACTTAAGATTCAACAATCATAATTTAAGTCCAAATAGAAATTCACAAATCTTACATGAGGTCAGTTCCAAAAATTATAATAGATTAGATTTTCTTGAAGATTTACACATTAGTAAAGAAATAGTTAACAATAACCTCAGTCTCAACACGCAAGTCAATTTAAATAGATCCTATATTCCACTTCATAGACGTCTAAATTAAATAATATTGAATTTCCTCAGCCTTCTTTCTCTAATTCACCTTTGAATTTTCTTGTTAATCATTCTAATAATTTTCAATTTCCATTCTCTATGATGATTTTACTTGTATCTCTTTGCAATTTGCCAGCCTCTTTTTCAGTTTTCTCCATACTGAGAACACAAGTCATGTTCCGGATGATCACCTTTTAGACTCTGTTTTACTCCAGCTGTGGGAGTTGTGAAGTTGGGTCTAGTTCCCATTAGACTTGTATCACACTTCTTATCCCCCAGTTGCATTTCAACTGAGCCATGGTGGACAATGATTTTTATTTTTTGTAGGAAAATTTAAATTCATTGTCCATGGACACTACCAGAATTATTCAAGTGTTTGTTTTGATCAGGACAGGTCTAATTAGACTTCTCCCTTAAAATTATATTCAATTACGATGACTTAAATGTGAGAATTGAAGAGTCTTGTCTGGTCTTCCTTGGAATACTGAAACATATATTTGACAGATGACAGTCCTCATTAGATTGATCATCTTCTAGTGTGTTTTCGTATGACAGGGATATTCCTTTCTTGATTCTGATATCTCCATGGTTCTGTGTTCCATATCAATCTACTTCATCGTTCACTTGTCAATCTTTTCACTTGGGTCCAGCTATCACACCAAAACAATGGCTTTTAAAAAGATGATGAAAATGTAATCTCAATTTTCATCCTGGCCTAAGTTATGTTTTTTAACATGTTTGTCACGTAAACTTATACAACATTCATTGATCATGAGGTATTTTATGGTCTTTTTGGCTTCTTGTACACCTGACGAGTAAGTAACCTCAAATTTAAAATATGTCAACTTTCTTTCTCAAAAAAACTTTTCAGTTCTCTATCAATATTACTTACTTTCAGGTATGCACTGATGATGACCTAAGGGTCGAAAGCGCTTTGCTACCATTTTAATAAATGATTTTATGCACGAAATACAATTTTTTTTCATCGATTATATCGATACGTGCACACAGTCACACTTTTCAATTTCATAAATTCCCGACTTATCTAATATGTCAGTTTTGTCCTTCGGGTTTCCTAATCATTAGTGAACCTTTAAACAGACAAGACGTGTTTTCAAGCTCTTCTCTGATAAACCTTGTTTAACAATATATCATGTTGGGACACACACTTTCTCAGTGCTCTCCAATCTCAATGATCATAAAGCTTCTTGTTAATAAAAAAAAATTTGTAATGCTAGAAGGAAATAAAATCATATGTTGTAAAAAGGATATCAGTGAACAAGAAGAACAGTCCAGTATATTAGAAAAAACCATAAGTGATCTATCGGACGAAACAGAAATGAAGAGTAATTACATTGGAAAGCTAAAAAAAGAAAATAACATGTTCATGCAGCAAGCAATGGATATGGAATCGGAAATGGCACCTGCAAAAAGAAGTCAAAGAAAAAACGAAACAAACAAAAACAACCAGTACACAAACAACTACATCAATGAGTCATAAATCTACTTCAACTAATCTTCATACAATCGAGATAGCCAGTGGCGGAGATGAATTTACAAAAGGGAAAATCAAAAGAGGTAAAGAAATGTTAAACAAATCCACTTCAACTGAAACATTTGATCAAACCTGTTACGAAGACGAACCAACAAGTGATAAAAATAAAAGAAAAAAAGAAATGTTGGAAATAGCAGGAAAAAATTTAAAGCAAAGAGAATGCCATGCCACAAACTCAAAAATTAAAGACATCTCAGAGATTAAACCCTTCCCCCAGAAAAAAATACTTCTTGTATCAAACTACTATGGAAAAAATATGGCTTCGTGCCTCACAAATCAAAATGAACAATTTTTGGTGGAATCTATCATCAAGACACATGCAGACACTGCCGAAATCCTGAAGAGTGCAGTGGCGAATTCCAAAAAATTCACGAAAGACGACTGGCTCATTATATGGCTAAATAAATGTGAGATTAATACCAGTAATATTCAAATATTTGTTGACAATGTAGCACATACAAACACCATCGTAATTACTGAGCCATACCTTACTAATAACTGGAGAAGGAATCAAATCTCGTACGAAAACAATTTATTCTTAACCAAAGAATTTCGCAAATATAGGAACTCTGTGAAAGTTTTTGAGTGTAATAATCACTTGAAGGCGACACATCTTCACAGATATAGTAATGTGATGACAAACATCGGTATATACTTATTGAGTAAAGCACTTTCGTTATACATAACCGATCTTGGTTACTCAAGCGATAAAACCCTATCACCAACAGAAAACATACCACAGAAAGAGTCCACACTCCACACTAATCATATAAACCCCCGAACAGCTCAAATTGCAATATCTACTTCTGAAGACAAACCAGTACCTGAAATGAGCAAATTGTACGAAATGGACGTCTTGGACCTTGGACAACAGACAAAACATTTTTTAGGAATGCACAATCTGAAAAACCTACAGCAATAACGAAAAAACTTAACCTACTACACATTAATGTCCAATCTTTATCATCAAAAGTCAGTCAAATTGAGGAAATGGTGACACAAAAAAATGTAGACTTCTTATGTCTCAGCGAACACTGGATGAATGAATTAAATATAACCTCTATAAACATTCCCAACTATAAATTAATGTCATTCTTCTGCAGAAAATCAAAAAAACATGGAGGAACAGCCATTTTCATGAGAAACAACATAGCACCAAAATGTAGAACATTACCTAGTAAATACTCGCTTGAGATGGAGTTTGAATACTGTATGGTGGAAATATCTCTGGCAGAAAAAATATGTTTAATCTGCACCTACAGGCCACCAATAGGAAGTGTCAAAAAATTTATCGAAAATATATCAACCACTCTGAGTGAGTACATAGTAACCCATAAAGTCATAATCTGTGGTGATTTAAACATTGATTTTCTAGACAATAATAATAATAACTTCAAATTATTGAAAGACATGATGGACTCATTTGAATGCCATAATATGTTAACGTCACCAACAAGAATATGCACTGATAAAAACAATAAAACTTCGATTAGTGGAATTGATTACATTATCACCAACTTAAACCCCAACCAGTGCACCCAATCGATATTTAATCCTCACTTATCTGACCATCTAGCAGTTACCCTATCCTACAACTACACCGATGTACAACCCAACTTTAAAACAGAAGTAACTAACTACCATCGTAAAAGTTCAAAGAAGAACACCTCTCATCTGTAAAACAAGATTGGAGAAAAATTATTCATAAACCAATTTAAACAGGCCTACGATGAGGCGTGCCCACTAACGCCTAAAACAATAACTCCATTTAAAAAGACAAACTGGTTCACTGACAAATTGAAACACGAAAAAAAAGATTTGGACAATGCGTTTCATGTGTTCATAAGTGCTTGGAAAGGATTTATAAGATAAAAAGAAAAAACTATCGGAAATCATTAAGAAATGCCAAAAGAGAAAAACTAAATCAGAATATTAGTCGGGCCGATAACAAGATAAAACAGATCTGGAGTGAGGTAAATTCAAAACTTGGGAAAAAAATCGTGATAAGCTAGATATCCACTTAAATATAAATAATGAGGAAATAACTGATCCTGAGATAGCAGCTAATCGCCGGAGAATACTTCTCAAATATAATCGAGGAAAAAATGGAGGATCATTTCGGAGCAAACAGATCCCAAACCTGTACAGCTGGAGAAATACTCCCACATACCTTTTTCTTTGAGCCAGCCACCACCGAGGAAATAAAATCAATAGTACGCAACTTGAAGAATACAATGTCAACAGGTCCAGACGATGTGCTGGTAAAAGTTTTAAAAGAAGTCTATGAAAGTGTAGCTGATCCCTTAACTTCTCTCATAAATATATGTATTGTGAAGGGTGAATTCCCAGATGTTTTAAAACTGAGTAAAGTTATCACTGTGTATAAAAGTGGAGACAAATCAGAAATTGACAATTATAGACCTATTAGTCTCCTGAGTATTTTCTCAAAAATACTCGAGAGACTCATATATAACAGACTTGTGAAATTCTTGAACAAACACAATATATTAGCAGAATCTCAACACGGATTCAGGGCAGACAGATCCACTGAAACTGCCACCACTCTCTTTGTAGACTTTTACATAAAGGGATGGATGATAGAAAATATGTTACAGAATCTTTTTGACTTGTCGAAAGCATTGACTCTATTGATAAAGACTTTATGGCCTCAAAATGTATAATATGGGTATTAGGGGGAATGTTCTGGAATTAATTACATCATTCTTATCTAACAGAAAAATCTTTGTAACCTTGAATGGGGCAGAATCGGATCAATTTACATTAAATACTGGAGTGGCCCAAGGCTCAATTCTGGGCTCACTCATTTTTCTTCATTTTCTTAATGATCTTCCATTGAATATTAGTAATCGATTTCACCTCATCAATTTTGCTGATGATACAACTATCGGTATAGCCGAGTCCACCATGGAAGACATGACTAATGGTATTGAACAGGCAATTGAAGAAATGACAACCTACTGCAACTCAAATAATCTTATATTAAATTCTCGAAAACCAAAAGTCTTTTGCTTTAACAAAAACACCGAGTTAGCCAACGAATTTCCCATATGCACCACTCCACAAAGTTCCTAGGTGTGACGATTGATAGATCACTTTCGTGGTCTGACCATATCGAAGTTAACATCAAAAAACTCTCTAAGTCATACTTTGCCATCACCCAATTGAGATACGAGCTTCACGAATCTATCTTAATTCAGGTGTACTATGCAATTGTCTACTCTGCCTTAACATTCCATATCATTCTTTGGGGAAATGCAGCAAGTCAACAGAATATTCGTAGCTCAGAAGCGAATCATTAGACTGATGTTTAATATGAAGCCACGTGACTCATGCAGAGATACATTTAAAACCAAGAAAATACTGACGGTTTGCTGCATTTTTATTTTAAAGTGTTGCTTATATATCAGAAAAAATGAGAAAAAATTCGAAAAAAATAATACCCATCATCGATACAAAACGAGAACTGGGAATAATCTACTGACCACTGCTCACAGAACAACCTTATTTGAAAAATCACCTTCTTATGCGAGCAGTAAAATATACAACAAGCTTCCTAATTATATTAAAAGTTGCGGTACTATCAACACATTTAAAAAAAAATTGAAATCTCTGCTTTACTCGAAAGCTTATTATTCATTATCAGAATATTTTGATGATGCTCATATGGCAGAACCCATATTATGAATTTGATGGCCAAAATGTACATTATACACTTCATTTTTTTTTTCATCACTCTTATATATATTCTTATACTTATTTTAATGTATTATATATTGTCATGTTTATTAATTCGACATTTATATATTGTATATGCTATATTATTTAACTCAATTGTCCATATATTTCTCTATTTTGAAACCAGTCTATATGTTTTGTGCCTATGTATATGCATATACCTATGTGTGTATATATCCTTAGAATATTTGTTTTATATCTTTTATACTGGTTTGAATGCTAGTTTTTTAACCTTGGACCTGTCCAACACCATGTTTGTGGTTTCTTATGGATTAATAAAGTTCTATCTATCTATCTAATAACGTTTGCAAGTTATTTCTATTACTATAAACTGCTTGGAGATTTACATCCCGGAATATAGTGTTGAGACCTCTCGTGAGGTTTGGATGGAGAGGGATTCTCACGCATCGTTTGTTTTCTGTCGTTTTTCTTAGAGTCATGGTTTCATTCACTAAACATGTGAAACGCGTCTTTCTCAAGAGATTATCAATAATGTCTGGTGTATATCCATTAATTATTGCTATTTCCTTGATCTTCTTGATTTCATTTTGAAAACGATCAGCACTCAATGGGAAGTTTACGACTCTGTGTATAAGAAAATTGAAACTAGCCATTTTGTGTTGAATGTGGTGTTTTGAATCGGCACATTCAACACAAAATGGATAGTTTCAAATTTCTTATATACAGAGCCGTAAACTTCCCATTGAATGCAAATCTTTTTCAAAATAAAATCAAGAAGATCATGGAAATAGCAATAATTAATGGATATACACCAGACATTATTGATAATCTCTTGAGAAGGAAGCGTTTCACTTGTTTAATAAATGAAACCACGACTCTAAGAAAAACGACGGAAAGCTTCCAAACCTCACAAGAGGTCTCAACACTATATTCCGGGATGTTAATCTCCAAGCAGTTTATAGTAATAGAAATAACTTGCAAACGTTATTAGGAAACCCAAAGGATTAAACTGACATATTAGATAAGTCAGGAATTTATTCAAAATTCAAAATTGTGACAAAGTCTATTATGGTCAGACAAAATGTTCAATTTCCAAAAGGTTCCACGAACATTTGGACCATGCTACTTACCGAAGGGAGAATAAGTCAAGTGTGGCTGACCATATGATGGAATCTTGTCACAAAATTAACATTCATAATTTTAAAATGATCAAATCGGTCAAAGACATTAGAAAATTAGACTGCCTGGAGAGTATACTTATCCACAAAAACCATAATAAAAATTTACTTAATGAGGATAATGGGCCTATGTATTCAACTCTGTTTTCTTCCATCAAGATCCCATTAGCGACTTGAGGAGCAGTAATGAGTATAAAATAACCCAATTAGAAAGAGCAGGTATAAATATAAATATACTGATGTTGATAACTTAGTTCTCGAAATGCGCATATAGGTGTGAAACGAATAAGTTTGGTGAAGGGGTTACTTTTGGAATTAGACACCACAGCGTCTAGCCAGTCTTAATAGTCCTCTAGTTTCAAATTGCGTAAATGAATGCTTATTCCTTAACAAGAATAACAAGACATTCTTGAATGTTTAACGCTGGTATTGTTAGAATCCCATTTTTTCTTACATAACTCTTTGGTACTTCAAATTTAAGATAATTCTCAATGCTCGTTTCTGGATTAAGAACAAATTTTCATTATCTCGACTACTTCTTGACACCAAATATGCATGATATACAATTTTCAGTGATTTAAAGTTAGTATATTTTTCAATTACCCTGAGTGAGTAACAGATTTGACTCAGTTTTGACCCCTCATTCCGCAATCTTTCACATTATTTGACAATATTTCATGATTCAAGCAATCATATGCCTTGGAAAGATCTCAGAGCAATGCTAATTGGTCATTTTCCAATGAGTCTATTGAATGCTGTATGAACTGGAAAATAGCAATCTGGGTAGATTTTCCTTTGAAATATCCATGTTGGAAAATACTTGTCTCATGCTGTAAGAAAGTGAATCTATCTTTAACACATAGGAGCTTAATTTTTTTTTGAAAATGCACGTACTAAGCTTTCTTACAAAGGCGTAGAAGGGCCAATAAAAAAAATATTTTTTTAAACATTTGGAATTGCCACTTTGAACTGATAATTGTCACTTTGAAGTGACAATTGTCACTTATACAATAAAGGCAATCAAAATGATTTTGTAAGTGACAATTGTCACTTCAAAGTGACAATTGTCAGTTCAAAGTGGCAATTTCAAATGTTTAAAAAATATATTTTGTTGTTGGCCCTTCTACGCCTTCGTACTTTCTGGTCTATAGTTATCTACAATTTTTGGATCACCCTTGGTTTTAAAAACAGGAATTATATACGACGTTTTTAAGTGATCAGGAAATATACCAACTTTGAAGGAGTTATTAATAATGTTGACTAGGGGTTCCCGTTTGTTCGGGATTCCATCTACTCTACAGCTAATTTTATTTTTCAGATTTTCAACTATAATCAGGTATTCACTTTCAGTAACTGAATTAACAAACATAGATTTCATATTTTTGGTTGTGTTGCTTACATATGGCTGATTTTGATCGATTATTTATTCATTAATGGAGTCAGTTATATATTTCAGGAAGTTATCAGCTATGTTTTGTGCATTTCCCTGAACTTTTATGGAGTTGTGAACTTTACTTTTCCCAGTTATGCTATTCACTATTTGCCACATTGTTTTGGATTTATCGATTGAGTTATTTTTTGCTCATATTTTTTTTCTTTTTCGAGTTAGTTTATCATAATAAGCTTTTATTTAACTTCACTTGTTAGTTAGTATGTTTGGGAAAAATTTTGCAACTGAATTTTGACCCACTTCCAGTTGTCCGATTAACGTTAAATTTGGGAGGTGCTCATAATTCCGGTGACAATGCATTTTAAAAATTTTGTTAGAGAAAAAAATAAAATGGCGGCTGCAAGATGGCGGACGAGATTTGTGTTTATGGCCCGATTCGATTCAAAATTGGAATGTAGGGGGTTTCGGGGTCGAAGATCATGAATTTTTTGTCAAAATTCATGGAATCAAAATGGCGGCTCCAAGATCGCGAACGATCTCTTTGATTATGGTTCAATTCTATTCAAAATTGGTTTTGTCAAAATTTATAAAACCAAGATGGCAGCAATAATTTTTTTACTTTTTAGGGCATTTGAATAAAAGCGTGTCTTCTTCAAAAATGTTTTTTAATAATTATTTTATTTCATTTAATTTCACCTGTCTCGATGTCTGTGTAATCAAATCTCACAAGTTAAATTTGACCCTCTTCCTGTTGTCCGATTACCTTGAAATTTGGCAGGTGTTCATAATTCCGGTGGCATTATGGAATTTTTGTCAGAAAAAAATAGGGAGCTCCGAGGTGGCGGACGAGATTTGTGTTTATGGCCGATTTGATTCAAAATTGGTATGTGGGGGTTTTTGGGGTCGAAGATTATGTCAAAATTCATAAAATCAAAATAGCGCCTTTAACATGGCGGACGATCTCTGTGATTATGAATCGATTCTATTCAAAATTGGTATGTGGAGGTTTTCGGGGTCGGAGATTATGAATTAATTGTCAAAATTCATAAATTCAAGATGGTGGATGAGTTTGTGATTATGGACTGTTTTATTCAAAATTGGTATGTCGGGGTTTTTGGGGTCGGAGATTATGAATTTAGTAGAAGATTATTGATTTTTCGTCAGAATTCATAAATTGAAAATGGCAGCTCCAGGATGGCGGAAGAGTTGATCTTTAGATGGTCTTCTTATTGAAGAACTAGATAGCTCAGAACTTACAGGAAAAAGGCCTCATAATAACGATGATTTAACAAAAATGCAAAGATTAACTCGTACTTACTAAAAAGCATAATATAAAATAATTATTAAAAAACCTTTTTAAAGACAAGCTTTTATTCAAATGCGCTAAAAAGTTAAAAATAATTGCTTTGGATGTGTGACGTAGGTTATTCCGTGAGTTATAGATCAAAGAGCTTGTCGCTTTTGTATTTGAACTGAAAACTTTGCGCAAAAAGCTCTTGAATCTATAACTCATGGAATAACCTACATCACACAACCAAAGCAATTATTTTGTAATTTTCAGCGCATTTGAATAAAAGCTTGTCTTTAAAAAAGTTTTTTATTCATTATTTTTTTAACAAAGTCAACAGCAATCAGTCATTCTCATAGTATATAAAATATTTACTACTACATTCCTCTATCTCAGGATCATTTACCCCATTACATTTCATTTTTGTGTTGTTTTTTATTTTTTCAATGGAAAACATTTCAATTTTTTCCATGATTATTTTTTGACATTTCTAAAAATCAATGGAAACTTTCATGTAATATTTCATGTTGTTATTTTTCCATAATCGTTTTATTGACATTTTATATTTATTGATACTCCTGGGGATTTTGAAGTGTTTCTCTGTGAGATTTTGAGTTTCAGTTGTAGATTTTTGTAAATAGCTACAAACATACTAGAATGCAGTGTAGTTATAAAATCTTCACTTCTCTCAAAATAAGTGGAGAGTCATGATGACAACTTAAACACATTATCTATTATTTTAGGAGATTTCTGAATTGAAACATTCCCAAATTAAAATGAAAAAAATGGTTCAAGACAAAATGACCGAATTGGCGCATGCTGTCAGAAGGGCAGAGCAATATGAAGCTGAAGTGAAGAAACTTAGAAGTAGAGTGGAGGAACTGAAAAGAGATTTGGCGGTGGCGGAAGACGAACTGGACTCGGCCAGTAATAATTTCAGGAAACTCCAGAGAACAAATGACGAGCTCCAAGAACAAGTGGATAATTTCCAGTTGCAATTACAACATCTCCACTCGAGGTTAGTGTTTGGTAGATGGGTGATGGGTAGTTATCAGGGTGATGGGTAGTTATCACATATTCAGAGGATGTTGGTGGATGAAATGATGTAGCAGATATTCGGTCTAACAGAAATATCACAATTTAATAAGTCACTTTTGAAAATACTAGATATTAAGCTTAATCTCCGATCAAGTAACAAAGACTGAATGAGAAACATACAAATATACTTGAAGGCAACATATAATCATGTGAATTCATTTCTATCATTTTGAGAGGTTAAATTAATCCCTTCAGTTTGATTTTGTTTTCTGATCATTGCAATTGATATTCGAAAAAACAATGATAAACATTATTTGTAGTCCTTTTTATGACTTTGGCCAATGATGAGTATTCATTTTGTGAATGTATTACGGAAAAAAAAATAGTGGATTAGCGTTGATTGTTTGATTTTATATTTACACAATATTCATTTGATGGGAGGTTTACAAAAAAAGACAATTGAAAAGTTGTGATTAAAGCTTCCAGTATCGTATTATCTTGCAAAAAAAAGCACGAAATATTTCCGATAGAACATCAATCCTAACGATTTTTTATAGAGATAATGCTGTTCAGCTTTCAATAGTTGAATTAATTAGTGTTCTCCCGAAAATGAACTGGGAATTGTATCTAGCTTGATGTTATGGTCCATCAGTGGTCCTAATTGAGATATGCTAGATTTGTTTTATTCACATGATATTCAAAATTGATAGTGATGAACGCAAGTACTAGATATTCTAACAGCCTTACAATTACTGAATTTGGAACAAACACATTAAATACAATTTTACAATAACAAGTGAATCAATCAAAAGCATGTAGTTGAGTCGAGAAGTGAGTTTCCTGCGAAAAATAGCTTCAAGCTTCCAAAAAATATGAGCAATAGCTCATTCGCTTCGGAGTGCAATTCTGAGAAAAGTGTTGTTTTCTGCTGACGAAAATTGCAATTGTGATTTACAAAAAACAATAACAAAAAAATGTGTTCAGTTAATAATAATAATAACTCAAAAACTATAAGCGATAGCGAATATCTGACAAAAGATTCTTAAAGAGGAGTAAATTTCCAATAAAAAAAGTCCCAACTCTATTTCCATTATTTATAATTTGCATGACCACTACGGCATGCGCGCGTCGTCTCTAAAATATATTTTTTATAGTATTAAATATCAATTTAAAAATTTGAATAAATTATGGTGTATTTTTAACACTTGAAAGAATAAGGTCACGTTGGAAAAAAAAAAGTTAAGTTTATTTTTCAACAAGTTAGGCGTTTGTTAATTAGTCCTAATTTTTCAGACCGCGGTTTTTCTAAAAAACGCATAAATGTTTAAATAATAGCTCTAAATTTTTTTCGCTCCTTATATATATATATATATTTAACAAGATCACGTTATAAAAGTTTTTTATTTTGTTTATTATAATTTTTAAAATTTAACAAAAAATTAAAAAATTGAAAAAAATTGTTAATTTTTTTTATTTATGTTTTGCTATTGCTGTTTTTAACATTTAATAACATTCGAAAAAAAAAATAAATAGGACTTTTGTTATAAACAAATTGATAAGTTAAATATTTTTGAAATTTGTTTTTGCCATTTTACAATATTTTTTTTTTTTAAATAATTAGTTGGAATTTTTTTTTTTAAAAATCATAATTGGCATTTCTTAATAAAATTATTATTATTTTTAATTTTTAAATAATTTTAAACTATATATTTTTTTTCTGAAACTAATAAAAATTAAAAAAAATGCAAGAATGTAAAATAATTTTTTTAAACATTTTTTATAGATTCTTTTAAAATTACGGTATATAAAAGTTTTAAGTGACAAACCGCTGTAACTTTTGACCATTTTGACAATTATCAAGATGATTTTATAGAGCATTAGTTGATCTTTTAAATAAACTTCTCACCAAGACTGTATCTGTCATTGTTTCCTGTTTATTTTCATTTGTTTATAAACAATTCCATTATCTAATTGATTTATTGAAAATATAAACAGGATGTTCATAAAATCAGATGTGGAATCATCTGCGACTGAAAGATAAACTTTAGTCACTATCTTCCATCGTCAAGATAACCTCTTGTGGGGTATTCAGTGCTTATATCTTTTAAACTATGAAAGTTAGCCGTTTTGTACATCAAGATTATTTTGTAGGCTAGTATTTGAATCATTCTAAAAATGATAGTTTCAGTCATTAACATTAATTGTTCATGAAATACACGGATTTATTTAAATAATGTCAACTTCATCATGTATTCTAGCGGTGTTTAATCACCTATTTGTTGATAATTAATCAAGATATATAGTTTTTTTTGTGAAATCATTCATTATCTGTTTTTTCAACTATTTTTATAAAAAATTATGTTTCAGAAAAATCTATAAAAATTATAAAAACATTTTTTTTTTTTTGGTTTTTTTGTAATTTTTAGTAGTTTAGAAAAAATTATAATTAGATTTTGAATTTGTTTATAACAAATTGTTAACTCAATAAACAATTAATTTTTTTTATATTTTTTGTTATTCTATTGAGAAAAATGCCAATTATGATTTTTAAAGAAAATAAAATTCTTAACTATTTATTTAAATAATGGAAATATAAAAAAAAAGATTATAAACAATAAGAAAAACAATTTCTCTGTGATATAGTTGGACAACAAAATGGCAAAAAAAAAAATTCTAAAATATTAAACTAATCAATTTGTTTATGAACAAATGTTTCACATTTTTTTTTTCGAATTCCTTCTTTGATGCAAAAACAGCAATAGCATAACATATTGATGATTTTTTTTTCATTGTTTTCATATTCAATTTTTTTTATTATTTAGAGATGGCGCGCGCATGCCTTAGCGTTCACACAGAGCCCTATTTTCAGCTATGAATTAAAATTCTAAATAATGGAGATAGAGTGATATATCACAGTTTAAAATTCATTAAAAAAACAGTTACACTGACACAAAGTTCATCATTGTCAATTTCATAACATTCTTGAGGATTTATCTTTTAACTTCTAATTACTAATAATATGGCCGACATAATATCACTGACATAATCACTGGGACTCAGTCACTATCAAGAAATGTTGATATTTCAAAAACAGTCTTTGTTTTTGTCATCAAAAGATGGTGAAACTGTAATAAGTGGATCCTCTCCCAGACCTAAATTCGTTTTCATTTTGGACTAATAAACACAAACAGTACATTTGAGGAAATTCTTAGTAAGATGTCATTTGTAATTTGTCTATACCCATGCACACAAATATGAGATTTGACAGGTATAATAATAATATTATTTATTTGAAAAAACAACCAAGAACAAAAATTGGACCTATAAAAGGTAGTAGATTCAACAAAGATGCGTCAGAAACCCATTTTACGATACTATGACCATTCCAAAGACTATATAGAAAAAAATAAGTACAATGTACAAAAAGCTGAGATGGGCCATAAAGACCTTCTACCCATTCAAATCTCCAGGGGAAGATGATATATTTCGGGCTCTTCTTCAAGAGGGACTGGATAGTATCATCCTCCTGTATATAAGAATACTTTGATCATGTCTGGCCCTGGACTACATACCAGAGGTAAGGAGGCCAGTGAGAATTGCCCTTATTCCAAAACTTGGGAAAACGGAGTACCAGGCCAAGGTGTACCGACCCATCAGCCTGACATCCTTTCTTATGAAAATGTTCGAAAGGCTGGTGGATCGGCAGATCAGAGAACAGTCGATGCAGAGTTCACTCCAATATCTCATACATAGGATAGAGAGAGAGTACTGTCGAGTGGACAATCCACAATGGGGGTCTTCATTGATCTAGAAGGACCATTTGAAAAAAAACACGTCATTTGAGTCTATCAGGTGGATCAAAGCGAGTGGTATCAGCAGAACTAAACGTAACTTCCTAGGTTAGGTATCAAGAGGGTTGGGGCAAACAATGAGAGTAAAAAGATATAGATCGCTGATAACCGCAACGCAAAGGACCAAGAGTAGCAAGGATGGTATCGACAGATACTATGAATGGCAATCAGCACGGTATCCGCAGACGCTAGACATGTCATTACGGCGATCCCACCTATTGATTTCCTGGTGAAGGAACGTATTAGATTGAATGCTAGACCCAACTTTGATGAAAATGCAAAAAAAGAGAACAGGCAGAGAACAAAAGAAGAGTGACAGGAAAGATGGAACATCAACACAAGTGAGGCACAATGGACAAAGCTCTTGATTCCTAATATCGAAAACTGGGTACAATGCGATTTTAAAATATCAAACTACTTCATATCCCTCAGTGGGCATGGGTCCTTTGAATCGTATACGCTGAGTATAGGAAAGTCACATGACAGCAAATGCCCATACTGCCCGAAAATAAATGATGATCCGAGCATACAATCTTTACTTGTTCCAGGTAGACCAGAGAACGAATCGACCTAGAAATAGAATTTGGAGAACTAAATCCAGATAGTATGATAGGTAAAATGATCAGCAATCCAAATCAGTGGACCGAGAAAGAACAAAAAGAGATTGAAGAGAGAACTTTTCAGATACAAGCCAGGAGGTAAATGGAACAATTTGTAAAATGCTACTTATTCCCGACGCAATGTCTCATCGGACAGTTCCGTATATAAGAGAGGGCATTGGTGATTTTAGTCGGTAGGAGTCCAACATTGCTGTTTTGTAATGGACACCAAGCTACCAGCGTCCATGAGGATTCCCCCCCCACCCCCATAAAAAAAAGGATTGGGAGGGTGACCACAGGGGCGAGTTCTGTCACCCCTATTATGCTTGGTAGTCAACGAGCTTCTCACAGAACTAAATGAGTCCGGACTGCATACACAAGCCTATGCAAACAGTGGTGTTCCGCTGGAGGCCTAAGAGTCAATCCAGAAAATATGAACTCTTCCAGAAATACTTAACTCAGGAAGACAGCTTCCGTACAAAGGGTCGACCAAACACTGGAACGAGCAGATTGAAAATCGCACCAAGAAGGCTATCTGCTCCTTTTGGGCAGGCAGAAGAGCCTTCGGCAACATGTGAGGCTTGACACCTAAAGCCGTACACTGGATATATACAGCGATTATTCGCCCGACTTTAACGTACGGATCCATCATTTGGACATTTGGTGGACCGGCACCACTAAAAGGCAAGCCTAGAAATGGACTAGATAAAGTACAAAGACTGGCTTGCCTAGGAATTACAGGTGCCATAAGGACAACACCTACCAGAACTCTAGAAGCTCTACTTGTATTACAACCTCTTCACCTTGTCATTGAGCACAAAGCCATGTGTATTGCCTACAGACTCAAAAGCGCAAGCCAATGGATCGGTACTGAGGCAGATTATGGACACTCCGCTATTTGGAACGAAGCAAAGGAGGGCTGCCAATCGTATTAACGCAAAGAGGCAGCTGAATTTCAGAAAAGTGCCCAATATTGACATCCCCACAAGGGAGGAATGGAAAGACGCTGCATCCGGCAGACCTCCCAGTCTATGGATCAACCTGGTATACAGATGGATCAAGATTTGGGGGAATGTCCGGCGCAGGAGTATATGACAAAGGAACAAAGAGAGAAATCTTAGTTTCCCTAGGCAAATATGCCTCAGTGTTCCAGGCTGCATCCAGGAAAACCTCGACAATAGAAGTCGAGGACCTACTGTCATCTATTAAGACAGCAAAGCTGCGATCATGGCTTTAGGAACAAATAGGATCATATCCAAATTGGTGTCCGAGTGTAGAAAAACCAGAGAAAGTTTATCGAAAACAAGGAAAGTCAGCCTCATATGGATCCCAGGACACTCTGGAGTCCCCGGGATCGAAGAGGCAAACAGATTAGCCAAGATAAGTTGCAAAAGCAGTTCATCAAAATATGGCAAGAGGCAGTCAAAGCTCCATATAAAAAGGTCATCTAAAAAACTGTCAAAAGAGATCCTGTCACTCAACAGACTGTGACTGGGTTCCTTTTTTGGGGGGGGGTTGAAATTCTCATAGACACTGCTTGCTTGGTGTCCATCGCAAAACAACAGTGTTGGACTCCTACCCGACTAAAACCACCCCATGCCCTCTCTTATATCCGGAACTGTCCGATGGGCCATTGCATTGGGTATAAGTGGAATTTCACAAATTGAGCTTGTGCTTGAAAAGTTCTCTCTTCGATCTTTTTTTGTTTCATTACTTTCTCTAAGTAGTTTGCACCTTAGTTCCACTGATTCGGATTTCTGAACATTTTACCTATCATAGTATCTGGATTTAGTTCTCCGAATTCTATTTCTAGTTCCATTCGTTCTTTGGTCCACCTGGGACATGTAAAGATTGTATGCTCTGGATCATCATTTATTTCCGGGAAGTATGGGCATTTGGTGTCTTGTGACACCTATCCTCAGTGTATACGATTTAAAGGAACCATGCCCACTGAGTGCCTGGGTTATGAATTAGTTTGATATTTTAAAATCGCATTGTACCCAGTTTTCGATATTTGGAATCAAGTGCTTTGTCCATTGTGCCTTACTTGTGTTGATGTTCCATCTTTTCTGCCACTCTTCTATTGGTCTCTGCCTCTCCTCTTTTTTTTTGCATTTTCATGAACGTTGGGTCTAGCATCTAATCTAATCGTTCCTTCACCAGGAGGTCTGTTGGCTTTCTCACAAGTTTTTCGGATGTTTTCGTTCCATTTGGTCTTATCGTCCAGCCAGACACCAAGGTATGTGACGTATTTTTTGGGCGTTATTTGTGTTCTTCCCTGCTGGAAGGATACGCCCTCCCTCTTTCTTGGGCCTTTTAGGAGGATAGCTTCGGTCTTGTGCGGTGCGAGTTTCAACCCGTTATCATTCATCCACTGGCCTATGCGTTCCATTGAGGTGTTCATTCTCCTTATTAGTTCCTGTTTATTCAAGGCTTTGACAATGACAGCCACGTTGTTTGCGTATGCTACGGTGTAGCATTCTGCCGGCAGTTCTAATCTCAGGACCCCGTCATACAGAACGTTCCACATTGGCCCGAGGACTGAGGCTTGCGGGACCCCCTGTCACATGACCTGTGAGTAATCTCCTTTTTGTAGTGTTCTATTGGATAGATAAGATAGCATAATTTCCAGTAAATAACTACTATTCTCCAAGTCCGACAGTCTATTCAGAAGCAGATGCTACTTCTTGGTGTTAAAAGCATTTTTAACGTCGATGAGCTCCCCAGGTCATGGTACCCTGTGTGGATTTGAGTATTACCTGCCCTATCGCCGACATTGTGGACATCTTGGATCTAAATCCAAACTGTGTCGGTGAGATACCTCGTTTTTGATCTAACTCTAGTTCTAATCTGTTTTTTATCATGTACTCGTACAGTTTCCCGAGGCCACCTAAGAGACATATGGTTCGGTATTTTGTTTCCTCTGCCGGTTTGCCTTTTGGAATTAGAAGTACCTTAGCTTTTTCCAGTAGTATGGAAAAGTACCGCAGTTAATTTAAAGTATCTTGTCTGGGATGATGCGGACTGCAAGTTTGATTGCTTCTGGGAGTATGCCATCCGGGCCCAGTACTTTCCTTGGTTTCATTTCAACTGTGGCCTTGAACATTTCTTCAAGGGTAAAAGGAGGTAGAGGTCCAGGTACCAGGTGCCTCTCTGGCTCAAGTGTGTCATAGTGAGGGAACAGTTCCTGGATTATTTCAATGCTTTTTTCCTGATTTAGGGTGTACGGTGTTCTAGCGTGTTTTAGCCCACTTACCACTATTTACTACCCCTGGCCCCAGGGATCTTCATCCAGTCGATCGCAAAGGAATTTCCATTGTTCCTTCTGATATATTTTTATGGACCTACATAGTTCTTTTCTGTTGTTTATGTATTCAATTTCCAGTTGCTCCATGCTTTCAGGTTGGGACTGTCAGCTGTGGGCCCAGATCAGTCTTCTCCTGGAGCGGTTATAATCTGATAGGAATGATTTCTTCATTCCACCATATGGGCTGATTTATGTCTCCTCGTTTGGTGTCTTTATCTATACCTAGTTGTTGAGCATTTTTACGACACTGATAAGTTGTTTGGGGTCCTCGATATTGCCTTCTGTAATTTCAAGAGCTGTCGTAAAGACTGCTTCTTTTCAGATGTCTGGCTGAGTACCAGTCGGCTATACGTTGTCCCCCGCTGATGTTGAAGAATATGGTCCTCTGTAGGCTCATGTTCTCTTCTGTGGAGACTTTCCAGCCAGATATTTTTGTCGCCATCCCTTGGGAGGAGAGGGTGAGCTCTATAAATGACATTTGATTACCTCTGGCAACATTTGATTACCCACTCAACTAGACATTCACCTCTCGCATCTGTAAAGCCGGCGTTCTGGAGGATCGACTTTGCATTAAAGTCTCCTGCAAGAATGAAGTTTCGCTTATGCCTGGCATGCTGCATAACTGTGTCGATATATAGCTCTTGTATTGTTGGAGTGTTATGTTTGGTGAGATGTAACAGTTATATAGCGACCAGTCTGAAAAGTCGAGGCATATGTAACCGACTTCCGCAATTTCTGTTTTTACACAAGATGGCTGTGTTCATATTTAGATGATCCATGCTGGGTTATTTTGGACTTGTGTTCTGTTCAGTTCTTGTACCAGTAGTATGTCGGCTTTTCCTCGCTTGCTGTTTTTGCTAGTAAGTGGTGCGCCTTTCTCCGTCTATCCGTGTTAATTTGTAGTATTTTTATTAGCATTTATTAGGTTCCTGGATCATTATGTCCGGTAACATTTAAAATCTACACCGAGTTCATGAGTATCAACACTTCAATTTCGGTTCCGTATGCTATCTTGAAAGCTGGACACTTCATAGTCTGATGCCCCTTTTCATTGCAAACCGGGCAGTATTCTTCAGCATTACATTCACTTGTGTTCGGCTGAGCCACACTTGAAGCAGCTTGTGAATCTGTCAGGTCCATTACAGGATTCCCTGGTATGATCACAGCTTCAACATTTTGTGCATCTGCTTACCTTGTGCCATTTTTCAACTCTGCATCTTATCAATCCCACTTGAATATACCCTTTAACTAGAAGTTCCGCGATATCTTTCTAGAGGCTCAGAGTAGCGGCAAGGGTGTTGTTTTGGAGGGGTCTGGTATCACTGATTTTATACTCAGTCCTCTCTTTCCGTGTCACTTTCTTGTTGCTGAGTCATTGTCTTCTTTGGTTGTACCGGTCAGCATACTCCTTATGTGGAGCACATCTGTCAGTCAGAAGCATCTTGCCGTCCTTAGTACCCCAGATGGTTCTTATGGCGCTTGTTGCCTCATTTTCACCTATGGCAGTCTTAACCTCATCCAGTACCTCAGAGAAAAATTTGTTCTCTTCGCTTATTACAATCCCAAAAGTGGGTTGTTCCCTTTTTGTTTGGGTTCTGTTCCGCGAGGAAGTCGTGAAAATATCCACATAAGTATTGGAGCTGCGGCAAATTGCCTCAGTCATCCGCCTCAACTCCTTCAAGGAGATTCCATCTATGTGGTGAATGCAGATCTGTTGGTCCTTCACTGTCTCTTCCCTCAGTAGTTTTAGGGTATGCCAAATTCCCTCCTCAGTCCCGTCGTGTTTTATCTTGATAATCTTTCTAATTCCTGCCCACGAATCTTAGTTGTCTGCTCGACTACATTTATGTCTTCGGTTAGTTTCCCGAGCTCCGGGTATTTGTCCATATATAACCTCTGGATACTCAGCAGCATTTCTGGGTCTTTAGGCTCATCAAGAATCACCTTTACAACTGAGTCTGATGTGTCCAGGGGATTACCAACTGTAACCTGAGTGTTCGTGAAGACTGTCAATCCTCTGGAAGACAACAAGCTCGTCGATTTTTCCTAGGGTTGTAATCTTGCTCGGTCTTCCTCCATGCCATGGTTCAGTGTGTGTGGCGATTTCTGCTGTTTGATGGTGCTTTTTTGTCTGGGTGTCCATGTCGATTAGAATCTTTTTGACAGGTTCAAACCTTCTGTCCTCTAGCTATTTTTGAACTAGCTTTCTTTGGAATGTGTTGGTATTTCTTCTAAGTTTTATAACCGCTTCTTTGATCTCTTTGTGTGTATTAGCGTTCTCGGAAATTAGTTTTTCGAGTTGCTCTGAGATGGCTAATGGTAAACACCTCGGGACCCTCACCTTTCTTATAAGGATCTCCGGTATCCATCTCCAAAGATGTATCATTTTCTTATCGGTGGGCAGGGGCATTGAGTTAATTCTCGCTCTGACGAGTATTACTTGCTTTTTTCCCCCTATATTAAGTTTCCCTTGGACTTGGTTACCGCCTGTGAAAGCAATTGTTAAGTCTGATCTTCCAGCTCCGGTGCTACCTGCTGAGTCTGTTCTTCCAGTTTTTCTAGGTCGGTCGCCCCCTTCTTTATTTGTTATAGAATTCATATGCTTCCCACGAGTAGGGCCGGAAATAGGTCCGGCGGGGCAGTGCGCCCTTACCCCGCTAAGGCTGGATTCCCCGTCGGGTCGCCCGTTCCGGCGGGCATCACTTGGAACACACTTTTTCACCCCTGTGCCATGCATCCCTTTGGCGCGATGGTGCTACACTGCTACCCCAGTTTGGGACACGTGAGGCAAGTGGGACTGGGATGTAAGAGGACATAGCCACCTCCCTTGTGTCCTGGTAGTGAGAAAAGTAAATTATCCCCTTTGCCCTCGAATGCTCTCATAGCATCGGGAGCGGAGAGAGCAAGAGTCTGCCAAGGGAGGCCAACAGAAAAGTTGATAGGAAAGTCTTACTTACCCAAGACAAGTTGAAACAAAGTAAGTAATGTACTGAGGATAGCGCTGGTTAGTGCAGTGCCTTGGACCCTATCTAAAGGGTTTGCTTCCTGGGCGGAGACAAGAGTGAAAGGAACCCCTAGCCCTCGAATGCTCTAATAGCGTCGGAGGCGGAAGAGAACAAGAGTTGGTCAGGAGAAACCGACAGGAAAGGAGTCTGACCCGAGGCTAGTTGGAGATAGGTCAGAGACAACTCGGGGTCCCCGGGATTGCCAACCCCTTGCCCAAAAGATATGAGCCCCCTGAGGGTTGTGACTGGGCTCCTAACGGGACACAATCATCTCAACAGACACATAGAACTCATCAGGATCACAGTATATTCCCTATGCAGATGGTGCCTATGAAGATGACGAGACATCATCGTACATCCTCACAGAGTGTCCCGCTGTGGTGCACTAGAGGGATATCAACCTTGGGAGCATTATTCTGAACCCAGAGGATGTCAAGGAGATTCAACTGAGGAAATGCAGAATTTCGTCGAAGAAATCGGCATGCCCAGCTGATTCTCAGAGCGAGTGGGCACACAATCGGCTGAAATAGAGTGGCCTACGTGCACGGGGTTCTTCGGGATCACCTTACCTTGTACGAAGAAGAAGACTCAGTATAAATCTATATAACTTGATAACCTGATAAAAAAAAATTAAAACAAAATACTCCGAATTTATTTATGGGAGTTTTTTTTTCAATCAGTTGATTCTGGATTCATAATAAAAAAGTCTGATCTCACCAGCAGTTCCGTTTTTTCCTCTGACATTAGTAACCTTATAATAGCTTGATTTTCAAAGTTGGGAATTTATCAAATAACAGGTGGAGTGATTATTTTCTCTTTGCTACTAATTCTGCTTTTTTCTGTAGTTTGGAAAAGGAAGATGGTGGTGAGGAAATGGCCCATTTTGATGAAAATGAATGTGTAAGTAATTCATTGTTCAAATGAAAGTTTTGTTGAGTTTCTTATGTTTATTTTGCCCTTTAGTTGCATGGTACTGGCGCTAATCTAGCTAATTTGAAATAATGGCAGGGCATCATCTGAAACTTTGTAGGGTTGTTGAAATTTTATATTTCTTGAGCCATACTGCATGCTATATATTGGCAGGTGAGTTTTTTTATTATTTGGAATTGTTTTCTATTTCAAAAAGTCAAGTCTGGAATGAAAAAAGGACTTACATGGATTGCTGCAGCCAACTTTTTCAGCAACTAATTTTAAGTTGAAATATTTAGTTCATCATTTTAGAAACATAAAGATGACTATTAGGTTTTAAATTGATTCCTGAATTTTTTTTCCAGTGACTAGAAAAAAGTTTTTAAAAACTGCTTCTTTGTTCAATTGTTTTCAGAACAAGTCATTATTTCATCTCGTTTATCAGATATCATTGGTAACTTATTTCTATTATACTTCTTCAAATTCAAATTTTAAAATCAATCATTGCAAATTTAGCTTTTTATCATTTAGAAATTCGAGATATATCAAAATCCCAGTAAATCCAATTAAAAGATTTTTTTCCATAGGACCTATTCTAGGTTCTTCGATACGTTGACTTTTATATTATTTTCAAAACTGGAATATTTGTGTTACATAATGCAAATCTTTAAAGGACTCAAACTTTTTTAAATTGTTAAATTAGGAGAGATTTTGGTTTTCTACTTCTAAATTTTATGTAAATAATTAAATTTCAAAATTTTAAATCATGGAAATAAGAAACAGTCAATTTTGAAACTTTATTATCCTCAAACACGTTAGGTGTTTGCCTAATGATGATTTTTATAGCTTTATTCAATGAAACGATTATAAATATTATTCAATATTGCAAAGACCAGCAAGAAAAAAATGGGGCTTACCTCATCTGTTTATATTTAAATAAAATACTATATTTGCCAGCGAATATGTGATGGTTAACTTGTAATTATGCTATCAAAAATATGTGTATTAGATGATAAGAAATCAGTAGTAACTAATAAAAAGCATACCATGTCTAGTTGTCTTGTTTAGTTTAATTTCTGATCAATTACTTACACATATATGCATCAAGAATGATGATTTTTAGTGATCTGGCTATTATTTCATTCTTTTTTCACATATCTTGAAACTAAATACTCGTTTTTGTGTAGGTTACGTAACTGCAGTTCCTCAAGTCTACTATCCCATCGCGGGACAATCTTAGATAATGGTAGCGACGAAGAAGTAAATGAATTTATATAATTAGTATTTTCACACTTACCACTATACAATAAAAACAAAACTTGTATGTGTTCATTTAATTTATTATATTTTTTTACCTGTACAAATGATTATGTAATATTTGAAATATATAATTTATTTTTGACTTTTGTCCTTGCATTGCATTTCTCCATGAACTCCAAGACAATAATGGTTTATGATATGATATATTTTCTCTTCAATTTTTTCAAATACATTTGTAATCATTTAGATTGTTTGGCTATACTGTCATTAATATTCATTTTACCAGAAAAAATTAATATCAAGCAATTTGTACAAGTGTAGAAGGAGAAACTACATCTGTTCGCTGAGTTACTGCATACGCCAAATAATTTTTTTCATTGTGAAGAAAGTCCTATACCAAAAATGTTCTCCAGGCAAGGTATAACCAGAACATCAGTGGCTTTTTATAATGGGCTGCACACATTTCTACTTCATTTCCTAGACCTGAATCTGCTGCATTTCTTCATTTGAGGATAATGTATATGCAGATCCAGTAACCATAAAAGAGTTTCGAGAGCTTTCAATGATCCAATTGAGAATGTTTCCCTTTTCAACTTGAATACTAACTAAAGTTTATATTTCAGTTGCCGACGATTTCACGTCTGATTTTTGTGTAGGTAGTAACAAAAGATAATTTCATTTCATAATTATTGCTTATTTTTGTCAGTCTTACAATATAATTTCACAATTAACTTTATTTTTGTTTTAAAAGGAAGCTAAAAAGATGAATTTTTCTGCCCAGATAATATACCATGAATGTCAAAATATATCTTGTGGATGTCCAATGGATGTACCGGGGGCACCAACCTTTACATTGATATCTTTAATCCATTACATATTCTCGAAAATATCCTATGGATATCCATGAAATATTATCCACAAAATATAATTTGAGGATATCCATAGGTACTTCTAGGATAATTCAATAATTCAAAAGTGTTGATAACATTTATCATGGCCATCCATCAAGAATATCCTCAGTCTGAATAAAGTAAACCTGTAAAGTTTCACATGTGAGGTACTATCTTAAATATTATTGTGGTAGATTGAGATTTTCCTTTGAAATACAATTGGATAGCTCTAAGCGAAATCAACCCAAGCGCCAAATTGCAGTTCTAAGATAGCGCTCATTAAGTTTAATAAGATACAAAAAAATTCACATATGAGCGTTTTTTTAAATTATTTACTTAGTTGTATTAAAATATTGTTAATTTTTCAAGTTAATAAAAAAAGCAAATCACTTGATAATGGGTTAGATAAAACCCGTTTTTGTCATTTGGATCCTTTTTGCTAAATGTAAATATTAACATAGGGAGTTTATCAAAAAGTGAATTTATTGAAAATAAGGCCTTAAAAATTAACATGTGTGCTTCTTAATAATTGATAAGATAGGCAGATGTATCAAAACAAAACAACTTTTTCAAATGAAAATATGTTTAATACAGACATTACTCAATATCAAAATCTACTTCTTTTCCAAATCCCTCAATGTCATCTTCAAAATTGTCAGGAACTAAGTTTTGATAAAATTCTCGTGCATCTTGTGGAAGGAACTTTAACAAAAATTTTATATCCGCCAATTTCGCGTTGGATATTTCCTTCCCTTCAGGGTATACACATTTCAAATCTGTAAACCACTTATCAGATGGGCGGCCCTTTTTGCCTTTTTAATATCTACTTCCTGCCAATTATCTCCGTCTTTATGATCAGTCTTGAAAAAGATGCTAAATGGCTTATCTTTTTCTATTTTTATCACCCTTGCTTTAAGCCAGCTAATCTTTTCGCCTGTGAGGTCAACCTTTCTGTTCTGTACATTGTCTTCTATTTTAGAAACACTTAAAAAATCCTCTTTTTTCATTTCAGTTTAAACAAAGGAATTTTTCTTTTTGCATGATAGAACTATTTTTCGAAATTCTTCAAAAGTGCATACCCTGATACTGAACTGATACTTTAGCGCTCTTTCAATTTCCCCAAAATCTGTGTCATTTGGTAAATAACTGTGTCCTGGCAGAAGGTACTTGAATGACACAGTCCTTAAGGATGGATGCGAGCTAATTATAGCATTTCAAAGCAATGTTATTTTTATGTTTCGGTTCTGACCACCACAAGAGTCAGACCACAGTATTAATTCTTGTATGTCAGGGCTCAGGTATAAGTCTACATACTTTTTGACACAGGAACCAACTTCTTGAGATCCTCGCCCTGCAACTCCTTCCTTCCAAGTGAAGCAATAGGGAGTGTCAGTAGACGCAGAATAGATTCCTTCGTTGTATAAAGAAAGTTGCCTTTAATAATATACAATGTTCGAAGGTACTTTAGGTAATCTTAACACTTTTTGCATATCGAAACTGATGACTTCTAGTGTTGGCATTTAGGAGCTATTTGAAAATCAGGTTACATGGCTTTTCGTGCGTCTTCAGCAAATGCGAGACGTTTTTCATGTGATAATTTCAATTGAGTATCAATGTCTTGGGAATAATTTATTTTAATTTTTAACTCGTCGCAAATATTGCAAGTGTCTTTTACAGGCGGCTTTCGTCTGAGGTTAAAGTTGGCGTAGAAAATATTTTTGTAGGAAGCCATACTTACAATTTTAATCCTCTTCTCATCTGAGAAAAGGGTTGTGCATTTTCTCTAATGTAAGATCGTGAGGTAAAAATTTTGAATCTGTTTCTGCTCTGGCATAATGAGAGATATAGGTAGGGAATCTACTTATATGGCAAATTACTTCATTAACAGTCTCCAGACTCAGCTTGTTACGACCCCCTGTATTTCCTCTTTTATCTGAAAGATTGCCGTTTTGGATTCTGTTTAGAGTGGTATCTACTCTTTTGGGAGTAATTTGAAATGATTCAATAAACATCATTCTGCACACACATTCATTTGAAATGTGATAGATTCTGGTATACATCCTTTTAGTACTGAGTTTATTTCTCTTTCTTTTAATTTCTTCTTTCACAGTAGATGCAATAAATCCAGTTTGGCTGTTATAATATAATAATAATAATGTTTATTTCATCTTGTGACAATAACAATTGTATAGGAATAGTCAATGCTTAACCCAAGATTACAAATTACAACAGTACATAGAGATTTCTTTATATCGTTGCATTGAAATTGTTTTTTTATAGATCCTAAGAATACTAAAACATATACATAACACATTAAAAAGTTTTTGAAGTGAATCTTTTAGCATCATTGTTTTAAAACATTAATTGAACTTCGAAATAAAATTCATGGATAAATGCTGAAAACGTCTCCCTTTTCCCTAATAAGCGTTTCGTATTCTGTAATGCTGTAGATAGTATTTTCGGAAAGAATATTGCGCAGTCTGCGTTTGAAAAGTGCATTCGGTAGTTTTCGAAACTGTACAGGCAGCATATTATATAGTTGTATGTCTATGTTTACGTTCTTTCAATCTCCTTTGGGGGAGGGTCAAGTTTTGCCTATTTCTCGTATTATAGTTGTGTATGTCTTTTTGTGTAGTGTAGGTGTCTAGATGTGTTTTAATATGTAGCAGTTTTTGGTAGATGATTACTGAATATACTGTCATTACTTTTAGTGCGGAGAATAGCGTTCTACAACTTGTGTTCCATGCGACTCTAAGGATACCTCTGACAGCAAATTTCTGCAATGTAAAAATTTTTGAAATGTGCACTGAAGCAGCGTTGCTCCAGCATTGTACTCCATATATTAGATGTGAGTGAAACAGGGCATAATAACTGGTTAGTGCAGCATTTGTATTGGAAGTTTCGCTGGCTTTCCTAATGGCATATATTGCTTTTGCAAGTTTGGATCTTAACGCATCAATATGGGATGACCAATTTAGTTGGGGATCTAACTGTACCCCTAGAAATTTTGTTGAAGAGTTTTCATTTGAGATTTCTTCGTTTGACTTTACACTGAAGTATAGAGAGTTGGTTTTGGTTTCATTTAGAAATAACTCATTTGTTGTGAACCACTTTTTAGCTTTTTGCATTATATCTCGGTAGGTAGTTTGCATATTCATTTCCTTATTTATTTCAATTGCAAAGGTGGTATCATCAGCGAACATGCATGAGATTGTGTTTCTATGTATTACGTTGGAAGGCATGTCGTTTATGTAAATCAAGAAGAGTAACGGACCTAGTATTGATACCTGTGGGACTCCTCTACTTATCGGTAGCGAGTTACTTTTGTTTCCATCTATATCTACTATTTGGTATCTGTTCGTCAAGTATGATTCAAATAACTTTAGACATGTTCCCCGTATGCCATATCTATTCAGTTTGTCTAGGAGGATTGTGTGATCCACACAGTCAAAGGCCGCAGATAAGTCTGTGAAGATTGCTAGACATTGGTTTTTATTTTCGAAACATTCTTCTATATATTTGGTCAGAGACAATATTGCATCTGTTGTGGATAGACCTTTTCTAAAACCATATTGATTTTGACACAATATTTCATGTTTACTCAGAAAACTGTTTAGGTTGTTATATATTGCTCTTTCTAGTATTTTAGAGAAGGCTGGTAGTATCGCAATTTGTCTGAAATTATTTGATATTGAAGGATCCCCTTTTTTGAATATTGGACAAACTTTGCCATGTTTCATACTTGTTGGGAATACCCCCTCTTCTAGACATTTATTAACAATGTCTGTCAGAGGTTTACTTATATAGGATACACACTTTTTTATGATAAAAGTACTGATGCCATCAATGTCTTCTTTTTTTTTTTTCAAGCTGTTTATGATTGTTATTATGTCTTGGTGTGTAACTGGTTGAAAAAATATTGAATTTTTCAAGTGGTCTCTTTTTATTAAAGTTACAGCACGGGTATTTGTTTTCTCTAGGTTTTCGACAATATCATTAGCATTTTTGACGAAAAATCGATTAAGATCATCTACTGTTAAATTTTCAGGACGCGTGTGTGTTTTATTTCGACCGGTTTCTTTGTTGATAATTTTCCAAATAGTTTTAGGCTTGTTGTCAGATTCCATGATCAGAGTATTGTTCAGAGTTCTTTTTGCATCGTCTAGTATTTTATTGTTTTTTATAGTCATTGTAGATCTGTTTGTTTTCCATTGTTGGATGATTTTTGTACCATGAATATAAAAACATTAGTCGGTTTTTTGCATCCCTAACCTTAGGAGTTATCCACTTTGGGGGTTTGTTGTATTGTTTTGCTGGTTTAGAGTTAAAATTCAATTTGAAACAAGTGTTGTAGTAGTATTTGTAGGTGTTAATGAATGCAGTATATTTACTTTCTGCTGGTTGATTTTTATATACCTCCTCCCATTTTTCTTTTCTTAGGCAATTTATCATATTGTTGATATTTGTTTCACTATACATTTTTGTTTTTTTGGGTTCAATAGTTTGATCCAGTAGTTCTAGTAATTGGCCTTTATGGTCAGAGATACCAAGGTCCAGTATGTTTATGTCTGCAAAGTTAAAGTTTACAAAAAAGTTATCTAGGCATCTATCATTTCTGGTGTTTTCGAATACCGCTTTTTTCAGTCCAAAGCTTGAAAGAAGGTTCACAACATCAGTCGCATTTCTATCTTTTTGATTTAGGAAATTAACATTGAAATCACCTGTTAGGATGACTTTTACATTTTTTTTGTATCTTTCTGAAAATTGGAGTACATTTGTCATAATATCTAAGAACAAGTTAATAACAGTGTGAAAAGTGGATCTATAAGTTGAAATTATTATGAGATTTAATTGTTTAATGTAACATGCTGATAATTCACAGACTTTCTCAATAGACATATTCACAATAGTTGTGATTTCGCTTGTTTCTAGAGAATTATGTACAAATATGCATGATCCTCTATTTTTATAGGTAGTTCTACAATAACAGCTTACTTTCACATAATTTTCCAGATTATAACAGTTTTTTTCTTGGGTTTTTAACCAATGTTGTGTGATGCAGACAATTTTTATGAATTTATTTGTACTTACAAGCCTATCAATCTCATTTATTTTATTCCTTATACACTGCACGTTTAGATGAAAAATGGAGACGTTCTCAGCATTGTTTGGCATGATACGGTATTGTCCATTTGGTTTCGTAGTTGATAAGTTACAAGTATCATTTGGTGTACCCTGTACTCCAGCAAGGTGGTTCCTATTTGTCTGATTTTTTAAAAATCCAATGTTCACTTCTGTACTGGCTATACCTCCTGAAATCAAATCGTCTGTAGCCAGCACCACTGGGCCAGAAGTTTTGTTGATAGAGATAGTTTTTGTGGTCGAATGGTGCGCCGATCATGAAACACTTGTTGCTGGTGTTGTAGGAGGTTAGTTCTTTAACTATAACTTCATCCCCGGTCTCCTCCATGCTAAGTTTCTTCTTTATGTAGTTGGATATCTTCGCTGTTGTTATTTGAGGTTTCACTCTATAGATGTATAGCCAGGCCTTGGGCTTGTGGCCGAGGAATTCCTCATCCTCTTCTCCATTTCCAATGAGTTTTTTTTGTCTTTCTGCATTTCTTCTTGGTTTCTTTTTGTTCACAGTTTTGTATCCTTCATCCTCGTTTACATTACGGTTGTGTTCTGCTAATTGTTCGCCTTGGTTATAGGAACCCAAATTCCAAAATTCATTGAAAAGTTTTTCTTGCATCAAGGCTGGCACATTTTCAGGACATTTCATTTGACAGTTACAATTGAAATCAATTAAACATTTCTGTTCTACAAGTTTTCTATTTTTTGTGTAATGTAGTTTATTCGAATCTTTTAGGTTTTTCCTGCTTCTAAAAGTCTGTCCAGGAAACTTAGTTTTATGTCCCTTTTTTGGTCTACCCTTTCTGTCCCTTCTTTCTTGCAGCATTCTACATTTCTTAATAATTCTTCATGTTTCACGTCGTCTCTCTCTGAGCTACTTTGACCAGTATTTGCCGCAATTTCAGGACTACTGGGAAGGTAATCGCTACTTGAATCTTCAAAGTCCGTAAAATATTCATCTTCTTCGACGGTAATTTCAGGATTGATCTGCTGATGTATTAGAGAACCAGAAGTAGAAGCGACACTTTTGAAAGGTGCATCCTGAACAGTAGTGTAACTCTACAATATTAAATTATTATTAGAATTAACAACAAACATAACCTGGAAACCACAAACCTTATTTGTATCTGTTTCCTCCATGGGTTTTACCATACATGATATTTTTTTGCTCTAGACATCATCTTTGTATTTATCTCATGCCATAAAAACACAAACACTTGCCACAATACTTATTTACTTATACGTAGTATCACTGCTTAAACAATGAACACAAAACCATGTGCTACAATGTGACAATTTTAACGTTTCAAAGGAACCAAGCGACATCGGTTAAATGTTTACAAGGAATTTGTCGCTTGGATTCTTTTATTCATTGCAGAAACCTACTGTTAGCTAATGTCGCTTTAGAACTTGACCAATAGAGGTAGCAAATAGCATCAATGTCGCTTAGAGATTTTTACACAAACATTTGAACAGCAATAGGGGTCGCTTGGTAAATCTAACTCGAAAATGTCGATTTGGCGCTTGGGTCGATTTCGCTTAACGCCATCCAATTGTATCAGCAGTAAAGTGTGTTCAGTGAATGAATTAACATGAAGAATATCATATCACATCGAAGCGCCCTGACTTTTTATCCCCAAGGAGGATCCAACAGGAAGCAAAATAAGTGGATCCTTCAATGCTAGACAGTACACTAACACAAGTGATTTTAACAAGGTGAATCATACCCCAAAAAATGACAATACAACCAACAATTATGGTCTTTTACTATAAAACATTAGTACTGAACCAATATAAAGTAGATGATCTAACAGTACTATTCTAAATTGAAGTTTATGTGTTTCACAAAAACATGGATCCCTGCTGACAATATCACAATTTTTTTTATCCATGTATCCATACCTATCAGTACGGGAGGTAGCGTTGCATTTTTGTGAGGAATTTTATACCGAGTGAATTTCATTTTAAGTAATTGATTAATATTCAATAGTCATCAAAGTGACCGTCAGCTGGCGCAACCGCAGTGGAGCTACAGGTGACAACAGGTGAGAGTTGTGAAAAACACATTGAGTAATAAGTGAATTCATATGAGGTGCCAAAATTTATGAGGTGATTTTTTAGGTCATTTAAAACTGGAAAATTATCGTCAGCTGTTTTGAAGAGGGTGGGTTATACCGTATGGAATTTTTACAGCTGAATTATTATACTTTTTAAATAATAAAAATAATCGTCAGCTACATGTATTGCGGTGGTGATCCATTAGTCAGCGGCTCAAACAAACTGGGCGCCCAGCGTATCTGAGCATTGTATAGCCACTTTGACAGGTAAACTGACCCCCAAACATTTTTATTGTTGTTAAAAATAAAATAACTTTATATTTCACATCAATTACCTAACAACAAAACTCAGAAAACTGATTTACAAATTTTATATACTGAGAGAGATACTGTCGATTAAACTGTTGCTTATAATATACAAATCACTTGTGGAGTCACTCCTACGCTATGGAATACTAGTGTGGGTGGTCTGTATGGAAACTCATTACAAAATCTCAAAGTGATCCAGAATTTTATATTAAAAATTATCTTTAGATGAAAAAAACGATCCTCGACAAATGCACTGTATTCGCCAGATATACTTAATATTCGGTCATTATATTTTTTAACAATTTTAATATCTGCCTATAAGAGTGGTCATTGTCAGCAAACATTCAATCATGGTTACAATACACGCGGCACGTTGAACCAACTACTCGTTACACCACTTAACAACAAGAACATTAGTCACCGTTTTGTAACATATATTCAACCTAAAGCATATAATCTATTACCTCTCGCCACTCGAAAATATGCTAACCTCAAGAAATTCACTTCAGCCATTAAACTTTATATCTATAGTAATTATAGGGACTTCTTGAGAATTATAGAAACATAAAAAAATTGTATATTTATTATTATTCACCAACTAACAGCCATGTTAACTGCACTGTTGAATTTTGATTCACACAATTACTGCCTATTGTAATATGTTTTTACTCTGTTCCTATTAACCCTCCATTTTTATATTGTTTATACTACTCCGTTCCTTCTTCCTATTTCTGACTTTAAATTGTCTATGTTTTCATGTTATGCTGTTTTGTTTCTTTTTCTTTTTTCTCACTACACAATACAAGTGTGTACTCACTTAGAGTGTGGGGGGAAAAAACATTTGAACTTTTTTTCTGTAATTATTATCAGTAGTATTATAATTGATTTGTATTGTAGGAATGTATAGCAAAACGGCTAAATAAATAAAAAAAAAAAACAATTTCAATGAGTATTATAATAATTTAACATAAGTTATGCCAACTTTCTGCTGTGAATTTTGAAGTTTCCACAAATTTTGATAACTAACTCAAAACATATTGATATCTTGGAAAATTTTATTGATTGAGAGTTGAAGAGTATAAAATTTCCTACAAATAACGTTTCAAGCATTTTTTCATACAGACATTTGTTTGAAAAATAGAGCGCACCAAAGTTGAATCACGAAAAAACTGAAAACACCGAAAAGTATTGGGTCATTTTTAAAATGAAAAATACTTTTTATTGTAAAATAAAATTGGAAAAATCAGCCATCTATTGTAGTGGAATATGAGATTACTGGACAGAAAAAATTTTAAACCATTGTTTATTTTGCATTGCATTGGAAAAATTACTTGAAAAATAACTTCAATTGTTTATGACTTCTAACTTAATTATCACACAGAGAATACTCATTATAGTTGGAAGGGTAGACTATACTAAAAATTTGCCCCCTATCGAGTCTCAAAAAATCAACCCTTCCATTTTTAATTCACGAAGTATCATTTGAATAATTAATTATAACCTGTAGCATGATAAGTTTATCAACCATATGCTACACAAGTTTTTTTTTTGATTATAAAATCCTCTATATGATTAAACAAAAAAAAATATAGTTTTTTGAGTAAAACTTATTTAGGCACGACCTGAGAGTCGGATCATTTTGGACAGAAGCGGAGACTCTATAGTTTGGTTCTCAGCTTTTGCATTCATAAAGGCAGCGACTATACTATTTCGTGAGTATATGTGTTATTTTCGGTTGTAATATACCTAGTGCTACGATTATCATCGGTGATAGCAACGAGTTAAAACCGACGAAAATGGAACAAGTGCGCAGCAGAAGTACTGTTTTCCTGAGGTTTCAACAAGTGCTATCACCAATGAATAATCATTGGACGAGTTAGGTGAGAGAATATAATAAACGTTATCATATAAAATAAACTTCTTAATTCATGATGAAACGGGAAACATTCTCAATTGAATGAAGTTATTTTTGTAAATATCTCACAGAAAATATCTACATCCCGGCTAAAGCCACGATGGACATTGAACTAAATCTGATAGATATTGAAAAAAAAAACTGATTTTTTATTTTTATTTTTATTCAGATATTTATTTGATTTTCTATTCCAGTCTTAATTAAGAACTCATATAGGAAAAGAAGAATGTTTTCCAAAAGGGAGTACTCATCAGAAATCATTTGTAACATTGATGCAAGAGAGGCATTGCATTCACTAGGTCTTCAATATATTTTTGTCGACGAAAATCTATTGAAGACCTAATGAATAATGCCTTTCTTGCATCAATGTCACAAATGATTTCTGGTGAGTATATATCGTGGATTTTTCAATTCACAGAAAAATATTTCTATTCAATATTCAATTGAGAATGTTTCCCTTTTCAACATGAATACCCCACAAGAGGTAATCATGAACGATGGAAGATATTGACTAAGTTTATCTTTCCACATGTGATTTTATGAATATCCTGTTAATTTTTTCAAACAAATCAATTCTCAACGTCAAACTGTCAAGCATTTGGTGATAATGGCAATATCATCGATTTGATAGCATCTTACTACTCTGTTGTTTTATTATCTCTGCCAATCACATTAGTCGAAAATTTACCATGTGACACCTGAATTATATTCTCACAGATATACTTGAATTTATTTCTTTTATTTTTCGGTTTTAAATGATTTTAAAATTCATCCCATAAATTTTGGCACGGCATGAAATTACGTTTTTTTGCAACTCTCACCAGCTGTTACCTTTAGCTCTACCGCTACTAGAGTGGCTGACGGTCAGACCTCTTATGTAATAGTGGAAAACTATTATCCTTATGATTTTCAGCCGGTATGAAATGACTTCTCCAAATCAACGCTACCTCCCGTACTATATTTTTGATATTGAACTTTTGGTTGTGTTTTACAAAAGTGTTGGTTCTAACTAAGTCGAAAACAAACTCCACCTGGATATGGACTATTTTAAAAAAAAGATTGATGGTTTCGTGTTATTATAAATATGATCAAATAAACATTAATGAAATCGAAATAAAAATAGAAAATACTAAACTACAAATTATAACTGAATTCAAATACCTTGGATTCATTGTAGATAATAATCTGAATTTTCATAAGCATGCCCAATACATCAAAAATAAAATATCAAAAAAAAATTTTTCCTTTTCAAGAATATCTAGTCAACTCTCCATGAACTCTCGAATTACTTGCTATAATTGCATCATTCAGCCACATTTTGATTATTGCAGCTCATTATTATACTTACTCAATTTGAATGAAAAATCTCAATTACAAAAAATGCAAAATAGAGGGATGAGGATAATTCTGGGATGTAATAAATTAACACCTATAGCTTTAATGCTGGATGCACTGAAATGGTTACCAGTTACGAGCAGATTGTATTATATGACTATGACATTCATCTTCAAGATAACCCAGGGAGGTCAACCTGAGTACGTTAACGAATTTGTTATAATGAATCAGAACATCCACAATTATGCCACTAGAAATAGGGTAGATTTCCATATAAATAGAACAAATCTGAAAATGGCCATGAATTCTCTGTTCTTTAAAGGTTTAGAATCTTATAATAGACTTCCACAAATGATAAAAAATGCAAGATCAGTAACAATGTTTAAACACAAACTAATTGAACACATCAGAAATCAACCCAATGTTGTTTAGGAGGAAGACAATATTAGTTCTATATTCATGTAAGATATATATTCATGTGATTTCTTCTTGATTTTAGATTTTAAATACTTTACTGATGTAATTCTTTTATATAGATACTTACATATTAATAGTAGTGTTGGTCTTATGGCCATATAAGGAGTGTACAAATTTTAAGTGAATGTAAATGTTTTTATTAGTGTATATTAGGGATTCCTATTAAAATAAACTACTTACTTACTTACAAAAAGAGTTGTCTGGAAGGAACTACCACTGCAAAAATTTAGCGTTCAAACCGTTTTTTGTGACATGATTAAAATCAATTCGTCTTTTTTGTGTCCCATTGTGAATTACTCTTTCACATAATATCTGAAAGCTATGATGAAATACAGAACGTTTGGATGAAAATACTAGTTACTGTTAATGTTGGATTGTATTTTTTAAGAAAAAATTAACTTTTTTCTGATATTTTTTCTAGAGAGAGTTCCTCTCTACAAATTCTATTCAGCCAGTTTGCATGATGTAAAGCTAATATGGAAAATGTCAATGATTTGTACTAATATTATAGGGTATTCCCTCTTAAGGATTGACCTTCTGAGTTTAATCTACTATTTCAAATGTTTTTCTGTTATACATCAATTTAAATATCCATAATCCAAAGTTTAGTCTTCCATCCATTATGGAGAGAAAAACCTAACTTTTTATTAGCATTCTTTTCAATAAATACAAATACAAACTCATTATCCTTTTCTCTATTCCTTATTACCACTATTCGAATAATTTTTTCGATCCACTCTAGGGTCTAGTTAATAAAATTTTAATCGAACTGAATTTCTGGTGGATTCATGAGTCATATCTCAATTTGAGAGTTTTTGAATAGACCAGGGCAATCATTTTTGAAACAAAAAAAATTCTTAGCAGTATGTGGATGGTCGGAAAATTTAGGGTAAATTATAAGTAAATTAATAAAAATCAAGACGCTGAGTCGTGGATATTTAAAAAGTTCCGGAAGGGGGGTGAGGGTAGCTAAATATACGTTTTCAGGGTTGGATATTATTTTTTTACGATTTGTGGCTGAAATATGCGTCCTATTGAGAAACTTGGTGAAAATGTTCATTTTTGTGTTTTAAATAAGCTGTAATTTTTTCAAAGCCAAATATTTATTTTTCGCTGGTATACGAATTTAAATAAATAAAGCTGATTTCCAATCGAAAAAGTTGGCTTACAAATTTTCAATTTCTCAACTTTATCAGTGCTCATTTTCTTCGTTGAAACCTCGACTTTAAAATGGCATGAAAAAAAAATTGTTCGTATTCAAAAATATCGTTAAAAATGCAAAAAACAAAAAAATCCACTTTTTTATAATCGATTTTTTGGTAATCTTGAGAATGTCTTATTTTTTATTGTAAAATAAACATTGAAATTGATGAAAAAGAATAATTTTCATGTAATATAATGGCATTTACATTCAATGGGTGATGCCTGGCAATGATTGCTGAAAATGGAATAAAATTAATAGCATCTATTTACAAAAGTACAAAACAATATACATCTCTAAATGAATTGAGATTTCAACTTTATCAAACAGCGACTGTTTAATCCTCATTTCATTTCGAGAAATCACCTCCAACTGAAGGAGCAGCTGAACCACACTGCTACAGGGTATATTTTCAAATTCAAACTTGGCTTGGTAATCAATTAACAGCTACGGATTGGGGATGGAAACATCATGTTAACGGTATCATGCCTACATTCACAGAGAAAGAATTAATTCCCGAAAACTTGCTGATAATTATCTGCTGTAGCTGTGAAACAGGATGCAATAGTAAAAGATGTGGCGTTGCAAGCTTGGCTTGAGATGCACAAATTTGTGCTCTAATTGTCATGGTTCTGAAATCTATTCAAATGCTAAAAAACCGTCGTACAAAAAAATTATTGAAACCGAGGACATCGAAGACAGTACACACTGTCTAATAAATTTAAATCAAAATAATACTGAACTCTAAAATCTAGAACTGAAAGAAATCAAAGATGAACCCGAAGAAAACGAAAGCTGCATTAGTTCTGATGATGAAGAGCGACCTGCAAAGAAAGTTATATTAAAGTAAAACTTTTTCGACATTTATTTTTCTATATTTGACTGTAATAAAACAATTTTATATTTCAATTTTTAAAAAGTGTGCATTATTTATAGTTAAAAATATAAAAAATCTAATAAATAGCTTTTGTTTTTTGAAGTTTTTACGTTTTCGATTATTGTTTAAACAATGTTTTCGGCAACTTCAAAACCATTATAAGTACTTCAATATAAATGGCATTATATTACAGAAAATTAATCTTTTTCATCCCTTTTCGTGGGAACCAGAAAAAAAAAAAAAAAAAAATTTCAACGCTTATTTGTAATACAAAATAAATTCTCAAGATTACTGAAAAATCGATTATAAAAAAATTGTTTATTTTTTGGTTTTTTGCATATTTTCCAAACGAACAATCTATTTTTTTATACCATCTTGAAGTCGAGGTTTTAACGAAGAAAATGAGCACTGTTAAAGTTTAAAATTTGTAAACTAACTTTTGAAAATTTGACTGTTTTGTTAAATTTAAATTCGTATACAATCGAAAAATATCTCTATTTTGATTTGAAAAAATGAAGCATATTTAAAACACGAAAAATAACGTTTTCACCAAGTTTCATAAATTTTTTTGCAGGAAATAAAAATTAAAAACAAAAAAAGAAACTGTTTTAGCGTTTTTCTCGTTAATTTTGAAGTAATGTTGAGAAATGAATGATTCAGATTTTTTAATTATCCACAACTTTTGCATTAAACTTTGTCTGATAGGATACATATTTCAGCCACAAATCGTAAAAAACCAATATCCAACTCTCAAAACGTATAGTCCCCCCCTTCCGGAACTTTTTTACTGAGTCGTCTTGATTTTTCTCAATTTACTTATAATTTACCGTAAATTTTCTGACCACCCACATACTGCTAAGAATTTTCCATGAATTCGGGTATTTAAAATCGGTTTGGCCTTGGTCTAAAAGCCTTTCAGGCAATACTGAATTGTCAGCTTATTGATTGATAATTTCTATTGGTTTTCAATTATATTACAGTTTGTTTTGTTTAGGTACTCGGAAAAACTTTGGGTTTCTGTGAAATGAAGAAATAGTTTACGAAATTATATTTTTACTTAAAAAATATTTCTATACAAATGAATTTCATCACTTAAAATAACTAAGTAATTTTAACTAATAATACATTTTAGCACCCCATTATTGTGCCGTCTGGGTTTGTTTTTAATTTTGGGAAACATAACTTCTTTCCCGAATTGAACACACATTGATTGGTGAAAATACCACAGGAAGATGATTGGGTATAATAAACGCTCGGCGTTTTTTTTCCAGTGTACAAATTCCTCGAACCCGTTTCTGATTTTGTTAGAGACACAAAGTTCGGTAGCGTCTTTCCATTTTTCAGTTGGTATTGAATTGGTGAATAAGCTGGTTGATAGGTGTACCCTGCTCCATAACCGTATTGACCATTCCTTAGATGAGTATTTGATGTAACCGCATAAAACGGTTTTTTATAAATGATTCTGCCTGTACCTGGCGATAGAGTGGCACTCTGAGCTTGTGAATGCTTTCCTATTGCATATGTGTTGGGGCCATTCGCTATAGATTTGACAGTCCCCCTGAATCCGAGGGGAACCTTATAACCAGGAGTCCCAGGAATCGTTGCCCCTGGCTGAATAATAGTTCCGTCACTAGGGATATCTCCACTACTCTGATGCACCGTTAAATCTAGGTCCTCCAATGGATCCAATACGATATGTTGTCTTTGATTGTAGTCCTTTTGTGTTATGATGCTCTTTATTGCAGGTTTTTCTGTTTCACTTTCATAGTTTTCTTCGTAATAATCCCCATAATCTTCATTTTCTTCATCATTATCCAGTTGTTTAGTAGGAAGGATGGTTGTTGAACTCTTAGTACTGGTATCAGTGGCACCAGTGCGAATATTTCCGGGATTACCCCTTCCAATATCATCACTTCCCTTATGACTTATTACTTTATTCGTACTACCAGTACCACCGACGCTATTTTTGTTTGGCCTATCTACTGAAATTACTTGGGATACTGGTACAGATTCTACGTTGAATGTTATATTCTTAGGTTTGAACGGGCCCGCTCTAGAAGAATAAGGTGTATTCAATGCCCTTCCAGAGGCTGCTTGAGCGGCACCGGTGTATTTCACTCCATATCGAAACTTTCCTTGTATTTGAGCTTGTGTCATTCCTGAAATAGAACCGCTTTGCGCACCAGCAGTTCCTCCACCTCTGAATGGGGATGTACCATTATCTACTTCATTTTCGTCATATGGCAAGAATCCGATTTGTGCCTGTGATGACGTGCTTCCAGGCCCATTGGATTGTGCATCTGCCATGCCCCCTTTTTCAGAAGCTTGAACTTGTGATTGTGTACCATGACTTAATCCGCCAGTTTGTGCACTTGATAGGGTTTGACCAGATTCCAGCGACAACACTACTTGCGATTGGGATTGACCTACACCACCTTTGCCTTGTGCCGAGCTCTGAGCGCCCTCTTTTCCGCCCGATACTTGTGTTTGAGCTCCTCTTTTCCCATCATCAGAGCCTGCTGAAGCGCTGAAGGAACCTGATCCTGAATAAGTTCCCGAAACTTGCGATTGAGCAGTGCCTCCGCCAAAAGTTCCCTGAGATTGAGCTTGGGCTTGTGTTCCATTATCCGTTTGTTGAACAGAAGTTTGAACCTGTGAATCAGAATCGTCCGGCGCATTTTCAATACCCCCATAATATCTTCCATCAACGTACTGACCGGGGACGGCTGAACCTGGTCCCCCAGTGCCACCAGGACCGCCAACTTGTCCAGGTCCATCAATTTGCCCAGATCCACCAGTTTGCCCAGGCCCTCCACCAACTTGACCGGGCCAGCCGCTGATTCGACCTGGTCCACCAACTCCTGGACCACCAACTTGACCTGGCCAGCCGCTGATTTGACCTGTACCACCGACTTGTCCAGGTACCACACCAACTTCTCCTGGACCAGCAATTTGTCCAGTTCCACCAATTTGCCCGGGTTCCATTTGCCCGGTTCCTCCAATTTGCCCGGTTCCTCCAATTTGCCCGGTTCCACTAATTTGTCCAGGCCCGCCATTTGTTCCGGGTCCGCCGATTTGTCCGGGACCACTGATTTGTCCTGGCCAGCCGCCGTTTTGCCCTGGTCCACCAACTTGTCCTGGACCACCAACTTGACCAGGAGCTCCACCAACTTGGCTAGGCCAGCCGCCGATTCGATCTGGTCCACCAACTCCTCCTGGACCACCAACTTGACCTGGCCAACCGTTGATTTGATCTGGTCCACCAACTTGCCCTGGACCACTGACTTGACCGGGTACTGCACCAACTCCTCCTGGACCAGTAACTTGGCCAGTCCAGCCACCGATTTGACCAGGTCCTCCTGTTTGGCCAGGCCATCCTCCACTTTGGTTAATTACCCCTGGTCCACCTCCTTGGGCAGGTGGTCCAACTTGAGCAGGCCAACCTCCAGTTTGTCCTGACCCTCCTACTTGTCCTGGCCCTCCTACTTGTGCTGGCCATGCTACTTGTCCTGGCCCAGCTATTTGTCCTGGCCCTCCTACTTGTCCTGGCCATGCTACTTGTCCTGGCCCTGCTACTTGTCCTGGTCCTCCTACTTGTCCTGGCCATCCTACTTGTCCTGGCCCTCCTACTTGTCCTGGCCCTCCTACTTGTCCTGGCCCTCCTATTTGCCCTGGCCCTCCAGTTTGAACTTGTGGCCAACCCATTTGTCCTGGGCCTCCTATTTGTCCCGACCATCCAACTTGTTCTGGCCAACCACCCATTTGTCCTGGAATTGCTTGACCAGAACCTCCAACTTGGCTTGGCCAGCCACCAAGTTGTCCTGGTTTAGCAACTTGTCCAGGGCCGCCAATTTGACCGTGCCACCCTTGTCCTGGCATATCAACTGTGTTTGGCTGTCCAACAGGTGGCTTGACACCTAATTCGCCAGGTCGCGGTGGACCTTGTACAGTAGGTCTTTGCCCATATGATTCATATTGCCCCGAAAATTTGCCCAAAAACCGCCCGGAATGACCTTGCACGGTTTCATATTGGCCAGCAAGTTGTCCTCCGAATGCACCACTATCTTGTCTTGGTCCACTTATTTGACCAGGCCAGAAATCAGTCTGTCCAGGCCACCCACCTTGACCTGTACCTATAGATGCAGGTACACACACTTGTCCTGGTCCACATACTGATCTTGGTCCACCAACTCCCGGCCTACCCACTTGTCCCGGCCCACCTACTTGCCCCGGTCCACCAACTTGCCCCGGCCCGCCTATTTGACCCGGCCATTCTATTTGACCCGGTCCTCCAACTTGAGCTGGCCATCCAATTTGTCCGGGGCCAAAACTTGACCGGGCCATCCAATTTGCCCTGGACCACCAACTTGTCCAGGACTACCAATTTGTCCTGGCCACCAATTTGTCCTGGTCCACCAATTTGCCCTGGTCCACCGGTTTCCTGGCCCGGTCCCCGACTTGTCCTGGCCCGCCGACTTGTCCTGGCCCACCAACTTGTCCTGGCCACCAACTTGCCGGCCACCCAACTTGTCCTGGCCCACCGACTTGCCCTGGCCCACCAACTTGTCCTGGCCCACCAGCTTGCCCTGGCCCTCCAACTTGCCCTGGCCCACCAACTTGCCCTGGCCCACCAACTTGTCCTGGCCATCCAGCTTGTCCTGGCCCTCTAACTTGCCCTGGCCATCCAACTTGTCCAGTCCAACTTGGACTCCCGGAAGTTGGAGGTACAGGTCTTTCTCTTATCGGTTCAAGATATCCAGGTCGACCTCCAACGTGTATGGTTTGTTCTTGATCAGTACATTCTTCGCAACCGAATGGAATGCTTTGGCTTTGTGCCTGTCCCATACCATTACTACCACCTGAAATGAAAAGTATCTGATGTCATGTCAATCGTCAGAAATTAATAAAAGGGGCAATGGTTTTAAACTGGAAATGGTGAACTCTGAGGCGTATTCAAGAAAGGGTAGTAGGGATAATTACTCCCTAATTATGGAATATTCTCAGTTGTAATATCACAAGAGACTGAGAATAAAGTTAAAATAATTCGACAGATTTTCGAAAATTTGTTGCCAGGCAAAAGAAACGAGAGCCCAACGGGCTCGAGTGGCTATTGCCAAATGGCAACAAGTTTGAAAAAGAAATCTGGGGAATTACTTTCTACTCTATGGAACTCTCGTGTGGTATTCTATAGATAATTTTTTGATGTTACGATCATAAACACATTTCCTCGCTCATTGATACAATGTATTGAACCGGTTTTGATTCATTTCTCACTTTTCATGCGAATTGATGACAGACGTCAAATTGAAATTATACATAGGCAAACAATAAAAACAAAATACCTCAAATTATTCCCGCGGCCATTTGCTAATAGAATATTCCCGCTATAATAATGTTTTCATTGGCCAAAACGTACATGAATGATTTGAATTGAAAGTTTCCATTGGTTTCTAGAAATGTCAAAAAATAATTATGACAAGATATCTCATCTGAGAAATTCGTCGAAGAGAGTTGAAATACCCACCTGAATATCTACAACATTTGTATGAATTTCGGAAGTTAAAACTTTCATCATCAGTACGAATACAAAGAATCTACAAAAATGTTAAAATTAGAAAATTACAATAAAAGGAGACGTGAAAAAACACTCACTTAACAAATGGTCACTATAAATAAAAGAACAAAAGATTAATTTCGTGATCTTCACTTTACATACATACAAAACGTATACCAATCCAATGAATTATTCATCCATCTTCAAATAAGTTTCTTACTATAAGATCATATTCCATCTATCGACCATTAATAACTGAACCTGCCTTGTTATTCAAAAACGAGTCTCTAGTAACATTTCTCCTTATCACAGCCCCATTCACCCATCTAATTTATAGGATCAATTTCATTCTCTGAAGATTCCATTATCTCAACAAGCAAAAAGCATGACATCTCCTTTTTTCTTCAAAAACTCAGTCTATCACTATGCCTCGTGTATGAATACGATGGCTTTAGATTACTTTTTATTATTCCCATCATTATAGACAAAATTATAATAATAACATACAGTGCGCGAAGTATGTAAACATGAAGATATCTTTGATACCACGTACAAAATTTTGGTTATGTATACTAGATGGACCAGCGATTTTAATTAATTAAATGGGACAACCCGTATATTTTACAATTTTCTGTTACAGTTTTTTATTGCAGATGCAGCATACAAACTATTAATGGCCAATATTGACCATAAATTTTAAGAAATTAGGAAAAATATTTTTATTGCAATTGTTGATATTAACATAAAGAGAAAATAAAATGGGCCACTTGGTATTTATTAAAGTTTAAAAAAGTCTTTGATGTTTTTGTACTGATAAACATGATATAAATTTCGGTTTCATTTCGTTAAATCAAGCAGGTTTTACTGTCAGTAGGTACGTCGTGATTTACTGTAAGTAGGTATGTCGTGATGGTTTTTTGAAAATAGGCTTACCAGCGATGAAAATCAGAGTAGAATACAATGGTACATTTAACAGAGGTTAAAGAATTGGAATTTTAATACTAAAAGGATATGGTATCAGGTAATACCATAATATTATGAAATTTGAGTAAGTTTTATTTTTGACATTTTTTGTAAGACACGAACACACGTATGTGAAATATTTAACAAGTATGAAGCACTCCTATAGCACGTGGTACTGTATCTAAATTTATTCATAAATTTGAGGAAAGTGGACATGTATGAGAACTCCCAAAAAGTGGCCGTCCTGCTATTCCAGAGCAAACAAAAACGGAAATTTTTTTGTCGATGGTTGAAGACCCCTCATAAGGCTACTAGAGTTGTTGCAACCGAAAATCACATCAGTCAAACAACTGTTCGTAAATATTTAAGAAAAGAAAAATGGCATCCCTATAAAGTACAATTGGTACAGGAACTGAACGAAGACGATCCAGATCGCAGAATGGAGTTCCGTGAAACAATGTTAAATAGATTTGACACTAATCCTAATTTGTTTAATCAAATCCTTTTTTCTGATGAGGCTACTTTCCAGTTGAAAAATGGCACGGTCAATAAACAAAACTGCAGGTACTGGTCAGTTGAAAATCCTCATTGGATGGTGGAGGCACATACGCAGTATCCACAAAAGATCAATGTGTGGGCAGGAATTATTAATAATACCATTATTGAACCTAATTTTTGGAATAGAACCTTGACAGGTGAAGAATACTGGGCATTTTTAGAATCAGAGTTAAATCCAGAATTAGCCATGCAGACTCTTTCCTGATGATATAAATTCTCATATCGTGAATAGATCAATTTGGATTCAGCAAGAGGCGTTCGTGAGTTTCTCGACATTACATTTCCAAATCGTTGGATTGGAAGAGGAGGAGCTATCGAATGGCCAGCAAGATCTCCGGATTTGACACCTCTAGATTATTTTTGAGGGGTTATTTAAAAAGCAAAGTGTATGTGAATAGGCCACAGACTATCCAAGGACTGAAAGACATAATTACATAAGAGATAGCACTAATTTCTCCGGAAACCATTAGAAAAGTCTTGGATGAATTTTCATTCAGAATGGATTTCTTTCCAAAGACAAGGAGGTCATATTGAACATCTCCTTTAATTTTTTTCTTTAGGTATTGTTTTCTGTTTATACCGCAATATTAATTACAAAATAAAAATGTTTTTCCTAATTTCTTAAAATTAATCGTCAATATTGGCCATTAACAGTTTGTATGTTGCAACGGCAATAAAAAACTGTAACAGAAAATTGTAAAATATACGGGTTGTCCCATTTAAAAATAAACATAATGTTCGTATATCTCAGAAACTGTACATTTGGCAACGTCGAAAATATAAAATTTAAAATTGCTGGTCCGTCTAATATACATAACCAAAACTTTGTCATTGTATCTTACGGGGTGTCAAAGATATCTTCGTGTTTCCATACTGTATATGTGAAGGGTAGATGACGAAATTCATGTGTTTGTTATTTTATTTTTAGTGACCATTTGTTAGGTAAGTGTTTTTTCTCGTCTCCTTTTATTGTATTTTTTTAGATTCAACATTTTTGCAGACTCTTTGTATTCGTGCTGATGATGGAAGTTTTAACTTCAGAAATGCATACACTTTGGAAATAAAGTGAACTACATAGATATTGTTTTCGTAAACAACATAGATATTGTTGACTTGAAGTTACCCCCATTGATCCTATATGAATAATTCATAAAATGTGCTGTATTAAAAACATTTTTATTGCAAAAGCGAGCATTAAGATACATCTGTAGGGTATCTCCCAAACATTCGTGCAAACCGCTATTTGTCTCTGAGATAATACTCACTCTATCTTCTTTATTTATATTAGAAACCGTGTGCTTAGTTTTAAAAACCGTGATAATTTAGCTAGTCATCAGATTCATCACAGAACACGTAGGATAAATAATCTGAATCTACCTCTGCCTATACCCTCCTCGACTTTGACCAGGAAATCAATTATATATGAAGGCATAAAAATATATAATCACCTACCCCTACACATAAAGTGTATTAACTCTTTTAAAAAATTTCGGAAGTCTGTTAAAGATATATTACTTGAGGGAGCTTACTATAATTTGGAAGAGTACTATTCAGAGAATTGGTAGAGTATGCAGTTTCGTATAATTGTACAGCTATATATGTGTGTTTTTATATGTTAATTTGTTGTATCTTATGTGTATATTTATTTAAAAATATTTTATACTCTTGTGTAATGATGTGAAATACGTTTTTAAGCGCATCTGACATACTACTAATGTGTAGTTACTGTTATTAATTTTTGTATTATTTATCTACAATTATTGTACAAAATTTGTATTTTTAACTTTGTCAATAAGAACATGTTTATTCTTTGACAATAAAGTATATTTCTCTCTCTCTCTCTCTCTATACAGGGTGTAATCTAACCTCTTACACAACCGCTAACAGTTGATGGACTATCAATATTTCCATATGCTAAATGTGAGGAAGCATTGAGTATGGACATAATTTCGTGTATGCTATAATGATAAACAACATATAGGAATATTTTTCAACTTCCTGGACATTTTTGAATGTTGAGAGAATTGAAAACAAAGTATACGGGCCAGAATGAGACAGATATACTCCGTATTTTTGTTCCTCATATTATTTTAAGGTGAGCAGTTCATATGAAGAGGTATGTCCCAAAGTGTATACTATTCAACACGCGTGTATTGGAAAACAACTCGGTGATATGTGATAACATGATTTCCAAGTTGAAAAAGGAAATATTCTCAATTGAATGTTTCAATATGAATACCCCATAAGAGGATATCTTGAACGATGGAAGATAGTGACTAAAGTTTATCTGTCAGTCGCAGATGATTCCACATCTGATTTTCAATTTTCATGAATCAGTGATCGTAGATTCGCTGGTATGTGACCATACATTCCTGTATATTTTTTTTGTGACAGGTCAACTGACGAACTGGTATCTGTTATCATAAGGCTAATTGAAAGTCAGCCTCAAATTCATAACATTCCACTTAGATGATAGTTGAGGTCTGAAATCATATTTGCGAAAAACTGAAGATAGATCCCTTCAATTTGTTAATGAATTTTCGTTGGAGTGTCATTAATCCAAACGTCCATGGACTCGATATGGGTGTCCAATGGATGTACTATTCAGGATAGGCTTCGTACATTCCGTATTGTACATCTCATGGATTATCAATGGACGTAAAATATTGGACCGACATGAACATCCATAAGAGAACGTTTGTGGATGAACATTCGATGTACAATAATCGACCAATAATCCTAACGTTACTTATTAGACGTATATGTACGTCCATTGGACGAAAAAAACTGGATCCTTTTAAAACTTCCATGTTTGTACGTTTTTGGATGAACACCGAATGTATAATACTGGACTACATCTGTACGTTCATCATTGTACATATAATGGATCAATTGTGAACTTACATACGTGTACGTTTTCGAATGTACACCGAATTTACAATACAGTACCACATCTGTACGTTCACCATTGTACGTATAATGGACAAACAAAATTGGATCAATTGTGAACTTACATAAGTGTACGTTATCGAATGTACAATACTAGACCACATCTGTACGTTAACCATTGTATTTACATTGGACAAACAAAACTGGATCAATTGCTAATTTCCATAATTGAATATTTTCGGATGTACAGCGAATGTAGAAATCTGGACACAACTGTATGTTCACAACTGTGAGTACATGGGACAAACAAAACTGGATCAATTGAAAACGTCCATGATAGTACGTTTTCAGATGTACACCAAATGTACAATACTGGACCACATCTGTACCTTCACTTTACTGAGGACTGGTTGCTCAATCCGAGATGATCCACAGATTATCTAATCTCGGTTTAGTTGCCAATCATATCAGTAGCTCTGTAGCAACCAAACTCGGTTTAGTTAATCTGTGGATCATCCCGGATTGAATAAAACCAGCCCTGAATGAATCAACTTTTTACATATTTTCGTGTTCGAGTTTGACGACAAAATTTAAATATGGTAAAACTACAGTTTTATGAAACGCAAAATATTCAGGTATAGATATACAAACACTTAAACAAAAATAACCGATTCTCGTATATTATCAGGATCGAATCCATTCGGATAGGTACGGTCGTGTACGCCATAACACAGCAGTTTCATTGGCTGCGAGTGCGAGCACCCACCATACATGAAGATGAGTCTTGTGTAATGTCACAGAATACCAATTCTGTGTTCTGTGGTTAATGTGTCATGGCCACGCTATTCACGATTCACGACGTTTGATGCTGTTGTTTTGAGTTTTGGTCTGGCACTGTTAAAATCACAGTTAAAATAATTAAGATTTATAATATCCATTTGTATTTATTGAAGTGTCGAAGTGAGTGAAGGCCGAAGGGACAAACATCAGGTCAGTCGTTTGAAGTTATTTTTAATCTATGATATCTATTGGACTGGACACACGTGAAAGTGAACATGAAAAGGCACTATCAACCGACCAACAGGAATGCGGTTCTCAACAAGTACTATAGAAAGCTTGCGGTAAAACAGGAGGTTGAAATGGAAATATCCATTCATATTAAGGTAGCTTAGTCGATATTAAAAAAGTTTCAAGGAACCTATAGTATAAATTTAATATTAAGAAAGATACAGGGGTGTTGCTCTATAAAAAAATCACCCGGTTATAGCAGCATTGAAAATCAATTTATAAGTCAGAAATATCGCTGTTCTCAAAGCGAATATCACCTTTTACTCTGTGATTCGAAATCCAATAAATTGACAACACGAATATTGAATAGGTGAACATTTATCCAAATATGCATTGATTTCTGCAGCACACCTGATTCAATGGAAATATCTGATTCAAACTGAATTTTATAGATGCTGCAGAACATTCCAGAGTTTCGTGCTCAAGGAAAGAAGCTGAAGAGTCCATATCGAAATGGTTGAGACGGGCAAATGAAAGAAAAGGAGATTGAAATATTCTTACATAGTTCCCGTTTGAACATATCTTTCCTTTTTTCATTTTACTATTCTATTCATTTTTTATGTTCCTATTTTTTATGTTTGTTTTTAGTAAGAGTCGATTTTTAGTTCAGAATATTTTATTTTTGTTATTATGGAAACAATTTTAATTTTTGATAACTCAACAAAATAAAATAAGTGAGTTTTTCATCTGCTTGTTATTTCATAGAAAAACTTTTGTCTGATCAATTTTCATTGTGAAATCTTGTTCATTATGTACGTCCATTGAACATCCTCGGCGTACTACATAAGATACGTACATAAGATGTTATATCCAGTGTATCTGGACATTTGGTGGACTTATGCCGGACCTTCAAGGACAAATCCGCACATCCATTGGACATCCATGTTGTACATTCATTGGACGTACATTAGACAAACATGTGCTATCTGGGCAGATATGGTCCCACTATATGATTTCCGACGATTCCTGACCAAATATATTGTAACGAATCATTTTTAGAGCTCCGTCACTAAGAACGGCTAAAGAAAGTTCAACATTACTTTGGTATGTCCCTGACTATTTGGGGTTGATATTAATTCCGGTCTGGCAATAAGTTCTATTTCTGGTTTATAAAATAAATGTAAATACCCAAAGCTGCTGGAAGTAACATGAAAATCAGGAATAAACCAGAGTTCTATTTTTCCGCATCTTATAAAGAGAGGGAAAAGCTCCTCGGGTTGTTTTTGTTAAAGGGGAAAAAGAAATTAAACTCGCGATAGGAAAAACCATAACATTTTTTGTGACAGGCACTGAATCGTCCATCAGACTGCTGGTCCAGTTTTAGATTAACGAATAAAAAGTGCGCCATTCTTATCCCAAAAGGGACAAAAAGAGCGCCTTTATTAGTAGGTTTTTTATTTTAATTTGTCATAGATTTGAAACATATATTCCTGTTATACTCCCAAGTTGCCGAGTGCTGTAGTGAAATAAAATCCTAGAAATCTTTCAGTGAAAGTGTTATGCAGAAGCGTTGAGGTATTCGTAAGTGGAGATTTGTGTATCAATTTTGAGCTTGGTTTACCCGTGTGCTGAGGCACCCGTAAACATGATTTGTGCATTATTATTATTCACATTTTTCGATTATTTGTCTTCGAATTAAAGCTGGTCATAAGACTGCAGACGCGTGTTTATTTATATTTGATTTTATTTTGTGCAAAATCCTCATGAGATATTTTGGTTGGTTAATTTGGTAAAGTGCGAATATTTTTAGGTTTAAGAGTTGTTATCCTATTATTGTTTTTTTATTTTACATGCAAGTTGAGTTTAGGGTATTGAATTGAAACACCTAGTAATTTGTTGTGGTGTTTAAAGTAAATTCTTTGCGATTTATTTCGACTGCCAAGTTTAGTAAAGAATAATCGTTTTCTTCTCTGAAACGAATGTTCGTGTCCCCGACATTTGAGCTCTTGGAGGTGTTTTATAGTGTGGAACCATTCACAGTAGTCTGAAAATTGGTCGCCCTGGTAATTGTTACGTTATGTTGTTTGAGTGCAGGGAAAACGCCGAATGTAAACAACTGAGTTTGGCCATTGGCTTGTTCAGGGAAAACGCCGAACTAAAGCCACTGTCATACAATAATATTACATAATAACAATTTTTCACTGGAGTTTGAATTCAGGAAATAACCAAATTCGAATAATGTCCGCGATAAATAAAACAAATTATAGTTGTCCAATAAAATAATTGCAGAGCAAAAGTTTCAAAATCAATAGCCTCAATACGGGAATTTTTTGGAATTTCATTCATCCCACGATTCTTGAAGGTGATTTTGTAATTATCCGTTGTTTTTGTTTTATTGCTTCCTCTAGGTGATTGTATTTTATTTTATGGAAATCAGTTTGATGCCTTGTAGTCTGTATCCAAGCCACATAGTTAACGTTGGTTAACTTCAGGGAAATCGCCGAACGAAAACAACTGTCAAAAAAATATCGAATCATTAAGAATTGAATTATTACCAGAAGGAGCTAGCACAAGGAACGGCGTGAATTAACAAAGTTGGGGATATTGCGAACGTGAAGCTCAGAGAATAACCGAGTGGAACGTGGTAATCATTGTTTCGAGATTATTAAGGGTTTAATTCGGAAGGGAAAAGTTAGTTGCCACAACCTGAAAAGTCTTTCACATAACCGTGTTATAGGAGACATTATTTTCAAGAGTGTTGAAGTAATACTGATTTACGGACAACCTACCTATTCTAGGATTAAGTTGGATAATAATTCCGCATTACTAGTCGTACAAATATGGTTAGGTATTTATTTCGCCAGACCGACAACTATATTATGTAAAACAATGTATTTATAAAAACATTTTGTGAAACAGCCATAACCCAGAATTTTAATATACCAGTTGATTGAATACTTCTTACACGCTGTGTTTACTGCAGAAAACCCCTTCCCATTTCAGGCAAATGATTCAGTCAAAAGTTTCAGAGTTCGTGTAAGGGTATTTCTATCTCTCTGCTAGTGTACATACGGTCTTGTCTGACTGTCTCTTTGGGGACATGAATGCAACAGGTATCTAATGTCAAATATTGGAATTAAAACCTACAGTATTTTGAAGAATTCAAAAAGTGTCAAAATACCAGACCCCTGGAAGTACCGTATCTCCATCTGTTGCTACCCTAGTGCATGGAGTAAACCACTATAAAATCTGGCGCCCGAGATTTGAAATTGAGAAAGGAACATATTTCCTGGATAGTACTTTGGCGTCATAAGCAATGTAAGTTTCTAGGGATAATAATAGGTTTGAGTGTTATAACTTCTGACCCTAGAAAAACTTGTTACAATATTAATCGAAAACGTTCAGCCCATAAATGATTGATATTTCTTCAGCCCATAAATGATCCGATAAGCCCATGTTTTCTATAATATGATTTTTCTTGTTTACGTTCGTGATGACATTGTCAAGGCAGTTATTCAAACGAGTACTTTCCCTAATTGTTAGAACAGTATCATAACATTGTAGAATGTCTATAAAATTTTCAGCTTCTTGTTTCATTTATAATTACACATGTCGATCGAGTCCACGCTGAAGGATTGTAGATAAGGATTTAGAATACAGAAACGTATCTTATTTTTAGTATATATAGGTTCACCTTGTACACCTTGTATTATAGAGAGTTTTTAAATTCTTCACGTATTATGGAATTGCGTGCGGCGTTGACGAAATATATACAAATATTCATTACACTTTCTGTTCTTGTTTCTTCAATATAATGACATTCTGGAGACATGTGAAGTTGATAATATCAAAGTGGAAGGTACATTCGGTATTTCTAATAATTTAAAATGTCGTAAATGATAATTCTGCTTTTATTTAACCCGGGTGAAGCATTGCTCCAAGATTTTCTTCTAACTTTCTATAGAAATAGTATTTTCTTTGTTCAATAAAATTACATGCCTCGGAACAATTGGCTTAGGATACTCAATCCACGAGCAGATATTTTGGATTTGCCTCTGGGCGAACTAGTTGAACTTTCTCACGGATATAGCAAAAGAAATAATAAATAAAATATTGCACCGAACTCGAAAAATGCTTCTGAAAATGTAAGCGAAGTGAAGGAAACAACAGTGACGCCAGCATTAATTTCTCAAATGAAAAAATTTAAAATTAAATCATTGACAGAAGCTTTCTATCGTTGAAAATGTGTGTGAAAATGCTAAATGTTCAAATCACTCACTGACAACAGCCTTCGATCCTTCATCTGTAGATTCTGCCTCGGCCTTGCCCGGTTCGTCCGCTTTACCAAAACTGAGGTATTGTGACTGGGTCTGTCCCCTGCTCCTTCCTCGATTTGGGGATCTCCTTTCCCTTCTGATCAAGTTGTTCACGTCATTTTCATCTGAAATTTGCATTGTTGATGCTTCGTTTTTTATTAGATATGTAGGGAATCCCCTGCAGAATTCCCATATCCTTTCCCCTGCTAACTGCCATATCTAAAAAGAGGAATACTCTTCAACACTGATAATATTAATGCTGAAAGAACTTCATTTAACATCACATGACACAAACGTACAAAAAAAGTTTTCTTCTTATGAGTTATAATCCAAGAGTTATGACATTTTGTGTAAAAGAAAGCGTCATTGTTATAGTTTAACGATTTTCAATTGCAGAAGCTGTTTCTATAGGGAGCAAATAAAAAACTCAGTTCCATAACACGAGCGTATATGCGAAGAAACGGAACGAAAAATAAAGTGTACTACTCGTAAATATTGCTTGTAGGTGTGTCTATACGTTGAGACTGATAAATCACCAGTTTCTGGAGGTCTGAGTAAATGAAAGCCAGTAGCCTCTCTAGTCTGGGATCGAAATAGGTTTTAAAATATTCTATAGCTGTATTGTGTTTTGATGGAAAATATGGCTTTTTTTCGACCGTGGGAAAATGAAATTATGATGATCCAATTGCCTACTAATACATACTTCCTCATTTGTGGCATATTTTCTTATTTTAACGTACTTTTAAAATATCTAAATAAAATTAATTATCTCTGCCTCTGCTGCTTGAATGATCCCGCCGCAAGACTGGGAAACTTGTTTTTTATTCACCTGCAATTGAAAATGGATGGACTATAAATCAATATATCCCTTTTAGCATATTATTTGTTATAGTTGTTAATAATAATAGATATTATTACTAAAGTTTCATCACGATTATATAATTCATGTTTCACGTCACCAGTTTTCCAAATAATACAGAAAAACGGTATACCCCAAGGCTCCCCACTGAGCAAGAAACATACCCGGGAAGTTTATTAACGTTTAATTCTTGTACCCGTGACGACGTTTCTGAGAAAAATAATTTATAGGCTATGGAGACGTAATATTGCGATGTTATGAGCATTGTCACTAATACAGCCCGAAAAATCATCACAGCTTCATTTCGTACCAAACGAGTTTTGAGACATCTTTAATACATCTTGGTGATTTAATTATAGCAACGTGTCTTACTTATATCTTTCGGATGTTCTGGTTTCAGAACATTTCAATACCATGGGGAAGTCGAAGATACGTTTCGTGGTTAAAAAATATGACGTAACTGATTCGTTGCGAAAACGAGTCACGAATGGAACGTGCACGTAAATGGTTACCGATCTGTTTCCTGTTATTAACATGCTCTGTGAGTAAACACGTTCTTATCTGGTTTTGTGTTTTGTGTTTGTCTGCTCTGCGGTTGACCTCAAATAAGTGGCGGTATTTCATTTATCGTTTATCGATTTCTACAGGTGCCGGTTTTATACTACTTAGTTAGTTTTATGAGTGATCAAATTATTGATGGTATTTATTACCCCTCTACAAGAAAATCAACATGTGAAAAAAAGTTATGTATCACATCAGCAAATTGTTTTCTACTAGGCGGGTGATTAATAAAATCACCATATGATAGTTTGATTTATTTGTGGAATTAGTTTTGCCAAAAAATTTGCACGCTAATTCCAAGAATCAACAAGAAATATCCTCAAGGCAATTGAAAACTATATATAGATATATTTATTACCCCAGGGATATCTACATCATCATGGACAATCAGAGCCGCCGAGAGCTAGTGCGGGCCCCGGGATAGCTATATGTTTCGGGCCCGCGAGCTACTGCGGGCCCCGGGATAGCTATATGTTTCGGGCCCGCTTAAATATCATGATAAACCTTTTACTCACCCATATTACTCCTGATTTAAAAAAAATTAAAGGCTTGATGATCTGATCATTGAATGAAAATGCTTTAAAATCAAAATAAAAATGTATTACATTAAAAATAAAAACAAGTAAAACAAAGACTGAGAGAGCTGCGCGGCGGAATTTTAACCAACCCCTTTGCGTTGTGTATAAAGAGTTGGAAGTCGGAATAGCCCGTTCCGTTGTGAGACATACTTTATGGTTATACTTTGCACAACTTAGTGGTCCGAGCTCCGGGCTCCCTTTGTGACCCGGGCCCCGGGAATTTGTCCCGGCTTCCCCGCCCTCTCGTCAGGCCTGTGGACAATAAGGTAATACATTTGAATTCTATCAAAACTCTCAACTACAACATGATTTATAGGATCAACACGAGCAAATACACTATAAACACAAGTATTTCTATATTTTACTGTAGCGTCTGGAAAAACCCTATGGCCAATACTCAAGAAAGCAACTAAAAGGATTATTATTGAACTAATTCGAGGTAATGACAAATACTTCTGACAGCTTTGTTAATGAAATATTTCAATACCTCGGCGATAACTTTTCTTTCGGTACGCCAAAAATAACTATTGCCCCAACATTTTCGGATTGTTTATTCGATTAAATAGCCATGGAATGGCTATGACATGTGAAACAATGATTATTAAGCGAAACCAAAAACTGAGGCTGTCATCGTAATGAAAACTGAAAGTTTAGGTTCAACGTACCCTCAAATTCTCACCAACCAAAACAAAAGCAATTCACTTTTGTAGAAAACGGAAAACCCATAATAATCCACACCTGATCTTAGATGTAAAACCCTTTACACTATGCCTTTTTCGTGCCTATCCCAAGTAGCACACAGAGGTCATAATTCGGTTGTACAGACGTCTACTAGACCTTTCGCAAAAGTCCATGACTTATGTCTTGTAATATGCTAAGACGTCGCTATGTATGCCAATAAGACAAAAAAGCACACTCTTGCGACGTCACATCGACGTTATAAAGTAGTGGTAATGACTTATATAAGCCAGTCGCAAAAGGGTCATTCCGTGGTCTTAGTGTAGTCATTATATCATTATGCATGAAGGTCATAATCTTTCTAATCTAGTATTACAATATGTATACCATATCAAAAGATTTTATATAATATCAATATAATATAAGTCAGCCTTCCTTTACATGTTCATGATACTCTGTGACCGTGATAGTTATCGAGATAAAAATGATTTCCATTTATGTGTCTTTAAGAATTGTTCTGAAACTCTAGTGACCAAGCAAATCCATTTTTACGATCAAAATCCAATTGTACTCACTTAAAATTCATGCGCCTCGAAAATGAAGAGAGATAAATATTTATTTTCATTTCAGAAAAAATATATTTCATCAATTTTTCTCATTAGTCGTTGAAATACGTAGACCATATTACGAAAGATACTTGATTAGCACATCCCCAATGATTTTTAAATTGATATAACACCCAGGGTCCCATATTTTTTATTTTAAATATTTTTGTTCCAATATGGCTACCAGAATGATGTTATCAATCAATCGAAAAACATGGATGCCGTCCTTCTAGTGTCGAAAAGTTGTAATCACTCCGGTATGTACTATCATACGGGTGTCTCAAAGACATCGCAATATCTTACATAAAAAAGATGTAATGTAGTCGCTGTGACCACAAGTAGCAAGTTTTGTTGTACTAACGTCGTAACGCTATCAAAACAGAAAAAGATATACACTGAGTGCATAAGCATTCCGCTAGTTCCGCCTAATGGAAAACGCTAAAAATAACTGACATTTACAATAGAGGTTATGTTGATGTTGAACAGTTATATTTAAATATTTTTTATTTATCACTCGAAGTGCACATACATATTATTTATGTCTTTCCTTGTTGTCAAAACAATTGAAGGAACTGGATGAACTTCATTTTTTTGCAGTGTCCCGATAGACTGATTAATTATTTCAGATGTTAATTTTGGGGTAGGCACTCATCCTTCCTCTTTATATTTTCCTATACGCTCCAGTTCTCTTGTAAGGCAGATTGGATTTTTATTTTGGCATTTTAATCATTCATACGGAACTGAATATTCTACATACCTATCCAACAAAAATAACATAACCAACAAAAATAATGTAACCTAGATACATAATGTAATCATTACGACCAAAGTTCATCAGTTGATAAAACTACATAACATGAGTACAATATGTAGTCGTAGAAACGTTTCAAAAATCTATTCATTAGAACCACATATGTTCATTGTCATAATAACCTCACAGCAACTGCTCTTAAGTTCTACTTAACGACACATACAATTTATTTACATACAAACCACAGTACAACTTCATCTTGAGAATTCTTTATTGTACTCTCGTTATATATACACGACGTTATAGCAATATATACACGACGTCATAGCAACGCCTGAAGGTTATAAAACGCACATTAACTTTTTGGTTTTAAAACATACAAATACGTGGTCTTTAAGATGCTATGAGAAGTCATTATGTTAATTTTATGACTCTGTGCTATTTGGGATTTGTCTGCCTGATTGCCGGTGGCTGAAATTTTAAACAAATAAGCATGCGTGCGAGGCTATTTTGTTGATTGTTTCAGGAGTGAAAATAAAGAGAACTGGTTCTATTTCTCCCGCCTGAATCGAGGGGATTTCAAGGACGTTTGTGGAAATGTCAGGTTTGCCAACTTGACATAACCAACAAATACATGAAATTAATCACATAGTTTTCGTTTTGTTCAGTATGACAGAAAAGAAGAAAACATCTTGTACCAGGTAAGGAAAAAGTTAAAACAAATAGTCCAGGTATACTAAATTACTTAATCATTTAAGGTAAATGTCAATTTTCCTTAGGTTTGCAGCCCTGAAATTAACGCCTGAAACAATCATCAAAAAGGCACGGTGCCAGTTATTTGGGGAAATTTCCATGAAAATAAGCACAAAAATAGGCACGAAAAAGGCATAGTATAATAAGGGTTTAACACCCATACAATTAGAAAGCAAAATAAAATTCTCAGGACTGATTTTTGACTCGAGATTAACCAGAGGCTCTCACTTACTGGATCTGGTGGAAACCACTCAATATCATGAAGGCTTTCGCAGGAATCAAATGTTGAATATATATCGCAGCCTCATTCTCTCAATAGACTATGAGTCCAGTATTATCTCTATGGTGTGAATCGGCAACCCCTCCTCTCGAATTTCGAAGGACAAAACTCCTTGCAAATCAGGTAGTGAAAATATACCCCCAACCTACTCACCCCAATCATGATATAAATGAACTCAAGAAAACAGAATTGAATTAACGGCAATATAAACTATATTACTATAATAACATCAACAAATTTCCCCATTACTGCAAAAATTTTTGAATCCAAAACTGAAGATGGAGTTGGTTGCGATTTTCTTGTAAACGGGAACTACTATAGCTGGTCGATTCATTCAACAACCCGCGTATACACATCAGAATTGTATGCTATATACCAGTCCCTACTTTATTGTAAATTTGTGCTCCATAAGATCTTTTGAAAATAAATTTACACTCAACCCTCTTGTGATGATTATCCTCACCAGAATTCATATACTGAGAGAAAGTGGTAAAACTGTAAGCTTTATGTGGGTGCCCAGTTATTGTAGCATGAAGAGCAATGAGGACTTAGATGAGGCAACGAAATGGCTGCATGTGCCAACTACCATATGGAGACGTACCTGTCCACCCAGAAGATCTGAAGAAATACAATAAGTCTAGAGAAGACAGAGACTAGCAGAATATTTGGAGTGGAACAGAAGCTAAACTGAAAAGTTTGAAACCAACAATAAAAAAACGAATGTCATCTTTGAAATTGACAAGAAGAAATCAAGTTGTTCTCACACGCCTCAGAATTGGCCACACAAAAATGTACCTGCTCCCAGAATAGCAGCGACCCAAATGTATTATATGCCAAACTCCTCTTACAGTCCAACACATACTTATAGAATGCCCGGAATACGAAATAACCAGAAGGCAATATACGGTAGCTGGAACAATGAAGGAGATCCTGAGTGACGATAGAGAAATTCTATGTAACCTCGTAGCATTTTTGAAAGATACTAATATTTTTTAAACATACGAACATTTTTGACAAAATATGAAAATACCTAATTAGGTATGTGGCTAATAACCTTGCAGATTAATTTTCAATTCGATTCTGCATTTCAAATAGAAAAAATATGTGAGTCAGACGACCTCACTTTGCATTTAAATCAAGGTGGTCGTGATTTCTGATTAGGACTGAAACCATGGGGTCAATATCCAAATGATTTCATGGAACCATTGCTGAAGTAATTTATTAGGGTTACTACGCAGTGTTGTCAATTTATCAAAGTGTTCTGCCTAAGGTATTCCTTTTGTTCTTTAAAGAATCTGAGCAATATCCTCAAAGGCAGACCCGAACATATAATATGGTACATCTTAATTTTTTCAGTTCCAAGATGTTGTTCTCAGTTCTTTGTGTTTTATAATCCATAAAAATATATGCGAAATATTTAATCCATCAGGGAACACATTTGCCGTCCCAATTCTGATGATTTATCTGATTCAGTGAATTCATGAAAGCCAGGAAGTAGACACAAGGTATAGGAATGGTTATATTATTTACATCATCGTATATGGCAGATAATTCTGTTTCCATATGTTCCGCCTCCATAGATTTTTTATTTGCTAGTTTAAAATTTCGTTTTTATTATTTATAACCATGAGTGGATCATATTCTGTAACAACTAGGACGATGTTTATTACTCAAAATTTCCTTCAATAGAGTCGGGAAGTTCCAAATCACTGGGTTTTGCTCGACCCTTAAAATCCCATAATTGACTCATTTTATTGCTCGACTAAGAGTTCATATTTTATTTGCAGTTGTTCAGGCTTACATTATAAATGCATTCGTACAGTTTTATATTCATAAGAGTATTCACCATGAAAATTTAATAGCTGAAGTTTGTTGGAGAATCTCCTTAAATCTCGACCTATCCCAGTCTTGAGACCCGGTAAAGGATACGCCCACGACCATCGTAATTACCTTTATCCCTACCTTCAATTACCAAATAGCCAATAAATAGCGTTCTAAATTTTCCCAGAACCTCCCTCCTCTTTTACTTAGTTTGTAAGAGACTTGTGAAATAAGTTATCAATCGACAATTGTAAGAAGCAGTATGCTTCATTTTAATCACAATTTTAAATTCAAACTACTACTACTAATTTCGTTACCAAAATATGTACAGTACCCCACATGATAATTTCAAAGAACAGTTGGCAGTGCTGGTATTCAGTGACGAGATGAGAGTTATCGAAATACAAAAGGCCCTGAGAGCAATACATTCCCTTAAAAAAGAACAAGGAGAGTACACCACTACAGGAAAAGAAACCATAAAGGAACAATTTAGGTTTTACTTTCCTGGGGCTCAAATAGTACAGACACCTGCTAATGAGAATGGACTGGAGGCTCTGAAAAGGGGTTTCAGGGGAAGTTGGACATTAGCAAAAAAGGTGGTAACCTATCACAAAGAACAGTGGGCAATAAGCTCATTCGAACCATTCAAATCACCGTGGCCGGACGGGATTCACCGAGAACAATATGTATAAAGGACCGGCTGCTCAACAGACAGAGCACTCTACAAACTGTTAGAGAAAGTGGAAAACACGCTGAAAAATTAAGAGGTACTAATAGCGGCCTTTCTTGATATAGAACACCTCTATAGACTCAATCACTAGGTCTCTTAGACGGAGAGGAATCGAGGAACCTTGTGTGGCCTGGATAGACTCAATGCTAACATACAGGCTGAGACAGGAAGAGACTGTAGTGGCCCGGGCGGCCAGAGGATGCCTATAGGGGGGAGTTCTTTCTCCAGTACTGTGGAATCTGGTCATGGACGGACTACTGGGGTCCGTGAAAGAAAAAGGTCATAAAACCCTCGAGTACGCTGACTACATTGTTTTCTTAGAACAGGGAAAATTCAACACTACGGTTAGGTATGATATGGAAGAGGCCCTAAACTTGGTAACCAGATGGACGGACTTCGAGAGATTGAACATCAACCCTCAAAAGGCCACCATAATAACACTTACTCGGTGGCCCAAAATTGGAAACCAGCAAGGGATAGGTGATACTGGACTCGGGGTGATACTGGACTCGAAACTGACCTGGAACCAACATCTGACAAAAGTGACCAGAAAAGCGGAGACCATATTAATTGTGGCAAGACGCTCTTTTGGGAAGGAATGGGGGCTAAAACCAGACATGCTACACTGGCTGTGCAACATGGTAGTAAAACCGGCCTCCCTGGTGTGGTGGATGAAGACACAGCAAAGGAGTGCCAAAGCTAATCTGGGCAATGGAATCAACGCCAACTGCAGCCATGGAGGCACTGTTGGGATTGCCACCCTTTCATTTGGTGATACAGGGAGAGGCAAGATTAGAAACACACTTGGCAACATAAACGTTGGGACAGGACACATGAGTATCGTGAGCATCGTAACCAGAGACGTGCTAGATATGAGATTAGACCACATCGCGAAACGATTCCCATTCGACAATTCATACAGGGTATCTATACCAGACAGATTTGTTTGGAATCACACAGAACTCAACACCGTTCTATAGGGCATGATCTGGTAAACGGACGGGTGTAAGATGGGAAATGGTGTGGGAGTAGGAGTGTTTTCTAGAAACTCAAGGACCGAGTATAGTTACTCACTGGGTAATCACACCTCTGTGTTCCGAGCAGAAGTCTACGCAATCCTACAATGTGTGGAGGAAAATGATAAATTTTTAACAAAAAATTAAACCGACGAAAAAATCAACTGAAAAACAAAAAATAAACATAAACCTTCTTAGTATTAATGATAACTGAGCTCCTATACTAATGTAAGTAACTAATTTTGAATCGGCGCCAAACAAACTAGCAATTGAATTAGGTGAAGCGTAAAATGATGGCAGCGGGATGCCTGGCGGCGCGGCGTTTTGATTACTTCTTCAAAGTAATATAATGATCTTCGTTAATTGTTTGTTTGGCGCCGACTCAAAATTAGTTACTCACATTAGTTTAGGAGCTCAGTTATCATTAAGACTAAGAAGGTTTATTTTATTTTTTCAGTTGATTTTTTCGTCAGTTTAATTTTTTGTTATAAAGTTTTATTTTTCACTTTTTTGTAACTGAAATCAACTAATAGTTATCTAGACAATTGACTCCAGGTATTCATTATGTTGTAGTGTCATCAGAACTACCTATATGTGTGCCAAGTTCCAACAGAATCTGTTCACAGATGAAAAATTATTAATCCCCTATTTTTCTACACTTAGGGGTGGATTATTCTTTTACAAATCCGAAAATAACCAACTCTAAAGTTGAAAGGGAGTACTGTTGCGAATGCAGCACGCCACTGCCCGTTGCTTGTGACAGATCGCTGACGTCAAAGAAAGGTCGAAATTATTCTCGAAACGTTGACCGACTTTTTTAGCATTTTCTACCATGTGACTGATAACTTCATTACGCAGCTTCGAAAGCAAAAAAGCAGTATAGTACAGGATTCATCGGGAAGATAACGTGAGTGTCGTGCCCAATATCACAGTAGTGAAATGTGATTGATTTATTTAATCACCAGAGTGAATTATTGTGTTGTTTCTTGAAGTGTTAATAGACGGACAATAATTAGTTCGGTATCTTAATAGTCACGGACATTCGTAACAATGGATAACATTAGTGGGGTTAGGCGGGAATTTTGAATTACGATCCATCCGTGGATCCGACCACTGAATTACCCATGCATTTCTTATGGGTCTAAAAATAACGCGAATCTCTCGCCGGTTTTTAGATGCTTTGGCAAATTTCTCGATGTTTATTTCTGTTGAAATAGATTCAATGAACCTTTGTCAACAAGCTATAATCAAAATTGCAAATTTTTAAAACAATTGATGAATATAAAATTGGTGGGCAAATTTGATGTTCGTCTTAGCTTGATTTCGTATTGATTAATGGAGGCAAAGTTTGGCGGGAAATTCAATGTTATAAACATACATGAGATCTCAGCTCTCAAACATACATAATGATGATGATGATGATGGTGAAGAAATATGCATTGTTCTGTGCCTGGTTGCAATCACAGACACCCAAGAGATTGCAATTTCTATTTAATGCCAACAAAAGAGAAAGATAAAAACATTTGGATGGAATACTTGGCATGGTATGTAACGAATACATTCAGGAGATGAATTATGAATATTACTATTTTGAACGTGAATTTTCAGCCGAACTGACAAATAACTCAAAAAAAATTGTCTTGTGTGTAGTTGTCACTTCAAAGGTGGTTTGAACGAAAATGGACCTTGATCATTCGTAATCCAGGATCCAAATTACACATTTCTTAATGTCCAGATGGAAGACTATTTTCATGCATTTCAAATCATTTCATGCATTTCATATCATCCTGAAAGTATTCAGCTTGATAATTCTCGAAGCTACTACTGATTGGTATTGACGAAACAGATCGCAGCTACAAATAATATGATAACAATGGTTTCAATTTTAATTTGAGGATTTATAGAAGTAGATTTTGATGTGGAATGGACACGAAAACAGGCACTAATGATGAAGGCACCCAATATTTGATGTCTCTATACTAACATTCACTTTTAGATAGCGTTATTTCATCTGAAAGTTGAACCTCCGTAAGACTCCCGTGGTTGAAAATTTGAATATGGATCTCCCGCCACGAGAGTGATTTGAACCTCACTAATATGGTCTATACTTTCTCGCATTGAAGTGTGTTTTTTAGTGATACACTTACCTGACGTTTTGATAGTAAATCGTTGAATAAGAACTCTTTCGATATGCTATCCTTTTTGCCACTTGCCACCCATTTTTTTATCACACTGTCAGCCCCGGTGGAAACTTCCAACAAGCATCGTGATTCTTTGAGATCCTTGTATGCTATAGCATGCTGAAAATATACAGTAGCGTATTTAATTCTGATTTTATTAATACACAGCGAAAGCTGATATTTGGGTAGAAAACATTCCTGAGAGTAAACTGATAACATCGAAATTGAGTCACACCATTTCTCATTCATCTTTTCCACCTTTTTCTCTCTCACTCTCTCTCTCAGGTAGATTTTATAAAAATGTTGATATATATACAGTGCTTCTCAAAAGTCCCCTCCCCCCCTCTTATTTTTGGAACGATTATACATAAACAAGTAAAATTTGGAAACTGAATATTAAATGTTGTAAACTTCCCTACTAGTGATGATAGATGACGAAATCGTCAAAGATGACGTCATAAGGCCATTGTGACCAATAATTTTAAATGGAAGCGACACCTCTTTTAAAAGGTATCGAAAAAACCTATTCAATGATACTAATTTTGTTTGTGTTTATGGCAGTTTTGATGGCTCATTAGTAAACATTAAAATTTAAATTCCATTCAGTATGATATTAATTACAGATTTAAGAATCAGTATCTTCTTAAAGAAATTGCTCGAAGTGACCTCCATTTACTTCCTGACAGTGAAATATCATCATATTTTTAAACTCTTCTCGTACACAATTAAAAAAACAGTTATTGTTGATGTATAAATAGAGAGACACTACGAATAGGAGACCGATACATAAATATATGGTGATAAGATAGGTACAGTCAAAGTAGGTTGGATAGAACTAAAAAACGGAGGCGTGTATTTCCCACAACACATCATAAAATTTTATTTTTATTGTTTTTATTTGAATATGTAAAGTTACTCCAACAATTAAAAATGTGTGTTGAAAAGACCGATATATTGTAAAACTTTTTTAACTCTTTTTAACATCGTGCATGAACGGATCTTCTGTAAATGGAATCTAGTAGGTGCCTGCAACGTTTTGTTCGCACAAATTATGACTTCAATCGTAGTATTTCAAAATTATTACGCTTGTTTTAACTTTCATTGTGGGCATGTATCATGTTTTGTTTTACTATGTAGAAATCAAATTATCAAATTAAAATTACAAACAAAATTATGTGAATTACAATAAAGAAAAAAGCAACAAGAACAAACGGAACGGGGTTATGAAAACTGCTCGAAATGACCACCTCCAACCATCAGACAGGAATCAAGTCTTCGTCTCATAAATTGGCGTAAACGTTGAAATATTCCGGGTGTGTTTTGGATTGTCTCGCAGGCGATTCCTTAGATCATTTACACTTTCAATGGGGGTCGTATGAAACAAGGACTTCAGGTGACCCCAGATGCAAAAGTCCAAGGGGTTTAAGTCTGGAGATCTGGAAGGCCAATGCAGAGGTCCTGCTCGGCCTATCCAACGATTTGGATACACGTCGTTCAAATACTGACGAAAAGTTATGCTTAAATGGACAGGCGCACCATGGTGCATAAACCACGTTCGTGGAACATTTTCAAGTAAAATGGGAAGCTGCTCCTGGAAAAAATATTGTATGAGTTGCAGCAGTTAGCCTCAACGGTAGAAAATACGGTCCAATAATATTTAAGTTAAGTGAAAATTCATATTAGTACCGAACTTCTTGAATTGCATGTGGGTTATCTTCGGCCCATAGATGATTGTTATGGAAATTTGTAATCCCTTGCCTTGTAATGTTGGATTCGTCAGTGAATAATACGTTTTCTAAAACTTGAATATGTTAAGGATACAATTGGTGATCCTTTAAAAATTTCCAGTTTAGTGACTTGTACTTAACTCCAGACTATCTTTAAGCATATCAAGAACCTCTTCTTCCAGGGTCACTGTTCTTATTACTAGTGGACGATCACAGTAAGTTGTTCGTTTTTGAAAAGTTCCTCTTTCACAGAGACGTTGGTGAAGACGTGCTTAAATTGTGTGATGAGGTATCATACGCTGAGGATATATATTTGCACAGAGCCGTCTATATAGCTTCCAAAGAATCTCCATTGGTACGACCATACATAAAATGCATATCGACCATTTCAGCGTTAGTGTAATTATTCATAATGATGATTTAAAAGGCACAATTGAACTTTCAACTACCACATACAAATCAAAGCGACTTGACAGTCATCTACTACATATAATAGTTAGAGAGCCGCGGGTCTAAAACCGCCATGAGAAGCTATACGTCTTCCGTTTGGTGAGATGAAATTCCATCCCTCAAAAACCCCAAGTTCCAAATATTTTTGAAATCGGGCGGGGCTCATTATAGTACGAAGGAAAAATGTGTATCGACTTTTTCGACGATTTCTATATGTCTTCTGTTATAATAATTTTGTTCAGAGTGACTAGTGACAAAGCGGAAGACGATTTGGATGAGGCGCACTACTCGAAATCTATTTTTGAAAATTTTGTGCCCCAAAATCGATTATCGCAAAAATTCGACGTCTCCTATATGCTCAATTTTGTGTTCCTTTACTTTGGTATAGTCTTTACATCGGGAAAATCCGAGTGGAAGATTTTTTTAGCAGGGTTGACCAAATAAACAAATTGAAAAACTCGAAAACTGCACTTGGGTTCAATCTAAAGCTTCCAAATTTTGCATGGAGCTTCTTCAGGGGCCAGAAAACCTAATTTCCATAGGGAATACTTTTTGGCCAAGTTTTCACCCCTTCTCACCCCTTTGAACTTCCTCTATTTTCTCTGATTATTCCTGGTAATCTTTTTCGTTTGAAAATTTTTCTCATCGATAATTCAGTGTATGGAGTTTAATAAACTCATCTCACTAGTAGACAATGATAACAAGAATACATTTCAACCCCTATACCGGGTGACACAGGATATCGGGCCACCCCTGTAACTTCTGCATTCGTGAACGGATTTATCTGAAATTCGGTACAGTTATATAAGCAACCATTTCGGATTTGATCACCTTACAATCCAATATGGCGGACTTCCGGTTTTTCTGAAAATGCCAGCAACTTTGTTTTTTCAAATAGAACACCCTATATATTTTTACATATTCAAGTTCAACAGGTCAAAACAAGTCCAAATCTCATGTCAAATGGCATTTTTTGGAACAATTGAAATTAAAATTGTTTTTTTATTTTACCTCGTGGATATGAGATTTGGTCAAGGCTATTCACAATGAGTCGCACATAACAGAAAAACATAATTTTTTCTGAAAAATTATTTTTTGTGTCATTTATTGATGAATTAATTCAGTCACATCACATTTTGATCAAAAATAATTTTTTTTCAAATGAAACCCCTATGGGCCACCTACCTGTTTCTCTAGAACATTCATTAAGCAAAAAAAATTATATATCATTTTTGTATTTCGGTGCAGTAACAAATTGTAAACATTCAAAAATCTACAACTAGTTCATGAGTTTCCTTGCAGTTCGAATAATTTTTCAACTTAGTAAGCTGTGGAAAACAACATTTCTGAATCTTGTCAACTAATTGTGTTTCGCTGTCATCTTTCATCTCAACTCTCGAAAATTAGTTAACTTCCGGGAATTAGTTTAGTAGAAATGTAAAATCAAAATTATAGGTTCACAAGAAGTGAACAGGTTGATATGTTATTAATTTACGGAGAATGTCTTGAAAACATTGTCGCCGCTTGTCAGTTATTATATTAAAGAACCCAACAATGGAGAAGATGATCGTAAGTGAGGAGGCAGAAATGAATGTTTTGCTTATGTTGATTTTGATCCAACCGCTTCGATGCGGGAATTGGAATACCAATGCAATGTCAGTCGAGAAAACGCTAGAAATATTTGAAAAAAACACCATTATCGTGCTTATAAGTATAAGTTACACAATTAGTTGACAAGATTCAGAAATGTTGTTATCCACAGCTTACTGAATTGAAAAATTATTCGAACTGCCAGAAAACTCATGAACTAGTTGTAGATTTTTGAATTTATACAATTTGTTACTGCACCGAAATACAAAAATGATATGTAATTTTTTCCCTCAATGAATGTTCTAGAGAGACAGGTAGGTGGCCCATAGGGGTTTCATTTGAAAAAAAATGGGATTTTTGATCAAAATGTGATGTGACTGAATTGATTAACCAGTAATTGACACAAAAAATAATTTTTCAGAAAAAATTCAGTTTTTCTGTTATTTGCGACTCATTGTGAATAGCTTCGATCAAATCTCATTTACCCACGAGGTAAAATGAAAAAACAATTTTAATTTCAATTGTTTACAAAAAATGACATTTGACATAAGGTTTGGACTTGTTTTGACCTGTTGAACTTGAATATGTAAAAATATACAGGGTGTTCCATTTGAAAAAACAAAGTTACTGGCATTTCCAGAAAAACCGTAAGTCCGCCATATCGAATTGTGATGTGATCATATGCGAAATGGTTGCTTATACAGTGCTTCTCAAAAGTTCCCTCCCCCCCTCTTATTTTTGGAACGATTATACATAAACAAGTGAAATTTGGAAACTGAATATCAAAGGTTGTAAACTTCCCTACTAGTGATGATAGATGACGAAATCGTCGAAGATGACGTCACAAGGCCATTGTGACCAATAATTTTAAATGGAACCCTACGGCAAGCGACACCTCTTTTAAAAGGTATCGAAAAAACCTATTCAATGATACTAATTTTGTTTGTGTTTATGACAGTTTTGGCAACTCGCCTTCAAAAAACGCAAAGGTTTTTGTAATTGTCCAAGTTTTTGTACATTTAATAATTTGTGTATTGTCGATCGAACGTTCAACTGTTTTAGCAGCTTTTGGTACTTTAAATATTTTTGTACATTTTAATAATTTTTTAAACTGTTGTGAGCCGAACGTTTAAGTGCTTTAAGAAGCGAAATGGTACGTGCTTTAGGTGATAAAGTAGCAGCGATTCTAATTCTTGGTGAAACTGGACAAAATATTCATGCAGCAGAACGCATTTTTAATGAGAGGTTTCCCGATCGCCCCGTATCGAGGACTTATTTAAGGGAGCTTCTTCGTGAGTTTGAAACAACGGTAATGATGCGAAACGATCTGGCAGACCACAAATTTCTGATGAGAAAAAAATTGATATACTGGCAGAAGTAATAGTTAATCCTACTTCTTCAACAACTCACGTTGCATCTACCTGTGAAGTCAGTCGAAGTACAGTACACAGAGTGTTGAAAAAAACAAATTTCATCCATACAAATAAAAAATGGTTCATCAACTCTCAGACGACGACCCAGACCGAAGACTAGAATTTTGTGAAAATATGGAAACTAAAATTAACCAACAGCCAGACTATGTCAAACCAATTTGTTTTAGTGACGAAAGTACTTTCTATCTCACAGAATGTGAGGTATTGGAGTGACGCAAATCCTCACCTGTTTCGTGAAACACATACCCAATTTCCCCAGAAGGTGAATGTTTGGGCAGGTATCCTGGGAAACCACATCGTTGGGCCTCTTTTTTAAAATACTAATTTAACTGGTGAGGTTTATCTGGAGCTGTTGCAAAACGCAATAGAACCGTTAATCCTTGAAAATTTGGAAGATAATCCAGATGAATTCGGCAATTTGGAAATAACATTCCAACAGGATGGTGCTCCTCCACACTATTACGGTGCAGTAAGACAGTATTTGGATGAGGAGTATGGAGTAGATGGATTGGACGACGAGGTTCAACGGAATGGCCAGCTCGATCACCGGAGCTCACGCCTTTGGATTTTTTTCTGTGGGGGTACCTTGAATAGAAGGTTAACGCCACTGAACCTGACAATATTGACGTTTCAAAACAACGTATTGTTGCACAATTTGAGGCTGTTTCCGAAGACACATTTGCAAAAGTACGAGAAGAGTTTATAAAAATAGGATATTTCACTGTCAGGAAGTAAATGGAGGTCACTTCGAGCAATTTCTTTAAGTAGATACTGATTCTTGAATCTGTAATGAATATCATACTGAATGGAATTTAAATTTTAATGTTCACTAATGAGCCATTAAAACTGCCATAAACACAACAAAATTAGTATCATTGAATAGGTTTTTTCGATACCTTTTAAAAGAGGTGTCGCTTGCCGTAGGGTTCCATTTAATGAGCCATTAAAACTGCCATAAACACAAACAAAATTAGTATCATTGAATAGGTTTTTTCGATACCTTTTAAAAGAAATGTCGCTTGCCGTAGGGTTCCAAATGGCCTTGTGACGTCATCGTTGATTTCGTCATCTATCATCACTAGTAGGGAAGTTTACAACCTTTAATATTCAGTTTCCAAATTTCACTTGTTTATGTATAATCGTTCCAAAAATAAGAGGGGGGGGGGGAGGGGACTTTTGAGAAGCACTGTATAACTGTATCAAATTCCAGAAAAATCCGTTCATCAATGCAGAAGTTACAGGGGTGGCCCGATATCCTGTGTCACCCGGTATGAAGGGCTGAACGCCCCCGCCGGCTCAAATAATCTATTTGAGCGAGGAAGAGCACATAAATGAACTTAGGGAGATAAATGAATGCCAACAGATGAATTCTTTGACGTTAGGCTATAATAAATAAAGTTATAAACAATTCTTACCAAAAAATAAATAAATAAAATTATAAACAATTTTTACCAACAAATCATCAAAAATGATTTTGGTGTCAAACATGATTTTGCTATAATTCATTCTCTCACATATGATTAATAACAACACTTTTTTTGGTTACAAATTAAAGAATGATTATTAAAAAGGTAAATATCTCCTGTGAATATTTTTTTCTAGTTTATATAACTAACAAATTATTTGAATTGTTCAAGAAAGTTATAACAAGTTCATTAAACTTTATACACTGAATTATCGATGAGAAAAATTTTCAAACGAAAAATATTACCAGGAATAAACAGATAAGATAGAGGAAATTCGAAGGGGTGGGAAGAGGTGAGAAATGACCAAAAAGTCTTTCCTTTGGAAATCAGATTTTCTGGCCCCTGAAGAAGCTTCATGCAAAATTTGAAAGCTCAAGATTGAACCCAGTTTTCGATTTATCAACTTAGCCGCTTTCGCGAGTTTTTCAATTTGTTTATTTGGTCAACCATGAGGCCCGGCCCTACTAAAAAAGTCTTCCACTCGGATTTTTCGGATTTCAAGAAAAAAAAATATAATTTTTGGAAGCGTGTAACTTTCCAAGGAAAAGCCAAAGAGGTTTTGTTACATAGATAGATAGATAGATTTATTTGAAGCTTTCAATTTAAACAGTTGGAAACTCAAGTCGGACAATAATATACAATATAAAAAATACAAAAGTCACTTATAACTAGAAATACTTCCTAATAAAAGTAATTACATGTATTGAAAAAAATATTATTAATATATAAATATATCGCAGTCATAGGTGTAAGATAGATTGCAAATTTTATTCAGCTGTAGTATCATTATTTCTCCATGAATTCTTGTAATGAATATGGCTTGATGTCACACAACAGATCAAAAACATGTTTTTTAAAAATTTGTCTTGAGCGTGCTTCTTTAATGATTAACGGTAAATTGCTATAGAATTTAATGGATGCATAATGTGGCTGTTTCTCTGTATTTGTCAGTCTATGCTTGAGAACAATAAAATTGGATTTCTGCCTGGTAGAATACACATGTCTGAATCTGTCTTCTTCAAAATTTGCTTTATTATCGTTCAGAAAAAGTACACAAACATATATGTAAATGGCATGAACGGTAAGCATTTTGATACATCTGAAAGTATTACGACAAGAATCTGTATATTTCATATTCAACATAGTCTTCAATATCCGTTTTTGCATGATAAAAATTCGTTCTAGTTGTGTACTCCCTCCCCATAATAATATTCCATATTTTTGAAAGGGATAAACAATTCCATAATATGCCGTTTTCAGTGCATCTATTTTAAAGTTACTTTTCAAAACTCTAATTGCACAACATTTAACTGCCAGTTTTTTGCGAAATTTTCAATATGTATTTCATAGTTCAATTTGTCATCTATATAGATTCCTAACAGTTTTGTACTGAGAGATAAGTGCCATGTGAAGTGGAATGAATAGAAAAATCGAATTTAAACGGTTTTCCTTCACATAAAGGATTCAATATAAAATTGAACCAGAGAAAGGTAGATCTCAGGTGAAAAACAACTACTTTCCTGGCAAATACCACGCAGAACGTTGAATGATATTCACCTGAAAATCCATGCATACTTCCATAAAATATCAATGGACATTGAATGCAAATGTTTCTTTCTGATAAGCTCGATTATGTTTAATTTAAGTCGTGTTCACCTAACAATCCGCATACCGGTTTCAGGCTTCTTGGCCCTCATCAGTACGGAGTAGTCAACCAGCCAAAAGTCCAAAGAACTCTGGCTGAAGTGAGACACAACGTAAACAAACCATCATCGATCTTGTAACACCTATAGGTACGCCGGAAAAGATAAACTTTAACTGGCGGTACCTAGTGACAAAGAAACACTCGAAAATCTCCCACCTCGATAGGTTTCTAAATAAAGATTCCTTCTCAGTAGGAATTGGCAAGCCCGTCTAGCATATAGTGAGAGATAAGTGCCATGTGAAGTGGAATGAATAGAAAAATCGAATTTAAACGGTTTCCTTCACATAAAGGATTCAATATAAAATTGAACCAGAGAAAGGTAGATCTCAGGTGAAAAACAACTACTTTCCTGGCAAATACCACGCAGAACGTTGAATGATATTCACCTGAAAATCCATGCATACTTCCATAAAATATCAATGGACATTGAATGCAAATGTTTCTTTCTGATAAGCTCGATTATGTTTAATTTAAGTCGTGTTCACCTAACAATCCGCATACCGGTTTCAGGCTTCTTGGCCCTCATCAGTACGGAGTAGTCAACCAGCCAAAAGTTTACGTTGTGTCTCACTTCAGCCAGAGTTCTTTGGACTTTTGGCTGGTTGACTACTCCGTACTGATGAGGCAAGCCTGAGCTGACATGATGCAGACAAACATAATCAGCTTATCGAAAAACATTGCATTCAATATCGTATTTTTATGAATATGCTGATTGGAATATCATTCAACGTTCTGCGATTCCGAAGATGTTTCACTGAGATCTACTGTTCATATTGATCATGAAGAAAACCGTTCATCATTTCATCATACTGACACTCTGCTAGGAAGATCTTTGAAACCTATCGAGTGAATTTCGATGTCTTCTGTCACTAGGTACCGCCGTTAAGATCTTCCGGCTACTAAGTGTTACAAGATCGATGATGGTTGTTACGTGTTCACTTCGCAGAGTCTGACTTTGCTGTTATCTCAGTGAGATGAACATGCGAATTAGTGCGACTAATAAGCATAATCGAGAACATTGCATCAATCCATAAATTTAGGTATCGATTTCAGGTGATATCTCAACGTTCTGCTGGAAATATGTTTCACCTGAATCTACCTTCTGTTCATATATTGAATCCTTTATGAAACCGTTACGATCATTCTCCACTCACACTATCTCACTATACTAGACGGGCTTGCCACTCCTGCTGAAAAGGAATCTTTTATTTAGAAACCTATCGAGGTGGGAGATTTTCGGGTGTTTCTTTCTGTCACTAGGTACCGCCAGTTAAAGTTTATCTTTTCCGGCGTACCTATAGGTGTAACAAGATCGATGATGGTTTGTTTACGTTGTGTCTCACTTCAGCCAGAGTTCTTTGGACTTTTGGCTGGTTGACTACTCCGTACTGATGAGGGCCAAGAAGCCTGAAACCGGTATGCGGATTGTTAGGTGAACACGACTTAAATTAAACATAATCGAGCTTATCAGAAAGAAACATTTGCATTCAATGTCCATTGATATTTTATGGAAGTATGCATGGATTTTCAGGTGAATATCATTCAACGTTCTGCGTGGTATTTGCCAGGAAAGTAGTTGTTTTTCACCTGAGATCTACCTTTCTCTGGTTCAATTTTATATTGAATCCTTTATGTGAAGGAAAACCGTTTAAATTCGATTTTTCTATTCATTCCACTTCACATGGCACTTATCTCCCACTATATGCTAGACGGGCTTGCCACTCCTACTGAGAAGGAATCTTTTATTTAGAAACCTATCGAGGTGGGAGATTTTCGGAGTGTTTCTTTCTGTCACTAGGTACCGCCAGTTAAAGTTTATCTTTTCCGGCGTACCTATAGGTGTTACAAGATCGATGATGGTTTGTTTACGTTGTGTCTCACTTCAGCCAGAGTTCTTTGGACTTTTGGCTGGTTGACTACTCCGTACTGATGAGGGCCAAGAAGCCTGAAACCGGTATGCGGATTGTTAGGTGAACACGACTTAAATTAAACATAATCGAGCTTATCAGAAAGAAACATTTGCATTCAATGTCCATTGATATTTTATGGAAGTATGCATGGATTTTTCAGGTGAATATCATTCAACGTTCTGCGTGGTATTTGCCAGGAAAGTAGTTGTTTTTCACCTGAGATCTACCTTTCTCTGGTTCAATTTTATATTGAATCCTTTATGTGAAGGAAAACCGTTTAAATTCGATTTTTCTAGTTTTGTACTGGTTGAAAAAGATATACTATCGTTTCCGAGCTGAATATTCTCCGGGAAGGTGATATTATTGTGGACAGTTTTAAAAATTATGCAGTCTGTTTTAGCGGTGTTTAATAATAACATGTTAGTACTAAAATATGTTGAAACTTCAGAAAAGTTGTTTAAAATTGAGTTCTCCAGAGTAAGGTGTCTGCTAATGGGTAGATTGACAAGACTCCTTTCAATTTTCGACAAAGAATCGCCCCCTCAAAACTTTCGCACTTATTTGTACAAATTTATCTTCATTTTTGAAATAAAATAACGCAATTCTGTAAAAAAAAGTTGACCAGACTTTTGATTCAATATACAGGAGATTACTAGAGTAGGTACCGTTTTTTTGTGAATTACTTTCAGTATAAGTTTTTGTATGACATTTTCCCTAACACATTAGGAAAATACAAAACTTTTATTTCAACTTGGAATACAAAAATGTCAAATGTTGCACTACCGCTAAACTACGTGACGTTATTTATCACCGCCCTCTTGGAAATCACCCGTTCTACTTTACATTGCACCGTTTTCGGTGACGTCGTCCACCGTAATTTTACACATGCCATATGACTGTTTCTTTTAGTTATAATTTGGTTTGAAAAATATTTGGGAACCTACCGTTTGGAAGTCAAATAGTGTAGAAGGCTTCAGAGGGTTTCCACTGGTCGAGCTAGTATTCTGTTTTGAGATTGTGTTCTGGAAATCAAATACATAATATAAAAATAGTGATTATTCAATGAAATAACAGGAAGACCTCGAATTAATTATGGAGGATTTTATCTGTTGCGGGAATTATAGAATTTGCAAAGTTATGGAGAAGAGATTAAAGGAAAAAGTAAAGAAGACTGCCAAAGGAATGGATATTTTTATTATTTTAAGTTTAATGCATATCTAATATTGTTTCATAGGTAGTGAGATACCAAGAGCATTTTAAATGAAAAAGTCCCATAACAATTAAGAACTAATTGTCTAAAATTTATTAAACCAACCCTGGCATTATCACTGAATTTTAAGACAATCACACCGTTTATTGCGCAAAAAAAAATCGGGGCAGATGATTCCATCTCAGTTCTTAAAAAAAAACTCCAGATTCTTCAATTCAGGATTTTTTAACCAGCACAAAAAGGAGGAGGTTCTTCAGTGTACGCGTATATTTTTTTATGTATGACCACGCATATCTTTTTACAGATTACGTTTTTTTTCTATTGGAAAGGGTATACCTCAAAGTTGATCCCATTTGAATTTGGAAAAAAAATCCCCTAAGGGTGGGAAAATAGGGGATTGATTGTTCACCACTCGGATGTTTACTGTTAACCGATTCTACCACGTATAACTTTTTACTGGGTTATCCGATTCAGATGATTCTTTTTTTTTATTGAATAGGGTATATCTCAAAGTTGGTCCTATTTGAATTTGAAAAAAAACACCCATAAGGGTAGAAAAAAGGGGATGATTGATTTTTCCCCTGTGAACCAATTCTGTTGAAACTTGGCACACATATATAGTTCTGATCACACTACAACATAATGGAAACCAGGAGTAGATTTCAGCCACTAAAATAAAAAAATAAACACTTTTCACCAAAAATTAAACCGACCAAAAAAGAACCTGCCATTATTTTACGCTTTACGTAATTAATTTGCTTGTTTGTTTGGCGCCGACTCAAAATTAGTTTTCCTACAACTGCTATGAAAAGTAGCGTATTTCTCATAGCTTACTTAATTTCAAAACCATGTATTGCTCATACTGTGAGAAATATTTTTTCTCACGGCACTTTGCCCACACCACATACATTTATATGGAGAATCAACAAAAATCGACAAAATCTTAGTTGGCTGCTGTTCAGCGTTAAATAGTTATCACAACAGTCAGATTATAGAAGTTTTCAAAATTCTTAAGGTAGTTTTCATTCGTGCTTTGATAAAAATCGCAATTTCTATTGAATAATATTTTAATAAGACATATACCTATTTATAATAAATAATATGTATACTGACAGTAGTGACGATTTTGATAATACTCCGCCAGATATATTGGAAAAAGCTGCAAAAGTAACGTTAGATTTGTTGCCGGACATTTCAAGAAAAAAGTATGAATTGACATACCTACATAAAATTTACGGAATGGAGAAGAAATACAAAAATGAAATCTTTTTTGGAAAGTGCACTTTTGGTATACTTCGAAGAGATGTCGAAAACTTTAAAGGCGTCTACCCTTTGGTCACAATATTCAATGTTGCGAAGTACTATCAGTTTAAAAAATAACATTGATATATCCACGTATCAAAAATTACGTTCATTTTTAAAAAGAAAGTCCGACAATTACGTCCCCAAAAAATTAAACATATTGACAGCAGACCAATTGCAGAGATTTTTAAACGAAGCTCCAGACAAGGAATATCTGCTAATGAAGGTAAGTTTATGTAGAAGGAACTATTTTTAGAATTTCTTTCGCTTTTTTCCTCGAATTAACATAGCTTTTTGTAATTAGTGAGTTTTTTAGTTGATAAAAAGAATTAGATATTTATTAAAATTTCTGTTTTAAATTCTGCTATATAGATATATGTACTTTTGAACAAGACTTTTGAAAGAAGGCTCAGTGGTGCAGTGGATAGTGTATCCGCTTGGCACACAGGCGACCCGGGCTAAATAATATGATTATCTACTTTTACTATTTGTTGTAATATAAATTATTTTTGTTGTCCTGGTTAGTTTATTTCATTACTTTGTATATCATTCCATCCTCTCATAGAATATAATGATTGTGACGGATGTAGGAGAACAAAAATAATGACAATAGCGATCTGTCATTGTCAACTACATATGTGTCCAATGTTCATAAGTGAAAAATCAATTATCCCCAATTTTTCTACCCATAAGGGTGGATAATTCCATTTGAAATCCAAATATGATCAACTATGAGGTATACCCTATCTAATAAATAAAGAATAATCCAAATCGAAGAACCCAGTACAAAGTTATGCCTGATAGAATCGGTTAACGGACCAGAATTCAGAGGGTGAGTGATCAATATCCTTCATTTTGCTACTCTTAGGGGTGGATTTCATCTTTTAAATTCAAATGGGATCAACTTCAAAGTACACCCTATCCACTGAAGAAAGAATAATCGGAATCGGACGTCTCGGTAAAAAGTTATGCGTGGTTATACATCAAAAAATAAAAATATACCCGTCGAATAGAGAACCTCCTCTTTTTTGGTTTCGTCGGTTAAAAAAAGTAGGTTGTTTTTCGCCCGTGAAAGATATAATATTGCATTTTCCTATATTTAAAGGGAGTAGATTTGACTCGCATCACTTACGTAGATTATTTAGATCATCTTGAAGTTTCAAGCTGTTATTTAGGTTTTTAATTTGTCCATATAGCTTACAGTCATCGGCCTATAGTAGAAGATTACAGTTCAGTCCAATGCCGATGTCGTTTACAAATATTATGGATAATAAGGGGCCTAAAACTGAGCCTTGTGAGACACCGGAAGTTGGAGTTATTTTAGATGATCGGTGACCATGGTATTCCACTTTGAGGATTCTGTTGGATAGATACGAGTAGGAAAACATTATAAGATCGTGAGTAAGACCAAAGTTGGAAAGTTTTTTGAGGACAATTCAACTCATGTATAAAAAATCGCATATGCCACAGTGCAATTGTCAGTTTGACAGCGGCAAAAGTTAGCTGCAACTTTTACAGCGACAAATGCACTAGTGGTTTTTTCACTTATTCATTTGTTTATCAATTATCGCGGTGTTGGTTACCAAAATAAATGAAGTTTGCATTGATATGTTTCTAAATTTCTTAGTGCGAATTTACACGATCCAATAAATTGGTCGATTTTGTGACCTTGAATTTTATTGATAGGTGTAAACAGAAAATTGTCGTCAATTTGAACTTGACCAATAAATTGATGAGTTTAGAATCGGTTCTAATTTTTCATCAATTTTTAGTGACAATTTGCAGTAACTTTCGGTCATGAATTGGATGCCTGCTAGGACAGAGATTTTCAGGTTAGGTATATGTTATTATTTACGCGATTTCACATACCCTAACCGCGAGAAAAATGATTGTGCGAAAAAAAATCATAATTTACGTTGCATTACATTCGCAGAATTGCATTGCTGAATATAAAAGACAGAGATGTAGAAGATGGTGGATTTGAGCTTGGATTGAGAAAAGAGGGAAAGGAAACTTGACATTAGTTCACGAAAAATTCCTGAGTGCAGATCCTAATCAATTCGAACGATATTTGAGAATGGATCAGAGTCAATTCAATGAGCTATTGAATAATATTCGGAATTTTTCCTATAGACGAACCATTTCTTGTCAGTATGTTGGTATTTCTGAGTAAAAACTGTTGCCAAAATCGACCAATAAATTGTCAGGTGTAAATATAACCCATATTGGTCAATTTTATTGTTCAATTTTATTGGATCGTGTGAATTCGCACTTATTCATTAAATTGTCCTGCCTAATTACACTCGAAAAACTGTCAACCTAAAAACGCTCCACCTTCGGTGTCGCGTTTTTAATAGTTGACAGTTTTTCTCGTCTAATTGCTAGACAACAGTTTCTCATTAAACAACCCAAATTTACCCGATAAAATACAAACCTCTCGTGCAATACCATGATCGAGCCGATCAAATGCTTTGGAGAAGTCAGTGTAAACGACATCGACCTGTCCCGAATTGTCCAAATGATATGAAATGAATTGTGTAATTTCGAGCGGGTTGGTGACAGTTGCTGATAACGCACTAATTGTGAGTTGACATGAGCTGATAGAAACTCAGAGATAAACATTTCAAAAACTTTGCTAAAATTACAAAGGATGACGATGGGCCTATAACTTTTGTCGCCTTTTTTGAATATAGGGCATATTTTACCTTCTTTTCAGATGTCAGAAAATGAACACGTTGATAATGCAAGATTAAAAATTTTTGTAAGTGGCTTTGCGAAAATGATAGTCCTTCACAATGAATGATGGAATACCATCTGGCCCAGATATCAATTTGGGCTTTAGCCGTTTCGGACATTGCACTACAAGTTCCTCCGAAATATAAGGGGTAGATAGTGTAGGTACATCAGGCTCTTCATCCACTAAGTTATTCAGGAGTGTCGAGTTGATGAACGCTGATTGGAAGAAGTTAGCGAATGCATTGATTATTATTTCGGGATCAGTTAAATCTTGACCTTGGAACTTCATAGTAATGGGAATGCGAGATTCATTTCGCAATGTATTTAAATATGATCAAAATTTGGAAGGGTTGCTTTTTATGTGAGCTTCGACGGAAGTTGCAAAGTTACTTCGAGCTGCAGATATGTCCTTCTTAACTTCCCAGCGAATAACTTTAAACTTTTCTCAATAAGCTAAATCACCGGTTGCTTTGAATTTAAGAAAGTATCTATTCTTTTTTTCTTATTTCCCAATTATACTACCAGTAAACCAGGAGCAGTAGGAAAAGTTTGCAGTGAGTTTCATGGGTACGTGCTCTGAAAAAAAACTGATCTATGTGCAAAAAAAATTCACCGCAATCAGAATTGATATCGACAGCACGTTCAAGAAAGGACCAATCTGCCTTCAGAAGGTCCTCGCAAAGTAGGGGAAGTTTGCTTTGCGAAAGTTATATGTTAGTAAAGACTTTTTTCGACTTATATCAAATTTCAATAGGATCTCCAGTGGCGGGTGATGCAGATCAACAGTCGGGGCTGATTTAGTTGAGAGACTACAACTTCAGTTCTACTCATAACTAAGTCTAGAACACGGCCATTGTGATTGGTGAGGAAGATGTACTGTTTTGAATTCAAAAAATTCGTAAAATTCACAAGGTACGAAATTATTCTAGGATAAGTGGTTTTGTTGTGATAGGTTATATATTCGGGTATGTTGAAGTCTCCGATGATTGATAGATTGTCAGTCATTCAATTGTTCAGCATTGCATATAGAATCGAACATTGTTTCTTGTAGGATATAGGATAAGTTAGGAGGTATGCAGACATCAACCACATATGCTGACGTTCTCTCATTGTGAATTTTGATGCAAAAAACATCTACATTGGGCGAAATGTGTGAGAGGTAATCTAGGTTAATTTGGCATGATTGAAAGCGGGTCCTAACCGCTAGTAAGACTCCACCCCCCTGGACGTATTTGTGAGATCGGGATTTCTATCCTTTCTGTAGAGAATTTAATATTCGTTTACTATTTCACTATCGAAGATATCAGATTTCAACCAACTTTCAACCCATGATATCACTATAACAAAATGACAGAAACTATAGCGCACGGAACTTGACTTGCAATATGGCATTTGAAAGCCCTTGAAAAATTGTATCCAGAACAGTCAACATTATTTCTCCCACTGACATCTGTCAAAAATAAAAGAATGGCAAATTTCAAAATTTTGCCATACAATTATTTAAAATCTAGCCGATGGATAAGAACCAAATTCGGCAGAGAGCAACACAACAAAAAAATCTGGCGCTGCGAATGTTTGATTTTTCTCCTGGGCGTTACGATCCGAGACGGCCGTTCACCCGGGCTTTGACTAGCACGCCCCGCGTTTGTTGCAGGAGCGCTCGATCAAATATCTCACTTGGTCAATTGACCGATGAATTGACTGTTTGATTGGCCTATCAAATTGACTTCGTGCAGCCCTAAAAATATTTTATTGTTTTATTTTAAAATAACCCCATTCTCCCGAGGCCCGTGCTGATCAAGTTCTGGTGTGTCCCACAAATGATTTGTTTTTCACCCATAATTATTTAAAGAATATAAATTATTGCCTATGTGCATTATAGGAACTATATTTTGAGATGATGGCATTTGAAAAAAAAACCTATCAGGTAGTGAGTTATCAACCCAAAGATGATGTGCTTAGACTTCATTATTAAATATAAAAAAAGAATGGATATGAAGTCCAGTTTTTTTTTGAATGAAACTTGTGGAAAATCATACAGTGCGGCTTTCTATAGTCCCCCCTCCCTGTTAGCTTTTGAACGGTTCGACGTAGAACAATGAAAAAAAAAGGTTTTGCGGATGACGCAACTTTCCTATGGCATGATAATTCACAGCAACTACTGCTAGATAACATCGAAAGGGAATTGATTACAATAAAACAATGGTGCGACTCCAATTCTTTAGTGATTAACATAAAAAAAACTAATATAATCACATTTCGCTGCAACCTACCAGATATACCACTGGAGGATGAAAATATCCTTAACAAAACAGAGACACGTTTTCTTGGATCAAGCATAGACTCTAGACTGAAATTCGATTATCACATTAACAATCTCTGTAATAAGTTGTCCTCGGGATGCTACGCAATTCGAGTAATCTCGAACGATTTGGGTATAAACGCAGCCAGATCGGCGTACTTTGCTCTAATCGAATCTCATCTAATGTATGGGATTGCATTTTGAGGCGCTTGCTGTTCTTACCAGCTCAAAAATGTTTTTGTAATTCAAAAAAAGGCCTTAAGGTATATTGACAAAAAAAGACCCAGATACTGTTCATTGATCTCAGTATACATCTATATACATTCTAGAATCTGTCACCGTTATACATAAAAATAAAAATCTTGTAACAAATAATAATTCATATAACACTCGACAGAACAATAATATCAGACTACCTAGACCATCTAATAATTTGGTTAGAGATTCTATAATATACAATGGCATTAAAATGTATAATCATCTCCCCATAACCACTAGAGAAACTACATGTCTCAGGCGATTCAGAAGAGAGGTAAAAAAAATCTTAATACAACAATCACTATACGAGCTAGATGAATACTTCAACTTGAACCTTTAGCTAGTCGCAGTTCCACATACTTGGGAGCTCACTCATAACCTTTGACGAAATTGTATGACTGTAACAAATTCTCTCAATAGCTCCATAATACGTAACATTGTCTTCATTTATTTATTTATTTTCACACATACTGAATCCTGTCCTTTATTCAACCTTGCCTATTTACCACATTTGTATTTTTTGGTCTGCACGTCTTAAATGTATATGTATATGGCGTATCTTAGACAAAATCAATCTATTTTCATATATATTTTTATATTGTTACCCACTTATTTACTTATAACTTAATTGTATGTGCATAATCTCAGATTATTTTTATAATTTTTACAAACCTATTACTTATATGTTCAAATATGTACCTAAGCTTTGTCTTCAAAAATTTTATTCTTTGACAATGATGCATATCTTGCTTGATTGATTGATTGATGATATCACCGATACTACTTTTTGAAAAAAAATACATTGTGATTGCCCGACAGATGGCGCACATCAACTTCAAAATGTCAAATAGCATGGGGGGTCATGTGGTACATCGTTGAAAATATAGTTCAATTCTCTTTCCAACCATCTAATTGTTTTTATCATTTCGTTGATTTGTTTTTTCACACTTTATTCAATTTTTCGCTTCTCGGTTAATTTTTACGTCGGTTTAATGAAAATAAAAAGTTATTATTTGAGTGTTTACTTTATTGAATAGTTTTCTCTCTCATTCGTAGGATCAAGGATCGAAGACTCAGGTACATTTTTCAAGAAACAAGGTTTTTATATTATTGTGGAAAAACAAAAGCTTAGAAACTATTATATGACCACCACAGTACGTCTAATCAGTTCATAATGTAAATAAGAGATTTACGATTAATTGTAAATTGGAACATGACTGTTGCAATGAACCATCAAGTCGAAGCGAAAAAACAATATGTTAGCATTTGATAACAAACTTTTTGGTCTAAATTTGTAGAGGCGGTTGGAATAATCTGCGGATAAAGATGATTTCTTCACCGTTTTATCTATTTTCGTGAAATGGAGCAAGTATTATACAGCGTCTTGCGACTGTACTCCGGTCTTTCATAGCTCCTAAAGGCTCAGTTTGAAAATTCTCTTCTAGGTCAGATATATTTCATTTTCTGTAGTGAACAGCTTGTCCTAGCAGAGTGTTCTGAACCATTTTTTTTTAATTAAAATTCTCTCACCACAGACTTTACTGGCAATTTTGATAATACAGGAGTATGTATGACTCTTTGGGTAAAGTTGATATTCCCGTTCCAAAATCAAAGGAATCGTTTTACAGATTCATTCATTCATAATGATTAGAAAGAAATGTAGAGTAACGAGAATAAGAGCGAGACGGAATTTGTTCCACCTGTCCCTGCAGTCAGTTAAAAGGTTCGTTGGTTTGTCTAGCATTTAGAAAACAATGCATATTTCTCCATCTCACGTAACTTATGAGTATTTTTATTTCGAACGCTGATAAATGCAACATTACAGTTTGCTCGTTTGTGTAGCATTTGGGAAACAATGTATCTTTTTTCAACTCACGTAACTTCTGAGTCGCTTTCTTTTAAAATCTCATAAATTCAACTGAATTTGTGGAATGAACAATCTTTAGAAATGAGTTTTAGGATTTTGCTCCGCGCTTTCAGTGATAGTTGATGTTGATAAGTTGAATCAATATGCAAATGGCTGAATATCTCGATTTTTTTGGATTGCAAATCTATCTAAATGATTTTGTATCAAATATTTTTAAGCGACGAAAAAAAGGAAGAGGTTCTCTAGTCGACGCGTACATTTTTTTTATGCGCGATCATACGCATAACTTTTCACAGAGTATTTGGATTTCGATTATTCTTTTTTCATTAGATAGAATATACCTCAAAGTTGGTCCCATTGTAATTTGAAAAAAAATAATCCTCAAGGGTAGCAAAATAAAGACTATATATCGTTCACCCACTCAATTTTTACCTGTTAACCGATTCTATTGGAAAGGGTATACTTCAGAGTTGGTAATATTTGAATTTGGAAAGGAATAATCCATTTCTAAGGGTAGAAAAATAGGGGATGATTGATTTTTCATCTGTAAACCGATTCCGTTGAAACTTGGCACACATGTAGTTCTGATGACACTACAAGGTAATGGATACCTGGAGTCAATTGAGTAGGTAGTTATTAGTAAATTTTAGTCACAAAAAAATAAAAAATAAAATGAAACCGACGAAAAAAGAAACTGAAAAGCAAAAAATTTAATATTTCTTCTTGATAATAACAGAGCTGCTGAACTAATGTGAGTAACCAATTTCAAGTCGGTGCCAAACAACAAACAACGAAAATCATTAGCTAGTTTGTTTGGGCCTACTCAAAATTAGTTACTCACATTAGTTTAGGAGCTCAGTTATTATTAAGAGCGTTTTCACACACACCGGCAAAACCGGTGCCGGTGCCGTGCCGGTGCTGGTACCGGTTCCGGACCGTACAACAGCGTATTTCACACAATCCGGCATATCGGTGCCGTTATCTGTGTTAGTATACGTTGAACAGTGCAGGAATAAAGATGTGTGCTGTTACTCCTGTCAACAGACGTTATCTTCTAGGGTTATTGTATCTTAGGAGAAAATTCCGAAAAAGCAAATATAAAAGACAACACGGGGTACATCCCCTGTTGACTGTGAGATACTTAGAAGGTTCCTTTTACACGCTCTATGAAAAACTAAGGGAGGATAACTTCAATGAGGGTTACAACATCGTATTTGAATAATTTACTCATTTTTGGTTTACAAATGTACGATCAAATATAAAATACTCTGTCGCTATGGAGACAACAACGATACTAAGCGATATAAACAAAATACGCATCAAAATACTCTCCGTTACCGACATGTCAGAACAGGTGTGTGTAGACAAACGTACATAAGAAATCACAGCAACCGACTAATCAGAGACCATAGAGAAACTAAAAATAAAGAGAGTTGTCAAACCTGCAGAAAAGTTGGCACCACGTTTAGACAGTGGCGACATAACTCGCAACTGGCCGAACTAAGTTAGTACAGGCGGGTTTTTTAAATGTATTACTTTTATATGGTTGATATGGTATATATTTCATAAGTGATCGATTTGCCATTCCTGTATTTCATATGAATGGTTGTATCATATGAAATACAGGGATGGCAAATCGATCACTAATAAAATATATACAGTAATCGATTCGTAGACTGTTAGTTCGAGGTTGAAATAAAGTTTCAAAATAAATCTTTGTTTCATGATATCAAGAACAAAATAAAAGTTCTTATAAAATAAGAATAATAAGTTTAACACCATGAAAAAACATTTTATTTTATCTAGGACAAGGTACAACTACAGACAAAACAATAATAAAACTCTGAAAAACAGCAAAATTAAAAATATTCTTTAGTCTTATCATGAAATCAACCAAAATGAAAACAAATTACATTTACAACATACCTTCAATAATTTTGTTAATTTATTAGCACAAAGGAGAACGAGTAGGTATAACAAATACTCCAGTTTGATGATAATCATTAAGTGGACCATGTACTTCGTACTTCCTCAAATGGTGATAGGAAATGGAAACTTTTGGATGGAAATAAGTATCAGTTTGTGAAAAGCAGCTTATATTTTACCTTGTAAAGTCTATTTCCAGGAATTTCAGCGTCAACTCTAATAACAAAACATTCTATTTTCGATGTTGGATTCCGAATTCAAGTCCATAGTATAATTTCTATCATTAATTTTTCGATGACAATAACAGTAGAATTATTCTGAAATTATTACGTGGTTTGTCATTTTCTGACAAACGTCGAAATTGGAAAATTATCATTTCATCATTCGTCTGTTGATTGCGGGCAGCGCCTCCATGCGCGACTGGCCGTACCAAAAACTTGGTGGTCAAGATCGCCAATGTTTCAAACAGTCTCTTTATTTTTAATTTGTCTATGTCAGAAACCGATCCGTCTTCCGATTGTCGAGATCCCCGCCGGCTGCATAAATCAGAATCGGCGGCCGTACCGGCAAATAGGTCGGACCGGGCTATGTGTGAAAATTATGATTTGATTACATTGCATTCGGTGCCGGCACCGGCACCGGTTTTGCCGGTGTGTGTGAAAACGCTCTTAGACTTATTTTTTGCTTTTCAGTTTCTATTTTCGCCGGGTTAATTTTTTGTTAAAAAAATTATCAACCTTTCCGATGCAATTTTGACAATAAGTATCCCTTCGCAGGAGTTTTCAGTTCATGTTGCCTATCCAATAAATGTATTCAATCATATAACGCCTTGGTTATCTCCAACGAATTGATAAGGTATAATTGAACAGATTGTTTCATAGCATTGCCAGCGAATGGTATCTAGAGATCTTCGTTGCAGCGTGTTAAAGCCGATAAATAAAAAAAAATACCAAAAATTATACCGACGAAAGAAGAAACTGAAAAGCAAAAAATAAAATGAACCTTTTTAGTCTTAATAACTAAGTTTGTAAACTAATGTAAGTAACTAATTTTGAGTCGACGCCAAACAAATAAACAAGCAAATTAATTACGTAAAGCGTAAAATCATGGCAGCAGTGCCCGCGGCGCTTCCCTTCGCAGGAAATTGCCGAGCATTCTCGAAGTCAATCAGCGAGACAGCTACCCGAACGGGCACACACGTGCGGGCACACGTCGTTGCGAGTGCTCGTGCGGAGAGCGTATTTGAGGAATGTTATTTTTTAGCGCTTGAGATTTCACGTTGCATTTTCATGTTATTTTGTTTTGATCATTTCTATTAAGTAATTTAAAGATCTTCGTTGATTGTTTGTTTGGCGCCGACCAAAAATTAGTCACTTACATTAGCTTAGTTATTAAGACTTAAAGAGTTCATTTTATTTTTTGCTTTTCAGTTTCTTTTTTCGTCGGTTAAATTTTTCGTTAAAAAGTTTTTATTTTTTTTCTTTTTTTGTGGCTGAAATCTACTAATTGCTCCCTACTCAATTTGAAATACTTTCGGAATACTTGCCCACCTTAATTCAACTATTAACAGTTATACCGGGTGACAATGGGACTGGGGCCATGCCTATATCTCCTTCACTTATCAACCGATTTGAATGAAATTTTGTACATAGATATGAGACACAATTTCGGATTGACAGACATATGAAAACAAAATGGCCGATTTCCGGTTTCACCAGAATAGCCACCAATTCGATTTTTCAAAGAACACCCTGTATGTTTGATGTTTTTCGGTTCTACGGCTCAAATTACATACGACAGTGTTGCCAAATTTTCATTTTACAATGAAAAAATAAAAAAAAATTTAAGCCCAGGAGGCCTTGATCAGCTCAAAATATATACTAATTCACATCAGTAACACATAGTAATAGTCATTTCATCGATAAGATCAATAACAAATCCTACAGCAGGAATTGACATTTTCTGAACCCATTTTTAACGAAAAAATAGTTTTTTTTCAAATGGTATTGACCAAGGGCCATCTTGCCATTCGATAGAGAATTTAATTACCAATTCGACGATATACATTTTGTACCACTTTCTTCTTGTTCAAAACGTAGAGAGCCATCTAACAAAATGAAATCAATCTGAAAAAATTGGTAGGTAACATGATATCTATTCATTCTTTCGAACGTTACTTCAGAATGGTAACAATAAATTAACAGGAATAATCGACTTGACAATATGTAATGATTATAAACCCATTACAGGAAAGATAACTTTAATATAATCAAACTGTTTGAATAAATCTAACGACTGAAACAGTGAAACATTCAACGTACAAATTTTTATTCACAATACCATTATCCTGTTTTCAATAGAAGAGTTTCACAACCATTTTATTTATTTATGACCAATAATATGTTCGGAGTGTTGCCCGTTTTCCCTAACACACTAGTTCTATTTATTGTACACCTCATCACATTTAACAGTTCGTGAGCAGGAATTTCCTGAAATGCGCGCCCAACCATATCTCCCAAGTCCTCCAAAGGAGTTGGTCTCCTCGAGTATACTTTGGATTGACCCCATAAATACAAATCAATAGGGGTTAAATCGAGCGATCTGGCTGGCCATCTGATTGGACCATTTGTTCCAATCCATCTCTGCCCATGGGTGTCACTGAGATATTGCCGAACAATATTAGCATTGTGTGGTCCAGCATCTTTCTGCTGAAAAAACATATTTTCACTGATGTTCTCAGGTAAATCGTTGATATTATTTTGAATATCGTTCTCTAAGAATTGTAGATATCTTTGGCCCGTCAAAAGCCCGTTGAAAAGAATTGGTCCAATGATTCTTGTCCCTATGATTCCTACCCAGACGTTGAATCCAAATCTTTCTTGAAAATTACCTTCTCTCAGCAACCTAGGATTTCCTCGAGCCCAATATCTTGTATTATTCCTATTGAACATACCATTATTCGTAAACCTAGAATCATCTGTAAACAGTATCTTTGGGACAAAACCATTATTCAAATCATGATGACGCAAAAGCCGATTACAATAAGTTAGTCTACGTTCTGGGTCATTTTTATATAGATGCTGATGCATACTGTATTTATAGGAGCGATATTTATGTTTTTTCAATACTTTTCTGGCACTTTCCCTGCTGATCCCACATTCAATTTCCAATCCTCGCACTGAGGCCGATGGAGAAAAATGAACATATGCTAAAACATTAGTTTCCGCTGCTTCAGTGACGATGAAGTGGATGTGGATGGGTGCCGTCTTAACGGATAACGAACAGCGTATAGCATACTAGCATTGACACGTTCTCCCGATATTCTCCGTAAATCAATGTCATATCGATTTGTTCGTTTCGAGAATAACTATTATTATTTTTCATTAAAAAAAACTTTTTACAAACGGAACGAAATGACAAGTAAAATTGGTATTTCACTTTTGACATGACATTAATCACCTACTGTTTTCCATGATTCCACGGCTACCTTTCATTCCATCAAACCTAAACGGATAACTCATTGGAATTTGTAGGCATCGTATAAAATTTGTAGAAATTCAATAATTGATCGTTTTCAGTTTTGAACAAAAAGAAAGTGGAACATAATGTATATCATTGAATTGGTAATTAAATTCTCTATCGAGTAGCAAGATGGCCCCCGGTATTTGAAAAAAACTATTTTTTCTAATTAGTATAGATTTTAACCTAATCAAAGCCTCCTGAAAATTTTTTTTAGAAATTATTTTTCTTCAATTGTAAAATAAGAATTTGGCATCACTATCGAATGTTATTTGAGCCGTAGAACCCGAAAAACATCAAACATACATGGTGTTCTATTCGAAAAATCGAAGTTGGTGGCTATTCTGGCAAAACCGGAAATCGGCCATTTTGTTTTCATATAATGTATGTATAAATGTACGAAATTTCATTCAAATCAGTTGATAAGTGAAGGAGATATAGGCATGGCAATAGTCCCATTGTCACCCGGTATACTATAACTAGCTGGTAGCAGCAACTTTGTCCTCGTTGAACTTTGTATTTTTTATGACGACTATTACAAATTCACTCACCCCTTCAGGTACGGAATTTCAACCACCATTTCAGCCCTTTAGGGGATGAATTACTAAAAACACTGAAATACATATTTCTTCTATTTGTAACATATCAAGTTTCATGACCCCAACTTGAAAACTAACGGAATTCCTATACAAACTTCCAATCCCAATGTAACACCCCTTTCACCCCTTTAGGGATTGAATTTCCAAAAATATCGAAACGCATATTTTTTATTTGTAACAAAGACCCCCAAATACCAATTTTCAAGATCTTTACTTAAAAACTAACCTTATAGACTTTCAACCCCCCATTTTACCCCTTTAGGGTTGAATTTTCAGAAACCCTTAAGCACATTTATCTTCAATTGTGAAGAAGAGCTCAAATACTAAATTCCATGACTCTGATTTCAAAACCAAGTGTATCTTCCCTTTCACCCCCTTCTCACTCACCTTTTCATCCATTTGGGGATGGAATATCAAAAAAATATGGTGTCAAAATTTCAGTTCTTAGGTCCAGCCGTTCGATCTAGGCGTTGATCGTATATCAGTCAATCAGTGAGGCAGTTAGTCAAGACATTTAATTATATTTGTACATATTTTCTACCCTTAAAGCTGTTCTTTTTACATTCAAATAGGTCCAACTTCCAAGCACACCCTATACAATAAAAAAAGAGTAATCTAAATCGGATAACCCAGTACAAAGTTATGCGTGGTGGAATCGGTTAAGAAATAAAAATTCAGTGGTCAACAATCATCAGTGGATTGGATTTTTTTTCCAAATCCAAATGGAACCAACTTCGAGGTATACCCTATTTATTGAAAAAGGAATCAACAAAATCGCACCACTTTGTGAAAAGTTACGTGGTCATACATAAAAAAATATACACGTCGACTAGAGAACCTCCTCCTTTTTTTTTCGTCGGTTAAAAACATAATCTTCTCAGTTTTTAATACATAATCTTCTCAGTTTTCAATACTCTATATTTTATGGCACTGGAAGTCATAGAAATGCTGGAGTTTTCAATTCCCCTTCAATTTTGACTGAAACTGATATATCTGTTCCAAAAAAAACAATTATGATTTTATGAACACATACACACGAGTAATTACCAGCATTCCTGATTGAGGTGTTCCAAACTGGAAAAGCTATGCGAAGGTTTCAATTGCAGAAATACAGGGTGTTGAAATTGTTATTTTTTCTACCATAACTATCACATATTCTGGCACTTCATCGCGTTTTTATTAACTCGCTTTCATGTATATCTGTTTGGTTCAAATTTTGCAATATTTTTGAATTTTTCAAGAAATGAACAATTAAACAGGTTTATATATTATTGGTAAGTCGGAATAACAATTCGCTATTCCAGATATGACCTCTCATAATCTCACTAGGATGTCTAAAATCGATAAGAAAATTACACACACACACAAAACTAATTAGCAGAAAATAATCACTAAAACGAAAAACTTGGAGCGCATGCAATGGATAATAATAAAAGCTGACATCGGAAAACCTGGCCAATTGAGTAACATAATGAAATGTTTGTATAATGTCAGTACTCACAGCAAACATAAGAAAAATCATTCAATGCCTGGGCAAAATTTGTGCATAAGATTTGTATGTGAATTTTCCGGAAAAAGCAACCATATAATGGAGTAACAATTCGGAATGACTTTTAAGATTCACTATCTACAGAGATGGTCGAGCGGTCCAAGGCACAGATTTAAGCTCTGGATCTCGAAAGGGTGCGTGGCTTCGAACTTCACACCCGACAGTTTCTTTTATTTTTCCCTTCAGAATTGAGGAATGATCTGTTTCGGGATGGATATTCGTCCCACTCACTCACAAAGACCATAAGAAAAATAATTAAGTGCCTGGGCAGAATTTGTTCACAAGTTTTGTATGACTTCTCTTCGGAACATTTTTCGTACTGCAACCATACCAATGGAGTAACAGCTTGGAATTACTCTTAAAATTCAGTATTTACAGAGTAAAAAATAATATATTTTAGTGCTTCGTTGAATCTTGTTCTAATGCCTTGACACATTTTTTTATTTGGTTCATTACTACTATCGAGTAACAGCTTCAAACTACCACCTAATTGATGTTAAAACATTTTTATATCTGGAAAGACATTCGTGCGACGACTATGCATGTTAGAAACACCTGGCGCAGCTCCTCAAAGTCCAACCTCACCTTCACGTGGTATGGGATGAATAGGCCGCGAACGCGCGGTGAATGGGGCAGCTTGCGGAAATTCGCTTTGGCATATGCGCGGCCGCGACATGACTAACGAGGCTCCGGCAAAAAGACCTAAATCCAAGCTGTGAGCGCCGTGGCGACGGATCTATGACACCGGGTCTTAAAACGGTGCCGCAACGGAGCCTCCGAGAAACAGGGCGTAATCAGCCTTAGCCCTGTGTAGAGGGCACCATAGGGCCGGACCAACCCATTCCCGCTCACTCACTCGGGGGTAAAAATGATCACGAGACGAAACACCGAAAGGGAATGAGGACAACTCTTGGCCTTCTCAGTTTCTTCCAGGACACTGAAGAGCGTTTTCCGAGATCGGAAGAGGACTCTTCAGGGTGCTGAACAAACAACAGGGACCGCCCAGATGAACCTCCAGCACTGCAAGGTAGTACATGCAGTTGCTAGGAGGGAACTCGAAGCGGAACTTAATCGGGAACCATGGATACGACATGGTGAAAAAAATCGTACCAGGTAAGATAGAATGGGCCAGAGGGCTCAAGTGTCATCGGAGGTCACAGCCCGACAAGCCTACAGGGTGGAGGTTTCAGTCGATAAACCTGTGTCAGGGAGTCCCACACTACCGTAAGGTGTTGTCCGTAATAGATTTCCTCCACCTCCCCAAAAAAAAAAAAATCCTTGGCATAAGACTTTCTATTCCTGAACGTCCTATACTAATACATCCTATCAAAAAAGGTATAGTTATGAACAAAAACAAGATTTGACGAGGCACTAAAATATGTTCTTATTTCATTAAAAATGAAAAATGTCTCTTTCCTCAAGAGAGCTGAATACAAGAACCTATACACATAAAAAAATCAACCATTTGCTGGCTAATGCATCGACGGACGTTGAATTACATCCGATGGATAAACGTGCAAGTCCAACAAGGTACTTTGCAAATGTTTCTTATGCAAATTACGATTCACGTCTCTTGACTGGCTTGAAGGGCTATAATGTCAATCCATTTTAAAGTATTTGCTGGGATCGAATTAGCAGAATAGAGCTAACGCCATCTCAAAAATATGTATTAGTATTTTTCGAAAATGTCTAATATAGACGTAATATGATGAACAAAATTTAACGAATAGTGTCGTCAGAAAAAAATCTGCAAACAGGGCAAGAATTTGTGTGGCTTTTCCTTTCTGTTCATTTGATAAACTTTTGAAAATAATATTGTACGGATATCATCTTCATATTCCGGACTGGCTAGCGCTTTGTCACTCCGACTCGTCTAAAGCCTTATTTCGCATACTTGTCATATAAACTACAATTATGTTTCTCTGCGACGGAAGGCCTTTGAGGGAAATACTTTCCAGAAACTCCATTTTTTTTAAGAACCTCCAGTTACCCTTGGACACCATAGTTATGGATCACCAGGCATATTAGTTTCATCAAAAGATAATTGGAGTGCATTTGGCTTTGGTTATTTCTGGAATATATTTCTTATAACCTAACCTATTAGAAAGAAAATGGTGTTCGAATGCCGAATATAATTTGATAATCTCCAACGAACATCCGTTTTTGAAATACTTTCTTGATTTGGTTTCATAATGACTTCCATGGGCCTTCGTAGACTCATGGCAGCTTTATGAAAGTTTTATCAATGTAATCAGTGATTTAGATTTTCGTGCCCTTTCACGTATTATCGTCAGTCGATTTGTTTTACATTATGGAGGTTTATAGGAGTTATACGTGCCTTGTTGGGCTCATCTTCCTAATATTCAACGTGCTCAATAGGTGTTTGAAAGACGGAAAGGGCGGGAGAAAGTGAACGAGCAAGACCATGTGGTCCTTTTCGCTACCAAATTGGGGAACCTTCCGTCTAAATCCAACTTAATGATTGTCCGATTAGAGTTCGCTTGTTATTCGCTTTTTTTACTAAGAGGGTATAAAGAAAATGAGCTGGCCAGTATTTTCACTGGACCTCTACCCGATTGATTATGTCGGGGTTATGATGAGAAATTACTATAATTCCTGCTGTTAACAAGAGGCGAGAGCTGCTTTTTTTAAGACTAAAAGAGTTTTTTCTCGAGCATATCCCTATTTCTAAAAAGATTGACGACTGCAGTCATGAGGACCTGAAGATAAAACAGACATATTGTTTGTAATGTTCTAATTCATGCTGTTTGAGAAGAGTAAAAATGTATTATGATTCTGGTACAAGAACTGTATTTTGGGTTTAACAAGCTCTGAAATAACAATTAGTCGGTACAGCATTGTTTCAGAAGATTCCATCAAAATTAATAACGAAAAAATATTATCCAAACAAAAGTGGAATTGATCTGCACTCCCTTGAATTTGCTGGTATGTGTATTTGTTGTATTAGGAGGGAAAAATTATGTTGTGAATGAAGAATCAAATAACGAAATATAACATCGGGAAACTGAGATTCAATTTTAAAACGCGTCGAATGAACCACAAAAAATTGGCGCCACACTTTCACTTATCTCCACATATTTATCTGAATTATTCAATCGATTCATTTCGAAACCACGCGCTCGCGAGAAAAATATAGAGAGTTTATCAACCCAAAACAAAGTAATCGCCATAATTACCTCCACGACATTCTGTTCATAGATTGGAAACCTGTGAAAAAACACAAAAATCACACCGAAAAACTTGAGACTCAACGTTTGAGCCATGACTATGTGACCGCCTGGCGGCCTATCAAGAAATGCTGAATCTATTCCTGTTTACGAGTGACCTCTGACATAGTGTCCCCTGGATGATATCGTGGCGTTAAGATACTCGGATTGTTTTATATACACTGATATACCGAGTGAGTTTGGCAATTATTCCGATAGTTAATTTCATGAAACATATTTTTAATTTTCTAAATTATTATTCCCTCCCAACACTGGATCTTCCTGGGATGTCCCCAATTTAACCTGAAGACTTTTTTTGGGGTTGTAGATTGAGTAGTTTGTCAGATATCGCTGACGCCCGGCTGAAGAAAGGGGGTTGAAAGATAGGGCTTGCAACCTCATTATCCTAAAAAAGGAAACTTGCTCATAGAACCAGTCAAAAGCCTCTTCTTCTTCTTTGAAAACAGTGGGCTGGTTCCGGAGAACTCCTTGCACGTAGGCCTCTTCAACTGGGCCCATTGTGCGCCCACGTGATCAGAGAAACTCAGTTTCCTCAACTGAGTCTCTTGCACAGCCTCCTAATACACTACTATAAATATTTATCATAATGAAAGATATCTTTTGACTCACCAGCGACTCTGGGAAAGTGAAAAACTCGTAAAAAAATTATAGTTTATATAAACATGAAAAAAAAAAGGAATTGTATGTGCATGTGTCTGTCCGATCTTTCCATGAAATGCACCTAAAGCAATGGAAATTTGGAATATTGTTTTTCTCCACGAATTCTTCAGACCCTCTATTTCATTTTCCTGACTTTCAAAATTGAGGATAATTCAAAAAATATGTTATAATTCAATTTTTTTCTTGGGAAGATAGGACGGAAAAATCTCAAAACTTTATTTTGAAAAATATCTATTAATATTCCTTAAAGATGTCTAATATAGAAGTTATATATAGAACAAAATTTAACGACTAGTGTCGTCAGGAAAAAATCTGCAAACAGTGGGTTGTTCCGGAGAACTCCTTGCACATAGGCCTCTTTACTTGGGCCCGTTGTACGCCCACGTGATCAGAGAATCAGCTAGGCATGCCAATTTCTCTGCAGTTTTCTCAGCTGAGTCCCTTTGACATCTTCTGGGTTCAGAATTATACTCCCAAGGATGATCCCGATGAGTTATACCTGTCTGTTCAGGTGATTCTGTCCGGTTAGGAGCTCGGTCACAGTCCTGATATCTCGTCTGTTGAGTGACAGTGCATTTTGACAGTTTATTCGATGGCTTGTTAATTTGGAGCTTTGATTCCTTCATGCAAAGTGCGTCCTGCCGTGTTTTGATGAACTGCTTCTGCACCAGTCCATCAATTTTTGAGATGGCCATGCTACTGAGTATTTCCAAGATTGGTTCCGGTCCGAATGGAGCCTTTCCCGATACTATCTTGGCTACTCTGTCTGCCTCTTCGTTCCCAGGAACACCTGAGTGCCCTAATACCCATATGAGACTGATTCACATTATTTTGACAAACTTTCTATGGCGTTTCTACACTCGGACACCAATTTGGTTGCGATCTTATCTGATCCTAATGGCATGATTGATGCCTTGCTGTCCGAGTAGATGACAATAGATCTTCGTTTTCTATTGTCATGATTTTACTGGACGCAGGTGAGTATAGCATATAATTCGGCCTGAAATACTCAGGCATATTTGTCTAGGAGAACTGAGATTTCTCTCCTTTCTGTATACCAGGTTGATCCGCAGAAGGGGTCTGCCGAGAGCAGCGTCTTTCCATTCTCTCCTCGTGGGGATGATAATTTTTTGAAATTTAGAACCGGCGGGATGCCGTCTCTTTCCATTAGTAGGATTGGACAGCCCTCCTTTGCCTTGCTTCGCGTAGTGGAGTGTCCATGGTCTGCCTCCGTGTCGATCCATTGACTTCCACCTTGGAGTCTGTAGGCAATACGCATGGGTTCTTGCTGGATGACAAGGTGAAGAGGGGGCAGTCCTAGCAGAACTTCTAGAGCTCTGGAAGGCATCGCCCTCAGAGCATCTGCCATTCCTAGGCAAGCCAGTCTTTGTACTTTATGTAGTTCATTTCTGGACTTGCTCTTAGCGGTGGCGGGCCACCAAATGATGGTCTTGTACAGTAGCATCGGGCGAATAATCGCCGTATATACGCGCAAACATTTTATTGTTAATGCTCTGATTGGCGAATAATCGCAGTGTATTCCCGCAAATATTTTATTGTTGATGCACTGATTGCCGAATTTTCATAATGACGTGTTCCATAACATTTCATAGCTACCTAATACAAAATATGGCAGGATGATGTGATTTTTATAGAAACTTGCTTTTATTTCGGAAACCTGACTATTTAGGTATAGGAACATATGATATATATTTTGAAAGGAACTTCAGTTGTCTTTCAGGATATTTGACAAGGTACTGTATTGAAAAAATGCACTTTTCACCATTTTTTAATCTATCGGTAAAATCACAAAATTATAGAGAACAAATTCCCTTAGACATAACTAATTTACAGAACATTGGTGAACTTCACCCATGATTCCAGCTGTCTATGAATCCGAATACCGCAGTTACAAACATTTAATTAAAGCTATGTTTTGCAAAAAAAGCGAATCAATTAGTTTCTCGAAAACCGCTGGATATAGGTATAGGGAAATATTAAACAAAAATAATCTGAAAGAAATAGCAAAGCAAAAAATGCATTAATATACAGGGAATCTCATTTAAAATATCAAAGATGTTGATACTTTTCAGTATAAGCAGAACTGAGGATATTTGAGATTGATAGAGCAGAACTAATTACCCAAGGAACCAAACTTTCGAAATAATCCTATGTCCCGTTCTCCGTGAACAACTAACCTACCATCGACCGTGGGTGACCCTGTATATACAGGGTGTAATCTAACCCCTTACACACCCGGGAATGAAGAGTGTATAATGCCATTCCATAACAAATTACAGTTGTTAAAAATCTAAAAAAAATTAAATATGTTTTGTACTTTGTGAAATTCGGCAAAACTTTGGGTACCGCCGCCCGCCTAATTTCAGGTGACCTGCTCAGAGAAAATTTTTGGCAATAGAATGGAATAAACATTTGAATAAGGTGGAATGTTGAATTGATTGTGTGGCAAATGTACACGAAGAATACATTTTCCTTGCAGGCTGCCTGAGATAGATATTCAATTTCAAAGTGAAGAAAACAATACTCACCTCGTTATATCCAAACTGGTAGATGAAGTCAGAACTAGTAGATGAAATCAACAAAGCTTTGAGGCACTTATCGGATCACAATTATAAAAAAAACAGTTGTAAGAACTAAAAAAACACAGTATTGTAATTGTTTTCAACATATCATCAGAATAATACGTATCATCATCATCAGAATAATACGTATACACTTTGACAGCGACAGGTAGTGATTCCAAGATTCCCGCACCTCAAAGCAATAAAAGTTGCTCTGAGTCCCGCACACCCCTGTTGTTGTGCATTACAAAGCTGTCTACGAACAGATGCGACTACTGTTTTCAAATTGGTATATGAAGTCAGAACTAGTAGATGAAATCAATACAGCTTTGATGCACTCATCGGATCACAATTATCAAAAAATCAGTTGTAAGAACACAAAAGACACAGTATTGTCATTGTTTTCAACATATTATCGGCCAGCATTGTGACCCAATGATTCAGAATAATACGTATTCACTGTTGACAGGGACAGGTAGTGATTCCAAGATTCCCGCACCTCAAAGGAATAGAAGTTGCTCTGAGTCCCGCACACCCCTGTTGTTGTGCATCACAAAGCTGTCTACGAACAGATCCGACTACTGTTTTCAAATTGGTATATGAAGTCAGAACTAGTAGATGAAATCAATACAGCTTTGATGCACTCATCGGATCACAATTATCAAAAAATCAGTTGTAAGAACACAAAAGACACAGTATTGTAATTGTTTTCAAAATATTATCGGCCATCATTGTGACCCAGCGATTCAGAATAATACGTATACACTTTGACAGCGACAGGTAGTGATTCCAAGATTCCCGCACTTCAAAGCAATAAAAGTTGCTCTGAGTCCCGCACACCCCTGTTGTTGTGCATTACAAAGCTGTCTACGAACAGATGCGACTACTGTTTTCAAATTGGTATATGAAGTCAGAACTAGTAGATGAAATCAATACAGCTTTGATGCACTCATCGGATCACAATTATCAAAAAATCAGTTGTAAGAACACAAAAGACACAGTATTGTCATTGTTTTCAACATATTATCGGCCAGCATTGTGACCCAATGATTCAGAATAATACGTATTCACTGTTGACAGGGATAGGTAGTGTTTCCAAGATTCCCGCACGCGCCATTTGTTGTGCATTACAGATCCGACTACTGTTTTCTGATTGGCTAGTGAATGAATATCTTACTCAGCAACTAATCAGAAAACATGATCAAGAGAATTAATTTGAACATTCCTGTCTTCTGTTGGTTTGAACACCGAACTGTTCCGTGAGTATTTTGAAGAGTAGAAGACAAGATAAATCACTCGTCGGATCCATGAATGAAGTAGTAAATTTCAATTCCGGTTGGTTTCTGGAGTCGCCAATCACTAGTCAGGAAAATACTGTGCATATCTAAAATGCGTAAACGCTTCGGGCGTGTTCGTACTAGAAATATTAACATAATTATTTTTTTCAGCAAATTTGTTAAATTATATCGCGATATCAAGGCATCAAATTGACTTGAAGTGATCTACAATTATTTTTGTCAGAATTGCATAATTCATTAGTGGTTGGCTTTGGCTTTAAAATGTAGTCGAAGAGTTTTACATATCTGCTACAGGTTTATGTTTCGTGCTTTATTTACGATTTATTGAATCTGAATCAAGAAACATGGAATTATTCATTCAAGTTCTATTCCTTGTATTAGTGGCACATATTTATCTAATTTATCGCCGATGATATAATGGATCCTCTATCATTTTATATGGATTGGCAATGAATGATTCCATGATTTATTTAGGATTCAATAATATTAGCACATCACAAACTAAAACCTGTAGCAGATATGTAAAACTTTTCGACTGCATTTTGAAGCCAAAGCTAACCACTATTGAATCAAACAATTCTGACAAAAGGAATTGTAGATATCTTCAAGTCAATTTGTAATGCACAACAACAGGGGGTGTGCGGGACTCAGAGCAACTTTTATTGCTTTGAGGTGCGGGGATTGGAATCACTACCTGTCCCTACCAAAGTGTTGACGTATCATTCTGAATCACTGGGTTACAATGATGGCCGATAATATTTTGAAAACAATTACAATACTGTGTTTTTTGTGTTCTTACAACTGATTTTTTTATCATTGTGATCCGATAAGTGCCTCAAAGCTTGGTTGATTTCATCTACTAGTTCTGACTTCATCTACTAGTTTGGATATAACGAGGTTAGTATTGTTTTTTTTCCTTTTGAAATTGAATGTCTATCTCGGGCATCCTGCAATGGAAATGTACTCTTCGTGTACACATATCCCACAATCAGTTCAACATTCTACATTATTTAAATGTCGAGTGAAATGTTTATTGCATTCGACAATTGCCAAAGTTTCAAAGTTTTCCCCTGTTTAAAAAGCAGATTTTTTACCACTGTAATTTGTTATAAAATGGCATTATAGTGACGTAAAACTTTTGAAGTTCCTACTTCTTGAGGACTCAATTTTTTCTTAATAATATCTTCACCACAATTCACTTCATACTTTTTATTATACGCTTTATATTAGCTTCACTTGTATGTTTGTTTGTTTGTTTGTTTGTGACCGACTCCTTTGGGCGCGATTTTCACCCACTTCCAGACGTCCGAATGATTTGAAATTTGGCACATAATTCCGGTGACAATGCATTGAGAAATTTTTGTGTGAGAGAAAAACATAATGGCGGCTCCAATATGGCGTACGAGTTTTGTGATTATGGTCCGGTTCGCTTCAAAATTGGTATCTGAGGGTTTTCGTGGTCGGAGATTATGATTCTTCCGTCAAAATTGAAAAATTCTGGATGGCAGCTCCAAAATGGGGGACGAGTTTACTGATTATGGTCTGATTCTATTCAAAATTGGTATGTGGGGGTTTTTTGGGGTCGAATATTATGATTCATTTGTAAAAATTGAAAAATTCAAGATGGCGGCCGAGTTTTGTGATTATGGTCTGATTCTATTCAAAATTGGTATGTTGGGGTTTTTGGGGTCGGAGATTAGGATTCTTTTGTAAAAATTGAAAAATTCAAGATGGCGGCTTTGAAATGGCGGCCGAGTTTTGTGATTATAGTCTGATTCTATTCAACATTGGTATGTGGGGGTTTTTGGGATCGGAGATTATGATTATTCTGTCAAAATTGAAGGATTCAAGATGGTGGCTCCAAAATGGCCGCGAGTTTTGTAATTATGGTCCGATTCTATTCAATATTGGAAAATAATAGTTAAAAAAATTTAATAACAATAATAATAGTTTTAAAAACTAAAAACACGCGTTAATAGAAAACTCAACTGAAAAGTTGAAAATAAATAATAGTTTAAAAAACTAAAGAACACGCTTTCATAGAAAACCAGACTAACAAAATAGAAAATGAAAAAAAAAAAAAATATTTCATTTGAAAAAAAGCGTGGGGTGCATGGTATCAATAATTATATAGTACATTACACACCTAGGGCAGTAAAGTAAGAAATGTCTCAGATCACAGGTAATTGGTGGCCGAGGCGGTACCATGCACCCCACGCTTTTTTTAAATAAAATAAAAAAATTTCTTATTTCCTATTTTTTTAGTCTGGTTTTCTATAAAAGCGTGTTCTTTAGTTTTTTAAAACTATTATTTTACTTTTATTAAAGCGCAATTACCCAATTTCTTCTAATTTTTATTTGCTTGCTCAGGGCTTTTGATTTGGCGTGCCAGTTCCGCATAAATGTACGGATTTATCCGTCACTTTTGCTCGCCGCTCGCAAATGTGTAAAAAAATGTGGTCGTCTATGCCTAGCTAATGGATGTGAAGTTAGATGCATTTTGCAAGTTGATAGTAAGTAGATGTTAACTGATTGAGACTGCAGTTTAAGTCGATGGACTGGAAGATGATAATTCTAACGATGTTGATGGACCAGATTTTATTCGAAATGTTTTTTGTGGGTAGTAGATTCCTCCAGGAAACCGTCGGCAACAGATGATGATTTCCAGCCCGAGTCGCTTTTTGCTGGTTATTCCTTCGCTAGAATCAGCCGATATTGATGCTGAGGATCGTCGAATGTGATCTGTTACAGATATGGATCAGGAAGATTTAAATACATGGCGATCTACAGTTGCCATTTTCCGAATTTTGTTGACAGTATGTGTAATAGACAAAAAGTCACCTGCGTGGAGTGTTGGGTTTACGCAAGTTCATATGAGTCCTAGAAGTGTGATTTTCAGAGTAGGAAATTCTTACAGTTATTAGATTGTTTTTTTTCCAATATCATCAAGTAATTTTTGTAAGTTCACCCCGGCACCAGCACCAGCAAATCCAAAAATGACAACGATTTTCATCATCAAATACACCTCATCTGGTGCCTCATTTAATAATTTTTTGTTACTTCCCCTTTATCGAAAACCTTTGCTATTTTAGGTCTGAATCGTACATTGTGTTTCTTAAAATACAAAAGTTTGAAACATTTTCTTCATATGCAGTTCTTTTTTAATTTTTATGGTGCTCTTTAAATCAGAATTAATAAGGCTGACTAACATACTTTATTATGTTCTGAAAAGTCGGCTAAAAAAGCTTGTTCTCCGAAACTTTTGACACATTTTTTTTGGCACGACTACCTACACGCCGCGTTCTCCTTCTCATATCTTTGGTGGATAATAAATTCAATGTGATCTTTGCTTCTTCTAGAATAAAATCTGGTAGGTCGTCGTCGGAACTATCCATTTGTAAACACTTCTTTTAGTTAAAGAACTCGGCTTCATTTTAAAGATGTCCGTTTGATAATTAATGCTAAGGACTCGAAATAGGAATGTCAAAATGTACAGTCATCAGATAAGGTTCATAATACAATTGAAATTCATACATTATACATTGATTGATTAAAAAAAAGGACTTTAAATAGGGTATATTAAAATTTTATAGTCAAGTGACACCCGGATGGAACGAAGTTCCTTTCGATTAATTAGTGAAGGAATTGTAATAATTTTTTTTTTTTTTAAGTTATAATAATATTTTATATATATATATATTTATATATATATATATATATATATATATATATATATATATATATATATATATATATATATATATATATATATATATGCACTCTGTCTGTCTATTCTTTCGTACACGTCATAGATGCGCGGGACTTTGTAAACACATATATATATATATATATATATATATATATATATATATATATATAAATATATATAAATATATATATATACTCTCTCGACTTCGTAAACACAACAGCGTATAGGTTAGAACACGCACGGCTTGCTAAATACATACGCATTGATATTGTAATATTAAAATATAATTTGCTTTTAAATTTATTAAAGTTATGACGCGTACACTTGCTAAACACACAATAATGGAGAGATTATAACGCGTATGACTTGGTTAGCACAATAGTAAAGAGAGGTTATAATGCATACTTGCTAAAAATACACAAGCATTTATTATTGTCTGTATAAAATCTCTACTTACCTAACTCCATCAGCAATATCCGGAACTTGTGCAGAAACACCTGTCAGGATTCATTATTAGTATTATTTTTTATTATTTATTATGTAAAAAAAACCTGTATACACTCATCAAAAATAATCGTCGCGACACCACACTGTTCAATGTGAAATAGAAAGACGAAACGAAAATAACTGGCTTGCTTTCTATGAGAGAGAGAGAGAGAGAGGGAGACAGACAGAGAAACACGCGCACGCCGCACGGCTTACAACCATAGCGAAAGTCTCGTTACAACTTTTGGTCTTAATTTATTCCGTCTAGCCCCCGTTCGCAACGCGCGATAAGGAACTACGTTCCAAAACCAAAATGGTGTGAATTGATATTTTTTAATTTTACTGTATTTGGAGAAAACAGGAAAATATGTATAACATATTTGCTGCATATTAACCCACATATTCTTAAAATTGTCCGATCATACAAATTACTGAATACTATATCATGTTACAAGTGTATAAGTGAGCCTTTAAAGCACGCGCAACGAGTTTGAGGGCACGACGCGGAGCGGAGTGCCCTCAACGTTGCAAATGCTTTGAAGGCACTTATAGACCTTATAACCTGCATCATAACTTCAATGACAATGCTGGAAATGAGTTTTAGATCAGGATAATGTTCCTTATATTCTGATACACCTAATCAGACATGTATGGACATCTGATGTCACGTCTTGTTGACATGGATATAGCAATTGTTATTTACAAGCTTATTTGACAGTTCATATGATCGATATGAAAGTTGGACTTGTTTTTATTACCTTGCAACCTTTAAAACACGGCGTGTTCTAATCTTGAGATTTCGCACGCTTTTTAGTTCATAAAACAAGGATTATGATGATAAAACTCTTTCTAACATCATTCCAGAGTAGAATGCGTGCGGAAAAGTGTACTTTGTCTCACGCTGGTATGAAATAGTTATATTCCTAACAAGTGCGCAAAGTGTTACTTTTCCGCAGGTAAATACAGTTAAAACGACGCGAAGCGGAGTTCGGATATGTTTTGCGTGCGGAAAAGACACTTCGCACGTGTTAGGAACAACATTTTATCTACGATCTTCATATCAGATAAAAACAAAAATAAAATTATAATTCATTCGATAATTTTTAATTAAACTTGAGAGAAAAAACTATACAACAAAAAAATAATAATAAAAAATAATAGAAATTATTTGCTCATAATATTTATAACAAAAGAACAATCATTGACATTTTAAAAATTGAGTGCAGTTCATACAATGGGTGGCTTATGGTACGGCTTGACGAACATAGACTCAGCCGGAAAGGCATTATATTATGGTTTGTTGAAGGTTGATTCAGCTCAGGACAGTTTCACAGGGGTTGACTTAACTCAGGAGGGCAATTATTCATGTGGCTTGATGAAGATTGATTCAACGCAGAAAGGAAGTAGTTGTTCACATGGCTTGATGAAGGTTGGCTTAACCCACAAGGTCAGCTGTTCATATGGATTGATGAAAGTTGAGTCAATGCAGGGGGGCAGTTGTTCGTGGCCAATATTTTATTCGACATATTCTTTTCTTTATTTGACGAATCATTAATGTAGCTCTCAGCGACAGTAGTCGATTTCTAGCCTCCGAGTCGCTTGGCATCAGTGAATCCTGCTACAGAAACATCCAATATGGTAGCCGAGGAACGATGGAAACTATGTCCTGTATACTGCTCTGGATTTCTCAATCGTAGATATGAAGCTATTTTCGAAACCATTTTACCTAATGAATTTATTCCAACATATTGAATACTGCATGCTCCTTGCCTATACTGCACAAAAAACGCCTGTGCGGAGTATATGGCTTTCGCAAATTTGCATATTTAAATAGAATTGTTAATAATGTCCCTCATTTGTTTCACTGGATACTACAAAGGTTCTTGCAGTATTGTTTTTACTGTCAGAGGGGCAGCTATTCATATGACTTCATCAAGATGACTCAATGCAGAAGGGCAGTTGTTCGTGGCCAATATTTTATTCGACATATCCTTTTTTTTTATTTGTCGAATCATCAATGTAGCTCTCAGCGACAATCGTCGATTTCCCGCCTCCGAGTCGTTTGAGACTAGTGATTCCTACTCCACAATCGACCAATATGGTAACCGTGGAACGACGGAAACTATGTCCTATATACTGCTCTGGATTTTCCATTTTTTTTTCTGTTTAATAAAATTTATTAAGGTAAAGATGAATATAAAATATAAAATGTAAATAAGTAAAATGCTCTATTCAAAACTGTGATTTGGTGTCCTCTTGATCATAGAAGAGGACGTATGCTTCTCCACTCACGATAGATTTTGGTGATAGCGGTGATACTCTCGAGTCATTGTACTCGTGCCATGTGCCTGCATAAGGGTGCCTACAGTAAGCCGGTAGTGTCCATTGAAAGTTGTTCCGCTATGGTTTGATACAGCATACAAGTTGTAGCGACACGGAGCTGCGTTATCTACTGCATAAATATTCATATCTAATCCATCGAGAGGAATGTCAATGAAAACATTTAGTTTTCCTCTGAATATCTCATCATCTGCAAAAATCTTTTCAAGTGAATTACGAAAATTTTGGGAAATTTAAGTATAGATAATGACTTTGTGTATTTTCTCCTTCCCTTGCATTTAGAACAAGTGGGTTTTCGTCATCATCCAAAATTTTTCCCTAGTAAACAAGTCTAAACATTGCGACAGTCTGAGTTTGCCAGTACTCTTTGGAATAGGAAGTGAAAGGTCCCAGAATGGGTCAAAAGTGATAGAACAATGGCCACAGAAAGTACATTTCAACGATGAATTCAGTTGACCAACAAAGTTATCGACAATTTTCGAGTTGTTCATTCTAAGATATCTTGACCAAGACTCTTTTGCCTTTTCATTATCGCTCAAATTTTCATCGATTTCTATGAACATAGGTTCAGGCCTTTCTCTTACTCTATTTACATCTTCAAGAAGTCCTTCCAATAAATATCTGAAAAATTCCTTGGCATCCTGTTGAGCGTTACCCATAGAACGAGGTGCAAATCTTTGTATCTGGCTTTTCAAAGAAACAGTGTTAACCACCACATCAGACGAATCTTCTGACCAAAGTTCTTTTACCACTTCTTCAAATGCTTTTATCAAAGCACCCTTCATACTTGATATGCTTGTGTTGATATCCTTCAAATGTTCTTCTTTCCTCAGATACTCGATAAACATTGTATTGCGCTATTCATAAAGCAGGTATTGCCAATGTTTTTCAAACCATTAAGACCAAGAGTTTTGGAGCTCCCAAGCACAAGTGGTTTGATGGAATCATAACTGAGGGAGATGCGCTCACTGCTACTGCTATCTTTAAAGGAATATCTACAATTGGAAAATCTCTTATGCAATGATTTTCCAATTGTAGATATGCAACTATTTTCGAACAATTACCGAATGAATGTATCCCAACATTTTGGGTACTGCATGCTCCTTGTCTATACTGCATAAAAAAACGCCTGTGCGGAGTGTATGGCTTTCGCAAATTTGCACATTTATAATAAATGTAAATAATGTCCCTATTTGTTCCACTGGATACTACAAAGATATATGACTTCATGAAGATTGACTTAATGCAGAGGGGCAGTTGTTCGTGGCCAATATTTTATTCGACATATCCTTTTTTTTATTTGTCGAATCATCAATGTAGCTGTTAGCGACTGTCGTCGATTTCCAGCGTCCGAGTCGTTTGACATCCATGATTCCTACTCCAGAATCGGCCAATCTGGTAGCCAAGTTTTTTGTAGATATCAACTATTTTCGAGGGCATTTTACCGAATGAATGTATCCCAACATATTGGGTACTGCATGCTCCTTGTCTATACTGCATAAAAAACGCCTGTACGGAATGTATGGCTTTCGCAAATTTGCATATTTATGCATTTATGATAGAATTGTAAATAATGTCCCTTATTTGTTCCACTGGATACTACAAAGATTCTTGGAGTATTGTTTTTACTGTCAGAGGGGCAGCTGTTCATATGACTTCATGAAGATTGACTTAATGCAGAGGGGCAGTTGTTCGTGGCCAATATTTTATTCGACATATCCTTTTTTTTTATTTGTCGAATCATCAATGTAGCTGTTAGCGATTGTCGTCGATTTCCAGCCTCCGAGTCGTTTGACATTAGTGATTCCTACTCCAGAATCAGCCGATATGGTAGCCGAGGAACGACGGAAACTATGTCCTATATTCTGCTCTGGATTTTTCAATTGTAGATATGCAGCTATTTCCGAAGGTATTCTACCAAATGAATTCATTTCAACACATTGAGTACTGCAAGCTCCTTGTCTATACTGCACAAAAAACGCCTGTGCCTGTGGCCTGTGGTTTTCGAAATTCGCATATATATGATAGGATTGTCAATAATGTCCCTCATTTGTTCCATTGGATCTACCAAGACTCTTGAAGTATTGATTTTACTGACAGAAGAGCAGCTGTTCATATGGCTTGATGACGGTTGACTCAACGCAGAAGGGCAGTTGTTCGTGGCCAATATTTTATTCGACATATCAACCATTATCTTGCGGAACTCATCGCGCCTGAAAGCACCGGCCAACCCAACAATGGTGGCGACTTTTCATAAACCTGAAATCTTCACTTTTGTTAAAAAATTTGGCCTTTTTCGGACGGTATCCTACATTTTGCTCTTTAATAAACGATGTTAGCTCAAAACATTGACATGTCCAAGTTTATTCTGACTTCAAGGACACTTTTCAACATATAGAACATAGAGTAATTACTCCATAAAGTATTTGGCCGAAATGTTCTCCGTAAATCTGCAAAATGAGCTAGGAACGCCTCCTCCTTGATACTATACGTCCCTTCGTTGCGGCACCAATATTAAAAATGTTTTATATTGTTCCTTATATTTTTGTTCATATTTATCGCACAATGAATTTAAACTTGCCGAGTTTGCGGCCTCTAGGATGGAATCTTGTAGCCCCTCGCCAGAGCTGCTCATTTCAACAATGTTTAAACTTTTGCAACGGCTTCTCACGTTGTATAATCGTCTACAGCTACTTAAAGAAATATAAATTTTCCCTACCAATAAGATTTTCGAGAAGTTTTACTTTTCCGCACTCAGTACATAAAAAAAAGTTGAGAGGTGTCAAGGGACACCCGGATGGAACGAAGTTCCTTTCGATTAATTAGTGAAGGAATTGTAATAATTTTTTTTTTTTAAGTTATAATAATTTTTTTATTATTAACAAATATAATGTAATATAAACTTAATCAGTAGGCTCAATTTTAGTACATACGCATTGATATTGTAATATTAAAATATAATTTGCTTTTAAATTTATTAAAGCTATGACGCGTACACTTGCTAAACACACAATAATGGAGAGATTATAACGCGTATGACTTGGTTAGCACAATAGTGAAGAGAGGTTATAATGCGTACTTGCTAAAAATACATAAGCATTTATTATTGTCTGTATAAAATCTCTACTTACCTAACTCCATCAGCAATATCCGGAACTTGTGCAGAAACACTGTCAGGATTCATTATTGTTATTATTTTTTATTATTATTTATTATGTACAAAAAACCTGTATACACTCAACAAAAATAATCGTCGCGACACCACACTGTTCAATGCGAAATAGAAAGACGGAACGAAAATAACTGGCTTGCTTTCTATGAGAGAGAGAGAGACAGACAGAGAAACACGCGCCCGCCGCACGGCTTACAACTACAGCAGAAAGTGTCCTTACAACTTTTGGTCTTAATTTATTCCGTCTAGCCCCCTTTCGCAACGCGCGATAAGGAACTTCGTTCCAAAAAGTGTAACTTTGGGCACGCAAATGCATGCGGAAAAGTACTACTCTGGGTACGCTCGTAGGAAAAATAAATAATAACATCATTATCTCTGTCAGACCAAGATGCCCAACTGTCATTGTTCCTTCGGACGAACAAAAGTAATTAGTACATCACCTTTTTGAAAAATCTTGGATCCTTGGAATATCATTTCGTTCTCTTTGTCATAGTTTAGGATTAGAAATTTTTTCAGTGCTTTCCGGAATACAAATAGTCTTCTACGAACTTTCTAGGTAGGTGGAGCGACATGGTTGAGAGAGAAAGAGAGAGAGAAAGAAGGTTTCATCCTCTTCAACTTCTAATAGTGTTGAACGGCGACTATTTACAATGACTTCAACTTCAATCAGGCGTGTAGGTGTATCTCTTTTTTTATGAGGTTTTTGTTTGATAGCTTTCAGTGTCGTATTAACAGATTTGAACTAAGATGCCTAAAAACCCTGCTGTATTCACTGATTCGATTTTGTTTAGAATTTTTGGGTGACAACACATGAAAAACGTTAAATTCTGCTTGGAACTTCATTAGTAGATGGCGCGGTTAAGGAATGTTTGTTGTTTGTGTCACGCAAAATGTCAAACTTCAAACCTATGAAATTTTCTTTTTCTGTCAACATTACTTCACGCAAAAAATTCTGAGTTGATCGTTTACAAATATTATAGTTCTACGAACAAGATCCAGCTCAGAGCAGTTCGCGCAAAAATGAGATGAAATCCTCGAAACTTACTACAATGTTTACATCTGTATGTCAAAAATCAGATTTTTCTTGAAGTCTACCTGGCGATTTTTTCAAAGTGATTTCTTCTCAAATGGACTTTTTGCGATCATGGAAACTTCCACGAAGGTATGAGAAAAGGTAGGAGAGTGGACTGATGTATCTAGATGATGAATTAACTTGAAAATTGAGGGGATTGGAAAATGTCCCGATGACATTGTTCCATTAAACTTTCCGATACAAACTATTACCAAACCATTCACAGCCCATCTCTGCCGGACTATTACCTCTTTAACAACCTTCTGATATGAACAAAATCAGAGAGTTCATTGTAGATATAATAAAATCTGTTGATGAAGTTGAGAAATCGATTAATCCTGGTGTGCGACAGTCTAGGATGCTTCCAGCTATCTTAGATTGACCTCCGGAAAAGGTGAGCCCTACCAACAAAGGTGAGGGGAGAAAACAATAATCTAAATGCTTCACTTTTATTTTTAATAACACCCCGCATGAGATAATCGGAGGAGGGCGATCTAAACCAGTTGTTCGGAAGAACAAGGCCCACTCCCAATCCCAAGATCTATAGGGCTAATGATTATGATTAGGATAATTATCACTTTTTAATAAACACATGAATTTCACAAGTAATCGTGGACTTTTCATTCTATGAAGATATTTTGATTTTGGCTAGTGAATTCCGAACCGTCACAGAGGGTCCAATGGCTCTTTGGTAGGAAATATCCACTATATTAAGAATTTTCAAATACTTAGTCAGAAGATTGTCATCTCATGGGAATAATTTTATACAAAATATATATAATATAAAAAATAAATATGAAAGAGAGGAATATCTAGGGGACTGTTAAAAACAAAATGAAAGAAATTCAATGGACATAGCCCTCAGAGAGAAGTGTTAACCGTAGACACGTTTTTCGGGCTCTCGGCCCTCATCAGTACCGTGGAGAAGTGCAAGGATGAACAACACTTGGTAGAAAACGACAAATCAACGGAGTCAACAAACAGGAGCCAGCCGCTCATTTGTGGTTTCGGTCAGCAGACCCTGCATTCCAGGGCAACACTTTTCTCTGAGGGCTATGTCCATTAAATTATTTTCATAAAAAATTAATATAAAAGTAATAATAAATTTATTTGACTTGCTCGTTACTAGATACATTACAATCACAAGTTGGAAAAAATTATTACAATGGGCAAAGGTAGTTCACAGAAGAAACAAATTAATTTATACATATACGAGTCATTTTACTAGTAGTGGAGTAATATTGGATTTTAGCTTCTAGAAGTTGGGGGATGATGGTAACTTTTTACTGTACATTAGTGATGATGTTGGGAAGAACATATAAAAAGTTACCAACCGTAAAGTCTGTGCTTAATTGATTATTCAACAAATAAGTTGCCAAATTACATTGTATATTGAATATTAAAAAAAATTATTAAATAATGGTGTCACTCGCAAAAATTGAAAATTTTACATCGAAAAGATAAATAAAATTTTTCTTTAAAATAAAAACTGAGCTGCAGAATTTTTTTGCTAACGTGCGAAAAAAATGTGAGGCGGCGACTCTGAAGTGCAGCGCTGGAGGAGCATGCAGCCACGAGCGCTTCACACTGAATTTGTTATAACTTTTGATCTAATTGATTAAATTAACATAACAAAAATTAACTGAAACAAGAAAAAGGCAGCTAACGAGAAGTCATGTTTTTAAAAGTAAAAAAATATGTATGGAAATAGTACGTAAATAAAATTACGTCAAAGCAGAATTACATCTAAAATCTTTTTTATTTTTATTTTCATGATAAACATCTGAAATCTTCACAGATCACTATCAAAATGACAAATAAAAGAGGACAATTAAAAAAAAAGAATTTTTTTTTCAAAAAATACAGAGCTTAAAATACTTTAAAAAAATTACAAATTTGAATTTTGAGGCCATGCTTCAAAAACTCTAGTTCAAAATGTGATACTGGAACTTATATATGGGATATAACGAAATTTGTTGAGTGGAGGCCACATTTTTCAACCGAATGAAACAATAATACTTCTCATGAATACCTCGGCTAATTTCGAAAATGGTCCAATAGTCTCGAAATGGCAGGTGTTGAAAGATTGAAAAAAAAAACCGCAATATTTCATTTCCATACCCAATATCGGCAAACTATAAGTCGTTTGATAGAGCTTCATTAGCTGCACAACTTTTACCCGCAAAACATTTCTCCAAGATGTACACATAAATAAAAAATAGGTAGCTGTAAATTATCAATGAAGGTAATTTGAATTCTTGCGATAAGACAGTCGTGTTGTCTGCCAAAATAGTGAACATCTCTTAATTTGTCCAAAAGCTGAGAGGTTCTTTCACTCAGATAGGATTCGAACCAATTGAACCTTCGTCCTCTGAAGCTGTAGAGATGAAGCTTACGTAACAGTCAAAAGCTTTAGATATGTCGCAAAACACTTCCTTCAGACTAGAATATAGATTTTTAAGAAAGCGAAAGAGATTGCATCTCCCGTACTTTTATTGGTTTGAAAGCTAAATTGAGTAATCGTATGTAATTTACAGCACTTCATAAAATCATTATCACATAAGTACCAACTCGGTGGAGCCGTATCAATAGAAAATTAACCATACAAAATAAATTGATACGGTTCATAATTAGAATTATTTCGGAACCCCTCTCGAAAATTCTATATAACACTACCATAAGTACATGGAATAGTTTGTTCTAAAATATGTTACATCGATCGATCAACCTCAAAATATTTCACAACGAATTGACATAACCTTACAGGCGACAAAAGTACAATCACAGAACGGATCAGAGATACAAATCAATCACAAAAACACCCTGTGTGGTCTGTAATTGCAGTTTACTGAATTATGACAAGAAACGACGTCGGCGCCATCTGAAACTCTAGATAACTCCCTTTATCAAGTGAGCTGGTGTTCCCCAGTTTGTCCCAATATTTTAGAGGTATAAGTGAATACACCATGGTTTGTTTTTAGAAATCTTAATTTGAACAATCTCTCTCACAACTGTCATTCATATGGGGGAGGGCGGATTAGCAGAGATGCTTTGAGTTTGATTTGAATTTTGTAATAAGGTGCAAAATATGAAACTTTCACAGGCCTTTAGGAAAAACTCTTGGTTTCAATACAATTCGGAACCATGGACAGGTTCAATGAAGAAGTCTTCGAATCTTTTGCTAATCATCATGAGAAATATGCAATTTGGAGGCTTTCCCCAACATTCTCCTGGTCGGTGGAGGGGAACAAATAATCACCTGTCCGAAACCGGTGAAAATGATTCCTGTGACACCTATTTCCTTGGAATGAAATGGGTTCCTAGTAATTTGAAGATCTTTCTTTTGGAAAATTCATGGAAAACACAATATTCATTTGATAGTGTTGAATTCAATCAAGTAATGCCACGATCATCCCCGACAACATTTAACTCTTAGGTATTTAGTGTTTTGCAATGATAACACCATTTCCTATTCAAAGTTATCCTTAGAGATAAATTTGAGAAAAAAAACAAAATTCGAACTGTATTTCTTGAACTGAATTGAAATAATGATCCAAACTTTAATTAAGTGTCTAGCAAGATTTTATATTCGAGTGATTATTTACTGTGACCTGAAATAATTTATCAGTTCTATGACCTATTATGCAATCGGATTATTGTCGTCTATTTAAAAGCTTCTTGGAAACAAGTAATATTAGAATCTTTATGAAGGTGGTGTATGCCGTTAATAATTTAAAATTGTATGGATATTTCTAATGAGTTATACAGTGCGTTCTTGAAACAATGCATAAATTCAATAAAATCGTTGAATAATTGTTTAGAAACGTCAACTTTTAAAAACATGTTTATGCCATTTTTTTTTTCAAATGGCAACAATTTTTTTTTATTGTTCCATGTCATACGCCTGTAGCAATCCACAAACTAGAATGTTACATGATATTTTTTTGGGGAAATTTTTGTTTTTTGTGATTGGAAATTTACGTTATTAAAAAATTACTCACTGAAATTATTTGAAAAAGAAAATTGATTTACTGAATTAAATGTTCAAACTGAGCTCCATTGGTATTCTGGCAATGATGTCATGATTCACAACTCCTCTGAACATACAATGTTCAACAACTTTTTTCATAACATTTTTCGATATTTTCGGCGATAATAACGGCTATGCGCGTATTTAGTCTAATTAAATGCACCAACTTTTATGAAAAATGAAATTTTCTGACAAAACTATTGATAAAAAAAATTCCCATATGCTTCCAAGATTTTGCCGGACAAAAAATATCATACAAGGCCAAAAGTCACTATTACCAGATCTACACAACTGAGAAATGAATTTAAAATTATATCATTGAGTAATAGACTTCAATTGATTTGTTGAAAATATAAACAGGATGTTCATAAAATCAGATGTGGAATCATCTGCGACTGAAAGATAAACTTTAGTGACTATCTTCCATCGTCAAGATAACCTCTTGTGGGGTATTCATGTTGAAAAGGGAAACATTCTCAATTGAATATTGATAGAAAGATTTTTCTGGGAATTGAAATTATCTTGATTATGTTTCTTTATGATATAGTCAACAATAATATAAATGCGCCCGATATATTATGTTTAATACGATATAATGTTCCTCCCCGTAAAACTCGAACATCAGGTTTAATATTCCATTTTTGGTATACAACTATTAGAACCTCGCTAGTAGCCATGTTGTAACTGGCAAATAAATTAAATCTGTTTAATGCTCTGGATTGGACACTATCCAGATCTACATTTAGAAGGATTATTTTTGAATACCTCTTGAACTCTTCATTGTACTAGAATTTTTGTATGTAGATAGATAGATAGATATCTTTATTCGTTCTGTTAATTTACATACCTCATAGAAGTGTAGAACATGTCAAATAAATAATCTTAAATATAATTACAATTACAATGATTACGGTAAAATATTTACATGTATGTCGTTTCATACTGCCTGTCATAATAAAATCATTGACAATGTATAAAATTGAGAAACTTGCACATATATTAAAAGGGAAAGTAATCAAATCCCAACTACCAGACTTGTCGAATAGCGTTAAAAACGAAATAATGGGTTTTTAAATAAACATACTCTAATAGGTACCGATATACACTTACACAGACACCTTTGTATATACACATACATAGTAAGTAAGTTGTCTTTATTCGTTCTGTCGAATAATATACCTCATAGAGGTGTAGAACATGTCAAATAAATAATCTTAAATATTACATTAGGGTAAAATGACTTAAGTAAGTATTTATATACATAATAATACATTTAATACATTTAAAAATTATTATGAGATGCACCCGCAAATTAATTCCAGTTATCCAGAATAAATTGCAGGATGAATACATTAAGATTAAAACACTCACATATTAAAACTAATCAATTTTTTGTATCATAGACTTTCCATATTATGTTGAAAATACTCTTCAATGTTATAAAATACATTTTTACTCAAAAAAACTTTGAGTCTTTTTTTAATAATTCCATTTTCCATTAACCTAATGTTATTTGGTAGCTTATTCCATATTTTCACCAAACTATACTGCACATTTTTTTGGATATACGTATATTTAACTTTATCATTTCGTAAATCACATTTACTTCGCGTATTGTGCTTATGAGATACTACCCTGTCATTAAACAAGTATTTATTATTTAAAACAAAATTAATTGATTCATAATATATATAAGAGATAACTGTTCAATATATTATTTTCTCTAAATAGGGGTTTGCAACTTTCGCAACGGGCAACTTTAAAACTTTTCCTCACACATTTTTTCTGAAGAATAAGTATTCTCTGTATGTGGGAAGAGTTTCCCCAAAATATTATTCCATAACGGAGTTTGGACTGTACATATGCGTGATACGACATTAGAGCAGCATTCACATTAATATTTTCAGAGAGTACATATAAGGCATATGTATATTTTGATAGATCTCGAGTCAACTGATCTATATGAGATTTCCAATCTAGACGATGATCTATTATCACCCCCAAAAAAGACATATTGCTGGATGTTTCAACTACTGCATTGTCGATTACTATGTTTAATGCGTTGGTTTTTCTATCAAAATGCATAATTTGGGTTTTATTTACATTTAACAAAAGATTATTGTCTAAGAACCATCCATTTAACTTTTGTAAATTTTCATTGACCGTTGCAACAGCCGACAATGAGTTATCTTCATTGATGATCAAGGATGTATCATCTGTATACAATATAACAGCTTGCTTAACTATTTCTGGAAGTTCGTTTGTGTATAAAATGTACAAAAGTGGGCCTAAAATTGAACCCTGTGGTACCCCTCTTTTAATTATAGCCATTTCTGATTTAATGAGGTTTCCGCTTTCATCCTTTTCTACCACAAATTGTTGTCTGTTACATAGATAAGATGCAAGCAGTCTATACGCCACTCCACGAATTCCATATTTTTCCATTTTGTCCAGTAATATCTCATATTCCACACTATCGAAGGCTTTCGAGAGATCTAAGCACACTGCTAAAGTGCACTTGCCATCATTTTGAGCATCAAGAATTTTTTCCAGAGCTTTATAAATTGCCAATGCCGTTGTTCGTCCCTTTCTAAAGCCGTTTTGACATTCCGTTAAAACTTTATATTTTTCTAAAAAGTTCAACAGTCGTTTATGAATCAGTTTTTCGGGGATTTTGCTCATGACTGCAGCAGGTATGATGTAAAGTGTGATTTTTGCATCAATATAAGTCAATCTATGTAATTTAATTGGTACTTTATATTGTCTATATACTTTATCCATATGATTGAACCAGTACGTTTGTAAGGATAAGACATGAATAAATAAATATAATATGAGAAACGGATCGACGTATAAGAACCTCAGAAATCTGTAGCCTTCTTTGGGTCTGCCATTGTCGGTTGACAAATCAGATTGTTTACATATTTTTCGCTTCCAACGAAAATAAATTAATACATACGAAAGTTGCTTACGAGACAGAGAGAGAGAGAGAGTACTGGTAGTCGGTACCAGCCAACGTAATCAGTGGTGCGAAAGTGATAAAGGTCATTCGTTAGATAGCAAAAATGAATATTAATTGAAATATTGACACAATATATCCGTGATTTCGATGTTCAAAATATAAAAACGTTCAATCTTCAAGATTATTTACAGTTTAATTTTTTTTATGTCAACCAAAAATCAGGAACTTCATAATAATTCTAATAATATTCATAGATGTATGACAAGCTGGTATGACTACTTGAGCAAAATCCAAATTTCAGATGGCATGGAGGGTTAAGTGGCACATCGTTGAAATGTTAAAAACGTTCTCGTTTCAACCATCTAATTTTTTTTAAATTTCGTCGATACATTTTTTCACATATGCATTTGAAATGTCAAGTAGGTCTAACAAAAAACAAAACTATTACGTAGTATTTTTATTTATTGAGAATAACAAGTGAATTTGTTGTCAATTAACGAATTGGGTGTCCAAAAAATCCGACTAATGCTTCTTGATAATGAAATATTTGATACGAATTCTTCCCGAATATTATGTAACATATCTGCAGGTATTGTGTTATTCATTGTTTCAGTTCTTCAAAAGAATCGGATTGTAGCTCATATACTTCCGGTTTGACGTAACCCCACAGAAAGAAGTCACAAGGTGTGGGGTCTGGTGATCGTGTTGGCCATTCGATTGGTCCACGACGTCCAATTCATCAGATACTCTCGGAATTTGGAACTTGAAAGTGAGGAGGGGCCCCGTCTAGCCGGAACGTGATGTGTTCCTGGAATTTGTTCCCATTTTCTTCTAGTATTTGAAGTATGAGTGGATCGACCATTTCTTGTATGAATTACCGTTTGAGTTTTCTTCCAGAAATAAAGTACCTAGAATATGGTTTCCTAGAATTGAAGTTGAATTTGAAACTGATGATTCAGATATTGTCTCTTCTACCAGAAATTCGAGAAGCTGCAATTAGAGCAAGTTTGAATCTCTAGATTTTTTTTCAATTCCGTATCAAATTCATAAATATCTCGAAATATGTAAATCGCTTTAGATATCTAGCGAGCATGATGAAATGTTCCGGGCTTGTAAAATTTGACTTTGTCGACATCCATTGTACCAAGGAAAATTTGGCATTATTTCAAGAGCTCTTTGTAATCATCACAAGGCAAGATTGTGCACAAAAACTCTTCAACTTTGTCATTTGTTTCTTCAATCTTCTTGAGTAATTTCGGAGGAATTATATTTCCTGCTAAACCATTCTTATATTTGGTTTGATCGAGAGTGTTCCAATTTTCCTGGAAATTCTTGAACAATGGAACATTTGGTCCATCACTACCTGGTATTTTTGTAGTAAAGACACAATTCAAAACTAGTTCGTAAATGTGATATTTGCTCCAGATTGATCGCCGCTCCACTCCGACAACCAAGATTTGAATTAGTAGTGTCGCAACAAACTGATTTAATATTATCAGTTGATCCCCATTTTCGAACCGCTTTGAAAATTGCTTGTGCCTGTGTTGCTCCTTTTCCACCTGGTAATGCCGGTACGCTTAGTATTTTTTCGATAGTATTACTTCTAACTATGATCGGTACTCGGTCGACCTTTTTGCAAGAAAAACCATCAGGTATCAACTTTCCATCCCAATGTTCTACCGCCGGACCAACTTCAATGTTACCAAATTGTCTTTTTATCCGTTCAGCAGCTTCTCTTCGAAATTTTGTCCTGTATTCATTGAAAGATGTTTTGTTCAAAATTAAAGCACTAGTGTCAACTCCCAGGGCTGTTGTTATTGCAGATATTAATCGAACAGAATTTCTATAAGAAATATTGCAACTATCCAAGGTAGCAACAACGTCTTCGGTCAAAATATTATTGTTCTCTCTCATTCTTAGGTTCATAATTTCGTCCTTAAACTTCAAATATTGATAGTAAGAAGTGGTTGCAGTTGTCTCGCCACTCAAAGGCGGCTCACAACTCAAGGGCTGCTCACTTGTGCTTTTAGAGCTTGATGGTAAACTCACATCTGAAAAGTAAATGAGAAAATTATTACTTTAAATTTATCAACAAATATGATATTTTCTACTTCACACAAATAATTTTATTAACTACCTGAATTTGAACGATATTAATCGTCGGTTACTACATCAATATTATCGTCATTTTCGGATTTATTATCTTCCGATCGAGTGGTATTGGCAGCATCTTGTTCGAACATCGGTTTTTATGAACTTGATAAAGTATCTTAGTATCTTATGTTTATACGACGTCTGAATTAGTATGCTCGTTTAACAAATATTGTCATTTTCTTTGCAAATACGTAAATTGTATTTTCTATCTACTCTTTGGTCAGATGAAAACTCTAACGCTTCCTTATCAACTATATCTTGAACTTTTCCATGTGCAATGTTAACTAATTTTTCAAGACACTCAGAAAACTCGCTTACTTTTGTTGGATTCGGATTTTTTTGCAAATTTCTATAATTGATGTAAAGTTTTTCCATTTTTTTTACACATCTTGAAGTATTTTGTACTTTAATTCCAGTTCTATTCCAGCTCTATTCCAGAATTCAGTAACTTCTTCCGTAACGAATTGATATATGCTTTGATTGTTTTTTTAGCTTCTTTATCACATTGAAAAAAAAATGCCAAAAGTGTAAAAATTCCATGTTATTTAAATGAGAAATTTTTATGATTTAGCACGGGTTACATGGATATTAAGGGCTTATTTGGTCTGATATTTTTTTAGGTCATAACCTGAAAATTTGGGGGGCGTTTGCAAAAAAAAGCAAAACTTGGGAAATAACGGACACCCTAATAAGCAGTAACCATGAATTGAAACGAAAAAGTATCGGATACCGTACGTAAAATCGAAAAATTCTGACAAGAGAACAATTTGACAGATTTTTTAATGAAGCTCCTGATACCAAATATCTTATGATGAAAGTGGCAACCATTTATGGATTTTTCGAAGCGTACCGTCGTGAAGAACTCTGCAAATGGAGCATTGATGACATTGAAGAAACAACAAACTCATTACTAATTCATATTTCGGACATCAAAACCACCATTCAACGAAATTTTTGCATCGTCCGTAAAAATGCTTGTTAACAAAAAATAAAACCGACGGAGAAAAAAACTGAAAAGTAAAAAATAACCATTTTTAGTCTGAATAACTAAGCTCCTAAACTAATGTAAGTAACTAATTTTGAGTCGGCGCCAAACAAACTAGCGATTGAATTAGGTAAAGCGTAAAATGATGGCAGCGGAATGCGCTGTGGCATTTTGATATTTTTTTTTTAATTAAATGATCTTCGTTGATCGTTTGATTGGCGCTGACTAAAAATTAGTTACTTATATTCGTTTAGGAGCTTAGTTATTAAGACTAAGAAGGATTATTTTTTGCTTTTCAGTTTCTTCCTTCGTCGGTTGAATTTTTTGTTATAGTTTTCCCAATATCAATTGCAGAAGCATAAAAAAGTCTTGCGGTGAATTCCTGTGAGCAGCAGTGGCGGAGATCACTAATTTTATTTAGATATTTTAATATCCTAAAACGTATTTCGATCGGCACACACCAAGACCACAGACGCTACTGGTTTTTAATCATTCAGAGCTATTAAAACACAAATATAACGCGTGATTTATGACCTCCCATCGTATAGTCACACCTGCAAGCATTGATGTCCGACTTGATTGGCCCAGACGAATAGGTTGTAGAACAGACAGCAGTCACTCAAGTCCACGTTGACCAGCGGGCTCTTTGTGCCGACGGAGACTGTATACAAGTAATACAGATTATTTTTCGTTCCGTTTCTTCGCATATACGCTCGTGTTAGCGAAGTGAGTTTTTATTTGCTCCCTATAGAAACAGCTTCTGCAATTGATATTGGATGGACTATAAATAGTTTTAATTTCCCAATTTTTGTTGGCAAAAATCTACTAATTGCTACTTACTCAATTAACAATGGAGGTATCCATTATGTTGTAGTGTCATCAGAACTACATATGTGTACCAAGTTTCAAGAGAATGTTTCACGCGTGGAAAATCAATCATCCCCCATTTTTCTTCCCTTAGGGGTGGATAATTCTTCTTCAAATTCAAATATGACCAACTTCGAAGTATTCTCAATACAATAAAAAAAAGAATCATCCAAATCGGATATTCCAGTATAGTTTGACCATTTTCAATTGCAGAGGTTGTTTCTATGGGGAGCAAATAAAAAACTCACTTCGCTAACACGAGTGTGTATGCGAAGAAACGGAACGAAAAATAATGTGTACCACTCGTAAACATTCTCCGTCGGCCAACGGAAGATCAAAAGAAGATCGAAAGAGCCGATAGTCAACGTGGGTTTGAGTGTCAGCTTTACGACTCTGGAAAAGTGTCCAAATAATCCTTGTTATCTTCATCAGTGAATAACTTTGTCTGATAGCCTCTCTTCCATAAGCTGAAGAAGCTCTTCATCGGTTGTGGGTCTATTCCTGTTCATTTTAGATAGCTCCGCAAGATTATACATATTTAGAAAAAAAAATAAGATTATGTTCACCTGTTTTCAGTTATCTCTCCTGTTCATGTTGATCAATTATAAGTACCTCATTTCAGAGGAATATCAGCCAAAAACATATATTTATTTAAGAGATATACTTATTTTGTAATGGTCTTATCAATTTAAAAATAGCACTATTTTACTTTACCAGAAAATAAAATCCACGTCATTTGACAATCTGATCATATGAAAAATGAATCTGCAATACAGTATTCTACCGGCTGATCTATTTTTAGCTCCGCCTAAAAACTGTAATTTTTGGTACCTATACTACTGAATCATAGATCGCAGCACACTAGTTCCCGTAAAATAGACATTCGTTATGTGTACCTGTTTTCAGTTATCTCTCTATTCATGCTGATCAATTATTAGTACCATTGTATATGGACTATATATACAATATTAGTGCTTTATTTTAGAGAACTATTACGCAAAAAAATGTTTATTTTTTTGTAATGGTCTTTATCAATTTGGAAAATAGCTCTTTCCACTTTATCAAAAAAACACACCATTTGACAATCTGAGTATATAGAAAATTAATCTACATTACAGTGTTCTACCAGCTGATCCATGTTTAGCTCCGCCGAAAAACCGTATATTTTTATACCACTGCTACTGAGTCATAGATGGCAGCACACTAGTTCTACTAAAATATACATTCTTAAAATTCAGCAAAGGATAAAAACCAACCAAGTAGATACCAAAAATTGCGGAAACTAACGCACTTAGTTAACCATAAGTGAAAGGGTTGTTAAAAAGACATGTTTTTCTATTAAGCAGAATAGGAGATAATAAGAATAAAAAAATGCCTTCAACTTGGATAGCAATGCAAGTCAAGTTAGGTTAGGTTGTATTCCTTTTTTTTGTGTTAGAAAGTAACAGTTGGATTTCCTTCTACTTGACAAAAATGGATTACCTTTAACTTGGATAGCAATATTAGCCAAATTAGGTTAAATTGTGTTTTTTTTTTTCTTTTACATTAGAAAGTCATCAAGTTATATTTCCTGGTAAGCCATAGCATTTACTTTTCATTGAAGAAATGGATTGTGTTCAACTTGGAATCAATGTTATCCAAGTTAGGTTAGGTTGTGTCCCTTCTTTTACTTTTGAAAAACTAGAAACACTGGTGTGTCTCGTTCACCATAAAATAAACTCAGTCACGTGGTTATGATTTTAACTCATTGCAACCATTTTTTTGACATCAATTTCCAAACTGATAAACGTCCACCTGTTCATATTTGCGAACAAAAACGTAATTTTTTTTAATCAGGCCTGACTTCGTAAACAGTTCATATAGTTAAAGTGGATCACCTTATTCTAGAAACAAATTGGCAACGTCGCATTATTTGCCTCAAAGTATTTGTCAGTTCAAGTTGGCTGTTATTTGTCAAACTTGTTATTCATTCTGTCAGTTTGAAATTCATGCCTTTTACTTGGTTTGAAAAAAATCTTATTGATATAATTTCAGTGAATGAAGTGTAACAAATACATAATTTCCAGTGTTTACATTCGAAAACAGTGCATTTGAATCGGATTGGTACGCAAAATGCCGAATCCATAGGAATGTACCTTTAAATTGGGTAAGTTAATCCTAGAACATTTTATTGAAAAAAAAGGCTTTCCGCTCCAAATTTTCGATAGCTGATATGATTTATTATGTTTCAAAGCATCTGTGAAAGTTTCATTGATATACTCGTTGTCCCCTTTTACGCCACCTTTTCCAAAAGGGCTAAGCCCGTCAGCTTCTCTTCTGACAAATTTGCTCTCAGCTAAGATTTCAAGTGCCCCAAAGTGGAAAATGACCTTTCTGAAGTGTACGGACGTAGCAGAGCAAATCTTGACGTCTATGAATAAACTTTAACAAATCAATTCAGTGTTTCTTTCCTTTCAGATCTTCCACGTTGATATTTTGGGAAAACTTGCATGAAAACACCGAGACCAAACGACAATAAAACACAAACTGTGTTTTATTCAAAGTCATGTTACAGTATCAAATAATTTTCCCGACTCCCGGTGCGGTAGGAGTAGGAGTGGGAGAGAGGCGAGAAGACTAGACGTTAAAACTTAAATTCATATTCCTTGCAGCGGTACAAAGTCCAAATGCTGACGTCAGAACATTCGTAACACTCCGTGTTATTTACACTGTATAAGGACTTGGAGCACCTTTGTAAGTGGCGCCGCAGTGGCGAAATCGGGCATTGTGATTCGGCATGTATAACCTTTGAATTAAATTGAGCCCTTGTTTCGGAAATTGCCCTAGTAATGAATAAAATGCAGATTGAGACGAGTAGTCTGCGAACCGATTTAACCGACTAAACACGTGCACTGCGAATACGTAATTCGCCTGTCATCGTAGAATTTACATGTTTATTGTCAAGTTGAAAATAGTTTTATATTCGTGATGGATCAAGTGGTGGTTGCAATTGGATTTTTCACCCATTTCAAGTCACATCGTTGTCGAAAATCAGTCTTTGAAAATAGGAGCAGCACTGGTGCAATCGGGTCATGTGTGTCAAGTGCGAAAAGTAAAAAATAACTATTAGTCCGGCATACTTGCAAAAGTGATTTGCCAAGCAGCAGCGACTCTGTCAAATTAGAGGTAAATGAATATTTTCACAAAGAATTGATAACATTTTATAAAAAACTTAAATGTCTCATGTAGGAGTGATTCACACGAATAAACAAAAATAATACGGAGATATTAATAAATATGGAATGTTTCTCTACCCAATATGTGCAAATAAATTATGAATTGACTTCAAATATTTTCAAGTAGGTATATACCAAACAAAGCGAATAGCAATACTGCATTTATTGCAATTTGTCAATAATTTTCAACAAAAAAGTAATACTAGTTGTTTATTAGTGTACAATAAACAGGCATTCCACCTACTTCAATATTCGTACTGCCAGTATCCATTTTTCCCTTTGGTCACGTTTGTAGCTCACGGTAGAAAAACCATAAAATTTGGTATTCGCGGGTGCATTTAAACGTGTGTTTGCGCACCCTACAACACAGCAGTAGTCACCCGACCACTTCGTTTTTCCTTCACGTCATTTACATTTGATTTGAGGTTATTTGCGTCCGACTCGTTCATTGCCATTCATTTATTGTAGGCGCACTTACGACACTGTGTCTTTCTTTGATAGAAAGCTCTCACCCGTCGAATCACAATACAAATACCGTTTTGCCGTTTGCGACCGTAAAATTTGAACTATCGCACTTTGTAGACAACCTTTTTATCACAGCGGTAAATGGGGATTGGTGATACTGTCTGGATCAGTTTTTCCGATTCCGCCACTGCAGCGCTGCACGTTGAACTCCTTCCCCATGCTCCAAGTCCATAGGCTGACCTCAAATTCTCGCTTGAAACCGGCAATGCAAACACAATGGTCAATCATTCAGCTTGTGTAAGAAGGCATGTAAGAAAATATCATGGAGAAAAAATTAATGCAATTCACCTTTGAAAAAAAACTGAGAGATAATTTAAAATCACATGTTCAAAAAGTGCAGAATGCTGCAGAACAATCGCGGAAGCATGCAATGAGTTTATTACAATTGAGATAAGTTATACATTTATTATCTTATATTCGCAATTATGGAAAGAAAACTTTTTTTATTGTATGTTGTAGGTTTCATTGTCAATGTCATTCATCAATAGCACCATGAACGAAAAATACATATTTTATTATATTCATTCATTCATTATATATAATTTTAAAAACTATACAATTTTAGTGGGCGGATACTTTGAATAAGAGCAATCATACACAACAAATAATTTTTTATCTAAATATACTTATCAAATATATTGTACCTCATTTAAATGGCATTGTTTTCCAGAATTTTCCAATGAAATCTCATTGCATTTTGAACCATTTGAACGTTAATTCATTGAAATAATTTGTATTTTATTATACTTCTCCATGAATTGTTAAATGTTTTCTTAATCACTCCTAATACGTTGCCAGATAAAATTATTCAACACTGTCTGCCTTTTATGGGGTCAAATAAATAATTTGAAATAATAGATATTTTCCAAATAAAAACATTTTCATTTGATCTCAATCGATGCCAAGGTTATTTTTGGTCATTTTGCCCCACATTTCTCACTTATAAACAGTTCTACGTAATAGTAAATATCAATAATCGAGGATACTGAAAAAAAAACATATCTACTATAATTATTTTCTCCGGATAAGAAGGATCTTCTTCGATGGAAAACTTGTACAAACATTCCCAGTAGAATATGAAATGGAAATATTTTTCTGAAAATTGAAAAATCCACGATGAAGACGAAGTTATTTTTTGTTCATAACAGAAAACAACTACTTCTCCGGCTATAGTCATGATGGACATTGAACTACATCTGATAAGATATTTTGAAAGAACCACAACTCAGAATAAAAAATCTGAAAGTACAAATTTGCATTTTCCTTCAGAATGTTATTCGATATATTTTCTATTCCAGTCTCAATTAAGTACCCATATAGATGAATGGGACGAAGGAAAATGTTCTCGCCAGAAATCATTTGTAACATTGATGCAAGACTGGCATCGCATTCACTAGATTGTAGGGGTGTCGACATGGCCCTTCAGCCTCTCCGTACCTCGACCTATAAGATCTTTTGTACATTACCCTTCATCAATTCGAGGTCCAGAATTTCGAGACTCCTCACAAAGTTTATCAGTTTCGTGGAAGTATCAGTCCTGATGTCTGAGAGCGTTAATCAAACCCCTTCAAGGAATTTGATCCTTTTGCAAAACAGCGCTTGGAAGTTGTTCTGCAGTTTCAGTGAAGTTTTCGCAATAACGGCACAGTTCACTGTCCGATTTATTCATTTTTCTGAGATGATACCTCAAAGGACAATGTTTGGTAGTCAGTTTTAAGTCGTTCTTGTCCAATTCGAGAAGTTGTTTAGCTGGGCACTGCAGCAAGGTAGTGTGGGAGTCATTGAGTTCTAGGGTTGTACTTCCTCCACCTCTAGGGGGGTTGTAAACTCTCCACCTCCGCTTTACCCACTGAAAGCTCCACCCAGTTGGCTCGTCTGGTCGAGACCTCCGATGACATTTGAGCTGGCCCTTTATATCTTGCCTATTGTTCAATTTTACAGCACCCATTCCGGTTATTCCGCCTTGTACAAGTTTGTACAAGTTCGTTACTGGATATGTGCTGTGAAAGTCTTGGTTCAGCAATTGGTTGCCCGCAGATCGAATGTCTTCTGTGATCCAGAGCCCCGCTGTTGCACAGTATATGTGATACTATTTCTGGTTCCATACCGCATATTGAGGTGCACTTTTACTGGCATATGTCCAGTCATGAGACCGTAATAATTTTCATTGTTTCTTTAAGGTTAACAGGTCTGCAGTTTTTTTTTCGCCACGGGCTTCAATGTATGCTTTCCCGTGTCTGTTTGCTGGAATTTCATTCCAGTATTGTTTGTGTTTTCCATGGATCCAGTCTTCTACAGACGCTTGTGCCGTACATTTCGGTACCACGAGGGTCTGTCCTGGACCTGGTTTGTTTCCCGCTCCTCTCCTAGCGGGTTCGTCGGCTCTTTCATTTCCTGCAAATCCCTGATGTCCTGGCACCCAAATCAGCTTGACGCGGTTTTGTTCTGCCAGTGTTGTCAGTTCCTCTGTGCGGGTCCATACCAGTTGTAATGATATATCTGTTACATTTCTTATTGATATGCTCAGAATTTCATTCATTCACTTCAATTGACGAATCCCTATTGAAAATCTTAGCGCCATCTAACCGTTGGTAACGGCGAATAGTCATTGGAGTTGAGAAGATGAGCGACAATTCATTCGAACAGCACGATGATATTAAAAGGAATGAAGATGCGATTCTCGTCCCTTATCGAGCTAGCTGTAATTAAGATAACTTGATTCTGAATCTTGTCAGCCATGATTCAATGATGTAGAATTTGTGAATGTTAAACTAACAAATGAATTAGAGCATTTTCCTTTCTTCTGCGAAAGTAATTTCAAATCAGTGAGTTATTGTGTGACATCAAGTAAGGTAGGTGGAAATATTTTTGATCAAATAAGATATAAGCCATCTTGGAATATATTTTTTAACGAGAACGTCAGATAGTTCTTCACAAAGAAAATGATATCTCAAGTCATCTATGTATGTTGTTCAGTAAACAGCAATTATATTCATTTAGGTCAATCTGATAATCAATTATAGTGCTGTCCACAATTTGTTTTTTAATGAGTTCAGTTAGAATCATGGATGCCACATGTGATATATCAGATTGAATTAAGATATAAGTGTTCAATCTTATCTGATTAGATTGCATTCTCTGACAAGGCTTTATTGGGATTTAATGAGGGTTTCACAAAGATATGATATCACTTACACTGTATTTGGTATGATATAGTTGAATAATATATATTTTTCATGATATTTTTTTTAATATATCTTTGATATGGTTCCATATTTGGTGATAATTATCACCGAGCTGTGATTTTGATTTAGGTGAAGCGATCACATATATATTTATGTATATATTTAATCCTTGGAATTTGGAATATTCTTTGATTTTATAGAGAACTTTCTGAAGAAGTATTTGACGATTGGTCAAACATAGTTCTCATATACTTTCTCTTGAATATCATTGACATTGAAGTCATTTTCGTATATCAAATTCTACAAACTTGATTGTGCCAAATTCTAATTTTTTACTCTTTGTAAAGTATAATCTTGGCTGCTCAAGATCAGAATAAATCATATTTTCTTCATATAGAGCAAAGATCAATTTTGTTTAAATCATAAAATAATTCTTCAATTTCAGTATTCGATATTACTGACAAATCTCAGCACAAGCTGATGAGTTTACACTCATTTGTAACAACTATGCGTTGAGGAGTGTATTGAGAAATTCCAAATTTCAAGAAGTTGAATTCTCGTATAACATATTCTGACACAGACAATATTGCTTTTCATGTTATATTGCTGAGAACACATTCAATGGACAAGAAGCTGATGCTCGTATGATCCACCTGATCGGTCGCCCAGCAGCTATAAGTACCCCCCTGATTGCGAGCCAGACAACTACGTGAAGTCTAGCTACGAGCTACACAAACCACAATCAGAGGTACATCGTCGTCGATAAAACCGACAGGTTCAGCAAATAAAAACAATATTTCTTTTCTTATTCTGGAAACTAAATAAATTGGTCATACAGCAGATATATGATGTGTATATTTGATACAAATTTGTTAAATAGCTGGAAATGATGTATATTTGTAAATAGACTAATATAAGTTTGGTATTTGTTTTATTGTTGTAGTTATTTACAGGAGGAAACCTTATTTGATTTGCAATTATCATTGCAATTATCATGGATGGGGAATTTGAATGTTTATCCCAATTTAACAAAAAAAATTCTGGCGTCCATTCAAATTCACAATTTCTTAAACCTTTGCTCCAAATATAAATGGATTTGAAACTAGCAAGGCGGTCCAAAGAACTCCACACCGCTCTTCACTGAATAGTCTGGGCATTAAATTACAATAATTAACTTGTTTTTCTTACACAGTTAGGACGTCACTTTGTGGACGAGAAATATCATAGAAAATGACAACTTTTTTGTTTTTTTACCAATATCTCGAAAAATATTGAAGGAATCGTTTCACACTCAATGGAACTTTCGTAGAAATTCGAAAAACTCACAAAACGGTTTTTTGTGCTACCAGATAGGTGCATTTTCCACTAAGAAAATCCGGAAAAACCTCTAAAAAGAGACCATTTTTCAAAAATTTCTGATTTTCATAAATTCAAAGCTGGACAAACAGTCTACGGAATATGATAGATAATAATATGTAGTTCAACTGTGCGCAAGATGGTTTTTGTCGATGTGTAGTTTTTGCACAATCGCTTATGAACAATATAAGGGCTTGTAAACGGCAGTTGGAAGTGAAGATCAATATCTACAATTTGTGTATTTTGAATTTTCACCTGAGAGGTGGAAAATGTGTTGAAAATGTCACTGAAAGTTGCTCTAAACGCTTGAAAGTGCGCTCGAGGCAGAGTCGAGTAGCGTTAGTGCGGGAATTGAACCATCCCAAACAGATGGGTTCTCGACCTTGAGCGCTTCTTCTTTCAGTGTCACTATGAAACGTATTAATTTCATTTTCCAAACATTATACAGGGTGATTCAAAAGTACTTTGACAAACTTCAGGAGGTGATTCCCCACAATATTCTAATATGAATTGTCCAAAACGCTTCGTGTTGAAGTTTATTTTTATGTTCGTTTTTTTAAAAAGACTTTCGAAATACTGACCTTTATTAAACGAAAATTCTTATCGAGAGATTTTTTGACGTGTCTAATTCGCGCCACCTACACGTCTTTCTCTTTCTTGAAGATTCATAACTTTTTTGAGCGTACTTCTAGCACATTTTTCAGTAAAAAAATCAATTCCTCTATCATATCTACGTAAAAAAGCTACCCCTGTTGCAAGTCGCTATAAGCAACCGTTTTCTAGATATTTGGACATGAAAATTTCAAGTCGATTATATGATAATCGATGCATGTTGAAGTTATTACCATTATTTTGCATTTTTCACAAAAATGCTCAGGAAATGAATTTGACGTTTAAGTAAGTAGTTTTGGTAATCACATATTATGTGTCAGTTGAAAGTTTTGTTGTTTTGTTGAAGTTTCTGTAAGTTTTAAATGTCATTTTGAAAAAATTGATTTTTCAAACAATAATGCTCATTTAGCCGATATGCATTTTATTTATGGCCTTGCGGATGGCAATGCACGTGAAGCAATACGTATTTACCAGGAGCGTGGGCACTAAGGTCTCCAGATCTAAACCCGCTAGATTTTCATTTTTGCGGACATTTGGAGTCACTAGTTTACAAAACGCCTGTGAAACAATAAGAAACACACCAATAATTTTTGAGCGGTTACGAGATTCAATGACTAGAAGACTGAATGCCTGTATCTTCGCTGAAGGAGGGCACAATTTATTTGAACTCAATTCAGTTTCCTTTATTTTATTTCATTCAGCATATCCAAAATTTCTTGAAAAAATTGTTGATATTTCTTGCAAATTTTATTAAAACAAATACAGATTTTGCACCCTTGATACGAAAATTACTATTTCAAACGAGCAAAAATGAATAGAATAGGTGGCGCCCCCTACAAATAACCAAAACTACTTACTTAAACGTCAAATTCATTCCCTAAGGATTCTTGTGAAAAATGCATAATAATGGTATAGTCCATCCAATATCAATTGCAGAAGCTGTTTCTATAGGGAGCAAATAAAAACTCACTTCGCTAACAGGAGCGTACATGTGAAGAAATATGGCTTCTTTTCGACCATGGGAAAATGCAATTGCACAAAATAGTAATGAAATTGCACAGGTGAGTGAGAATAATATCAGTTATGAATTTGACAACAAAGACTTGCACATACAAACCCAACAAGTTATTTTAAATATATTTGATCGCCTTATAAAGGAAAATATTCAGCAATCTGATAATGCAATCATAGTAAGAATTGCAGAAATAACGAAAATAAATAAAATTTCCATTTATCGAGTAATAACTAAAGGAGTTGTGGATCATACTGAAAATAGAAAAACGTGTAAGGAAAAATTTAAAAAAATTGACAGAACCACGCAAGACTTTATACGTAGAACTATTTATGATTTATATAAGGAGAACAGGGTTGCGAAATTGGAAGTTATACAGCAAAAATTAGCAGATTATCCAGATTACACTTATACCAGCGTGGAGACATTGCGTCAAGTTTTAATAAGTTGTAGTTTCAAACATAAAAAGCTTGATAAGCGCATGGCAATTACCGAATCATCAAGGATAGTGCAATGGCGGCAAGATTATTTGCGTCAAATAAAAGACTACAGACGTTCTAACAGACCCATAATTTTTCTTGATGAAACATGGTTCGACAGTCATGATGTAGTGAATTACGGTTGGGTAGACAATAGTAAAAACTGCTGTTTAAGTGGGCCATGTTCTAAAGGGAAACGCATTATAATAGTACACGCTGGAACCAAAGACGGTTTTGTACCATATGCGTTATTATTATCTGCTAAAAAAATTAAAGACTGTGCTGCTGATTATCATGAAGACATGACAGCAGACTTATTTGAAAAGTGGTTTAGCGAACAGCTTCTACCTAATATTCCACCACAGTCAGTAATCGTTATGGACAACGCATCGTATCACTCGCGGCAACTCCGTAAGATACCTGAAGATGTCTGAAAACAATGTACCTCTTCCTGCGACCAATCGTGGGAAAGGACCAACAAAAAAAGATTTGCTCACTCCTTTAAAAGGTGTAAAGTTAGAAAAAATATATTATATTGACGAGCTGTGCAAAGAACTAGACCACACCCTTCTGAGACTACCTCCATACTATTGCATATTTAACCCTATAGAGTTCATAAACGTAAAATCAGAATTACGAAAATGTAATCAAACTCCCAAACTGAGTAAAGAAGTTGTAGAAAACGTGATAAAAGTTATGACAGGAGACCACCAACAGATTTGGAAAAAATGTGTTGAACATGTTATTAAAAAGGAAGACGAGTATGTGGTTTTACCCTCTGTCCAACCCATAATAATACATCCAGATAATGGTTCTAGTTCAGACGGTCGTGATGATTGCCTATAAACAATCTTTGAAATTAAAAAGTTTAGAATTGTATTTGTTTCTGTTTTTTATAAGTACATAGAATATTTTCTTTCATTGCAAATAATTTATTTTCGTTTTGGTTTTTGCTTTGAAATTTCGTACAAAAAGGGCTCAGTTCACGACTGGTACCCTGTTTAAACCGAATTCCCTTGTAGTAGGTAATATTTTTCTCTGCGTTTTCTTATTCAATATTCACTTGTACTAACTTAACGACCTTATATAACGAAAAAAATTATAAAAAAAGTTCTAAAGACAAGCTTTCATTTATTCAAATGCACTAAAAAGGAAAACATATTTTCTTTTATTGTTTGATCTAGGTTCTTCTGTGAGTAACAGATTCAAAATCTTGCCGCGCAAGATTACCTATTTGGTATCCGCGGCAAGCTTTTGAATCTGTTACTCACAGAATAACCCACATCAAACAATGAAATAAATTATTTTTCTTTCTTAATGTATTTGTATAAATAAAAGCTTGTCTTTAATTTTTTTCATTATTCATTATTTATGAAGTATTTTCAAAATCTTAAAATATCTAAATAAAATTAGTTATCTCCGCCACTGCTACTCACAGGATTTCGCCGCAAGACTTTTTTATGCTTCTGCAGTTGATATTGGGAAAACTATAGCAACTTCAACTCGCATCGATGATCTAATAATCGACTTGAAATTTTCAAGGGTAGCTTTTTTACTTAGCTATAATAGAGGAATTAATTTTTTTACAGAAAAATGTGCTAGAAGTACGTTAAAAAAAGTAATGAATCATCAAAAAATAAAAAGACGTGTAGGTCGCGCCCCCTACGAGCAAGAGCCATAATAACAAATTTATTTCCTGAGCATTCTTGTGAAAAATGCAAAATAATAGTAACAACTTCAACCCGCATCGATGATCTAATAATCGACTTGAAATTTTTAAGTCCAAATATCTAGAAAACGGTTGCTTATAGCGACTTGTAACGGGTAGCTGTTTTACTCAGATATAATAGAGGAATTGATTTGTTTACTGAAAAATGTGCCAGTAGTACGCTCAAAGAAGTATATCTACACTTTTAAACAAAATAATTATCCATGTACAGTCTATCCCCATTCTACGTGTTCTGACATACCAACATATCATTACTTACATTGTTCTTTTTTGTGTCTTACACATTATTATTATATAGGTATATTGCTAGAAATTGTAATTCAGCTTTCTTCTTTCATTTCTATTCTCCATTAGCATATTAGAATAAAGGTTGAGTGTAAGAAAGTACTTACCCATCTAACACATGGGTAAACGCTAACTCTGCCCTTTGATAGTACCATGAATCACATTTTATGTATGAATTATGTCTCACTTACTATCAATAAAAACGATTATTATTATTATTATTATTATTATTATGAATCTTCAAGAAAGAAAAAGACGTGTAGAAGGCGCCCCCTACGAGTAAGAGCAATAATAATATCACGTTTGAATTCGACACCTCAAAAAACCTCTCAACACCAATTTTCGTTCAATTAAGGTCAGTATTTCGAAAGTTATTTAAAAAAAAACGAAAATAGAAAATAAAACTTCAACACGAAGTGTTTCCGGACATATATTTATTTGCACAATTCATATTAGAATATTGTGAGGAATCACCTCCTGAAGTTTGTCAGAGTACTTTTGAATCACCCTGTATTTCTATGGCATTAAACCAATCGAGTAGATGCAAAATTTTACGAATGAAAAGAGGAGCTTTAATCTTTTTCGAATATGGTTTAAAATGTCTTATTCATATTAGAATATTGTGAGGAATCACCTCCTGAAGTTTGTCAGAGTACTTTTGAATCACCCTGTATTTCTATGGCATTAAACCAATCGAGTAGATGCAAAATTTTACGAATGAAAAGAGGAGCTTTAATCTTTTTCGAATATGGTTTAAAATGTCTTATCAACATTCTCATTCATGTTTGTTTTTTGTTAAAATAATTGTATAGTCCATCCAATATCAATTGCAGAAGCTGTTTCTATAGGGTGCAAATAAAAACTCACTTTGCTAACACGAGCGTATATGCGAAGAAACGGAACGAAAAATAATGTGTACTACTCGTAGACATTCGCCGCCGGCGAAGCGAAGATCATAAGAGCCGATAGTCAACGTGGACCTGAGTGACAGCTGTCACCGATTCGTCTGGGCCAATCGAATCGAATCGAATGCTTGGGGGTGTGTCTATACGATGGGAGGTCATAAATCACGCGTTATATGTGTGTTTTAATAGCTCTGAAAGATTAAAAACCAATAGCGTATGTGGTCTTGGTGTGTGCCGATCGAAATACGTTTAAGGATATGATAATAACCTACATCAAACAATGAAAGAAATTATTTTTCTTTCTTAATGTATTTGTATAAATAATAGCTTGTCTTTAATTTTTTTTCATTTTTCATTATTTATGGAGTATTTTTAAAATCTTAAAATATCTTAATAAAATTAGTTATCTCCGCCACTGCTGCACACAAGATTTCGCCGCAAGACTTTTTTATGCTTCTGCAATTGATATTGGGAAAACTATAAGTGAATATATTGCATTGTATGTGAACATATTACATTTATGTAACAACAAAAATCTTATACATTTATTTATAAATGAACAACATGTACGAACATGTATGAAACGGAAAAAACCGAAGGGTTATTGAAAAGTTAATTACTTCAACCAAATCATAAAAGTACTTATCACGAATACGTATACTTATCTTCCATTACTACCCACACTATTAACTAATTAATATAATAGTTAACAAAAAACAACCTATCATTTAATAGGTGAATAAGTATGCAAAAACACGTTAATAACTCATCCACTAATATAATATGCGCCAACGTATAAGCAACCCGCCGCGCGGTGATACACTCTCCTCCGCTGGCTCGTTCCCCCACTACCGCTACTCGACTCTGTCTCGAGCGCACTTTCGAACGTTTGGAGCAAATTTCAGTGACATTTTCATCAAATTTCCCACCTCTCAGGTGAAAATCCAAAATAAACAAATTGTAGGTATTGAATACAACGATTTTCCTTAAATCGGCGCATTTTGCAAGATAAGCCCTTAAATTGTTTATAACGCGATTGTGCAAAAACTACACATTGGACAGGAGCCATCTTGGGCACAGTTTAATAAAATATTATTATGTTGTTGACTCCGTGGAATTGTTTTTTTTTGAGTGCTATGTCTATTAAATTTTTTCATTTTATTTTTAACAGTCCTCTCGATATTCTTTCCTTTCATGTTTATATTCCTGGACTCGGATGTCACGCAGGTAGCTATAGCTGCCTCCGTGGTGACGTTGGTTGTTGCCCTGGAATACAGGGTCTGCTAACCGAAACCACAAATGTGCGGCTGGCTTCTGTTTGTTGACTCCGTTGAATTGTTGTTTACTACCAAGTGTTGTTCATCCTTGCACTTCTTCACCGTACTGATGAGGGCCGAGAGCCCGAAACACGTGTCTACGGTTAACACTTTTTTTAGTGCTTTTTTCCACTTTTCTTCAATCTGTTCATAAATGACATTATTGAGGATGTCGGAGTCAATTGTTTATTATATGCGGATGATTTGAAATTATATATAAAAATAAACTGCCAGAATGACTGTGCCATTTTACAAAACGCCCTAGATAGAGTAAATACTTGGTGCAAAAATAATCGCCTTCTATTAAATGCTAATAAGTGCTCAATTGTAACATTCACTCGGAAACAGAACAATATCACCTATAACCACTCAATTGGCAATGATGTGCTGCCTAGATCTAATTCTGTTCGTGACCTTGGTGTCACCTTCGACCAAAAATTATATTTTTCAACACACATAAATAAAATTACCAATGAATGTTCAAGGGCTTTAGGTTTCATTGTCAGAAATACTCGTGATTTCTCGAATAAGAACACAGTGCTACTGTTATATAATTCCTATGTCCGTTCTAAAACAGAGTATGCATCTATCATTTGGTGTCCATATTATAATGTCCATTCAAATAATCTTGAACGAATCCATAGACGCTTTATGAAATATCTCTCTTTCAAAGAAGATGGTGCGTACCCTGCTACAGGAATATGTAATACCGCTTTACTAGAGAGACATAACTTTACCTCTCTTGCAAGTAGAAGGAATACATCTGCTCTGATTTTTCTTCATAAGGTGATCCATGGCCAAATCAACTGTAGTGCTATTTTGAGTATGCTGAAATTTCATGTTCCAAGAGTAAATTCAAGACATAACACTCTATTTTACCTCGAATTCTCTAGAACAAATGTACAGAAAAACTCACCCTTATTCAGAATTTGCAACAACTTCAATGATGTCAATGACAGTTGTGACATTTTCTCTTGCAGCATTGCTTCATTGAAAAAAATCAGTTTTTGATTTTCCTTTTCTCTAGTTTTTGTATCATGTCTCATTTCTACACTATTGTTGTATCTTCACTGATTCTCAAATTATTTGTTTTTTTGTTTTTGTACCTGTGATTTTCCCACCCTGTAAATGGATTTCTGTTGGGTGGTGTACAATAAAAAAAATAATTTATTTTTAACAGTCCCCTCGATATTATTTCCTTTCATGTCAATATTCCTGGACTCGGATGTCACGCAGGTAGCTATAGCTGCCTCCGTGGTGACGTTGGTTGTTGCCCTGGAATACAGGGTCTGCTAACCGAAACCACAAATGTGCGGCTGGCTTCTGTTTGTTGACTCCGTAGAATTGTTGTTTACTACCAAGTGTTGTTCATCCTTGCACTTCTTCACCGTACTGATGAGGGCCGAGAGCCCGAAACTCGTTTCTACGGTTAACACTTTTTTTTAAGGGCTATGCCCATAAAAAAAAATTATTTTGTTTTTAACAGTCCCCTCGATATTCTTTCCTTATTATCTATCATTTCCCGCAAAATTGTTTGTCCAGCTTTAAATTTATAAAAAATGTTAATTTTTGAAAAATGACCTCTTTTGGTTTTCCCGGATTTTTTCAGGGGAAAATACACCGTGTGAAACGATTCCTCTAATACTTCTCAGGATATTTCTTCTTAAGAAAAAATTCCACAAAGCAATTTTGCTGGGGCCAACACCGGGGTTTTCATCTACAAACTACCTTTTGAAAGGTAGTATAGGCCATTGGCGTCTTTATTTAAGTGGGAAAAAACCTCTATTGGTTGGCCTATCAGTAGTTCAACCTGATTATATATTTTCAATTTTCATGTTCAAAGAAATTGAAAAGGTGGAAGGATGTTAGGAATCGTTGGTATTTTTGATTGCTTTCTATAAAATTTTGATTAATATTAAGTAACGAATTGTAAAGAAATAATTCTTGAAATATAAAAGTGATTGTCAAAAAAGAATAAAAAGGTTTCAAAAAAGTATCTTTCTCAATTAATTCTCACAAAATAACACCACCCGAAATTATTTGCAACATTGGTATCCATTCACTAGGTTTTCGATACGCATCACATGTTTCAATAATAGAATATTGAAGGGAACGAAAAAAAAATCATTAATAAGGTTTATTGTATAAAAGTACACAAATTTAGAAAATACACTTTCACAAAAATACTCATACAGAAACATTGCAAATCGACATTGTTAGGAAAGGAATGACTAATAGATTATTCAATAAATAATTACCTATGATAACCGACAAAATACAACATACTATAAATTCTAAGACCTAGTACATTTGCAAACTGAAAAAACAATCTTAATGTTAATATTGCACCTTTCGGCCACTAAATTAAAGAAAATCATGTCTCTTTTACACAAAAATTAGTTGAACTAAAAATATTGACTAGGAAATTTTTATATCATTAGCCGATATAAGCTGGGTTTGTTCATATTTCAACTGTCCAATATGTATTCACGTTCTTTACAATATTTAATGGAAAAAATAAGAATTGGAATATATACAGCAGGACCATTATTTGGCAAGGAATATTTCTAATTGCAAGAATATTTCCAATTCCCAATCATTTTTCTGTAGAAATTAATACTTTTTCTAAAACAATATTGTGATGAATACAACTCTGTCACAAAATCATGATAAATTGAATTCACTCATGCAATCTAATTTGTTTAATATGAACTGGATTTTTATAAATATCTCCAAACTGTTCAAATGTCCAAAATCAACTGCGATGTTGTGAAACTATTTCACATATTTCCGTTTATCTATTAACATAATTTCTGCTAATTTTGTACACAACATAAAATTTGAACAAACCCTCAGAACTAAAACCTAAAACCAACAGTATTGCTTTTATTCTCGTTGGGCATGTTAGTAAGAGAAAAATAAATAAATATCTTAAATTTTTAACTTCAATTGACTTAGGACGTTTCTCAAGGTAACCAGGAGGTTTTTATGAGAAACGCTCAAACGACTAGTTACACTCTCGTCTATTGTCAAAAATACCGCGAAGGATATTTTCAATATCCGCCTGATAGGTTACCCAAAAGGTTTGAGACAAAATAAAATAAAATAATTATCGGCTAATAGTACGATATTTGCCACACTTATACAAAATAAATTATTGAAAGGCCCTGTAACACATCATCGCCAGTTTCTTTTATGCTACAAAACGTCTTAGTAATATTTATAAGATTTGAAACACGAAATTATTTGAAGTTTTCAGAAACAAATTTCGAATCGAAGGTTTTTACTAAACAAAATAAGAATAATGTATAAGACAAATGAAAGTTTTATACGCTAATACCATTCATACTTCATGAAAGTTGATGCTTTCCTATAATGCAATATAGAAATTCTTGAATTATCTTATAATATACGAGAAAATTGAAAAAAAAATTACACTGGAATAAAGTACCTGTATTATTGGATTTATTGGAAATTGTCACGGAAAAAAATACCAAGTTAATCTTTTGATCATTCTCATCAATAAAAAAAATATTAATTTTTTATCGTAGTCCCGTATTTTTGTTGATTTTCTATAGAAAACACATTTTAGAGTACAGCAATTGTGGCTCTCATCGAATGAGAATGTTGGATTTGTCCAGATATTGTTCCAAGATAACAAAATCAACATGCTTGTATGTTCAACATTTAGCTATGAATGATTCAAGTAATTGACGTTTATCGTTTGGTCATTTATTTCAATAAAAAATTTCTGTTGGAGACATCGAAATTGTTTTACAAATATAAGTTACCTATAGATTTAATTACATCCCAATAGAGAATTGCCCATTTAGCAGTTTCGAGAATGTTGAAAAATTCAAGGAAAATAGCACTGTGCACAATCATTTTAAGAAACCTCACAAGAAGTAAGTCGCCAGAGATCAAGATACTGCTTCGAGAGTGTTACAGAATCTGATTGAAAACAAGACCACCTCTTTCAAACAACTTACTGACTGTACAGTTCATAAGATTATACTATTTTGAAGCTAATTAAATATCACCCAAATAACCCAATATTCACCAGTACCCTAAAAAATAGTGTTATGTTTCCCAGGTACGATTTTGATATATAGTTTGAAGGACAAATACAGGAGGGGTGAACCTTAAAAAAATAAAAATATTGTGGACAGATTAGGCAACATTCAGATCGAATGGCACTGTTTCTTCCTGAAATTGCCGGTGGTGGGCGTAAGAAACCCAAATTTCAAAATAGGATGCCGTGATTAATTTTTCTCTGGAAAAATCAAGTAATTGGTATGTTTTTTCTTCCATCAAAATTTAAATGGTGAAATATACCTTGATATCCTCAATGGAAGGTTGGACTACTTCTTGGACAAATATGCCACGAATACAAACACGATCTGCGAGAAAATTGGATAGATAGTAATTCGAAAAAACAATTTCCTGATTTCACTCCATTGGTTTTTTTTGCAAACAACGGAATTCATCAACAGCGTGAATTACAAATTCATCTGAAACGGGGAAGAAATTCAATAGACTAAGGCAGATGTCAATTATCTAGGGGTAATACTGGACTAGAAATTGACCTGGGACCTATATCTGCCAATAATCACCAGGAAAGCGAACCAGTCGCTCTTTTGAAAAACATGAGGACTGAGACCACATATGATGCACTGACTGGTGCTGAAGCTGGCAACTGGTGGCCAAAGACACAATAAAGAAGCGCTACAACAAGATTAGGCAAAATACAAAGACTTGCTTATACAGGTATGATAGAGGCAATGGGATCAATGTCCATCGTAGTCAAGGAGACACTGTTACTGCTTACTTCCGCAATGGACAACAATATGTTGAGACAGGACACACGTGCATCATGGAATTGTGTTGGGTCAGATCACAGGAAAGCATTCTCCTTTGGCAGAATTATGAAGGGTATCTATACCAGACACAACTGAATAAAATAACGCAGAACTCAAACCATTCTACAGGGAAAGATCTGTCTGGTTCAGGAGGATTTTCTGAAAACCCAAGGATGGGCTTAGGCTACTCATTTGTGTTTTAGACAAATGTCTAGGCAATTCTTCAATGTGGAGGTGACGTCCCAACTTGTATGATCATGTAAGGAGGAAGTGAGAACACTAGCAGAACGAAAATGTCAAGCCGATTTGGGTGCCAGGACATCAGAAAATTGCAGATAACGAAAAACTTGACGACCTCGCCAAAAGAGTGTAGTAAAACGAACTAGATCCAGGATAGACGCTAGGGGTACCAAAACGTACAGTACGAGTTTCTGTGGAAGACTGGATCCAGGAAAAATATCCCAGAAAACAGACACGAAAAAAAAATTGAAGAATATGTCAGCAAGAACAGCAGACTTATTGACTTCAAACAGGGAGCAAACAAATTCAGTAAGGGGATCATTACTGGACATGTGCCAGAAAAGACAATCTTGATAAAATGGAACTACATAAGGGGACCTAACCTGCAGACTATGCAGCAAGGAATCAGTGTCATACATACTATGGATCTCTGGAACGCACACTAACAAGGGGGGTCCACAGAGTACTTTCTCCACCTCTCCCAGATAGGAACTGAAATTGGTTATTCAACTGGATAATGAACTGTGCAATTGATTTCTACAATAATACAATACAAATCCAATAGGATAAGTACACAAAATGCAACAAAAAATGGGATATATATTTGGGAACTTCTTGAAAGCTGAAAATTCATTTACATGCGAAGTTTCCGAATTTTAATTGAAATCGAGTAAAATAAACGTGTATTATTGAATAATTCCAATGACAATACTTGATTTTTGTGTCAAAAAATTTTCCTTTGTCCCGATATCATAGATTTAAATGATTTCTATACTGCATTTTATCTTTTGGGAGATGTACCAACTTTTATGACAAATACTTTCTTCAATGAATAATGAGAAAGCTTTCCATATGGTGCATCTTTTCGTAAGCACGCTGTATGGAACAAACAAGTGATAAATGTAAAAAATGTGATGATGTACCAACGGACCGATCCAAGCTAAAGAAGAACATTTCCGTACCAGCAATATCCTAGAAAATTCATTCAAATTACTTTGCAGATTTTTCTTACCTATGAGAAAGTAAACATATTTCATCCACTTCCCTCCCTCCTTATTCAAATAGTCATTGTTAGTATTGCGATAAATAATTACAGTATGTTTAATCTCACATAATCTTCCAAAATAATAGCCATATATTGCTGGTTCGAAAAATCAAATTTCTTCGAATCCTATCTAATGAGATATTACCGAAGCAGATACGGGATATATACAAGTTCTACAGAAAATAACTTAAGTACAGCTGCCACCCTGGACATGACTATCATTACACGTTTAGCACCATCAAGAACAGCAAAAATATGTACATTTTCATTGGCACTCGAAGAATCCACAGTAGATGTATGTCTACATGCATTTAGAAAGAATAAGGCACAAGTTGCAAGCCACCATTAATTTCAGTAATCACGATATGAATTATATAAGAATATATTTTGCTCAATATAATCTAATAACTATATCTCAGAGAATAAACAAAAACTAGGTGTTTCGATAAAACCTGTTTTCATTGATTTATCAGTTTGGGATAAAGAGGGCGTCAGTTACATTTTTTCAATACACGCCACTGCCAATTGATATCAAATACAGAGCCTGAACCAGGGTTTTGGCACCTATCGCGCCCTTATAGATCTTCATTGAATCAACAAATATTCCATAACGAATATGCAATAATAATAATAATTCGTTGAATTTTTATATACAGTGTAACCCATTTAAAATGGAACCACCCCTGTAGAGTACGCAATTTTCAATCAATCAATCTCCAAAAAAAAAATGTTTTCCAATATAAGTATCAAAAACTGTATTTTGACACAAATTTTCATAATTTCAGTTCTATTTCCTAGGCACACTATGGTTTTTTTTCTTTGTCAAAAACGGCAAAAGTTTATTAGGACAATTTTTGTTTTCAAGTTTGACTACACCACTGGCTTCGTAGTCGTTATAAATGAAAACCATCAAAATTTCATAAAAAAATATTGGTTAAAACGAATTTCAAACTTATTTGGTAAAGATTTGATTATAATTTATTTAGATTATAGATAATTAAACCGTCGATACAAAGAAGAACACCAATGGACTTGTACAGTAAAAATCCGAAGTCAATAACTCATTCCGTTCTACAGTTATAAGTATGGTAATGTGAGCGATTTGTAGTGGAAGCGATTTTGTAATAAAAATCTGACTAGGCCACTGGATTTGTGAATTATATTCCCTTAAAATCATTTATTTGAGCGTAGGTTATAAGTGTATTCGAAAAGAACAGATAATTTGAAATTAATTTTCAAGTTATACAGTAGTACATTCTTCCATAACCGATAAAAACGAAATGAACAGAAACAAGTTTTAAAGTATTTATTCAACAATAAAACGTCATTAAGCAAAAACTAAAACTAAAATAAATATTACTGTAAAATTAAATATTTGAATTTTTGTTGGCTTCTACCAAACCTCCATTTAGTTCGACACATTTATCGTATCTCTTCCGAATATTTTTTATGCTACTTCTTATTTGTTGAGGTGTAATTTCAGCACAAATCCAGTGGCGTAGTCAGATTTTTATTACAAAATCGCTTCAACCTCAAATCGCTCACATTACCATAATTTCAGGAGTTATAACTGTAGTAAGGAATGAGCTATTGAATTCGGATTTTCACTGTACTAGTTCACTGGTGATCTTCTTTGTATCGGCAGTGTTGCCAGATTCTTAATATGTTATAATCTAAATAAAAATTATAATCAAATACTTTGTTTCCAAAATTAAAGTTGAAACTTGTCAACCAAAATTTTTTTATGAAATTTGGTTGGTTTTTATTTATAGCGAATACAATTCCAGTGGTGTAGTCAAATTTGAAAACAAAAATTGCCTAATATACTTTTGCCGTTTTTGACAAAGAAAAAAACCATAGAGTGCCTTGGAAATTTAACTAAAGTTATGAACATTTGTGTCAAAATACAGTTTTTGTTGCTTCATATTATAAACTTTTTTTTGAGATTAATTGAAAAATGCGTATTCTACAGGGGTGGTTCCATTTTAAATGGGTCACACTGTATGTATGTGAATATGAAAAATGTACTGTTTATTGAAAATTTTCATTTTTGATACAGTAGGCCGAGGGATCCAGTTCATTAAGTGTGTGGATTGAAAGTAGAATCTATTCACTGAATACCCAATCCCTAGAGGGCGTTGAGTTCCATGAGAAAAATAAAAATTGTTAAAATACTCAGTAATAATTTTCTATTCTAATGGAAGGAATCCGCAGTAAATTTTTTATATTAACAACCAAATTGAGTTTTGCGGATATTCGCGTTAAAATTTCCTTCACTTATGAGAAGTTTAGCAAATATGAAAAATTTACAATTAACATTTGAAATCGAGTTCAGTTTTTTCTTTGATTCGAATAAACATTTATTTATGAAAGTTTTATACATATCTTTCCGAGATGTTGACGGTAGTAATCCAAAATAAAAAAGCAACATAGAAGAGAGGAACTGTAATTTTGTAAAATATATAACTATGCATACAAATTGAAAAAAAAATATATTATTTTAATCGAGCGGCGCAATTTCTTGTGCATCAAATCCCCTCTGGCACCCGCAACCTTAGCCACACCCTCACGCCGGCCTGGTTCAAATATCTAATGTATCATCTAATATCAGGATAACCGCCATAGAGTTGGATACATATGGAAAACTTTTTTATTTTTGATTTCTCAAAAAAAAATATCAGTGGCGTACCAATGAGTGACAAATTGCAAATATCTGAAAATGAGCCAGGAGTAAACTATCTTTATTTTTCAAGATATTCGAAAATTTTAAAAGGAAATAGTTACAGAGAATGACAATATCTTACCATATCTGACAAGCATCACCCATCAACATCATCACAGTGATAGGTTGTGAAATAATACCCATCAAAATAATAAAAGTTATTTTTTCATTCAAAATCTACACTTTTTCTGCATCCATGATGTTTTATGTCATTTATCATTCCGTAAATTATTTCATCTTTTTGCAAGAAATCTCAGATTGGTGAATTAAAATAGACAATTGATTTGAAGATTAAAAAAACACATGTTTCTGTATTTAAAATATTATGTCGATTTGGTTACTTCCAACTATTTAATTTAATAGGTAATACACTATATTCCGACAAACTAAACAAGTCTGCTATGGAAAAAAACAAAACGTAATATTGTTGTCATTGTAATAATTATTTATTGTTATTTCATCTGTCCTCATGCCAATCAAGCTCGAGAACAGGCCCGTAAATTCAATGAAAGGCACCCCGAAATAGGAATTTCACATGCAACGGTGGCCAAAGTGGTACATAAATTCAGATTGACTGGTAGTGATGGAAACCAATTCAAGTCAAGAGAACATTCACGTGTGGTAACTAGTGACCACAAAGTTAAATATTCTGATGCATGTAGATGGAAACCAAAAACTGCTGTGTCATAATTCTCAAGCTACAATTTTCGGAAGGATACTGAAGAACAATGGTTTTAGAACCTACAAACCGAAATTCATCAGTCAGGATTTTGATACAAAAGTGGATAGCGACGTTGGAAAGTTTCTGGCCTCCAAGGTCTCCAGACCCAATCCCTCTTGATTTCTTGTTTGAGAGGTACGTAAAAATGCACGTTTATAAACACAGGTCATTTCAAAATATTGACGGTTTAGAGCAAAAGATCAAATAAGTTATAGGAGAGATTCCTCGACGTTTCATATCGAATTCAGTAGAATAATTTTTAGTCGTATGATTACGTGCACATTGAGAAATGGACAACACACAGAATTGTAGTTTTTCAAGTTATTTATATGTTTGTTTCAATGTTAGATTTTTTATTTACTCCACACTAAACAGAAATCAAAATGTTTTAGAAATTATAATTATTATTTATTACGTTTAGTGCGGTGGGTATTTATAATTTTTTCCGGGACTAACTTGAAAAATAGACTGGCCCATTTTAAGATATTTGCAATTTATCGCTTATTGGTAAGCCAACTTTTCAAAAATTCGTTGTACATTTTGAACAATGCAGAAATATCTTCTGAGAAATCAAGAATAGAAAAATAAAATAAAAAAGTTTTCCCTATGTATCCAACTCTATGGCGGATATCCAAAATAGTGAAAGCTGTGACGCCCTGTATATCCTCAAGTAGATTAGTCTGGAAATCTAGTTTCGAAGCACCATATACAACGGATCATATGAATTACTATAAAAAAAACCATAAAAAGCTGAATAACAGTCATAATTCGTTTGCTCTAAAACAAATATTCCACTATTTATATATTGGTCGACACAGTATCTCAGTATGTGTAAGAAATACTGAGCTGTTAACTTTTGTGCCACCTGGTATATTGCTGAACCACAGGCATGGTAAGAAGTTCCTGGATTTCAAATCGTTCATAATCTCCAAAAATTTATTTTCTATAGACAATAATTTGGTCGATTAGAAATCAATTTTATTGTGTTAAAAACTACAAATACTCTTAAAGGTCATGGATCAGCTCACCGACTCTCACAATCACACAATACATCAAATTTTGGTTAGAATTTGGTGCGGAAATCAAACATAACTGGAATTATTATGGTCCCATTACATAGGAATCTGGCTTTTTTTCATCAAAACATCATAGTTTCACTGAACATATATTGCCGACAACATTCGCTGCCTTTGTCGACAGACTGAATTTAGTCGTACTAACCAACTCATACTGCTATAGCGAAGCCTAGGGAATACCCTCTCTCCGCAGTCTGTCCGAAACTTTGCCTATCCCTGTTGGACTGCGAGGAAAAATCCATCGGCTGCTCTTGCAAGTTCAAGCTACCAGTGAATCTGGTACCATTCAAGATCACTGTAGGGTGCTTGATAGTCGAGTAGAGAATCCTCTCGGGGTTCGGAGATATTACCGTCGATCTGTACAGCATTGGCGATCTCACAAGATTATCGGGTCCTTTTATGACGCTATCGGTCAATCTCGGTACGACAGAGACGATAACAGGAGTCGGCGATGCGACGCTCTTGTCAGGCGTGGGCGTGGCTTCTCGGGAACTATGGCGACCGCTCATGCGCATGCAGGAAGACTCTTCGTGCTTGTAGAGATATGATTTCAGGGCGAAAGCTTTTCCGCAGCGGCCGCAAACGTGGGGCTTGGTGTTTGAGTGGGTTTGGATGTGCGCACGGAGATTGGATTTGTCTGCGAAGGCTTTGTTGCAGATGGTGCATTTGAATGGTTTCTCACCTAAAACAAGAGTTTGGAAATAAAGACTTTATCACGAAAATATATAATAAGATCCAGTCTAATATCCCAAGTTTTTCCCGCTACAAATCCCTCTATTGAATAAACATGTGTGGTTGATTCAAAATTAATATTGAAATATGTAGAATAACTGAAGGAATACATTTTGTCAACTATCCCTTCATAATTTACGATTTATATCAACTGTAAAATACTTTTTATATTCAGCGCTCGATATAAATCGTTTGACTGATATTTGATAAGTTTCATTTTATCTTTGTCCTTCCATAAACATGTATATTTCTTTGGATGAATAAATGTTATTTTTATTATTATTACAGAAAAACATGCTTATTGCAAAAAAAATCGAAAATGTATCTGGTAGCGAATATTATACCTATTCTATGATGATCTATCGCCAATGAAACCAGAAGGTTTGAAGTATCTCACTAGCTCCGTATTGGTAATAATAATAATAAGGTTCATGATTTATTCAAATCAAATTACAAATTTTAGGCAAACATTTTGGGTGGGAACAAACTAAGAAAATCAACACACGGAGTAGAAGTTGTAGTATGAACTTGGAGCACCTTTGAAAGTGGCGCCGCAGTGGCGGAATTGGGCGACTTACTCCAGATAGCGCAAATTATTCGTATTTGCCCCTGTGTTGAATAGAGTGTTTTTAAAAATTAAATTTGTTTTTCCAAACGTGAAAACTGTGATTGCATTGTGATTTGGTATATGTAACCTTTGAATTAAATTCCTGGTTTCGGAAATGCAGATTGACACGAGTAGTTAGCGAACCGCATTTAAACGACTGAACACATGCACTGCGAAAACGTAATTTATTGTCAATTGTGATTTATGTAATTTATTGTCAAGTTGAAAAGATTTTTATATTCGTGATGGATCAAGTGATGGTTGCAATTGGATTTTCACCCATTTCAAGTCACATCTTTTTCGAGAATCAGTCTGTGAAAAAAGGAGCACTATTGGTGGGTTCGGGTCATGTGTGCCAGGTGCGGGAAATAAAAAGAATTGATTATTCCAGCATACATGCGAAATTGTTTAGCAAAGCAGCAGCGACAACAAATCAGTACTCTGTCGAATTAGAGGTAAATTAATATTTTCACAAATGATTGATAAAATTTAATAAAAACTTACATGTCTGATGTAGGAGTAAATCACACGAATGAATAAAAATAATGAAGAGATATTAATAAATATGGAAGAAATATAAAAAAATATCCTTCGCTTACTGTCAGAATTTGACTAAAAAAATTATTTTCAATGTGTATTACATGAATAAAAAAATTGTTTCATGCATGTTTTTCAGATTACTGTAATTATTAGTATAAAAGAAAATATTGTTTATATCAATGTTGAAATTAAACTTGCAAAATTTGTCAATTGACTTTTTTCCTTTCGCCCACTCGGTTACCATGTACTTCCATCGGAATTACATGAACAATTTTTTATTTATGTTTTTCTACCAAAATATATGTGAAAAGAAATTATGAATTGACTTTAAATACTTCCAAGTAGGTTTATGCCAGTATTCTTTTTTCCCTTTGGTCACGTTTGTAGATCACGGTAGAAAACCCATAAAATTTCGTATTCGCGGGTGCATTTAAACACAAGTTTGTGCACACAGCACACAGCAGTGGTCACCCGACCACTTATTTTTTTCCTTCACGTTATTTACATTTCATTCGAGGTTATTTGCGGCCGACTTGTTCATCGCCGTTCATTTATTGTAGGCGCACTTTTGACATTGTGCCTCTCTTTGATAGGAAGCTTTTACCCGTCGAATCACAATACAAATGCCGTTTTGACGTTTGCGACGAAAAACCATAAACATCAGTTACATGAACACATATAGACATCTATAGTTGTTACTTGAATTATTGAGGAAGGAATTGAAATTATCGTAGAATCATATAAAGAAATGTCTGAGAGAATCATAAATTCAATATGTTACGAAGAGAATATCAACCTTTTGTGAATCGATTTTTCCTTTGATTTTGTGTTTCAAAATATTTCTTATGAATAGGTTCAATTTGTGTCATATAAATGATAATTGTAAAATATTGAAAATCGTATAATTTTTTTGATACAGAAGATCGAAAGAGAACACATAATTTTGATTATTTATTATTATTTTAAGTTTCTTTTGCATGATTTATGTTATATAGTGAAATTTGTTTCACACCACCTCATCCAAGAATACCAACCATAACTCAATTCTTGATGAAAAATATAGAAATTCAAGACGTATGAGTGAGTTGAATAAATTCGAATTTGAGTAAAATACATTTCAATTTATCTATGGGCTTGGAAATTTGATGATTCCATTCAGATGTTTCTCAAAGATGATCACTAAATATTTTGATCATTCAATTCCATGAATTTGGAGGTTTCTGATTTTGGTGGTCCTGAATTCGTTAACGAATTCTGGATACACGTCACAGTTCCTATCCATCCAGATTTTTTATTTTCGAATCTTATGAGCAGTTGGTTTCAGTTCATTCAAAGTAGAAGTACTATGAAACATAACAGTGTTCTCAGCAAAAGCATTAATTTTTTCCATTACACTCTATAAAAAAGAGATCATTAGGATGAATACTGAATAATAAAGGTCATAAAACACTACCATAACGAAAAACCATGGGATCACCAATAGTTTCGTTAATATCTTTACGAAATATAACTCTTCATCAATATGTATGCCACCCCTCGTAAACCTTGGCAGTAATTCATACAAACTGGATTGAATAGTTTGGTCACTAATTGAGAAATAACAGATAATAGGGCAAACATCCTGTAATTTTGAGGAAAATGAGCTGTATTCATTATATTTTCGAGTCGACACAAAAGTGTTGGGCTTTCACGATGGGGTAAAAAGCTAACAAACAATGGTACTGGTTTGGGTAACATCTCTTGGAAAAGTGTGGTGAAATATCCTTCAATCAGGTTGCCTCCTAGGATAGGTAGCCAAGCCAGAGATTATGGTGCGTGAGATAGCGGTAGTATTTTCTAAATTGCTTCGGCAAATGCATTCAACATCAAATCGATGTTAAGGAATGCAACGTAAATTGATGAGGAGCAAATTGGACGGGAGCTCTCCATTTGATGTATGAGTATATCCAATGACCCAATAGATAGTTCGTTATTTGAATCTCTGACAGCGGTCAACATCGAATAACAGTCTAAGCACAATGTTTATAGTCAATCGTTTGTCGGAACACTTGCCGTAGAGTCGGAAAAGTTCATTTTCTGTTAGTTGTCTGCTAACAAATTCAGTATAGTCAATATCGAGACCAGAAGATATGAATAGAAACAACTTAATCTGGCAACATAGTATGGTATACAAAAACATACGAAGGAGCAGGGGCGGAATACATGGGCTGACTCCTAAGAGACATCTCACGCACAACTCAATTCCAAGCTATGACACGTGCCATAAGAGAATGCATACAGATGAATCTAGACAGTGGGTACCAAAAGGAAACATATCTACGTTCTATCTCTGAGCCAAAGCGTATTGAAAGCTTTCAACTCCACACAGATCCAGTCGAAACAAGCCCGGGAATGCCTTCAATGAAGTCGCAAAATACAACAAGGCCACACTAGTGTCGGTGCCTGGATACAGAGGCGTTGCAGGCAATGAAAATGCAGACCAACTATCAAGGCAAGCAACTGAATGACCGTTCACTGGCCCAGAACCAGCACTTGGAATCTAGCCCACTGACTGGTATATTGGTATATGAGGAGAAACTGTATAAAGCAGACTATGTGGGGAGGAGGAGGAATAGAACGATTAGGCAAATCAACACAGAAAAGGTTTTGAATCTGAAAACTCCAGTGAAAAGACTATTGTACGTTTTAGAAGACATAGTGCTATACAAGTAGAAACCACTGACGATAGAGAAATATAATAGTTCTACGCAGGACCCAGCGTTGGGGGAATTCCCCAAGAAAAGCCTATTCTTTTGTTCGTTAGTCCTCAACTAACTATCTATCACTGTCCTACTACATAGCAGCTCAGCAATACTTCTCGTGGTCACAACATTGATCGATTTATGAATGACTGGCCTCATCTATTTGTTTTATGATCTATGTATATCTGGCATCACAGTCCACAAAGTTGTGACATGAAATTGTTCCAGAGTATCGGTAAGAACTGTTGAACGGATTATAGAAGACTTATTCACAGAAACAGGGAGAAAATAAAATAGGCATGATCTCAAAGTTACAAGAATATGAATTCAACGACATAAGAAATACTGTCTACAATTTTCATAACACCGCTGCCGAGCTACAATCGACAATCTCCAACGAAAATGAGATAATGTATTACAGTGGACATGCAAAAGGACTACGTTGTACAACAAGACAACAGAAAAATTATCATAAAAAAGAATGACATACGACCGTTAGGATAAACTATTATAAAAAAAATAACCCACCAGTATGCGTCCGTATATGTCCTTGCAATAGCCACGGCCTTGAAAAACACTTGCCGCAATACTGACACTTGCACCCTTGATTGTGCGTCCTGACGTGCATCGAAAACGCGGGCATGCTGACGTAGATTTTATCGCAATGTGGACACCTCCTGGCTTTCTTGTCGGCTGGACTGCGGTGCGTCTGTCGATGTCGCGCCAAGTTGCTCGATGTGCTGTACTTTTTGCCGCACTCGGAACATTCGTGCTCGTGGTGCTCGGAGGACGAGGTGGAAGACGGGAGGGAGGAGGCGTCTGAAGAAGAATCGTGCGGTGTATAGGGCGATTTGGCGGGGAGGTGGTTGAAGTGGGTTCGTTTGGTGTCTTCTTCCGTCTGGAAAAAAAATTTATCGGTAACATAAGCATGCTAGACAATAGTGAAAATTTTAAATCACATAATTCCTCTGAAAAATATTTTGTGATACTTGGCAATGACAAATCCACACCCTATAATCAGTTATAACATCGTTCCATGAACATTCTCTTATAATAATTCCAGGATATGTGAGTAGGAGTGGGAAACCTGATCTAAAGTAAAAGTATATGGCCTACCGTTACGATGGCCAACATTTATAAAAACCACAATATAATCATCGGTTTTTTATGTTGTCATTTCTACAAAATATAACATTTTAGGTTAGGTTAAGAAATTAAGAAATGTCATTTTTTGACGAGGTGGTTTTGCTCCTTATGGTCCTTATGTCAGTTTTGCAGTGATTTCTTCTTACACAAGACCTACACTCCTATCATGATTTTAAGTGCGGACAATTGTGCAAAAGCTGTTGCTTTAGAGAAACTGGCAGAAATGAGTAGGGCAGGTAGAGGCAGAAAACGAAAACCTACTGCTATTTATGACATTTTTTTCGCGTTCGCGGGATCGTTATTTGACATTGAAGCAGTCCAGAAATCAACTCTAAAAGGTCCGAGGTACAAATGTGTGGACAGTTCGCCGGATATTGAAGGAGTTTGGTTCGAAAGCTTACAGACCAACAAATTGCTTCGGCGTCACCAAGTAGCTATATAGACTGCAATTCGCCACAGAACATTTGCATTGGAACTTAGGACAACGGAACAATGTTCTTTTTACTGACGAATCTAGAATCTGCTTAAATTCTCCAGATGGACGAAAAAGTGTATGGAGAAAAACCGCAGAAAGATTTGCAGAGGCACTTTCAGTCCCCGTCTGAGCTATGGAGGGGGCTCAGTATTCATTTGAGTAGGAATAACCCGGGAGGCCTGCACTGTGTTGGTGGTCATTGATTGATCCTTGACGAGCCACCGATATATTGAGAAGATATTTATCAATAACGTTCTATCTTTTAGTGGATTCATCGGCGATGGTTCAGTCCTAATGCAGCTATATACAGCAATGTGTGTTACACAATACCTCGCGGAAGTTGGTATTAACAAAAATTAGCTGGCCAGCATGTTCGCCTGAACCCAACGCTATGGAGCATGTGAGGGACATGCTTGGTAGGCAAATCAGAGAACGCGAAGTAGCTCTTGCTAACGTAAATGAGCTTCGCTTAGCCCTGCAGGAATGGCAGAAAATTCCTCAGGATACTATTCGCAATATTATTGACAGTATGAACCGACGTATGCAGGCATCATCATACATCAACATAACCTCTGATGTAAAATTACAGTTCCACCGAATCGTTTTTATAAAACTGGTTGAAATAAGGTGGATTTCATGAAAATGACGTCTTTCTCGACCACCACATTCCACCTCAACCACACCAATTTGTTGGATATAAAAACGTGCCCATTGCTAGACTCATAAACAGAGCTGACAAACTGACATTAGGGCAACTACGAGCAAAGCCACCCCTTCAAATATAGCATTTCTTAAAGTGAACTGTTGGTGATAAGTTCACATCGCTTTTAAAAATGAACCAGTGCACCTAAATACATTAACCTAAGAACAAAAAATAAAGAAAAGGAATTATTCTCAACAAAAATTTATATTCTGAAAAAATTTGGCAACGAAATTGTTCCACAGAGGGTATAAAATTAGGGTTGTACAGCAACCTCTTAATTAACCCCGTATGACTAATACGCCAGGATTTATTAACATATATTCCGGAAAGAAGAACGCCACTCCTCATTCTCTCAGACAGGTTTGTATAATTTGAATGAAATATATACTGATAGATGGTCGGCACGTTTTCCAGATCTAACGCCAATGGACATTTTCCTATGGGGATATCTGGAGTCAAAAGTATATGAGACTGAGCCTTTTAATTATCTCCATATGACTAATACGCCAGCTTTTAATAGAAGACTGGATATGCAAGTTGAAATTAGTTATTTTATCTATAGTTTGCTAAAAAAATTATGAAAATTCAACTAAAAATAAAAAAAATATGAGACCTAAGATTTTATTGGGGAAACCGTGTAGAAGGGCACACTTCTAGACTTCCTCGATAAGTTACAGCGAACACAATTTTTCTGTAGAAAAAATATTAAACTTTCTTTTCTGCCATCAAACTTTTGAGCGGAAATGGAATGTACTCATCTGCAGGAAGTTGACATACTTGTTTTCAAATTATGAGAGAAAATATACGTAGTTTATTCGAATTTACGCAGATTTTTGTGTTGACGTCTGTCGAACATAAATAATTCTAGATTGAATGGATTTTTTCAGGTTCTGGAAAGTCATAATTCATAAAACCTTATTATTCTGGGTCTTTGATCACTGTTAAAACCAAGTATAACCCGAAGGCTCTTTCTCTTTCGATATAAAAACAAGTGGGCCACAGCCATTCACGAATTTGGAATTCCGACTGAACAAGGACAAGAAAAAATCCCTAGTCCTCGCCATGGTAATGTTCCTGAAAAATGCCCAAGAAAAAATTTTGATATCATGAAAATTAAAAAAATCATGAATTTCTGAAGAGAAGGCAGCTCTCACTACCCTGTATGGATTAATAAGTAGTCCATCACTCCAGTCGAACGCGAGGGGTAGTCTATGTTATTCAGCAGCCTCATGGGCGAATGCACAATCAAATAATATCTGATTGCTTTATCTAATGATGCTTCTGATGGCAGGCAGATTTAAGTCATCAAGTACCCGCTCATTCCGCACGTACCACGGAGCGTTGGTTATCATCCGCAGAACCTTCATTTATGCCCGTTCCAGGATGGAAATGCTGGTTTTGCAGGTTTGGCCCCAGGCGGCTGAGATGTGAAAAATGGCAAGTCTGAACACCATTTTGTAGATCATTATTTAATTTTTTAGAGTTAGTTCACTTCTCATGTAGATTAACGGATATGGTGATACCAGTTTTATATGTATTTTGTTTTCAATCAACTTGACATTTGGCCTCCAGTTGAATCGGCGATCCACTGTAACTCCGAGATACTTGACATGCTCTGACCAATCTATCCCCCTTCCAGAGACAGTCACTCTCCTCTCTGGGTTATTTCTCTCACGACCCATCGAGATTGCCTGTATTTTATCGGGATTCACCCTTATTTTCCACTCCAGATACCACTGCTGGATGTCGTTTAATGCGTTCTGCAAATAAACGACACCCATCACTAAACCTTTTTAGAAACATATTCACCCCATAAACAATACATAACAAAAAATTATTAGAAAAAAAAAATTAAATACAAGCTTTCATTCCTTTCATTGTTTGATCTAGGTATAACAGATCAAAATCATGCCGCGCAAGATTACCTATTTTGTATCCGCGGCAAGATTTTGAATCTGTTACTCACAGAATAACCTAAATCAAAAATAAATTATTTTTTCCTTTTTAGTGCATTTGTATAAATAAAAGCTTGTCTTTAAAAAACTTTTTATAATTTTTATTTACAACTTTTTAGTTCTGTTTTTATTACCAACTAATAAAAGCTTGTTTTAATTATTTTTTCGTTTATTAATTGTTAAATATTTGTGATGTTAAATGACTAGTTTAGTAATCTCTATTTAATTTATTCGTGAATTTGGAAAAAATCATAATCTCCGACCCCGAAAACCAGTAGACACCAATTTTGAAGGAATCGGACCATAATCACAAAAATCGCCATATGTTTTTTTTCCCTAACAAAAGAATCAGATGCATTGTCACCGGAATTATACACCTGCCAAATTTCAAATCAATCGGACGATTAGAAGTGAGTGAAATTCAACTAGCAAGATTTGATTACAGACAGACAGACACACAGACAGGCGGACACACAGACTGACACCGGGACAGGGGAAACTGAAAGTAAGAGCTTGTAAAAAAAATCTTCTACCCCAAAATACCACCACCCCACATACCAATTTCGAATAGAATCGAGCCATAATCACAAAACTCATCCGGAATTTTGGAGCCGCCATATTGAATTTTAGAATTTTGACAGGAAAATCATAATCTTCGCCCCTTAAAACCCCTAGATACCAATTTTGAATAGAATCGGACCATAATCACAAAAATTGTCCGCCATATTGAAGCCGCCATTTTTTTTTTTTCTTAATAAAAATTTCATAATGCACCGGAATTATACAATATTATTTTGTTAACCAAACAACGTCATCTATTTCAGTTCACTCAAAAATGGACCTACCTTGATCAAATGCGGTCTGGGAGTTCTGGAAGATTTATCGAATAGTTTGTGCGTGTACGTGAAAGATGGTGGTTCGTCTTCGGTTGTACTGGACGGCGAATGAAGACGCCTCCGCTCCAAGATCTGCCCTGTTGCCACGGCGACTTCAGCAAGTTTCGTCAGATTATAAAGTTCGTCCGGGCATTCGGAGCTGTTGCCCGAGAACTGGCTATCCGAGGTCGGTTCCGCTGGGCTGACATGGTGCTCCGGGCTCAAAGCTGAAACAAGTAGGAATTGTGAATGGAAAAAATTATCGACCTTCAGAAATACATAAATAATCCTATGTAATGCAACACGCTGTTGAAGATCTAAGGGAAACCTTTGAAGCTGAGTTGCTTCTGAGAAATGTTTTATGATATATTTACAAAATAAAATCACGAAAAATAGTAAAAAAAACTATTGGACCACATGCCCACAATATTCAGAATCATATGCGTCGTTCTACCCTGTTCTCGCAAAACATCGAATTGTGATGGGTCCCATGCTTAACCGATCGGGCAATATAGTGTTAGGAAACTGGGGTTCGTTTATTCAAATACTCCGTTAATTTGAAATTCCGTTTATTCCATTTCAAATACAACACAATAATCCTCTCAATACAATTCTTGATCGCACTGCACTAAATCAAAGTTCAACCTCATTTCTTATACAAAGAATAAGGATAGCAATTCAAAGAGGCAATGCATCTTCTATGGGGGATACAATTCCTCCATCGCATACACTGGATGAATTATTTTATCGTCCCAATTTTCCTACGGAATACATATCAGTCATCAAAGATGTCAGTGCCTTCCAAAAAATTAATATCAGTTTCTCTATCACCTTCTTCGATCAACAGAAGTGAGCAGCCATACCAACAAAAACTCCATTTCTACATTTGGCCTAAGAGGATTGAAGAATGTAGGAGATACCTGTTTTATGAACCGCATGATCCAGTGTTTTTCGAATATACCAAGGTTTTCATGAAAGAAAAAGCCATATGAAGGGAATAAGATATGAAATGAAATGCATAAAGCACACACGAAGTCGTCTTCGCAAAAGGTTCAATATAAATTGAAACACAATTGGTGGACCGACAGGCGAAAAACAACTACTTTCCTAGCAAATACCACGCAGAACGTTGGATGATATTCACCTGACAATCCATGCAAACTTCCTTATAAATGGATATTGTTCGCAAATGTTTCTTTCTGACAAGCTCGATTATGTTTAAATTCATGTCGTGTCCGCCTAACAATCCGCACACCGGTTTCAGTACGGAGTAGTCACCAGCCAGAGATCCGAAGAGCTCTGGCCGAAGCGAGACACAACATAAATAAAATCATCATCGAGCTTAAAACATCTTTAGGTGCGTCGGAAAAAATAACTTTTAACCGATGACACCTAGTGACAGAAAGAAACACTCCATACAATTCTCCTACCTCGATGGGATTCTAAATGAAAGATTCCATCTCAGTAGGAGTGGCTCAAATTGCCCGACTGGCATATTTTAATGAAAGAAGAAGCCATATGAAGGGGATAAGATATGAAATGAAATGCATAAAGCACACACAAAAGGAGATTCAGCTGAGAAAATTGCTGAATTTTGTAAAAGAAATCGGCATGCCCAGCTGATTTTTCCAGAGCAAGTGGGCGCACAATGGGCCCAAATAGAGAGGCCTACGTGCACGGGGTTCTTCAGAACCGGCCCACCTTGTGCGAAGAAGATGTATGAATGTAGGTTATGGAATCTTTGAAATTAATTTTCACCCACTTCACATGGTGAAATCTTGGAGTAATCAGCTTTAGCCCTGAGCAGGGGGGGGGGAGCACATGACCACTGATCGTTAATGAAAGGGAATAAGAACAACCATTTGCCTCCTCGGTCTCTTTCAGAGTACTTCCGAGCGTACTACAGGATCCGAATAGATCGATAAGGGCCATCCAGCTGAACCTCTACCACTGTAAGGTAGCCACGGCAGTGCTGGCAGCTGTTGTGAGGGACCTCGAAGTGGCCTTTAAACAGGAACCATGGATAGGAAGGTCTAGGAAGGAGGCAAGCTGAGAGCTATCGTGTAGCAGATCATCTGAGATCTCAGGTAAGATACAAGGGGCCAGATGGCTCAAATGTCATCGGAGGCTCTGGCCAGACGAGTCTACAAGTTGGAGTTCTCAATGGGTAAATCTGAGGTGCAGGAGCACCGACTCCAGAACTCTGGGACTCTCCCACACTACCGAAAAGTGACCATAATGGATTTTCTTCACCTTCCAAAAAGATGATAATAAAATATTGATAATTTTTCAACAGCCATTTTGAAACTACTTGGCCGATTCAACCCATCTTCGTACGCAGCCAAAGTATTAATGAAAAGTATTCTTGAACAAAATTTCGTTTCATTACATACACCACGAATAAAATTTCCATTCGCGTGAAGAGTAATTGCAAAAATAATTACCAGCAAACATTGAAAGGCATGAATACAGATGTTCGAAAAAAAAACATAAATAATCATTTCGTCGGTGTTTACAATTCGAAGTGTTTCATCAAAAGAGTGATTTATCTCCGTGTTTTCGATTTGCCAGCCACGTCAGAAAAAACGTGACGTCCGATACATCGTAAAATCGAATGAATATTTGGGCCAACAGGAGGTGCTTCGTTAGGTGTGACGGGCAATCTGCCAAAATGGCAACAAGTAGCCCACACTCAATTTCGACTCGACTGAATTAAGATGTATTTACAGAATGGGACTTTGAACAGCATATATTTCGATAAAACAAAATCCTTGGATACATTTTTTCAATGAAAATTTGTTTTTCTGATGATTACTAAATCGAAAAATATATTCGATCGATTTTTTGATAATATGAACAGTATGTCCATAAAATCAGATGTGGAATCATCTGAGACTGAAAGATAAACTTTAGTCACTATATTTGATATTGTTAGGCACCCAATTGGTCTATTATTGCATAATATTGTGTCATATTGTGTAGATTTCTTGTTCTATAATCCACGAAATCATTCAAATAGAGTGCTCAAATAATTAGAATTCGGTGAACTTTTATGCCATATCTCCATTGATTATTCCTTTTGTAAGAATCATATTTTTCTATATCCCTTCACCATCACAAGACGATTTGAATTATTTCAATACTACTTATTTTGTTCTATATCCAGTTCGTCAACAATGTGTTTTTCTAAACGTTTGAAGGATTTATGTGATAAACGCAAAACTTTTAATAAACTGGAAAATGTAAATGAAGATGAAATTAGAGCTGGAAGAGGCGGCGATAAAACAACTCGTGCTAATATGAGTCCGAGTAAGTGCTGACATTCGATATTCGAAATATTCATCACCAACATGAGCATGTTTTTCTATGAGTGATTCTACTGTATTTCAGCTGGCCTTCTGAGAAAACCTAGCAAATGTATCGAATGATAATTTGAAGAGTGTTGCTGTGAATGGCAATCCAAAATAGAAACTCTATTATATAGTTCACTCTACACTTCCGCAACTTAATCATTAAATTGGCAGACCTAGAGCAAACATTCAGGAAACCAGGATATGGTTTGGTACAGGAAAAAGAGTTTAGAGATACCCAAATCATTCTTGAAACTGCTGCAAAATATGGACAATCGGATTCAAAGTTCTTCAAGTTTTACAAGTTTATTAAAATTGAAAGATTGAAAAAAATCCCAATCCTAAATTTTTATATCAATATTGACACACTATATGTCGTTTGATGGAGCTCCACAACTTTCATTCGAACAGATTACATATAAATAAAAATAACAATAAATCCATACTCATTGTTTGCCCTCTATGCTCCTTTCATAAGAGGTTCTTTCGTTCGTGTTAATTAGATGCATTTGACAATAATTCATCTTTGCTTCACACATATTATTCATAAGTCTTTCTCTTTCTAAATTGAATTTTAGTTAACAGTTAATTGTGAAAAATTAATAATTATACAGAGTGTATTTCAATTTGTGTACACCCGTAAATGACGGGTGTATAATGTCATTCTATAAGAAATTACAGTGGTTAATTTTCATTTTTTTTTGTAAAAAAAATTTCACATTTTTTCATCAAGTTTGTTCAAACTTCTGATAGGTAATAAAAAAAAATCTGGCTTATTAAAGAGAAAAATTTCAAAGGAAAAATATCTTTATTTTTTTAAGGATTATCAACTGTTGTGCAAGAAGTTAGATTACACCCTGTATATGTCAGAACGTCATCCATTCGTCTGAAATATTTTCGATTGAACCTGCCATCGGATCTTGACATTTTGGGGATTCAAAGTTAAACTTCGAAAATAATTATGGGTATTATTTTTCGAAGTGATTTTATATAGAAATTGGAACCCAAGTATGTATTTCTAACACCCGTACGTATGCGACTCTCCATATCTTCTTTACTCCAAATTAGAATTCCGCGCACTATTTTTCTTAGGTAACTCAATAAAGTAATGGTCACCATTAAGACTAGAAGGCAGAAAATGCTTTCGAAAATTATTTTCAATCATTGCGTTTGGGTTCTCTTCAGCCCATAGGCGGTTTATATGGAAATTATTTATTGCATCTCGAAGAAAAGCCGCATCATAAAAAATAACACTTGGCATAGAGCTATTTCATTTGGAAAATCCCTTGCGGAAAAAAACTTGCACAAGCTGTCGATCTCTCAAAATTTACAATTCAACCAATCAATCAATCAATTTATTAGTTAAAAAAGTGTTCAATTACAACACAGGAACATTGTAACATACTAACTTAGGTAACACGTCAGATGAGCTTAAAAAAGACAGTCACCAATCTACATAACATTAAAACTAGGCTGTCAGAAGCAAAAAGCAGTATTTGTACACAGAAAAATAGTATTTGTAAACGGAAAAGTATGCACAAGTTACAATTGATAACACACACTATACTTAACAGGACATGTTAAAAGCAACTATTTTTAAAACAATCGGTGAGAAAATTTCATTCCTGTAGGAATTCGTCAACGGAGTAGTGTGCTTTCAGCACAAGATGGTTTTTCAGCTTAGCTTCAAAGGAATGCAAGCTAGGGGCAGATTTGATATTGTCGTCAAGAGCATTATAGAGTCTGACACCAATCGATCCCGGATGATTCTGCGACACTGATAGTCTAGCGAATGGTTGTTGTAGTTTATATTTATTTCTAGTACTATGGTCATGAGAGTGTCCACAAGTAGGAATATTAGTAATATTCCTTCTCACATAGACAATGCAGTGGTATATAAACAAACATGGTAGAGTCATTATACCAATTTTAACAAAAAGTGGTTTGCAATGTTCTCTCGGGCGTACCGCCATCATTAACCTTACTGCTTTTTTTTGAATGGCGAATATTTCTTGTGCCTTGGATGTAGCACCCCAATGAATTATTTCATAGCACATTCATGACTGAATAAGACTAAAATATACCAGTTTCAAGACTTCAAGGGAGAGTGTGTTTTTCAATTGACGGAGTAGAAATATATGTTTACTAAGCTTGAGTTTTATATACTCAATATGATTGCTCCAGGTGAGTTTAGAATCAATATTGATTCCTAGAAATCTTGTGTCAGAGACTTGTCAAATTGATGTATTGTTCAGCTTCACTAGGTGGCTGCTATCTATTGAAGGATTTTTGTAACGAAATTAATCATTTGAGTTTTGGTTATATTGAGAACTAGTACATTCAAGTCACACCACACGGAGAGTTGATTTGTAGCATTCTGCGCATTACAAAGCATAGTGGGAATACCGAGCAGCATTTTCTTTGTTCTAGTTCTAGTTTTTCTTTTAGATTCCATTAGAAACAGCTTCCTCTAGCTGAATGGCCTTCACTGGCAATGAGGCAGTATTCAGTAGTAGTGAACTGGTACTCGCACTATTGGGATACATAGGAGAACTTCCTTTAGAGGACTCTTTCAATCATACAAAATTCTAACTGTCCCCTATATCTACAAAAATATTCTATTCAATAAAAATAAACTGAAAGACTTCATTAAAAGTGCTGACAATCATAACTATAAGACAACGCATGGTAATCTTCTTCGCATACCGCCTCATCGGACAACTTTTTCTGAAAAGAGTCCATCTTATACTGGCATACAGTTGTATAATAAACTACCAAGCTCTAGAAGAGAAATCCAAAATTTTTATGTATTAAAAAAATCTCTCCAAAATCTCCTGTGGCAATACTCATTCTATATTCAGAATGAATTTATGGAATGTAGCTTTTAGCACAATTTGTATTTCTGTATATATTTATCTATGATATAACATATTTTATGTATTCTCTTTTCTCTACTGACTTTTCCTAATATCATGTAAATGGTCTCAATGGAATAAAATATTATTTATTTATCTATGGTAGATTTTCCCTTTGCAAAACTAAACTGGGCGTCATATAAAAAAAGGTGGTGCTACCTATTTAAAATAACACATTGTTTTCATGCAATAATTACTAACACTGAATTTTCGTCACCCAGTATTTCTAGAACCAACCCATTCAGAACATATGGTTATATAAATTTTTGTCTTAAAATTATTTCTGGAGTAATGTACACTAGTTAATCACCAGCCTGAATAACCGATTCCTACCAAATTATCCATCAATTTCGATTTTTTTACGGTTTCAATACGTCCCCTCTCTTAAGGTCGTTAAAAAGTGAAAAATTAAAAGTTGACATTCAAAAACAACTCAACTGAACCATATTAACAGCTCGTTTGATCTCCACTTTATTGAACTATAAACTGGATATTTCTTCATTTTATGAAAGTTATACACCCTCATTTTACTTAACAAGCGATAAATTATAAAGCTTTAACGATATGCGAAGAATATCAATGTTTAGACTGCTGTAGATTTTTTCACAAGGGAAAATTCATTGACTTGAAGTGGCGCTATAAATTATGATATCATCTTCAGGAAAATAACAAGTTGTTGCAACATTCTTATGGCGGCTTTACGGAAAACAAAAATTGAAAGGAAGATGATAATGCCAATCGACAAAGTAGAGAAAGTATTTTCTTTTCATTTTAAAGGATATTTTTTTGAGCAAGCAGAGAACAACAAATGTTTGTTTGGAGGATATCCAGCGTAAGTGTAAACAGGGTGTTCCAAAACATCCAGAAGGATATCAAATTCTTATGAACATGCATCCAAAATCGCTCAGTTCTCGAGATACAAGGTAATAGCAATTCAAAATTTTGTATGTTTATTAATTTTAGAGTGGCCCTATTTAAAGCTGAATGTGGTTTGTGGGGACACGTTTTTCTATTTTTTCTTCCGATAATTTATACTTTTTTGTGTTCCACGTGTACATTACCCAAGTACGAATAAATCAAGAGAAAAGGTGATCCTGGAGTAATTATAGAAAAATGAAGAACAATAGAAATAAAACGAAAAAGTTCATTTCAAAATATACTTCATGTTCGGAAGATTAGGATCTTATTGACAAAGTCTTGTACAAAAATATATATATATATATATATATATATATATATATATATATATATATATATATATATATATATATATATATATATATATATATATATATATATATATATATATATATATATATATATATATATATATATATATATATATATATATATATATATATATATATATATATATATATATATATATATATATATATATATATATATATATAACATCATAAAATACCTCTTCTGTGAGAATATGTTTTACAGAGTTTCTGATTGAATCGGTGGATTCAATGATTTTGACACTGGCCGGGGGGTTGTATAGTTTAGTGGCATTATAAACAATTGAATTCTTCATCTTTGTGGATGGAATAAGGAAGCCTCAGGTTGTTATTTTGACGGGCGGCTCCTAGAACTATGTCGTATGATATTTTGTTTTTATATACCAGACATACTGTTTGGAGAAGAGAACGGACGGAATGGTGATAATTTTCTGTTCTTTGAATAATTCCTTACAAGAAACTCCAGACTCCAACTTCACAGAGGTACCGAATAGCACGCTTTTGAAGAGTGGAAATCATGTTGAGGCGTTGTCTATTGCAGGTTTCCCAGGAAGGTGGGTCATACCTGGCATGTGACTCGAATATGGCGTGCTACTCTATTTTGAGGATAGCTTTTCACTCAACTTATCATCGTGATTTTCAAAACTGAGATCATTCCTAGAAATTTATTGCAGTGTGATAATGTCATTCCCTAGGGGGATGTCTGCTATATAACAGTAGAATAAAAGTAAATTGGTTTTGTTTATGTTAAATGAAAGCAAATTGGAGTAACACCAACAGAAATGTCCCGAACTGTTTTTCTGTGAAGGTTGTCTAAATTTGTATCATGCCATAGGATAGTTGTGTCATCTGCGAAAATGGTGTAGAAACCTTCTATCTTAATATTTACCAATAGCCTCATATGGGTCCCGGGACACTCAGGTGTCCCTGGGAACGAGGATGCAGACAGATTAGTCAAGATAGGATCGGGAAAGACACCAGTTGGACCTGAACCCATCTTGGGAATACCCAGCAGCCTGGCAATCTCAAATATGGAGGAACTGCTACAAAGCAGTTCCTAAAACATGCAAGAGCGCCAGGCATGAGGCAATCAAAGCTCCACATGAAGGAGCCAAGGAAAAGAATGTCTAAAGAGATCCTGTCACTTAACAGACGGGACATCAAGACTGTGACTGCGCTCCTAACGGGACATAATCACCTGAACAGGCACATGGAGCTCATCGGGATCACAGATGATCCCCTGAGTAGATGGTGCCTGGAAAATGACGAGACATCGTCGCACATCCTCACTGAGTGCCCAGCTTTGGTGCACCAGAGGAAGATCAACCTTGGGAGCATAATTCTAAACCCAGAGGACGTCAAGGAAATTCAGCTGAGGAAGTTGCTGAATTTTGTCAAAGAAATCAGCATGTCCAGTTGATTTTCTCAGAACAAGTGGGCGCTCAAAGGGCCCAAATAGAGAGGCGTGTATGGGGTTCTTCGGAACCAGCCCACCTTGTGCGAAGAAGAAGAAGAAGAATATTTACCAAGTCATTGAAATACAACAGGTACAATAAGGGTCCAAGGACAGAGCCCTGTGGTACACCATGCCTAATGAATCCAACATCTGATATGGTGCCAGTTTTAACAATTTGTGTAAGTGGACTCAAATATGACTTAACCCAGTTGAAGCTGATAGACAATTCATAAAACCTACTTAAGTCTAACAAATCACTTATGTAGGAACATCATTTTCAACAATTTCAAAGATTTCATAGAATAATAATAATATTAATTAAAAATAATTTTTTTTTCTGAATACATAAATTTTCTGGAATAAAATGTAGCTACTAAAATAACTGATATGTGCGTAAATATTCTTTTTTATAATATGATTTAATATGTGTTCTACTCTACCAATGTAAAGTGATATATATTTTTCTACAATTTATTAATTTCGAACCTATTTCAATTAAATTGTGGAGAAATGTGTTGAATGAATAATAAAAAAAAAACAGCTGTGTAGGAAATTGACAGGCACGAGCCTGGGGAGAATGGGATTATTTTGAAATGAAACATTTTTAGGGCTGTATGCAGTCAACTGAGCGGTCCTGCACCAAACGCGAGTCGTCCTAGTCAAAGCCCGGGTGAGCGGCCGTCTCAGATGCTAACGCCCAGGAGAAAAATTAAACAGACGTAGCGCCAGACTGGGAAACGGTAGGAAAGCTCCAACTGCAGCCTTGTTTTGATTTTTTTGTTGTGTTGCTCCTTGCAAAATTTATCTAATCCATCAGAAAGATTTTGAATAATTGAATAGCAAAGTTTTATATTTTGCCATTTTTTTATTTTTGACAGATGTTAGTTGGAAAATAACTGACTGTTCGATACAGTTTTCAAGGCTTTCAAATGCATATTGCAAGTCAATTTCCGTGAGCCATAATTTCTGTATTTTTAATAGTGACATTCCGTTTGACAATTGACAGCCGAAAGCTATTGGTCGCATTTATGGTAAAAACTGTGTATTCATACCAAATTTTAGTTTGATTGGTCTAACGGTTCGGCAGTTATCGTGGAAGATAACAGACAGACAGACTTCACTCTCGGGAGATCTCTAAACGGATATTTCCGTTGATATGTCATTTTCGCACGATTACATTACTTAACCACTAGAGGGACGGTCAAGTGAAATAAAAACCAAATGAAATAAATTCCTAAACCATATATTATCTTATTATTGCTACTCGTGTTAACGTTTGACGAGTCACTGCCACACAAGTGCTACCATGTTGACTGAATGGGGACCTGAACTTTACCCAGCGGCATCTGGAATCGTCTCAGGCATATCCCCACCATTTGGCTTAGGTTTGTGGTGAGCCTAGGCCCAACTATACAGAGCAGTGAGGCTGATGAGCGCTAGCTCATGCCACTGAAAAAACTGATGATATATCAAAAGAATCCTGATGAATTGGGTTCTCGACACTTTGATTTTTTCAAATTCATCGAAATGTTTGTGATTATAATAAGTAACAGAGGTAACTAAAATAATTGAATTTTTTCCATCTTCCATTGTCGAAACTATCAATTATTGTATGTCAGCTTTGATGTTATGTTAATTAATGATACCTCTCAATCTGCGCCTCGAAGTAAGGCTAATTACGCCGCTACGACATGTTGCAAAATTTTAGTTCTTATTTCTTGGTAATTCTATTTTTGTCATCATTGATCTCACTTCACTTGTGAATTACGATAATATTTTCGAAAGGGAAGCATAGGAATTGAGTTAGTTGATTACCAATAATCAAGGACTACTCGATGTCAACAAAATATTTCCTAGTATGCTTATTTTTCAACCAGTCATTTGAAGTCATTCACTAGAAATCAATGTGCAATCATTGGCAAATCGTCTCTAATCTTTGGTTACAGTTTGAATTTTTCAGGACTTTCAATGCACTGCAATCAATAAAAAATAAATGAGTAAATTAAAAGATGGTTATGTTTTATCTTTTATTTTATTTTACTTTGACTAGTTGTTAAATGCATGTACATATGAATGAATCAGACAAACTGACGAAAGTTGATGATATATGATATGATATAATAGCTACTCAGTCCTAGTATATGTTTTTGTTTTCATAACCGGAAAATAATGTGTTCAGTGCCATTTTAACAAATTTCGTTTTTGGCCAATAATGCATGTGGATAATGAATATGTTATAATATTGTTATTGTTTTGTCAATAGTGGCTTATTTTTCACTCAATAAACAATAACGGATCAATATAAAATCCCAAATTTCTATTGGCAGCTTATTACTTCTTACATTAACTTGCTCAGCTCTAAAAACACTCTAAAAATAATTGCTTCTCCTTTTACTTCATTTTATTTCTTATTTTATTTTACATGCTGTATAAACTCACTATTACATATAACAAGCGCGCTCCTACCTTTTCTCTTCAAATATCGCCAAAGTGTGGAGAAAAATATTCGAGGCATCCTTCCAATTATTATTCACTTCACTCTAAGTTTGAAAAATACCTTCAACAGGTTGTTACCGAAATGTTTGACATTGACAAGTTGATTAATAAGCTATACTGTTGCGCCCTCTAGTTTTACCGAGTTTCGATCAGCCTTATGCTCGACATACTCGGTATTTTGTTTTTGTACTATGAGCAGGTAGGCTAAGAGCTGGCTGCAGAAATCCTGACCAATCGAGTAACAGATTGAAATGTTTTTGAAATGTTAGCACTCACAGCATAAGAAATATCATGTGCTGCCTGGGCAAAAGTTGTGCATAAGTTTTGTATGGCCTTTTTCCGGAAAAAGCAAACATACCAATGTAATAATATGTTGGAAATACTTTTGTCATTCAAATTGGTGGAGCGGTCTAAGGCGCCATTCTCGATAGGTGAGGGTTCGGATTCCACACCGAACAGTTTTTTTTCAATTTTTTCTTTCGAAATTGAGAATTGTTTCATTTTGGGACCAATATTCGTCCCAAAACAGATCATTTTTCATATCTAAGAGCATGCTTCAGAAAACCTGGCCGATCGAGTGTCAGAATGAAATGTTCTTATTATGATGGACCATAGACCATAAAAAAAACTCATTCAGTGCCTGGGCAGATTTTTTTTACAAGTTCTGTATGCCCTCTCTTCGGAACATTTTTCGTACTGCAACCATCCAAACAGTTATTTTAAAGTTAGTAATACTTTTGTTGGTTCATGCCCATTTATTTCTATTTAAATCAAATTTCTGATGAGGATTGTAGACATTTTCCAGAATTAGGCGACCCCAACTCTTTCACTTTTTGGAAGACATCAACCAATCAGAGCGCGCCACCATGGTCATCGCAGCGCAGCGCGAAATTCAAATCGCACTGAACTGCTTCACCAAGAGAAAAAAAGGTATCGCAGTGAGACTAGAACCTTAGGAAACTTGATTATCAATACTATAACGTTGCTCATTAGCTCGCTACACCACTGGACTCGTAACAATTTTGAATCAATACTGGTTATATTATTGATAACAGATTAGTGCATGGATTTGGTTCATAGTATTTTTGATATTTGACGCAAAAAATTAGATTGGAGCTTAATAATGGTTATGGTAATTGATGGTTGACGAACTCAATATTTGTGTTACAAAAAAGAGCATTGAGAAACTTTTGCAACCAAGCCTCTTTTTATTGAACATAGAATTTTAACACCAATTCGTATCCTTATTCTTGAGGCACTATGTTTAATGCATAAAACAAAAATCGAACGCAGCCAATGAAGGACTCTTTATTATCCGTAAACAGTATGTCTAGACCTGCATCAACGCTGACGAAAAATTGCGAGGTGAAAAATATTTATGACTATCTACCTATCTACACTGCAAATCCTTCAGTATTTCGAGAAACTATTAGAAATGAGCTTTTGAATAAATCATATTGCAGCCTGCAGGAATATTATAGTTACAATCTCAATAAGTATAATTCATTTGACCTCCCTTATATATCCATTCTAAGTTGAATAAATTAATCTTCAACTCAAAATTCGTTCAAAATCGTACATATTACAATGATGAATTATGAAGGAAAACGGAAAGATATATATATTTATATATGATTTCCCGTATAAAGTATATAGTAGATCAAATTGAGTGAAACACATATTCGCCGCGTAAAAAAACAGTCGATAACTTCGCTGATCTTTCAATTCACCGCTTAAACCACCACTGATTGCAGGGTTTGGAGCTGCATATATTAGTAGAACAGTGGTGTTTGTTTGGGCAGACGCACAGAGGCAAGAAAATTTTTCTGCAGTAGTCGTAAATTCCATCCACATAAATAAAATTTCTGGCTTAAGCAAAGCTGCTTTAAATTTTCAAAAATCCTTTCAGACTGTGGTTTCAAACACAAGAAAATCAATCAGCGAATGGTAATAATGCAATCACCCCGGCTCGTTTTCCAAAGGCACGATTATTCACGTCAAATAAAAGAATATCAGGAATCTAAGAGACATTTAGTGTATCTTGACGATTCTTGGTTTGATAGTCATGATGTCATTCGGTATAGAAGGGTAGATAATTCAAAAAACTTTTGTCTTCAAGCACCATGTTCTAGAGGAAATAGGATAATTATTGTACAAGTGGGGAGTAAAAATGGTTTTGTAGCAAACGCGTTGGTGTTGTCAACTAAACAAATAAAAAAATGTTGAGCAGATTTTCATGAGGTAAGTCGGCACCGTTATTCGAAAAATGGTTCAGTTATTGTGGTGGATAATGTGACGTACTACTCACATCAAGAGGTAAAAATACCCTCAAAAGCAACAAAAAAGAGGGCAGTCTGAAATTTATGTCTTCTAAAAAATTTGAGTATTTTCCAAAAGGCCACAAGGGAAGTATTACTACAACTGATTGAAAATCAGAATTCTGGCCACTCACTGCTGAGGTTACCTCTTTATCATTGTGTTTTCAACCCCATAGAATTAGTTTGGGCATTTTCTTATTTCTCTCTCTCTCTCTCTCTCTCTCTCAAATGCTAAAAATGTTTCATCGTGTTTGTCATTTTATAATTTTTCATAATTTCATTTCACCTTATTTCAATTTTATTTAATTAGGTAATTTGTATGTAGCATTGATGCTAAATAAATAGATTATTATTATTCCTCAGAACACTGAATAAACAGTAATTCTTATTATTTTCTAAATTTATTTTTTGTATTCTACACTTTTCTGATACTTTTTAACACGCTTTTATCAGCTTCACTCGTAACTAACAAACAATGTAATCAAATATTGGAAGTCAATTTTAACCTATTTCTAATTGTCGTATCGTAATGAAATATGTAGTTTGGATGGCAATACTATAATTTGGTATCTTGTAGCTGATCTGATGATGAAGCCAGAAGGTGAATTGTGGAACTCTCCACTGGCTACTAGTAAAGTATGGTGAGTGCACTGAAGCCGTTCTCATCATAATTTACAACTCAAAGATATGGCAAATGCACTTGTTCCCAGTATATTCGCCAAAGTTTAGTTATTGATAACTTCCATCTCATGTGGATGAATCAATCGAAAACTTCTTCTCCCCTAGTCTTTTTCAGTCTTATGTAGCAATATTAACTTAAAAGTTAGAAATAAAATTATAGTTTGAAGAAACTAAAAAAACTAAGGACTAAAAAATTTAAAATAATGAGGAATCATTGACCAAAACATTTTATTTTATGTAAAAAAGCGTGGGGTGCTCTTCAGTCACTATTAATAACGATATTAAGATAATTGATATGAAGCACCTCAGGCTTTCATATATAAAAAAAAATTGTTAAACATTTTTTTATTTTTTCATTGCTTTATTTAACGTCGGCCTATTTCTGTGACCTGGACGGTGGGTATACTTCCCTAATTGGAAATTTTGCAGAAAGCTCTGTTGTTTCAGAGGTAGGGTTTTTTGACGAGCTCAGCATCTATGAACTCGGGACCGCCATCTCAACGTCCCCTCCAAAGGACGGCATATCTAGCGTCCCATCTCGTGCGCATTGATAAAACGCTTGCATCTGCGAATATTCTACTACTCTACAGTTGTTAGGCCCTTTCCACGCGCCCCTTCTTTGTCAGGTGGTCACCCATCCAAGTACTAAACGCGCCCGATGTTGCTTGGTTCAGATATCGATAAGACTCACGTCAATCTGGACTTCATTTTTATTATATTCAACTTTTTAGTCCTTATTGCATGTTTTTTTAGATTTATCAAACTGAATTTTATTATACCTTGATCGCTTAGTGATAACATCTGCCGGTAATATCAACAGTCACAATATTTTTGCGGAAATTCATAAAAAATCTAATCATTATTAACTTTCGAACCGTTTCTTATTATCACTCAATAGACCTACCAAAAAACACCAGTGTGAAAACAGAAACGGTCGTCGCGCCAGAAACGAAATATTAGTATATGCGCAAGGGTGTCATATGTCATTCCTTCAAAATCTTCCGAGATGAAATAGCAATTGGAATTTTTCACAGTATTATGATGGTGATGATGATGAATGAAAGTTTACACACAAATATGATAAAAATATGATAATGGTGCTTGTAATGAATTATAAGATCATATTTATCAGTGGCTGTGATAATAACATACAAGATGGGTTAAAAAGGGCGTATCTGGAAATTTCTCTTTCACGGTATATTGAGAACGAGCTGAAAAAGGTTACCTACCTCATTACGGATTTTATATCTCAATACTCATCCTGGAAACTAGCCCTGTATTCAAAAAAATCTCCAGGACAGAGTTAATTAATCGTTTCTGGAAATGTCTTTACCACTCTGTATTCAAAACGAGCTGAGATTTCAGATTTTGTAGTTCAATACTCACCCTGGAAACTACCCCCGTATTCAAAAAAATATCCAGAACAGAGTTAATTAATCGTTTCTGGAAATTTATTTTTCACTCCATATTCAAAACGAGCTGAGAAAGCATGCCTATCCCATTTCAGATTTTGTATCTCAATATTCACCCTGGAAACTACCCCCGTATTCAAAAAATTCTCCAGAACAGAATTAATTCATCGTTTCTGGAAATGTCTTTTCCACTCTATATTCAAAACAAGCTGGGATTTCGGATATTGTATCTCGATACTCACCCTGGAAACTACCCCCCTATTCAAAAAAATCTTCAGAACCTAGTTAAATCATCGTTTCTGGAAATTTCTTTTCACTCTATATTCAAAACGAGCTGAGAAAGCATTCCTACCCCATTTCAGATTCTGTTTCTCAATACTCACCCTGGAAACTATCTCCGTATTCAAAAAAATCTCCAGAACAGAGTTAGTTCATCGTTTCTGAAAATATCTTTTTCACCCTTCATTCAAAACGAGCTGAGAAAGCAGAAAAGATGAATTAACTCTGTTCTGGAGATTTTTTTCAATACGGGGGTAGTTCCCAGGGTGAGTATTGAGATACAAAATCTGAAATGGGGTAGGCATGCTTTCTCATCTTGTTTTGAATATAGAGTGAAAAAGATAAATTTCCAGAAACGATGAATTAACTCTGTCCTGGAGATTTTTTTTAATACGGGGTTTGTTTCCAGGGTGAGTATTGAGAAACAAAATCCGAAATAGGGTAGGTACGCTTTCCAAGCTCGTTTTGGATATAGAGTGAGAAAGATATTTCCAGAAACGATGAATTCACTCTATTCTGGAGATTTTTTTGAATACAGGGATAGTTTCCAGGGTGAGTATTGAGATACAAAATCTGAAATGGGGTAGGTATGCTTTCTCAGCTCGTTCTGAATATACTGTGGAAAATAAATTTCCAGATACGCCCTTTTTATCCCATCTTGTATGTTATTGTCACAGCCACTGATAAATATGATCTTATGATTCATTAGAAGCACCATTATCATATTTTTATCATATTTGTGTGTAAATTTGCATTCATCATCATCACCATCATAATACTGTAGAACATTCCAATTGCTATTTCATTTTGGAAGACTTTGAAGGAATAACATATGACACCCTTGTGCATATACCATATTTCGTTTCTGGCGCGACGACCGTTTCTGTTTTCACACTGGTCCAAAAAATTTCATTAGTGAAAATCCCTTGAATCCTTCAATAATCTCCTTTCTAGATAGTTTACTGAAATTTGTTTTTATAACCCCATCACAAACTCACAATTTTGGGCGGGTATTACCGAAATGATTACACCTTCACATTTATTCCTTTGGTATTATTTTAAAACGCTCCCGTCGCCATCGTCAAGATATTCACCAATGGCCGATTTTTTTTATTTTCATGATTTTTCCGTTTTAAATTTATTAAATAAAGTATTTTTTAATTATTTTCGAACGATTTGGAGCGTGTACTCCAGTGGGTAACAACGGCCTTTACCCATAATTTTATCCTCTGGCCCTTATGACTCCACCCGTGGGTACGTAAAATAATGCACTATTCACAGGAAAAAACATAAAACTCTTATGTTCAGGTGGTTTGCCACAATAAAATTAAAATATCAACAATCTCGCTATAATTTTGGTAAACTCTTGGTGTTAATTGTATATTATAAAAATGAAGTATTTGGCATAGTAAACATGTTCATTTACCATTGGCGTGCGGTGTTGGGAGGGTAAAAAAGTTTTTTTTTGGGAAAAGGGTATTAGGATTCATTTTAGATTCAGAATCAGCATCCCCAAAAACCCCTTGATTCATATTTTCAAAATAAATCTCAAGAGCTGATTTTAGCAGAAAAAAAAATTTTTAATACTTTTCCTAATAGGTTGTTTATTACTACTTTTTAAATGCTAATCCTATTGCATTTCAAACATCTTCATACGGTTTCGTTAAATTCAGTATCCCCACAACTGCCATTAAACTACGATTTAGGTTTTTAAAAACTTTGCCGAGTTATGCATGCTCTGTTACCGTTGGTATGCTGACCTGTGTTGTTTTTAAGCAAATTAATCAAAGAATGTTTTGAAAGAAAAGTTTTTGTTTGACATTTAGTAATTCGTACGAATTGTCAATAAGTCACGCAGTGTTACTTAACTGTTAATAAGATGGCACAAAACCGAAGAGTAATTCTTACAATTGGAGAAAAAGTTGAAATTATCTGCTTATTTGGTAATAATGAAAGATCTACGCGTCAGGTTGCTGGAATATTCAATGAAAGGCATCATGATCGAGCACCAATTTCTCACGATACGTTACCAAAATCAACAGATTGTTCGCAAGGACTGGAGAGTTTTCAAGACAAGACCAAGGATGTACAATTTAAATCAATGACACTATCCAGACGACGAACGTATCTTAGCAGAGCAGGATACTAAATTTACCGAAAAACAAAGTACGGAGGTGTCTGAAACACGATAGGATTAGGGCTTTTAAACCAACATTTCTACATACTCTGTTAAATGATGATTTTGAACGGCGGTTTCAATTTTGCTTATGGTTGCTAGTAATTATCTTAACGACATACTTTTTCTAAGGAACATGATGTTTACTGACGAGGCAACGTTTGCGACAAACGTTGTAGTATCTAGTCAAAATTGTATGTTTTGGGCTGCCGAAAATACGACTTGGGTAATCAATTGTAAAAACCAATACAGTGAAAAAGTTAACGTGTGGTGTGGCATATTTAACGAACGAGTGGTTGGCCGTTTTTTCCTAAATAACCTGAATGGACAACATTTTCCACATTAAAAAAAAATAATGATTTTTTTCATGGAATTGCCTTTAGCACAGAGACGAAACTTAATCTTTCAATCAGATGGTGCCCCCGCACATAATTCTATGATAGTTAGGAGCTTGTCAAATGCAACTTTCCCTATGAAGTGGATAGGTAGAAATTCTCCTTCAGAACCATGGCCCCCAGATCGCCGGATATTACCCCTTGTGACTATTTTCTGTGGAAGCACTTGATAAATAAAGTGTATGCTACTCGGCCGCGTAAAAGAAAGAAATTTTGCATCAGAATTAGGCAAGCGTGGCAGGAAATTATTCCCAAACTTTAATAAAAGTGAATGTACGTTTAAGACGAATTGTTGAAAAGTGTATTTTTAGAAGGTGTTATGTTGAAAAAACAAGAATCTAAATAATGTATTCGTATTTTTCACCACAGTTACAAATAAGAATTTATAAAAATGATTAAAATAAAAATAAATGTAAAATCAGCTCTTGAGATTTTGTAAATATTAATTAAATGGTTTTTGGTAATGCTGATTCTAAATCTGATATAAAAAGTTATCTTAAATGAACTCTTATATCCTTTTCCAAAAAAAAACTTTTTTTAACTACTCATTACCGCACGCCAATGCTTAAAAAAATCACTATGCCAAATATTTCAGTTTTCTAACATACAATCACCAACAAAATTTTAAGAAAATCGCATCATTAATAACTGAGAGAGAAATAAACAACCTATTAAAAAATTGATTTTTTTTCTGTTAAAATCAGCTCTTGAGATTTTGAAAATATGAATTGAGGGGTTTCCGGGGATGCTGATTCTGGATCTGATAGAAAAGTTATCTAAAATAAATCCTGATATCCATTAAAAAAAAAACATTTTTTCCCCCCAACACCGCACGCCAATGATAAATAAAAATGTTTACTATGCCAAATACTTAATTTTTCTAACATACAATCACTGAGAGAGAATTAAAGAACCTATTAGAAAAAGCGATTTTAAAATATATTTTTTTTCTTGTGAAATTTTGGAAATATGAATTAAGTGGTTTTTGGGGATGCTGATTCTAAATCTGATAGAAAAAGTTATTTAAAATAAGCCCTGATATCCTTTTCCCAATAAAGTATTTTTTCAGAATAAAGTATTAATTCTAGATGTCGTCAGCTTCATCAACACCCATTTTTATGGATTTTACAGTATTAAATTATTATTAACTTTATTCATACCACGAACATTACAATGTTTATATCAGGAATACAATCACTACATATACAAATAACATTTTTTAATTTTTATACATCGAATAGTTCAAGTTGGTTCAAATGCAAATATCAGTCGCATCTTTATGTATTGTACGGAATATTATTCTGCAGATAAAGGTTTGTAAAAATGAATATTTTTTTAAGAACATTTGAATAGTACATCAACAAAATTGAACCTTTGGTATAGCTGATTCTGAAAGTATTTGTCATGCGAATTTCCATAGGAATATTTCATTGGCTATATTTATACCGAAAATAGTTTTTTTTTCAATTGACGGAACCCCTGTGAGTTCTGAATCGCGGCATTCATTCATTCGTTCATACCATATCAAAAATTGTGTAATATTAACCGACATTTTTGCCGTAAGTTTAACCTTCACTAAGTTATTTGATGACTAATTTCCTCATAAATCTAATGAAAGAGAATTGAATAGTATCAGTAATTACATAACAAAGACTCTCATACCTTTATGGTCCGCATCTTGAAAGTTGTACCGCTTGTGAGTCAACAGAAAAGCTCGCGGCATCCTCCCAACTGATTGGCGGCGAATTCAAAACGTTTCAGCAAGTGTTGCGCGCACAATTTTCCCAAAATGTTATTTACTCTACTCTCACTTTGAAAAACTCGCCGTCCAACAGGTTGTTACCGAAATGTTTGACAAGTCCATAGAACTGTTGACATTGAACAAAAGTCGGGTTGCCACGCACACTTGATCGGGATTTTTGAGTGTTTTCGGTAGTGGTTAAGGGCTCACTGGCATCCAGATACCAAGTAGCTGTTCTATATTTACATGTGTCGACGCGTGCCAAGTTTCAGGTAGTAGGGAGGGATGCTGAAAGTCTCTCTCCCGGTTTCAGGACCGCCGTGTCGGGTGCGTCTCGCGTGCCCTCGCTGAATTATTTGATGGTTATTTGAGCGTGAGTGGTACACACGACATTGGGAATGTGGATATACCATTGAGCTGCAGATTGTGGCGGCTGAGGCAATTTTTTGACAATTAGAGAATTAGTACAGAAGTCAGTGCGGGTTTTCTCTGCAGAACCTTCAGCAACAAATCCGATTTTCCTTTTAAAATAGTAGTTTTTTGTATACACTCCACAAAATGTCTACTTTGGATACTGAAAATAGTCCGCAAAATGATACTTCAGCGGACTTGTATCTAAAGTTGTCCTGTCAACAGTTTAGCTGACTCTTTTTGTTAATGCAGAAAACTAACTGATATCCTAATTTTATTCATTTATTTTTATTTATTTATTTTCACAAACAGGGCGAACCCAGAAACAGTATGTTATGTTGTTATTCAAATTATACAGTGGAAAAATTATATAAAAATAAATAAAATTAAATATTGAATTTATCATCAATGGACAATGGAACAAAATGTTTCTTAAGTTTATTCACAAAGGTAGTTGAAGAGTCAGAAAAAATACAATCTCCATTATGTTTGAAATAGAGTTATAACTTTTCAAGCATCGATGTAAAGGTGAATTCAAATAGTAATTTGTGTTTGGTATGGATGTATGAAATAAATTATAATGAGTGGAATATTGTGGAACGTTGTAATGATCATATTATTTATAGATGGGAATGAATCATACATTTATCATTTTAAGAAAACTTTAACTAATCAAATTGAGCTTTGATTTACGAAGTGATTTTGTGACGTGTTTCTAAAATATTTTTAGTTGATATAATCAATGAATTTATTCTGGATACTTTCTTTGTTCCAAATGGTTGAGGCGAAGCCTAGCAGACTATTCACGAATAACATAAAAAGAATTAGCATCTCCAAAAGGATAAGTTGTTCTTAAAATGAAACCAAGCATTTTGTTCGCTTTCTCAGAGATGTAAGAAATATGTTTGTCGAAAATCATTTTCGAGTCGAAAATAATTCCCAAATTCTTCACTTGACTACAGGTGTGGAGGTTATGATCCTGCAGGGTATAATTATGGGTTATTGAGTTGGAATTTCTGCTAAAAGTCATCTGATGGCATTTGTTTAGGTAAAGGGAGTTATTTTTGCAGTACTCTGAAGATCGGTCAAGGTCCTCTTGAATGAGCTGATTCGTTCAAGTGTGACACTGTATGAAATATCTTCAGATCATCAGCTTACATAAGAAAATTCGAGAATTTGAAACATTCAGAAATGTCATTTATACAGGGTGAGTCAGAAGTACGTAGAGAAACTTCAGGAGGTGATTCCCCACAATATTCCAATATTAATTGTTCGAATAAATATATGTCCGTGAAAGCTTCGTTTCCAAGATACTGGGTGTTGAAAGTTTTATTTTCATTTTTGTTTTTTTTTAAATAACTTTCGAAATACCAACCTTAATTGAACGAAAATTGGTATTGAGAGGTTTTTTGAGGTGAAAAATTCGAACCTGATGTTATTATTGCTCCTACTCGTAGGCGGCGCCACCTACACGTCTTTCTCTTTTAAGAAGATTCATAACTTTTTTGGGCGTACTTCTAGCACATCCTTCAGTAAAAAAATCAATTCCTTTATCATATCTACGTATAAAAGCTACCCTTGTTACAAGTCGCTATAAGCAACCGTTTTCAAGATATTTGGTCTTGAAAATTTCAAGTCGATTATTTGATGATCGATGCCTGTTGAAGTTACTTATTACCCTTATTTGGCATTTTCCACAAGAATGCTTAGGAAATGAATTTGACGTTTTGGTAATTACATATTATGTGAAAGTTTAAACGTTTTGTTGTTTTGTTGAAGTTTCTGTAAGTTTTCAAACACTAATTTTGAAAAAATGGATTATGTAAACAATAATGCTCATTTAGCCGATATGCATTTTGTTCATGGCCTTGTGGATGACAATGCGCGCGAAGCAAGACGTATTTACCAAGAGCGATTTCCTAATCGAGTACTGCCTTCAGCTCCAACATTTACCAATCTCCACCGTCGTTTGGCAGAAACAGGTAGATTTAAGAGGGCAGCTGATATTATTGAAAGACCACGAGCAGTCCGAACCCCAGAATTGGAAGAAGGAGTTTTGAACGCTCTCGAGGAGAATCCAGAAACAAGTACAAGAATAATTGCTGATGCTCTCAATTCTACTCAGTCCGCAGTTTGGAGAATTATCCACGATCAACAATTTTACCCATACCATATTCAAAGGGTACAAGCTCTTTTGCCATGAGACTTTCCCCAACGCATTACTATGTGTCAGTGGTTTTTGAGAAAATTGGCTGGAAATCCTCAATTTTCAAGATATGTACTCTTCACGGACGAGGCAAACTTCTCCCAAAATGCTATCACAAACTTTCATAACAACCATGTTTGGGCTCTGGAAAAGCCGCACGCAGTTAGTGGAAGACATTATCAGTATCAATTCTCTGTAAATGTATTGGCGGCAATAATTGATAAATACTTGATAGGTCCTTTCTTTCTTCCGTTCCGACTGAATGGCCCAACTTACAGAGACATTTTATAAAATGAATTGCCGGGACTACTTCAGAATGTACCATTAGAAATTCGTATCTGTATGTAGTTTATGCACGATGGGGCTTCGGCCCATTTTAGCGTTGTAGCCAGGGAATTCCTTAACACTGTCTATCCGAATCGATGGATCGGTAGGGGTGTAGAAGAACCTAACCCAGCGTGGGCACCAAGGTCCCCAGATCTAAACCCGATATATTTCAATTTTTGGGGACATTTGAAGTCACTAGTTTATAAAACTCCAGTAGCGAACGAGGAAGATCTAAGAAACCGAATAGTAGACGCCTGTGAAACAATAAGAAACACACCAATAATTTTTGAGCGATACGAGATTCAATGACTAGAAGACTGAAAATAACTATTTCAAACGAGTAAAAATAAATAGAATGGTGGCGCCCCCTACAAAAAACCAAAACTACTTACCTAATTTCGTTTCCGAAGCATTCTTGTGAAAAATGCAAATTAATGGTAATAACTTCAACACGCATCGATTATCAAATAATCGACTTGAAATTTTCAAGTCCAAATATCTAGAAAACGGTTGCTTATAGCGACTTGTAACAGGAGTAGCTCTTTTAGGTAGATATGAAGTTTAAAATTTTTTCCCTCAGGAATTTTGGAGAAAACAAATTAAATTTTAATTTTTCTCGTACTTTCGACACCCTGTATCTCAGAGGGGATGCATTGTAGGACATACCTTGATAGCAACTTTTCACCTCTAAATGAGGAATCTGTAGTCGAAGTTTGTCGGTCTTATTCTGACTCACCTTGTAAATTCAAAAGCTTGTCGCTTTCATATTCGAACTGAAAAGTTTGCGCGACAAGCTCTTGAATTTATAACTCACGGAATAACATACGTCTCACATCCATGGCAATTATTTTTAACTTTTTAGCGCCTTTGAATAAATTCAAATATTATAATAATTATATAAAATATAATTAATGAGTTCTGACCTATCTAGTTCTTCAATGAGGAAAAGATTAACTCGTCCGCCATCCTGGGCTGCCATTTTCAATTCATGAATTCTGACAAAAACCTCGACATACCAATTTTGAATAGAAACGGTCCATTATCACAAAACTTGTCCACCACCTTGGAGCCACTATCTTGAATTTATGAATTTTGACAACAAATTCATAATATCCGAAAACCTCCACATACCAATTGAATCGGACCATAATCACAAAGATCGTCGCCATCTTGGAGCCGACGTTTTGATTTCATGAATTTTGACAAAAAATCATAATCTTCAACCCCGTAAACCCCCGTCATTTTGTTTATTCTCTACCAAAAATGCCATAATGTATTGTCACGGGAACTATGAACACCTGCCAAATTTCACGTTAATCGAGCACCTAGGTGTGGGTCAAATTTAACTTGCAAGATCTGATTACAGATGGACAGACAGACAGACACTGAGACAGGTGAAACGAAATAAAAGCTTGTAAAAAAGAATGCTTGTGAATTTGACCTTCTATAAAGTCTGGAGATCAATATTGAACAAAAAGTCAGAATTCTGGCTTAGATTAATCTAAATAATTATTATTTGTTGATGTTGTTTCACCAAAGATTGAACAGTAGAAGTGGATATCTTTTGCTTGCTATTTTGATGTCATTTTCGAATGATATCTCGTACATTTTCAAAGATGTAGCAAAAGTTCGGAAAACCCTTCTTTAATGTGGAAAAATCTTTACGCGAAAAAGTTTTGCGGAGTGTTTATCGAAGTTATTTTTTGATAATTCCGAACTCATTCCAAATCAGTGATGCACATGAAATGAGTAACAATTAGTGCAAAAAAGACTAAGAAAATGTCCAATCAGTTCTTATTGATTTGAGAAAAAATATTTCTATAATTCGATTTTCCGTGACAGATGAAATTTTTATCCAGATGTGGAAATCACAAATGCTTTGGGTTGCAAAAGGATCACATTTTGTTTTTCTACTCAAGCAAATGTTTCACTTACATTGGGTAGATATTCTAATTACGGAGTCATACATCGGTTTCACGGCTAAGAAACAATTTCATCGGCAATCAGCAACTGTTTCATGATTCATTTTGGAATGTGAAACTACGGTATGGCTTTGGATTCAAAAGAAATTTACGTTGGAATTGTGGAAAATTCCCAATGTAAGACATTTGCTTCAGTAGAAAACTTCAATAAGAAACAAAATAAATTAATTCCACATCTGGAAGAGTTATCACGCATTCCAGGTTTTATTTTTCATACAAAATGGAGAAGCGGAAAACCTAAATTTTCACTTATAATCTCCCTAGAGCATGAATTATTGCCGGAAATTTTTTGAGTACATGAATTTATTGAAAATTGGCACGAGTCGCGAAACGACGAAGGATAATTTTCTTTAAAAATTCATGTAGGAGACAAATTTCCTGCAATTAATTCAAGCACGTGGGGGATTCGGTAAGAAAATTTTATACCGGAATTATATTTAAATAGAAAACATTAAGTAAATATTTATCTTGACGTTATTCACAAATAATAGAAGGCTGTGTGTAATGGGAGTTTAGGGGGGAATTTTTTTCTGATTTTCCCCGTTGCCTAGTAAAATAAAATATATAATATCAGATAAACTATTATGTAAAATTAATTGATTTCATACAATTTTCTTACTAGGTTCCAGGAAAATGTTAATATTGACTAAAAATGAAAGTGGATACGTTCGTATTGCCGGATATATTTTTTTTTTATTTTTCCCGTGCCCTAGTAAAATAAAATATATAATATCAGATAAATTTTTATGTAAAATTGATTGTTATCATACAATTTCCTTACTGGGTTTCAGGGAAATGTAATATTGATTAAAAATGAAAGTAGATGTTCGTATTGCGGGATATTTTTTTTATTTCTTCCGTGCCCTAGTAAAATAAAATTTATAATATCAGATACATTATTTTATAAAAATAATTGATTTCATATAATTTTTTTACTAGGTTTCAGGGAAATGTCAATATTGGCTACAAACAAAGGTGATATACAGCAAAAAATATAGAACTATACCTATACATATATACTTAAATTTCATATTCTTTTAGGTTTAATTCCAAGGAACATTTATATTAGCGGTAATAATTTGTTTTTCAAATAATTCAGGAAATCGGGATATTTTATTCTTCATTCTAAATAGAATGTTGTTGGCGTATGTTGCCGGTTGAAAATATTTTGTAAACTTAGCCATGGATTCGACATTCACTACTCCTGTCAATCAATATTGTATTTGTGGCATTATAAGTTCCTCATAACATTGTATACAACCTTAAGTTAGTAAAAAAGTGATAATAAAATGAACTTTCAATCGCATGAATTGTGTTCCTTTTGCAAAGAATCACAGCACAATAAAATGTACCATAAAAATGTAAAATATCTAACATACCTAGTGGAAGAATCTGGTTTAAATCCTGAGCAAAAAAACGTATTTAAAGAGATTGGCAACATTCTGCGGTTCTGCATGATATTGTGCCTTCTTTTGGACACAAATCTAATATTCAAAGAAATAAACTGGTGTCTCAGAATTATTTTTATTTTATGAGACACAGGCATATTGTTTAAAAAAAACACCGGTTCTGTGTTTTATTCACCACCTGGGAAAGAGGAGGTAGAAGTGGAATTTTTGAAGAATTTGAAATTAATTTATATTATAGAATGTACACCTCAATAAATTGTTGAGATATTTCCAACTTATAAAGTAAGTAAATAAAAAATATTGTCAATATTATTTCAATATTATTTTTGTCTAATTATATGATAGCTGTCATGTGCCGGGAAATTTCCACTTATTAATTTTACGTCTACATGCTAATGTGGATGGGAAATGTTCAGAAAATTTGCTGGTTACCATAGTAACAATGTCGAAATAAAGCATCTGATTGGTTGAAAATGACTGGTATAAAATTTTCCTTCAAATTCAGCAGTCTCTATAAAAAAGAATTATACAAATGTTCGTACAGATTTAGGCAGACGAAATCTAATTGTTCATCAATACAACAGAAATCTTGAGAAAACAAAGATATGTCGTAGATCATTATCTGGAAAGAAAACTAAAAGATAGAAAATTTAAAAAAGTTGATAGAGTAGCGCCCAGCTGGTACTCAATTACTAAGAAATTATCCGACTATCCTGAATATACTTTACAAGCCCAGGGTGATATAAAAAAAAAGTTACAATATTTTGGCTTAGATACAAAAAAATATAATTATTATTAACTTTCGGACCGTTTCTTATTGTCACCCAATAGACCTTCCAAAAAATGTTATTGGTAAAAATCCCTTCTAAATCCTTTAATAATATCTTTTCCTGATAGTTTACTGAAATTTGTTTTTAAACAAAAATATGCAAAGTTACATTTGAAGTGAAAGAATAAATCTCCGCCTATGGTCGACATTTTCGATCAAAGCGCAAATTCTTTTATGTTTTATCAGGTGTGGATGATAAACCCCATCCTCATCCAAATAAGAATGGATATACTATACTCTCTAATAACTTCCAATCAGAATATCAACTAATTCTGTAATTTCTAGTAAAAACCGACAACACAGCTACAACAATGAAAGATCTGAGTTCGAATCTCCAACCGAAATGAAAATAGTCCAATACGTCCCTTGCAAGCTAACGTTACATTGGCCCTCCTGGATCGAGATGGAATCATGTGTTTCATCTAGCGTGCATTCGAGCAGTTGTTATTGTTTTTTATACGCGCACGGTGGTGTATTTTTTTACAGTGATGTCTCCTAAGGTTGATTTTTTATATCACCGTCGTTAAATGTTTCATAACATCTAAAAAATAGGGCAGTTTCTATACACAAGGTTAAATGAGTTAGATTATGATTGTTGCACTTGTGGTTATGATTATTTCGTGAAATGGATTTTCGATCATTTATTCTCTGTGAATATCAGACAACATTTGACAAAAAGTTTTTAACAAAAAATTAAACCGACGAAATATGGAACTGAAAAGTAAAGAATAAAATAAACCTTTTTAGTCTCAATAACTAAGCTCCTAAACTAATGTAAGTATAACTTATTTTGAGTCGGCGACAAACAAACAAGCAAATGAATTAGGTCAGGCGTAAAATGATGGTATCGAGTTGCGCGGTGACATTCTGATAATTTTTTTGAAGTAATTTAATGATCTTCGTTGTTTGTTCGTTTGGCGCCGATGCAAAATTAGTTACTTACATTAGTTTAAGAGCTTAGTTATTGAGACTAAGAAGGTTTATTTTATTTTTTACTTTTCAGTTCCGTATTTCGTCGGTTTAATTTTTTGTTAAAAAGTTTTTATTTTTCAATTTTTTGTGGCTGAAATCTTCTAATTAGTACCAACTTGTTTTTTTATTACTTCCAAATACTTACTAACCCACCTTACTTCAACTATTACCAGTTAAATAATATGATTATCTACTTTTACTATTTGTTGTAATATAATTTATTTTTGTTGTTCTGGTTAGTTTATTTCATTACTTTGTATATCATTCCATCCTCTCCTAGAATATAATGATTGTGACGGATGTAGGAAAACAAAAATAATGACATAAGCGATCTGTCATTGTCAACTACATATGTGTGCCAATGTTCACAAGTGAAAATCAATTATCCCCTATTTTTCTACCCGTAAGGGTGGATAATTCCATTCGAAATCCAAATATGATCAACTATGAGGTATACCCTATCTAATAAAGAAATAATCATCCAAATCGAAGAACCCAGTACAAAGTTATGCCTGATAGAATCGGTTAACGGGCCAGAATTCAGAGGGTGAGTGATCAATATCCTTCATTTTGCTACCCTTAGGGGTGGACTCCATCTTTCAAATTCAAATGGGAATAACTTCGAAGTACACCCTATCCATTGAAGAAAGAATGATAGGAATCGGAAGTCTTAGTAACAAGTTACATAAAAAAATATATACGCGTCGAATAGAGAACCTCCTCCTTTTTGGTTTGGTCGGTTAAAAATCAGGAAATCAAAGTTATTCATCATTAAAAAATGTTTTGGACCAATAAACATGAATTGTTATATTACATTTTTCGAATGATTTCCCCTCTATCTAGATACTTCAAATAGAAGCTGGAATATAAAGCGACCATGCAAACACAAACTGATTTTATTTTCAACCACTATGTAATATTGACATTTCTGACTTGAAGGTTTAAAAATGTCACTTTTTTCAATTATTTTTAAAATTTGAAAAGACTTCACCCATGAGTGGACATTTTTGCAGTAAATTTTTTTTGGAATTTTTTTCATTTATATAAGTATAACAATATTATTCAACAAAATAAGTCAAAATACTTGAACTGGACCTACGATGGACTTTTATCGATTGACATGTTAATGCCAAATTGTATGGCAAGAGTCTAGTCCTGTCATTTGACGAAATATAAGCTGTCTTGTACTAACTGTCCATGGAAGAATCAATGTAATCTTCCACAACTGTTCTAGATTTTTAACCGCCTGATCGTATTAATTGTAGAAGATTTCCCCCATTGTCTGCTAGCCAGGTCGCTGCAGTTCTTTGGAAACAATAGAAGGTAAATTTCTCGAGATTCTTCATATTTAAAATTTTAACAATCGCAATTTTTCCTGGAAATTATATAGAATGTATTATGACAAACTGGGTGTTTCATGAGCTTTCCGGGCGAAATTGCACAACAAAGGACCTCGCACCGCATCAATGGAAAATTGACTTTCGGTGAATTTGCTCAATTTTTTTATATATTGCAGAACTCGTGATGTTGATCAAATGTCTCCATTGCACTACTGCCTAAATTCAACAGTTAGTTATATAGGGTGCTAAAGATAACTTTTCCAAAATTTCAAATGGCCATCGTGAAGAGACTTTTTCTAATATATAAACCAAATCGATCGTTCATACGGCCGATTTTAATACACTAAAGAAAACAATTACTCCTGCACGTACAGACGATAAACAGGGTGAGTCAAAATATACTAAGTTTTTCAGTGAATTCCAAAAAATTAAGCGGTGGAATTTAATTCATTTTCAGATATTCTGTAGGATACCAATATCCATTGCGATTGATTTCGCATCTCCTGAATTAAACTGACATATCTATTATGTATTTCTCATGAAACTGCTATTGATATATCCAAATGCCTGAAATTCCGGAAAAGTCGGTTACAAACTCGATCGGTCACGGTGAAAGTTCACTCTGAAGATTCATAAAATATACAGGGTGGATCAAAAACTAGTGTCATTCACTGATAATTTCCTTGAGTAGTTATGATTGATATTGATGTCATTGAAGCATTTCCACAAATATGTGTCGACAAATTAAATGTTCAAATTGTGCACTGTTTGCTATTGACTTTCATTTTTCGACAGTAGTCATAGCGACCAGAATTTTGTTTTTATTGCTGAATATTTTTTGTGAAGTTATTTCTTTAAAGAATAACATATCTTATCGTTTGTCGATAAATTATTGAGAAGTAACTTAGTCATTCCATGGAAAATGATTAAGTTTAATGAACGAGAAAGAAATGAAATTCTTTGCATGATAGGATTTGGAGACAGAATGCGCACCCAAAAACAAGTAGTTGAATTGTTTAATGCAACTCATCCTGATCGGCAACCTATCAACCAAAGCATGGTGAAAATTGATCTTCCTAAATCGACCCTCAAGACGATCAGCTTAATGTTGTGTTGGCAGTGAAATCATCACACAACACTCAACCAATTGGCTTCTGATTTCTATATGGCAGCGTCTACAGTCCACAAAATTCTGAGAAAAGCAAAGCACCATCCTCATAAGCTACGACTCATCCATGAGGAATGAAGACGATTTTGATCGGCGAAATCAATTCTGCGAACAACTGCAACAGCTATGAAATAATGATGATAATTTTTTTTTGATTAATTTTTCCCGAAGAGGCTACGTTTGTTTTGAACGGCCACGTCAATGGGCAACATTGCCGTTATTGGGCTACCGAAAATCCCCGATGGATGATGGAGTATCACACTCGAAATACACAGAAAGTGAATGTATGGTGTGGCATAATCGACGGAAGAATTCTGGGTCCATATTTCTTTAACGTGAACCTGACTGGTGCAATATATTTGGATTTCCTTCGATTTGACTTTATTCCTGCACTAATAGCTTTGTATCCAGATCTAGAGTGATCTGATCTTCCGAGAACTAATTTATTTTTCCAATAAGATGGTGCATCTCTCCATTATGCAGCAGCTGTCCGCGACTATTTAGATATGGTGTTTCCGAATCGTTGGCTAGGAAGAAGTGGACCGATTGAGTGTCCAGCTAGATCTCCAGATTTGACACCCTTTGATTACTTTTTGTGGGGATACTCAAAGAGTGAAGTGTATATTGATAGGCCGGACAATTTAGAAGATTTAAAAGCAAAATTCGTCACGAGATACAATGTATATCTCCTGACGTTATGGACAATGTTCAAAAAGTATTTATTCATCGTCTTGGCTTCTGTCAGATAGCAAAGGGTGCATTATTTGAACATTTATTATTTTCATATTTAAAAATAGTTTTTATTTTATTTTCATTTCACCCATACTCATAATCACCTTTTCACATTCCGTAATGAAAAATGGAGTAGCCATTAAAAAAATACCAATGACGTCATTTCTCCTACACGAATCATTCTGTAAGTATTAATTGAATTTGGAAGAATGCCCGAATAAAAATAAAATTCGACGGCTTCGAACGTTCTTTCCAAAAATTATTCCTTTAATTTTTTATGAATGTATCCACTACTTTACGAGAGCACTAAAATTAACGGAAGCACTGTATACGAACACTATGTGTGATATATTTTTGAAATCAGTTTTCCATGGAGTTTCTAAAAATTTAATAATATATAGGGTGTTCCATTAGAAAACATTTTCGCGGACGTCATTAGTCAAACGCGGATCACCCTGTATATTAATTTTCCCTTATAAATGTGGCAAATTGAGATTAAAGATCGACCTGTTTGAGGAGATTCCTCAGAAATTGATAGTTTGGCTAAAAATGAATTTACTCAGTACTTTACGAAAGCACTGTGTATTTACAGGGTGGCCCATCGAAAACGTACCGCAAGGCATTACAGGGTGGGAAAGAATGTTTTGGCAAAATCCAAAAACACGTCAAGATTGTTTGTCAGGGGGACACATTTTGACGCAAATAGCATAGTAAAGCCTTCAACCCCCTAAGTAGGGGTGTCATCCCAAAACAAATTTCAAATGGAAAGGAGGGTAAGTGAAACCTCACTAGAAGGGGCTCATCATTCCCTATACAGTGCTGTTAAGTTTTTGAAAATCGATTCACTCTTTTAGAAAATATGGAGCGTTGAAACTCCAACAATAATGTGTGACGAAAAATGCAAAAATCGATTCAATTGTACTTTAAAACTTATCGTAGGTATTATTGAAATAAATTCCTCCAAATGAGTTCGCTGTTTTTGCCGATTGGCAGATTTTTTTGGTTCATTTTAATAAGTAAAAAATTATCGGGTTTCTTTCTGCACGTTTAAATTAGGTCAAGTAGTAGATACCTGTCGTGGTTAACGTGATTAATAATTGTTGACTTTAAAAGTTATCATTTTGGTGTATTCAATTGCAGAACGAGTGGAAATTATTGAGCTTTTTTTCAAAAACGATGAATGTGTAAATCGGGTCGCGGGGATGTTCAACCAACGGCATCGTGACAAACATACCTCTGGAAAAATTGTTCGCAAATTGGTGACAAAATTTCGCGAAACAGGTTCGGTTCATAACAAAAAGAGGCAGCTTGAAAATCGAGTACTAAATGAACCTACGGAGATAGCAGTATTGGGGCAAGTTGCAGTAGATAGTACGCTAAGTACAAGACAATTGGCCATTGCGACGGATGTGTCTCGTACTAGTGTCCAACGGGTATTAAAAAAATACAAATTCCATCCTTATAAAATTCGCTCAGTGCACGAACTAAATGAAGACGACTTTGATCGCCGCTTGCAATTTTGCGAAGTTATGAGTGAGCGAGCGTTAAACAATGGTAATTTCCTATTTAATGTGTATTTTTCGGACGAAAGTTCCTTCTTCCTGAATGGTTTAGTGAATCGCCACAATTGCTGTTACTGGGCTGACACCAATCCAAGGATTTTCCACGAGTCACACACCCATAGAAGTTAAATGTGTGGACTGGTATTTTTGGAAATTCCATTGTAGTACCTTTTTTCCTTCCTGGAAATTTAACAGGCAATATGTACTTGGATTGACTACAAAATGCCATCGACCCAGCTCTAACAAATATCATTGAGAACGATCCCGCATACAATGAACAGGAACTGATGTTCCAACAAGACGGAGCTCCTCCACATCACTCCCAAAATGTGCGCAATTATTTAAATGACACGTTTCCAGGACGATGGATAGGACACGGGGTACAATTGAATGGCCACCTTGGTCACCCGACTTGAGTCCTTCAGATTTTTTTTGTGGGTACTCCTAAAAAGCCTTTTTTACAAAACACCAGCAGACACATCAGAAGAGTTGCAAAGAAGAATTATTAACGTATGTCGCGAAGTGACACCGCAAATGCTCCAAAATGTACGACAACGGTTTTAAAATAACCACTGTATGCAGGTTGGCGGACAGCAATTAGAGCATTTACTTGACTAATAAATAAGTTTTGAAGTACAATTGCATCGATTTTTGCATTTTTCGTCACACATTATTGTTGGAGTTTGAACGCTCCACATTTTCTAAAAGAGTGGATCTATTTTCAAAAACTTAGCAGCACTGTATAGGGAATGACAAGCCCCTTCCAATGAGGTATCACTTTCCATTTGAAAAAATGTTCGGGATGACACCCCTACTTAGGGGGTTGAAGGTTTCACTATGCTTTTTGCGTCAAAATATGTCCCCCTGACAAACAATCTTGATAATATATATATATATATATATATATATATATATATATATATATATATATATATATATATATATATATATATATATATATATATATATATATATTTACAAATTCCATAGAAATTTGCTGATTTGTTCCTGAATGTTCATCAAACTATTTTTTCGTCCCTGTGACACGACTTTCAGAAAATAAGCGTGTATAGTATATTTTACTTCCTAAAAGTTCGAAAAACCGCAATATTTCATTTGCTCAGCCATGTACCCGTTTTCTTTCAAAACAAGTGTCTTTCATATGTTGACCTTCTGAAAATAAATCCCACCGTTGAAAAATCCTCAAAATTTGCGCCACAATAAACTTGTCAGTATCGAATAAATTTAGAGTTTTCCTTGGTTTTGGTGGTCCACATTAATCCACAGGTCTTGTGTTTTTGCCAATTTTCAACAGGTTTTCCTTGATGCTATTTCGTGGGATCTTTGAACGATTGTAGGCATGATCTCTCGTCATTGATTCTAGTTCACCACGCACACATCAGTATATTTTTAGAAAGTTATATAAAACACACTTTATAAATATTTCTCTTGGAACAGAATGCTCTCAAAGTTCAGCTTGGATCTCGATACTCGAAGAGAACTTATCAGAATGATATTTTTTTAGTGGGAATACTATTGCCGATAAAGTATTTTTATTCCATTTAAATTTCCGATTTGTTATGTTGGATTCGATTGGAATTCCGATTTAAAATATTCCACAATCGATAAAAAATAAAAACTTTTCAGGAATACTGTCTGATCTACATTAATAATAATAATAATGAAGAGGAAGTGTAAGTTTGTTTATTTGTAATGGACCAATTTCAATTATTATCACTGAAAGACAATTCAATGTAGATTGACATAGTCTCTATTTGAATTAAAATGTATAGGTTCCATATACAAGTTGTGAAATATTGAATCATAGTATTACGGAAATCTACTTGCGCCCTTTATTAAATTTCGTGGGACAAACCGTTATAGATATATCATAATATACAGTGGCGCCGTTGGAGTCCACATCATATGAAATATTAATACACAAAATTTCGATCAAATTTTACTGCAAAAGTTGTTTCTTCTTCTCTTCTCTACCCACCAAATTTAGACATCTTTCCTTCACGATTTTCCTTTGTGAAAAGATACGTGGTTATTTTTCAATGTTGAAACCGTTGTGAATGCTGTGTGTGCTTCTCAACATGTAGTACCGTGACCATAAACATGATGATTTGTATTTCTCTGTCAACGTGCCAAAATTATGCTCTCAGTCTTTTGTTTGAACATTTTGGTGTTCACGAATTTGATCAGGGTCAACCCTGATATAATCATAGCTTTGGTTCAAAAAGGATATTCCGTGAGTTCTAGATTCAAGAGCTTGTCGCGCAAAGTTTTCATTTCGAATACAGATGCGACAAGCTTTTGAATCTATAACTCACGGAATAACTTTCGTCACACATCCAAAGCAATTATTTTGTACATTTTAGGGTATTTGAATAAAAGCTTGTTTTTAAAAAGGTTTTTTTATCAATTATTTTATTTTGTGCTTTTTAGTAAGTACCCCTAACACCCACATACCAATTTTGAATCGAATTGGACTATGATTACAAAACTCGATCGCCATCTTGGAGCCGCCATCTTGAATTTGTGAATTTTGAATTCATAATCTCCGACCCCGAAAACCCCCACATACCAATTTTGAATAGAATCGGACCATAATCACAGAAATCGTCGGACATCATGGAGCCGCCATTCATTTTTCTCCAACAAATGTATAATGCATTGTCACGGGAACTATGAACATCTGCCAAATTTCACGTTAATCGAACAACTAGAAGTGTGTCAAATTTAACTTGCAAGATTTGATGACAAACATCGGGACAGGTGAAACTGAATAAAAGCTTGTAAAAGCATGCGGGTCGTTCATATTCCTAGAGGATGTTCATTATAGTGTCTTTTTTTTAAATCCAGGTGTGTTCAGTCGCTAAATGTTTCGGATGCCTAAAACGTATTTTCATGATATCATTATAGAATGACCGGCGAGACATTCCCATCCATAGAGGTATAGTCCATCCAATATAAATTGCAGAAGCTGTTTCTATAGGGAGCAAATGAAAACTCACTTCGCTAACACGAGCGTATATGCGAAGAAACAGAACGAAAAATAATCTGTACTACTCGTAAACATTTTCCGTCGGCAAACGGTAGATCAAAAGAGCCGATAGTCAACGTGGACTCGAGTGGCGGCTGTCTATTGTACACCCTACTCGTCTGGGCCAATCGAGTTGGACATCGATGCTTGCAGGTGTGTCTACGATGGAGGGTCATAAATCACGCGTTATATTTGTGTTTCAATAGCTCTGAAAGATTAAAAACCAGTAGCGTCTATGGTCTTGGTGTGTGCCGATCGAAATACGTTTTAGGATATAATAATAAGCTACATCAAACAATGAAAGAAATTATTTCTCTTTCTTAATGTATTTGTATAAATAAAAGCTTGTCTTTAATTTTTTTTAATTTTTCATTATTTATGAAGTATTTTTAAAATCTTAAAATATCTAAATAAAATTAGTTATCTCCGCCACTGCTGCTCACAGGATTTCGCCGCAAGACTTTTTTATGCTTCTGCGATTGATATTGGGAAAACTATACTCATTGTTATATTATTTCTTTCATTCCTCTGTGGGTATAGATTTGGCTAAATATTGCAGTATTACTGAAACCAAACCCACAGGAGCGGTTCATCATGCCATACTTCAATTACCAAATTATTTTTTTGTTGGTTAAATATTTACCTCTGCTCAAGGTTGGTAACAAATATGGCTTGGAAAACTAATCCGATAGAGGAGCCACCATGCATTATAGTGAATAGTTATCCAAGTCTCCAACCGTGCAAATGAGTATTTATAGTTGAAACTAATTTCTACTACGAGACAATAGCCGGAGAACTGTGCGGCGGGCACTGTTGCCGATAAAGTACTGTAAAAGCTGTCTTGAAGTATCAATTATCATTTGGTTTGGAAATTCATCAGGAAGTAATAGTTCGTGAAATAGTTATTCCGAAATAACATCCGTTGAAAATAAAAGCAAACTTTGTTATATCCATTATTATGAGGTCCAACAAAGGTTAAAAAAAGTAACCTAGAGATTCGTAAATATATTGGCGGGCTTGACAGCATGCCAGTTGGGTTGTCCTGTGGAGGTGAAATAAGGAAATCCTCCGATTTTACGGCAGAATATATTATTTCAGCGCCAGCGGCAGAGGACTCGTTATTGGATTTTGAATTTTGATATTTTTTCAGTGAATGTTTTGAAAATCTCGCAATGTCAACCGGACATACATTTGTTTTGAATACTAGGTTCATATGTATTTTGATTGCGACTTTTGTGTTAGTTTGTTTGAATAATTCGTTGAGAATGAACCAATTTTTATGAAATCCATTAATAATCTTTGAATGTGATAATTCACTGGTTGAATTCTCACAACATATCAGAGTTGGAAGTTGCAGCACATAATTTTTGAGAAAAAATAAAAAATGTCAACGAAACTTTGCTCAAATTTCACAAAAAAGCAGTTTTTATATCTGTGGCATTTTTACGCTTCATTCTGAATGACTTTGAATATTTCTCTTCCTTAATATTCGTTGAGAAAGAGACGATATTTTGTGGAGAGAAAAACTGGATCCTACGTTAGAAATATTTTATATGGATGGAGGAAATAATCAGACAACGTTCTCTAAGGGATTAAAAATGTTACGACGGATAAAAGATGCTGTAGAATCAAAAATAGAAAGAAAGAAATTTAATTTCTTACGTCCTATATGTTGTTCGCTGGATTTTTCTTTGTAAAATCAGAAATAATTGATTTATTCACATACATCGCGTGTGATTGAAACCCTGCTTTTTCTTTTCGTCACAGGGCGCAATTGCGGCGGCTTCTCTTCATAGTTCGGGAGCGGGCGTGGTCCTAATCTTAGATTATAGAACAAAGGTCTTGGTCCTAATAGGCATGATGTTACTAGATAAATGAGTTTTTGTTTCTATTTGGGCGCCACTTAGTTTAAGGCAGAACTAAGAACCGAAGGAAAATTCAACATGTTATAAATTAAACTATATGATGGGTTCAATGATTTACTACTATGAATTTCATACAAAATAGATGATGTGGAATTATTTGAGTTGCAAAGTCAAAGTTCATTTACAATTTACTTTTGGTTTACACTTTTGTTCGTACTAAAATACAGTTTTAGCTGAAGCTCAGCTAAACTATCTTAAGAATAATGATAGGAAAAATTATAATACTGGACCGTCTGGATTTCTTGCCGCGAAATAATTGACTGGTAGGACTGGTACTTTGGTGAAATTGAATGGAAAGATCTAACCTTATGGGCTTTTGCCGCCCTTCCCTTTCTGTTGACTGGTATGGCGTGCAACAACTGTTGCTTTGAGGCCCGTTTCTGGGTGGGGTGGGGTTTCTGAGCTTTTGTTTGTTCCCCAAATAATTTTCCAACGTGTGTGGGGAAGTTTCTAGCAATCGAATATGAACTGGATACGTGACCTACGTAACTTTTCTCAATATGAAATTTGTGATAGGGTTGAGAAAAAAGGCCGGCAAAGTTTAGCTACATTATTATCAGTCCTTCAATGAGTTTACAAAGTTCAACTCCTCAAATGGGGCTGCTCAAGATTAAGGCAAAACGAAAATTCCTACCTTCAACAATTGAATGGCCATTTTCACACATTTATCAAACATTTACGGGGACACATAGCTTCGACGACGTTCAACAGAAAATGATCGAGTCGCGCGTATCTGTTCGCCAAATTCCGTTCGAAAACTTCGGTATCGGTTCTACCGAAAAACAGTTTGGGATCTTTTTTTAAGCGGCGCCTCCTTCTGAGGTTGTAAATAAAATATCGATTACTCCTACCTACAATGTGGGCAAACATTATTAAATTGATTTCTGATACCGAAATGATTTTTGAAAGCTACTACATAACCCGTTTTGCGTTTCATATAATTGCTCAAATTAATCCCTTCGTACTAAGTAACTTCTTTGACGATATAATTTACTGTTACATGATTTTCAGAAGTTATATCACAAGTGAGGAATTATTTGATATTTTTGTGGCAATATTGTTGTAGAAATTCACGAGACCAACTTTCTTTAAAAGATATTTGGTCGAGTGGTATTTCTGCAACAATATCGGCGGAAAAATATCAAAGTATACTCTATCCAAAATATATATCACGAGTGGTATTTCACCAGATTATATATCGAGCTTGCTATTACAAACATACCTACGCACTTGAAAAAACTATGTTTTTCTACGTTTTTTCGAATTTCTTCTCAGGAAGTGTTTCCGAAACGGTCGGACATCATTTTCTAATTTGACAGTGACTTGGACGTCACATCTGAGAGCGACTGAATTATTTTGATAGGTTTGGTATGAACAATGGTAAATGCCTTACTTGTTTTATAGCAAGTAGCGGTTATACTAGCAATATGGTGTATATTCGCTGATATTAGGATTTTATTTTGATTAGATACATGCATTTGATTAGCTGAATTCATTCCGAGGTATATAATTGCGGATATACTAGCCACATGGTGTATATTCGCTGATATTGGGATTTGATTGGTTAGATGAATGCATTTGATTGGCAGAATTAATCTGGAGGTAAATAATTAGCAATATAAGACTAAAATAATTTACCTAAGTCACATATCAGAAAAAACAAATACTTCCATGGAAAAATGTTTACTGCGCGCCTTCAAAACCTCCAAATCATATTCCGTTCCAATACTTCAGAAACGAATTGTTCAGTTCAGTTCATTATAGTGTTATGAGTGTTCAATGGTTACAAGCATTGTACAGAGAGTCATTTTTAATGCAACACATATTTGCCACTTTAAAGAAGTTTATTGGAGCTGTCATCCTGAATGTTTTTGATTTTGACAACAAAATCATAATCTCCCATCCCAACAACCCGGACTATAAATCACAAAACCCATTCCCCTGAAAACCATAAATATCAAGGCGCAAAAATACCCATTTTGTATTCGTGGCAAGCTTATGAATTTGTTATTCATATATTAACCTAGGTCAAACAATTAAAGAAATATGTTTTTCATCTTCAGTGCATTTGTATAAAAACTTGTCTTTGACAATTTCGTTTTATTTTGAATGTTTCCTCTTTGATGCATTTGTATAAAAGTTTACCTACGTCACATATCAGTAAAAAACAAATACTTCCATGGAAAAATGTGTACTACGCGCCTTCAAAACCTCCAAATCATATTCCGTTCCAATACTTCAGAAGCGAATTGTTCAGTTCAGTTCATTATAGTGTTATGTGTGTTCAATGGTTACAAGCATTGTACAGAGAGTAATTTTTAATGCAACACATATTTGCCGCTTTAAAGAAGTTCATTGGAGCTGTCATTCTGAATGTTTTTGATTTTGGCAACAAAATCATAATCTCCCATCCCAACAACCCAGACTATAAATCACAAAACCCATTCCCCTAACCATTTTGTATTCGTGGCAAGCTTATGAGTTTGTTATTCATAGATTCACCTAGGTCAAACAATTATAGAAATATGTTTTTCATCTTCAGTGCATTTGTATAAAAACTTGTCTTTGACAATTTCGTTTTATTTCAAATGTTTCCTCTTTAATGCATTTGTATAAAAGTTTGTCTTAAATTTTTTTATAGTTTTTATTTAATTCTTTCTAGTCATTCCTGAAATCCGTCATCTTATTAAATTATGAACACCTGCCAAAGTTAATCGGACAACTAGAAGTGGATCAAAAGTCATTTGCAAAATTTCACCTGAACGTACAAATCAAGAAATAAATAATTATCATATATAAACAAACAAGGCAAGTTGGATTAAAGCTTGTAAAAATTTCAGCTTTTTGGGAAAAAATACAATTTTCGAAATACTGAATAAATTAACTGGCAAAGAGGTGCACAATTATTTCTCATGTGCCTATTATCACAAAACTCGTCATGAAAAGCTTCGTTATGTTATACAGATATAACCTCCGGGCCCCGTCCTTGATTATTGATTTTTATTCATCCTTCCCCAAATTACTCTCCATGACACGATCATGAATAATCCCGAATCCGAAATTTCATTTTCTCTAACTTGCTACTTCTAAAGACGTTATCAAAATTACATTCCTATTTCATTGAAATACAGTAGGCCCTGATGAATGAAATTGGCGCTCTCTATCCGAAAACGGCTGGACTAAGAAATCAGTAAGAATTAGGAACTATTTCTCGCTATACCAGATGACAATGGGACTAGGGCCATGCTTATATCTCCTTCACTTGTCAACCGATTTGGATGAAATATGATATGAGGCACAATTTCGGATCGACAGACATATGAAAACAAAATGACCGTTTTTCGGTTTCGCTAGAATAGCCACCAACTTCGATATTTCAAATGGAAGACCCTGTATTTTTGATGTTTTTCGGATTCTACGGCTCAAATTACATACGACAGTGTTGCCAAATTTTTATTTTAACATTGAAAAAAAAAAATCTCAAATTTTTTGTTGGCCCAGTAGGTCTTGATCAGGTTAAAATTTATACTAATTTACATCAGTAATGATCATTTCATCGATAAGATCAATAACAAATCCTACAGCAGGAATTTAAGTTTTCTGAACGCATTGTTAACGAAAAAATCATTTTTTTCAAATGGTACCTACCGAGGGTCATCTTGCCATTCGATAGAGAATTTAATTACCAATCCAACGATATACATTGTGTACCACTTTCTTTTTGGTCAAGAGAGCCATCTAACAAAATGAAATCAATCTGAAAAAATTGGTAGGTAACATGACATCTATTCATTTTTTTCAAACTTGAATTCAGAATGGTAACAATGAATTACCAAAAATAATCGACTTGATAATATGTAATGGTCATAAACCCATTAAAAGAAAGATAACTTTAATATAATCAAACTGTTGGAATAAATCACAATACCATTTTCCTGTTTTCAATAGAAGAGTTTCACAACCATCGAAAAGTCATTTCATTTATCAATGACGACTGATATGTTTGAAGTGTTGCCCATTTTTCCTAACACATAAAGTAGTTCTATTTATTGTACACCTCATCACATTTATCAGTTCGTGAGCAGGAATTTACTGAAATGCGCGCTCAACTCTATCTCCCAAGTCCTCCAAAGAAGTTGGTCTCCTTGAGTATACTTTGGATTTTGTGAGACCCCATGAATAAAAATCAATAGGGGTTGAATCGGGCGATCTGGCTGGCCATCTGATTGGACCATTTGTTCCAATCCATATCTGCCCATAGGTATCACTAAGATATTGCCGAACAATATTAGCATTATGTGGTTCTGCACCATCCTGCAGAAAAAACACATTTTCCCTGATGTTCCCAGGTAAATCGTTGATATTATTTTGAATATTCTCCTCTAAGGATTGTAGATATCTTTGGCCCGTCAATGGCCCATCGAAAAAAATTGTTCTAATGATTCTTGTCCCTAGGATTCCTACTCAGACGTTGAATCCAAATCTTCCTTGAAAATTACCTTCGCTCAGCAACCTAGGATTTTCTTGAGCCCAATACTTTGTATTATTCCTATTGAACATACCATTATTAGTAAACCTAGACTCCTCTGTAACCAACCATTATTCAAATCAAGATGACGCAAAAGCCAATTACAATAAGTTAGTCTCCGTTCTGGGTCATTTTCATATAGATGCTAATGCAAACGGTATTTATAGGAGCGATATTTATATTTTTTCAATACTTTTCAGGCACTCTCCCTGCTGATCCCACATTCAATTTCCAATTTTCGCACTGAGGCAGATGGAGAAAAATGAACCTATGCTAAAAAATTAGTTTCCGCTGCTTCACTGACGATGAAGTGGATGTGGTTTTGATCAGCTGGTTCTTTCCTTAGCATCATTTCCAATTTCCTGAAATAGGTCCTCGATGGTTGCCTTCTTAACAGATAACGAACAGTGTATAGCATACTAGCATTGACAGCGTTCTTCTGACATTCTCCGTATATCAATATAATATCAATTCCTTCGTTTCGAAAATGACGATTATTATTTTCCATTTCAAAAAAACTTTTCAAAACGAAACGAGATGACAAGTAAAATTGGTATTTCACTTCTGACATGACATTAATCACCTACTTACTGTTTTCCATGATTCCACGGCTACCTTTCATTTCATTATATCTAAACGGATAACTCATTGGAATTTGTAGGCATCGTATAAAATATTGTACAAATTCAATAATTGATCGTTTTTAGTTTTGAACAAAAAGAAAGTGGTACATAATGTATATCGTTGCATTGGTAATTAAATTCTCTATCGAATGGCAACATGGCCCTCGGTAGGTACCATTCGAAAAATACGATTTTTTCGTTAAAAATGGGTTCAGAAAATTTCAATTCCTAATGTAGGATTTGTTATTGATCTTATCGATGGAATGACTATTACTATGAGTTACTGATGTAAATTAATATAAATTTCAACCTGATCAAGGCTTCCTGTGCTAAAAACAAATAGTAATTTTTTTTTTCAAAAATTGAAAAACTATTTTTTTTCAATTGTGAAATGAAAATTTGGCAAGATTGTCATATGTAATTCGAGCCGTAGAATCCGAAAAACATCAAACATACAGGGTGTTCCATTTAAAAAATTGAAGTTGGTGGCTATTTTGACAAAACCGGAAGTCAGCCATTCTGTTTCTATATGTCTGTCGAACCGAATTTGTGTCTCATATCTATGTACAAAACTTCATTCAAATCGGTTGATAAGTGAAGGAGATACAGGCATGGCCCTAATCCCATTGTCACCCGGTATGTTTGAATTTGGCTATTCGTCGCCCATTCGTATTACAAGTTAATGTCCCGAACGGAATTGTTTGGAGATTTGCTTTTGTTGAACTATTTTCATAGGTCTTTCGTTTGAAATAAAGAAGAAGCATGTATTGGCTCGTTTCCTTCAATTTTCGTTAAAAAAATCTCAACTTTCGAAAAAAATTCAATCTCAATATTTTCAAATAATACTCTAATCCTGTCTTAGTTTACCTACTAAATTTGAATTCCCAAAGTGTAACGATTTCTCGATGCAACTTTAAATAAAAATACACTACATTGAACGCCCACGTTTATTAATCGAAGATAAATGTTGTTATTCTGTGTGATGAACGTTGTAGGAATCTCCCTCCATCCAACCTTCTAATCATTAAATTAGATATACCATCATTCACAGGGGCTTGATGCACTTGATTTTAACCTTATAGGTTCCTCCTTTGAAGCAGAATGGATGGTGTCATCGTGAGGAAGTTTAGAAATTCAACGAATCCGCCTCAACAGCAGCGTTTCTCGATTCAGATTGAAATATTGCTCTTCCGTTAAAATAATTATATGATTTTTTTATATATGTTTTTTAAATTATGTTACGGTTTTCGACATTTTCCAATGTTCTCAACACCAGAGTGATACCTTTGAAGTGCCTGTTCAATTGATCATCACGGGCTTTGTCTCCAAGAAACAGGCTTCTCTGATAATCTGGCTACATTGTGCTCTCTTTCTTTCAACACCAAAAAAACTTGTTTTTGGTGGCCCCTGTTTCCTGATGGAGGAGCCCTCCAGATCGATTCTTATGGTAGATTCGTAGTGTGCTATGGCCTCTTCTTAGATTCTCAATACCCAATATGTCAAACTAATGTTCAATCTGATTTCACCCTGGCTTTGGTACCAATGGGGTCATTGATAATTTCATTTTAAGATAGGGAAATCATTGAAACAAATTATAAATAAAATAATAAAGTATAAGTTTTCCCAATATCAATTGCAGAAGCATAAAAAAGTCTTGCGGCGGAATCCTGTGAGCAGCAGTGGCGGAGATAACTAATTTTATTTAGATATTTTAAGATTTTAAAAATACTTCATAAATAATGAAAAATTGAAAAAAATTAAGGACAAGCTTTTATTTATAAAAATACATTAAGAAAGAAAAATAATTTCTTTCATTGTTTGATGTAGGTTATTATTAAATCCTAAAACGTATTTCGAGCGGCACACACCAAGACCATAGACGCTACTGGTTTTTATTCTTTCAGAGCTATTAAAACACAAATATAACGCGTGATTTATGACCTCCCATCGTAGAGACACACCTGCCAGCATTGATGTCCGACTTGATTGGTCCAGACGAACCGGTTGTACAACAGACAGCTGTCACTCGAGTCCACGTTGACTATCGGCTCTTTTGATCTACCGTTTGCCGACGGAAAATGTTTATGAGTAGTACAGATTATTTTTCGTTCCGTTTCTTCGCATATACGCTCGTGTTAGCGGAGTGAGTTTTCATTTGCTCCCTATAGAAACAGCTTCTGCAATTGATATTGGATGGACTATACTTATCATAACAATATATTTATATAAAGATACTGAAATTTAAATATATATATATATATATATATATATATATATATAAAGATACCGAAAATCTAAACAGTGCCTATCTCAATTCAATCTATCGGTCGAAAGAAATGAGGCGCACCTGTTTTTGTGCACATCAAACAATACACCCGATTCACTTCAGTAGTCATTCGAGTGTCGAATTAGATGGTGAACAAAACCATAAAGAGAAAACTTACTCAATTTTATCCAGTGTCTCGTTACATCTATGTTGTTTTTATGTGTTGTATTTTTGACGCAGAAAAACCAAAATCACTCATGTCTACGATAAAATACTTTCTTAAGACTGGTTTCGGAATTTGAGCTGGTATCAATATTCGAGAATCAAAATTTCAACTATAAACGTTAATACGTTCTTATTTTTACTTTTACTTTTATAAAAATTGTTCTTGTGCAATTTTTCTTTTGTAATGTTCTATAATTTTATATTTTAGATCCCTGAGGATGGCGAAATATATTGCCGAAACATTGGCTAACTGGGAAATATTGGTTTTCCATGAGAGGTATAACCCCAACAACTCCTTTTCAATAGAAATATAGAAGGTCAAAACATCATCGTATATATATATATATATATATATATACAGTGTGACCCATTTGAAATGGAACCACCCCTGTAGAATACGAATTTTTCAGTCAATCTCAAAAATATTTTTTTTTAATATTAAACATCAAAAACTGTATCTTGACAGAAATTTTCATAACTTTAGTTTCATTTCCAAGGCACTCATTTGTCATTTGTCAAAAACGGCAAAAGTTTATTAGGCAATTTTTGTTTTCAAATTTGACTACACCATTGGATTCGTAGTCGTTATAAATGAAAACCATCAAAATTTTATAAAAAAATATTGGTTAACAACGAAGTTACAACAACTTTGATTTTGGAAACAAGGTATTTTATTATAATTTTTATTTAGATTATAGACATATTTAAGATCTGGCAACACTGTCGATACAAAGTAGAACACCAGTGAATTTGTACAGCGAAAATCCGAAGTCAATAGCTCATTCCGTTCTACAGTTATAACTCCTGAAAGTATGGTAAAGTGAGCGATTTGTGGTGTACTAAATCACAGCCTACTATTGATTTAGTACAATACCTATGCCTAATGTATTAGTTCAGCATTCCTCAAATTATTGATGCCTTCTCTAGAAGCTTGTTTTAGTTGAGTTTTGCAGAATTCAAAAGGAACATTTTTTGTCCTGCTTTCTGTTTTATTATTGAATAAATAATTTTGATACTTCAAAACTTGATTCGGTTCATTTCGTTTTTATCGGCTATGGAAGACTGCATAACTTAAAAATGAATTTTTAATTTTCTGTTATTTTCGAATGCACTTATAACCTAAACTTAAATGAATTATTTTAAGGGAATATGATTTACAAATCCAGTGGCGTAGTCAGATTTTTATTACAAAATCGCTTCCACCACAAATCGCTCACATTACCATACTTTCAGGAGTTATAACTGTAGAACGGAATGAGCTATTGACTTCGGATTTTCGCTGTACAAATTCACTGGTGTTCTACTTTGTATCGACAGTGTTTCCAGATCTTAAATATGTCTATAATCTAAATAAAAATTATAATCAAATACTTTGTTTCCAAAATTAAAGTTGTTGTAACTTCGTTGCTAACCAATATTTTTTTATGAAATTTCCATGGTTTTGATTTATAACGACTACAAATCCAGTGTTGTAGTCAAATTGCGAAACAAAAATTGCCTAATACATTTTTGCTGTTTTTGACGAAGAAAAAAAACCATAGAGTGCCTTGGAAATAAAACTAAAGTTATGAAAATTTGTGTCAAGCTACAGTTTTTGATGCTTAATATTCAAAAACATTTTTTTTTAGAATGACTGGAAAATGCGTATTCTACAGGGGAAAAATCAAATATGAAGAAGAAATAAATATAATATAAAATAATAATAATATAATAATAATAATAATAATAATAATAATAATAATAATAATAATAATAATAATAATAATAATAATAATAATAATAATAATAATAATAATAATAATAATAATAATAATAATAATAATAATAATAATAATAATAATAATAATAATATTATTATTATTATTAATATTATTATCATCTTGATATTATGAACTCGGCTGGTGGCGTCTTCATACAAATTCTGATTTTTCCGCTAAAGCCTCATTTTGCATACATTGAGAAAACTTTTGAACCACTTCTTTGTACCTTCTTTTGTTGAGAAATTCGAAATCTACAACAAATGTGTTGTAAACTCAAAATATACTGAGTAATCTTCTAGAATTTATGGCATTTAATTTTTCAGTGAAGCTACTAGGTTGGCGAGTTCGCATATATGAGCAAGCACCAACACACTCATTAAACAGTATGGATGCCAGATTCGTTACTCAAGCCGTCTAAATCCGTCCTAGGAATGCGTCGGGATGCTGACGACGACCGGCGTCTGAGGCGTTTGGCCGTCGGCCACAACCACCTCTTGCTGCACCGCCTAGCTTAACTTTCAGCCACTGACTCACGGGATTCGCCATTTACTTTTTGCAGCGAGTTCAAGGAATTTCAGCATATCCTGTATAAATAAATCTGGCTCGGTCAGTGGAAAATGGGCTTCGAATTCGTGAGATTTGGGAATTCTCGAGTGGATGTACATAACTCAGTTCAAGGAGTGGGTTGAATACTTATACAAGCCGATACTTTTACGATTTCTTTGAGGAAAAGCAGACTCTCGATTCAAGTTATGGCTGGGAACGCATTTTCTTAGAATAGACAATGAAGTCCTTTCAGGAATTTTGGAAGAGTGTAGAGCAAATCTCGATGAGACACGTACGTTATGGGGATTAATGGAAACAAATCAGCAGTTTTATTCAGAAACAATAGGTGATTTCCTTCCCATATCTGGCTTGATTAGCTTTGGTTATTTGATGGTGGAGATGAAACATCTGGAATACAGGGTGGTTTAAATTTTTGAAGGTATGGACAGGGTGTAGAAATGGAAAACTTGATGATAAAATGAAGCAATTTTGTAATATCTAACAGAAAACAACTACTTCCACAGCAATATGGACACGCCCACTGCAGCCATGGATACACTGCTGGGATTGCCTCCTCTATGCTTGTTGATACAAGGAGACGCAAGGCTAGGTGCCTCCATACTGAAAAACTCACTGGACGACATAAACGTTGAGACAGGACAAATGAGAATCGTAAGCAATGTGAACAGGGACGTGTTAGACCTGAGATCAGATCACATTGCGAAACGATTCTCCTTTGACAAGTGAACAGGCTAGCAATACAAGACAAACTGTATGGAACAACATAGTACTCAACACCATCCGGCACACAGACGGACCAAAGATGGAGAATGGTGCGGGAGCAAGAGTGTATTCCAGAAACCCAAGGACCGAGTTTAGCTACTCACTGGGTACTCAAACTTCAAGCAGAGGTTTACGCAATCCTTCAATGTGTGAGGGAAAACATGGTACAGGAACAGACCCCACATTCTCTCAGACAGTCAGGCGACACTGCAGGAATGAAAAAGCGACGAACTTGCTAAAAGAGGATCGAAAAACGAACCAGGTCCAGGAAAGACCCTTGGAGTACCGGAGCGCACGGCATGAGCGTCAGTAGAAGACTGGATCCAGGTTTACAATGCGCCGGGGAATAGGTTCACGTCGCAAGATTTAGACAGTCTGTTTAGTACTGCCAACAAGGTGATGCTGGCTGGTGACTTGAACGCGAGACACTCAGAGTGGAACGGTGGGCCGACAAAAGCGAGTGCCAACGGTGTAACGCTACTGAACTATTCCACGAACAATGAAGTAATAGTGGAAAGAAGCAGAGATCATACACACTACCCATTCAATGGTATGTCGTCTACGACTATCGATTTGGATGTTCAAAAGAATGTTAGAGGAATAGGTGAATTGACTGCAGTGCACGAATTAACATCCGATCATGTGCCGGTTACATTCATCCTAAACCAAAAACTGTATCCTAAAATACCAAAAACCAGATACGACTATTATGGTTGTAACTGGGGGAGGTATAGGGAAATTTTGAACAACATCACTTTTATAAATAACAAAATAACAAAAGATGAAATAGAATATGAAACTAAGAAATTCGTCAAGATACTCCAGATTGCTAGGGAGAAAACAACCAAAAATATAGTCGTAAGGGGTGACAAGCTTGTTATTCCACCAAACATAAGAGACCTCATTAAACTAAAAAACTCGGAGAGAAAGAAATGGCAAACCTCTAGGAACCCACGCCACAAGGAGCACTTCCTGAGGCTGGGAGGAGAAATTAGTGAGCTCATAAACGAACATATAAACAACAGGTGGAATCTCAAGCTTGAGAACCTTAACGTTTGGGATCATTCACTATGGGACACGGCGAAAGGTTTCCAAAGGAAAAGAGAGCCGATTCCCGCCATGGTGGGTGGCCCTGGGCGTTCGGCGACAGAACTTTTGGAGAAGGCTGAACTGTTCGGGGAATATTTCAGTAGCGTTCACGTCATAGATGCTGATAGCACAGACGAGCATATCAGAATAACGAATGCCGCAAACAACATTAGAGAAACCCCCCCGGCAATGTTGATACCCTCAGAACTACAAAAAGTACTTACAAGTCACGAAGAAGTTCTGGGGGTGATCAATAAGTTGCCGAGGAACAAGGCACCGGGCTTCGACAAGTTGGACGCCGTCCTGCTCAAGAATCTCCCGCGAAAGTCAGTAGTCCAGTTGATCTACATAATTAACGCGATCATAAAATGGCAGTATTACCCAGACTGTCTGAAGAAAGCAGAAATCGTTCCCCTGCTAAAACCAGGAAAAAGTAAAAACAGTATCGACAGCTATAGGCCAATTTCGCTTCTCAGCGTGGTGGCCAAGGTAGTAGACAAGATCCTTCTGAGTCGTGTTGTGAGCTTTGAGGAAAGGCGAAAAATCATCCCGCCTGAACAATTCGGGTTCAGGAGAGGTCATTCAACTACCTCGCAAGTAGCCCGGGTTGTTCACGGGGTGAAAGAAGCATTCCACAGGGACCACAACACAGTTATGGTTCTGTTGGATACAAAGAAAGCATTTGATACGGTCTGGATTGAAGGGCTTATCATTAAAATGGCAGAGGCAGGCATGCCTTTATACCTAACAAAAATCCTAGATTCGTACCTGACTGGGCGGACTTTTAGGGTTAACGTAAATGGAACTATCTCGCCAGAGTATACAGTTGGAGCAGGGGTCCCACAGGGGTCCTCCTTGTCACCAATCTTGTATTCCCTGTATACATATGACTTTCCGACCTTCGCTCGGACGAGTACGACAATGTACGCGGATGACACCGCGATCTATGCCCACTCGTTCCAGAGCGGAGTGGCTGCTAAACAGCTCCAGATTCATCTGGATCGGTTGGTCATGCCATATATGGGGAAGAACAAGATTAAGCTTAACCCAGAGAAGATCCTCGGGAAGCTGAGGATTGGAGAAAGCAAAGTGACGGAGAGGCCCTCAGTGCGATACCTGGGAGTGCAGCTGGATAAGCGTATGAGCTTGCACAAGCATATAGGGCTGGCATTACAGAGGGGAGCGGCCGCGATAAAGCGAACGTACCCCCTCATTGCACGTAATTCCAGCCTGTCACTTGATACTAAGCTTCGAATATACAAGCAAATCGTTAGACCTGCAATAACATACGCTTGCCCGGTATTTTGTAGCCTTTTCAAAACGCAGATGTCGAGACTGGAAAGGTTGCAAAACAAAGCACTCCGTATTGTTACAAATAGTAACAGATTCATCCGGCTGGATGATCTGCGTGAGAGAGCAAACGTTGAAAAGCTGGAAGATTTTATCATTAAAATATCAGACAAATTTTACAGACATCACATCCCTAAGAGTCCGCTCACACCAGCAATCACCAATGTACGAGCCGACCAAAGAAGGAAGCATGGTGTGATCTATCAAAACCTTGAACTCTACAGGGAGATAGAGTAGGAACCAGTTCGAAATTCTAACGAAATAAAATAATAGTAAATAACCCAATTGGGTAATACCTCTTAAAAACATCACTCCCATTAGCTGGTTTTATTTTTTTCCAGATTGAATAAAGCTTAATTACAAATAACTCTACACAATACTTAGTTTCATTAAAAAAAAATAGATAAGCGGTAGACGCATAAGCCTAGGCAGGAGGCGTCTAGACATTTTACTTACCAAAACATAACTAGACATATGAAATTGTCAGGCACCTGTTAACACCAACAGGGGCTGTCCCTTCGCCACATCAGGAGGGCAAGGAGACAGTCAATAAGACCCCAAACAAAAAGCCACAATTTTCCCCCCCTTCCCACCCACCACCCGAAGGAGGAACCGGAAAATTGAATGTAAATAATGTAAATAGTAATTAGTTTTAGTTATGTAAGATATATGTGTATATACTGACAATAAATACTTTTGGATTGGATTGGATCCAGGAAAAATAAAAACAATACTGGAATGACATTCCACGAAACTGACACGGAAAAAAATACATCTTAAACAGGGTACAACTGAAAATTATCACGGGACGCTCCAGTAAAATAGCACCTTAATGAAATGGGACTGGTCAATGGCGACCTCACATGCAGATTATGTGACAAGGAACCAGAAGACAGTCAGTGAAAACAACACTCTGCAAAGCGACTTGAACAAATTTCCGTTTTGTCACGTCAAAGCGGATGGTACTAAACGAAAAAAAAAACGCGTTTGGCTTACATAGAAAAAAAAAACGATTACTTTTGAAAACAGTGCAAATGTATGTTTTTTTACCATGGCTAATACAACAATACATCGAAAAAAACATTTATTTTTAAATAAAATCGTTAGGAAAGTATTACTTTCTCGATTGAAAGAATGATATTACAGGTCCTAACTTCGTTTTTTTTAACGTTTTAATTGGTTCTGTAAAAACGATACCCTGTCACCTTGGAGGATGGCTAATACTGAGTACCTACTTGAGCAAAATCAATTAAAGAAGATCAACGTAAAATATTCAAAATTTCATTGATTTCTATCCTGCAAGTAAAACTAAACCTTGAATGTCGTATCCAATGAAGATGGCAGCCGACCAAATGTAAAAGATGGAACTAAACTCCGTTTTAATTTTCCAAGGGACAATTTTTGAAGTTTGCTGCTGACAGTCACCATAAGAAATATATGAAAATGTTCTACAGTCAACTTCCAAAACTGTTATTTTGAAAAATGAAGCGGAGAGTCAACGGAGACTCAACTCAAAAGCGGATTAGTTATACCTCTGCCAAAATGTAACACTCCCTCTGACTTGAGGGACCTCCGACCTATTTCCATTTTATCCTCTCTTTCCAAAGTAATGGAAATGATACTGAAGGATCAAATCAATGTTTTTGTAAACGAACATAAAATAATTTCATCCGTCCAGTCGGGATTCAGATCGCAACATAGTACTACCACAGCTCTTCTTTCAATTACAGACGATTTTTTTAGATCGGTTGACGAGGGCTGTGTTTCCTGTTTAGTTTTGCTCGACTATAGCAAAGCATTCGATACAACCGACCACGTTATCCTCTGTCAGAAGCTAGTTGCTTTCGGCTTTTCGCTGGATGCAGTACGCTTGATAAAAAATTATTTGTCAGACCGAACCCAGAAGGTAACTCTTGATGGAGCAATTTCAGAGGCATTACCTGTAACTGAAGGCGTACCGCAGGGGTCCATTCTTGCACCCTTATTGTTCAGTCTTTACATATCTGACTTCCACCTTTTCGCCAACACTTGTACAATACACCACTATGCCGATGACACCCAGATTTATTTTTCATTTCCCATTCGTGACCTGGACTTGGCACAAACTCAAATCAATACTGATCTCCAAACCATCTTCGATATATCTACAGCCCATAAACTCAATTTCAATCCAAAAAAGTCTGCAGTGATGCTATTCGGCAACAAAAAGAACAGATAAGTCTCAATGAACACCATACAAATTCGCCTAGACGATGTCTTTCTTCCAATTGTGAAAGAATTCAAAAACCTAGGACTCTGGCTTGATCCTGAGCTAAGATTTACTAAACACGTCAGCCACCTCAGCCAATCTTCCTACAACGTCTTAAGGCAACTTCACCCTAATAGGGACTTACTCTCAACGGAATTAAAGATAAAACTTTGCGAGTCGCTAATATTTTCTAAAATCTCCTACTGTGACAGTATATACGGTTCAGCTTTACGCCAAAATGATTGTCACCGACTAAAACGTATACAAAATAATTGCCTGAGGTTTTCTTTCGGCATTCGTAAATACGACCATATAACCGAGCCGATGAAGAAATCAGGTTGGCTGAATCTAGAGAAACTTAGGAAATTACACTTTCTTACAATTACCCACAAAGTCCTCACAATCCAATGGCCAGATTATCTCTTCAAAAGGCTAAAAACATTTTCGGACCTGAACAGATTTTCCACTCGCAATAGAACAACTCTCATCATTCCAAAGCATAAAACTTCATTTTTCACCCGTAGCTTCTCGTACAGCGCATCGAAAAGTTATAACTCACTACCCAGTGAATTTAGATCCTATTCATTGAGTAATTTTAAAAAAAGACTGAAAGTTCATCTTGGCAAATAGACTGTATTTGTTCGAACTGACTCGGCTAACCTCATTCACCGATCTATTTATTACTGGAAAGTTATTCTAGAAAGTTACTGCTACTTTCATATTGTAAACATTTTGTCCATATTTATTCTTTTTTTTTTTTAACATAAGGTTGAGTTTAAAAACAGCTCTCGCTGACACTCCGCCTTTTCACCTTTATTGTTATATTTATACTTATTATTATATTTTTATGGTGAATAAAGACCAATTATTATTATTATTAACAATAAATATTTAATAAACATTTCTTAAAAAAGACTCAATCTGATTAAAGTTTATTTTCAAAATGCCATCCATTCGCCTGCCGGTACTTTCCTTTCTTTTTTCAAGATATTCCTTACGGCTTTTCTTATCTGATCTGGATGCCTTTTTATGAAGCGAAATGCTTCAATTATTCTCTCACGTAGCTGTTCTCTTGTTGTGATCTCTACCTCATAGACTATGCTTTTTAAAACGCCCCACAAATAATAATCTATTGGAGTGAAGTCAGATGATCTCGCCGGCCAGGAAATCGGCCCACCACATCCCATCCATTTATTGGGAAAATTTGGGTAAAGAAACTGAATAACTGCCCTGGTGTAATGGGGTCCTGCTCCATCGTGTTGAAATCTCATATCTCTCACATCGACTTTCTCATCTTCCAGAAGAACAGGGATAATATTTTCCAGAAAATCAAGGTATTCCTGCCCATACAATCTATCGTTGGAAAAATAAGGACTTATAACCGATGATACCTGCCCAAACATGTGGATTTTCATGTCTCCAGTTGTGATTATTTCTGGAATTGTTTATGCCGTCTTTCGTGAACTGGGCTTCATCGCAAAATAATGTCTGATAAATGTATGTTCTATTTGCAGAGATCCACCTGCATAATCGCAAACGTGGAATATTATCTCCCGGATGAAGTCTCTACCCCAGTTGGGGGTGATAGGGATGGAGGAGATCTGAAAACTGTGGACTGAGAAATGTGCAAAACGCTGGATATTCGCCGGGTACTTATCTTATCATTTTGATCAACCATTTCTAAAATATCCTCTTTTTGATCTTCAGTCAGTCGCTCACCACGTTCTGCAGTACCAGAAGGACATTTTCCCGTTTTTCGCAGGTGCGTAAAAACGTTGTTGAACGTTTGGTGGTTCGGGACTCTTCTATGTGGGAATCTTATCCGGTACTCCCTGACTGCTGCTCTGGCATTTCTATTACAATATCCGTATACAAAAATGATATCTGCGTATTCTGCGTAAGTAAACTGACGAGGCATCGTGCTGAAGAACCAACTCAAACTGTCAAAATGAACGCCCCAGCTTCAGTCACCCGTTTTTTCATGTTTTTCAAAGCGAATTCAAAGCCTACTTGCATTTGCACTGTTTTCAAAAGTAATGGTATTTTTCTATGTATGCCAAACAGCGTTTTTTTATTACGGTTAGTATCACCCGCTTTGACCTGACAGAAAGAAAATTTGTTGAACTCGCTTTACAAGGTGTTGTTTTTACAGGATCAATAAAAACGTAAATAAATAAATTAATGCGGCCCTGGAATTTCAACGGTTGATTGAATAATACTTTATATCGAGTAACATGAACTTTTTTTATGATTTTTGTTGAAAAATTATGATGTGCTATCGATGTAGTGCCGCATCATTTATAAGCAGAATGTGAATCATTAAAATGATTTATCTGGCTTACAGGGTGTTGTTTTTCAAAAACCAATTGAAATTTAAAAAAACTAAGTTTGGACCTAAAATTATATTTTGTCAAAAACCTATTTCATTGTGCTCAGGGAGCATACTCGGTGTGCCAAATTCCATATGTCTGAGTTTTTTACTTTTAGAGATACTTAACGTACAATAATTCACATATTTTCAAATATCACCCTGTATATCCGCCAAAAACGCTACAAGGCATTTTCTAATACCATACATGAAATGGCCTCGGTCCATAGTACTTATGGTTGGACTATGTAAAATTCCTCGTGAATCACCCTGTATAATATTATATAATTCAAGGTAACTGTACCAATCGGAATGGTGTATCCAGGTCGTTACTTAATTCTAATTGATGTCTGGATAAGTAGGCAAATGGGTCAACGAAACGATAATTTTCATTATGTCAGAACAGAAACTTTCTTTTGGAGCTTCGTGCCCCGGAGCTGTGTCGTTGGTGCACCTGAGCTACTCCCAAATATAACGCATTTGTAGAAGTTTATTACAATAATTATCGAGGTATTTTTAAAGAAATTTTTGGTCTCGTGAATTTCTGCCACAATATTGACAAAAAATGTCAAATATCCATCTTCATCAACTTCTGATATAACTACTGAACATACTGCACATGCGCATGATATTTCATTATTGTCATTTACTATTTTTGTTCAAGCATTTGTATTAATTTTGGAAAGCGCCTGCCAGGGCCAGATCATAATCCTCTTTGCGGACGGAAATACCTTTTTTTATTATTTATTTGTAACTCTCTATCTTCAGTCACACTGACACACTATTCATTTTGTTCTGTAAGTGATGATATCATGGATTACGAAAAAAAATATTGCTTTATTAAACGTCGGCCTATTTATGCGACCAGGATTGAACACCGACGCCGGTGAGCACACTACCCCTAACCGAAAATTTGGATGAATCCTCAGTTGTTTCAGAGGTAGGTTTCTTTAACGAGCTCAATATATAAATTCTGGACGCCGTCTCAACGTCCGTTCCGAAGGACGGCATATCTCTCGGTATATGTCGTGCTCATTGATATATCGCCTGCAGCTGCGAATATGCTACTCTGCTGCAGTTGTACGGAGCTCAATAACGCGAACGTTCCTTGGCAGGACAGTGATCACCCATTCAAGTACTGATCGCGCCCGACCGTGCTTGGCTTCAGATATCGATAAGACTCTCTTCAACCTGACCAGCCGCTGGTTCCCAGGTAACAACATTAGTTGAGAATGCTACTAAAGTAAGTGCATATTACACAATTCAAACAAAAAGAACCACACGTATCGATTACTTAAGTCACTGGTGAATAAACAAAAATATTATGTGTTTCTCTCGAATGGAAATATGATTATTATATATTAAATGAGTTTGTTGGTCTCTATATACAAATAAAATGAAAAACTATAATTTTTATTCAATCAGGAATTGTTCTACGGGAGTTTGTATAAGAAAGCTATATTTTAGAAATCAGTTGGACTATCAAAAGACTATTATTCTCGTACCCTAATGAAAGAGAGATAAATTCGAAATATTCCAGATGAGAGGGCAAGGAGCACGTGTAAGCCAGAAGTCAGGTTAAGGGTGACTCCCGCATATATTCACAACCTACCTCTCTTCCGGTTTTTCCCAAACAAAAATATAATTACATGCCACTCTCCAAACGTAAATAAAATATCTTCATCTTCGATCTTAGGAGGAACTGGCACATTTTAGAGGTACTGGAGAAACTTATTTCTGTCTGAAAAAAGAAATAAATTAAAATATTTATAGACATAGGTATGTATTCGTCGTTTTCATTATATACTTTCTTCATTCGTTTTTATTTACATATTAGTGGAGGTTGATTGTTTATTTTACATTTTGCTATTGATCTCATATGAAAAAGCTTTATTGGGACATTGTGAATATATTTAAAACTGATATATCATTAATTTTTGTTAACATCTGTGAAGTATTAAAATTATAGCTTTCCATTTATATATCACACGTTTCATTTTACTTTTAAAATGAGACCTCTTCTGTTCAATTTACTTAAACTTTCACATTCCCAATCAACTTGAAATTTTGTATGCATACATGATTTCTATATACACTTTAAGATGACGGAATGATTTTGTCGTATATAATCCCATTCGAATTGAACATTGATTTATGATGTTAAATTGTTTTTTTTGCGTATTCAAATTGAAATCCCCTCACAACGATACCAGCAGAAAACTGGTGTTACTAATCACTGAATAGTATAAGAAAGGGTATGTCAGTAGAAATAGGAAGTACTCACAGTAAAGTTCCCAAATGAGTTAGAAGTACACCCTATTTCGAAGTTTAGCTAGTTATTAGTAGATTATAACTTAAATAAAATTAGATTTTTCGAAGTTCAATACGACTCTTTTTGAAAATCTCTATAATGCTATAATTGAACATCCTTGTAGTTCGTTAGACGCGGCGAATAATTTACAGACTTTGTTCACATTGAAGCTGCCGTTGACCGATGGCGTCATGGAACCTTCGGGGTCATTCTAGAGAGATCGCCAACAACATACAGGGAACTTTGGAAACAATCCTAGGCCCAAATGGTATACCCCATAATGTTGAAACTTTCCTCAACAACATAAGCATTAGAAACAAACAGTTTAATGAAGCAAGAAGAGAAACAATGGTGATAGCAATAATACTAGTAATAAGTAAGTGAGTGTTACTGGATTTTATTTCACAATTATGGAATTGGGCAAGAGAGGTCACGTAATAGTTATTTGTGTAACTAGTTTGAAAAAGCACTATTTTTCGTGATGAGCGAATTTCTCAAAAGAAAGCGAGTTACGAAAAATAGGGTTTCCCAACGTGTTTCAAATAATATTTTTCAAATTTTCATATGTGATCCTTTTCAATTCAAGTTAAAAATATAAAAAATAAATATTTAAAAAAACTGAAGAACACGCTTTCAACGCACTGAAAATTAAAAAATGATTTTAATATTCAACGACTATGCCGAAAAGGGGGCTTTGAGAAACAAAATACTTTTAGAGCCGGCAAAGCTGTAATTTTAAGTATAAATAGTGTGATATGTAGTTGAGAACGTATGCATACTTGCTAGCTTGAAATTGTGAAATAATTCAGTTTTGGTATGAATATTCATATTAAAAAAAAACAAATCATTTCTCAACTTTGATTGGAAAAAAATCGTCAGGCGTGGGAGATTCGAACCCTCGCCAGTTTTTAATATCTGAGCTTAGATCTTGCGGCCTTGGACCGCTTGGCCAACTGGACGATATTAATTGTCAAACGCATTACGATACTTCAACGTAAGTAAGAATGTTTTTTATGTACTTTTATACCTGCTACTCGTAAAAGGGGCCCTCTTTCAAGATAGTTAGTATGTATACGATCTTAACTATATATCACACTACTCATACTAAAAATTTCAGCTTAAAATGAGTAGGTTTGCCGGCTCTGGGATCTTGGACTATTTTAATTGATTTCGACAAAGCACCCCATGCTTTTTGACATAGTCATTGAATTTTAAAATTATTCTTTACTTTTTAGTGCAATAAAAGCGTGTTCTCATTCATATAAAAAACGGAAATTAATGCTACATGAAAAATTACGTTGTCAGCTGGGGTCAATATCACCAATTGTTCAAATTATGTTATTAATATTTATAATTAGTTTTTACAATACATATTATGTATTGAATTCGAATAAAATGTAATCTTCATAATATGTACAGAGAAACATTCTCAATTGAATATTGATAGAAATATTTTTCTGTGAATTGAAAAATCCACGATTAAAATGAAGTTATTTTTTGTGAATGTCTAACAGAAAACAACTACTTTCCCGGCTAAAGCCACGCTGGACATTGAATGACATCTGATATATATTCTGTAAAGGCCCTAACTCAAAAGATAAAAATCTGTTTATATTTTCAACAAATCAATCTGGATGGGTATTATCGGAGGAAAACTTTTAGGGCCAATAATTTCCGACGGACAACTTACTGCGGAAAGATATCTACAGTTCCTTAGAAATTTCAAATTTCTTTATTGAATCTCATTGAAGATTTTCGCAAAATATTGAGACCAAGTTCGATATCTATTTTCAAAGATGGAGTGCCACTTTCCAATTGTCGAACTCGTTGAGAACATCTCTAATGACACCTTCCAGAGTTAATGTGGAATGCAAGTCATGGACCTATTCAATGAAGCTTGTTGAATCAATTTTTTCCATGATGTATTATTTCTTTTTCATATTCTAGATAACCAGATCTTACTCCGCTAGATTTTTTTCTCTGGGGACAAATGAAAAATCATTTGTATAACACAACATCAGCTACTCGTAAAGAACTGGAGTATAAAGTAAGAGTGGCATCACTGTGAAACAGCTAATCAATGTGGTGCGCGTGTTTATATTTTCAACAAATCAATCTATCATACCCTATGACAGGTTTTAATGTCAGAAGACACTAATTTCAAAGTGTCTCTCCAAAAGAAATGATTCTAACTTTTTTCATCTTTGCAAAGTGAGATTGCTTCTTGAAAATGTGTTTTCCATTTCTTCCGGTCTTCCTGATGATCGTGGAAGCGTGAAATAGATTTTCGTCGACAAAAATGTATTGAAGACCTAGTGAATGCGATGTCTCTCCTGCGTCAATGTTACGAATGATTTCTGGTGAGTACTCTCTTTTGGAAAACATTCTTCTTTGCTCATTCATCTTTATGAGTTCTCAATCAAGACTGGAATAGAGGATCAAATAACTATCTGAATGAAAATGCAAATTTTTTAATTCAGATTTTTTCTTTTGAGTTAGGGCCTTTTCAGAAAATCTATCAAATGTAATTCAATGTCCAGCGTGGCTTCAGCCGGGGAAGTAGTTGTTTTCTGTTAGACATTCACAAAAAACAACTTCATTTTATTCGTGGATTTTTCAATTCACAGAAAAATCTTTCTATCAATATTCAATTGAGAATGTTTCCCTTTTCAACATGAATACCCCACAAGAGGTTATCTTAACGATGGAAGATAGTGACTAAAGTTTATCTTTCAGTCGCAGATGATTCCACATCTGATTTTATGAACATCCTGTTTATATTTTCAACAAATCAATCTATCATACCCCCATGACAGGTTTTAATGTCAGAAAACACTAATTTCAAAGTGTCTCTCCAAAAGAAATGATTCTAACTTTTTTCATCTTTGCAAAGTGAGATTGCTTCTTGAAAATGTGTTTCCCATTTCTTCCGGTCTTCCTGATGATCGTGGAAGCGTGAAATAGATTTTCGTCGACAAAAATGTATTGAAGACCTAGTGAATGCGATGTCTCTCCTGCGTCAATGTTACGAATGATTTCTGGTGAGTACTCTCTTTTGGAAAACATTCTTCTTTGCGTCATTCATCTTTATGAGTTCTCAATCAAAACTGGAATAGAAAATCGAATAACTATCTGAATAAAAATGCAAATTTTCAATTTCAGATCTTTTCTTTTGAGTTAAAGCCTTTTCAGAATATCTATCAGATGTAGTTCAATGTCCAGCGTGGCTTCAGCCGGGGAAGTAGTTGTTTTCTGTTAGACATTCGCAAAAAATATCTTCATTTTCATCGTGGATTTTTCAATTCACAAAAAAATATTTCTATCAATATTCAATTGAGAATGTTTCCCTTTTCAACATGAATACCCCATAAGAGGTTATCTTGACGATGGAAGATAGTGACTAAAGTTTATCTTTCAGTCGCAGATGATTCCACATCTGATTTTATGAACATCCTGTTTATATTTTCAACAAATCAATGTACAGAGAATATAATTACAATGAAAAAGTACTTCAAGTAGTTCAGCCTCAAAATTATAACATATTTTATTCCTGTATTTATTGCAACTGGTGGTGAAATTTACTTTTCATCACCAGTTGCGAAAAAAATTACTTTTCGCAACTTGTTATGAAAAGTAAAACATTTGATAACGTCAACGAGTTTTGAAAAGTGTCATTTTAAATGTCATAATTGGAAAAAAGTATTTTAATAGCAACAACACCCTGGCTGAACTGACATTTAGAACCATTGGCAGGGAACATTTAATTGTATCTGACAGTTGACGTTAGAGACTTGACATCACAAACATGGTTTTGATCACTTTTACCAGCACTGAATATTTAAATGAAAGCATTTGATATAACGGTTTGAACTATTGAAGTTATGCCTTTGTTAATGCTATTACTGAAAACGTTAACTGAAATCACCTTTACTTCACTTACTTTATTCATCTACCAGTTCTGTCACCTTGGGTAGCTCCATTGAGCAGATGTCTGATTCTGCTAATTATTTCGTTTCTCATAGTCTTTCGATCATATTTTATTGTTATTCATTTTCCGGCTTCACAATGAAAGTGTATCGCAACTCACTTTATGAAAATCGTAAATTCTAGATATTGAAAATCTCTAACTTTCTAGAAATATTCAGAAATTTTACGAGTCGTCCAATCCGGTTTTTTATGAAAAGGAAACGGACTCAATTAAATTTGATTTATTAGACAATAATTTTAAGTTTACAGGGTTATTCATTGGGAAATGCGCATACAGTAAGGGTAGATGAAGGACACCGATGTGCTTCTAAATAACCTATATTTTATGGGTTTATCGTTCTTTATAACCAAGATACAGGGTGATTTATTAATTTTCCCGTTTTTTCAATTAATCATCACAAATGAACCACCTTTTACATTTTTGTAATATTTGGTTCGTATGTTCTTTGTCCACAGTGGTGTCGATTAACAGAATTTAAAAAAGTCTTATTCCAGGTCCGGCCTTAAAAAAATTTAGAAGTAGGTTTCGAGTATATCAATATTTTAAAATTGTATTTGAAAATTTGGAAAGAGCGGAAAAAATAGGTAAGACTAAATGTATTTGGTGTTTCCGCATACAACTTTTTTACTTATAACTTGAGTCAAATCTAGATGTTTCGATAATAAGGTGGCACAAAATTAATTTTTTCCCCAAACGGTACTTTTCCAGCTTTAATCCATAAAATCATCAACTATTTCTTAGTCTCCTAATTTCTGGATCCCAACATTATTGAAAACGAGAGACATGTCCGTATTGGGTCAAATTATTATTATAATGACTAACTTTCAAACACCTGTATGCGTAAAAAATTATATAACATTTGTTCATTGCGCTACATTAAAAAAAATATATGAAAAAAGAGGAAAAATGCCCATTCCGAAAATAGCATAACTTTATTTTAAACAAAAATAACGTTGCAACAAATTGTATTAAGTTGAACGAAAAGAATTAGACACAAAAAAATTGTATTATTAAATGAATTGAACAATACGTACAGACTGCTTGCTTTTATTATTATTATCAAGAATGCATCAGAAGAGTAGAGAAATGATCAAGCTCTAGCTGAAAAAATTATTAGACGCGGATAAAGAAAATTAATTTTTTTTGATTTTATGTTATGTTTAACCTTCAAAATGTAAATTTGTTGCAACGTTATTTTTGTTTAAAATAAAGTTATGCTTTTTTCCTCTTTTTTATATATTTTTTTAATGTAGCGCAATAAACAAATGTTATGATAATTTTTTTACGCATATAGGGAGTTTGAAAGTTAGTCATTGATATTATTAATCAATAAGGATGGGATCCAGAAATCAGGAGAATACTAAATAGTTGATGATTTTATGGATTAAACCTGGAAAAGTACCATTTGGGAAAAAAAAAATTTTGTGCCACCTCATTATCGAAACATCTAGATTTGACTCAAGTTACTAAGTGAAAATGTTGTATGCGGAAACACCAAATACATATTATTCTCACTCTTATTTTTTTCTGCTCTTTCCAAATCTGTAAATAAAATTTTAAAATATTGATATACAGGGTGCTGTTTCGACTCGAAACCTACTTATTGATTTTTTTAAGGCCGGACCTAGACAAATAACATACGAACCAAATATTACAAAAATGTATAGGGTGGTTCATAAGTTATGATTGATTGAAAAAATGGGGAAATTAATAAATCACTCTGTATCTTGGTTATAAAGAACGATAAACTCATAAAATATGTTATTTAGAAGCCGATCGGTGTCCTCCATCTACCCTTACTGTATGCGCAATTCCCAATGAATAACCCAGTATTATCCAATATTCAATACTCAGCTATATAATCCGAAATATCAAGTAAATTTAGCGGAGAGGAGCTCTTCTGTCCTAATCCTCTTAAGTAAAACAACAACGGTATTTATATTTGTTTATGGCCATGTCTGGGGGTGTCTAGGGCAACCCCTGACTTCCTTGCCCTGACCCTTTTGAAACTCCGACCCTTGCGAATTGTGGAATCCCGTCTACATATTTCACTAATGGATGTCTATGAGACGTCTGCCGGATCATTTGTCGATTTTATCTAGACTTTCACCTGGTCTCAGAACTGCTGATAGATATTATGTGGGTGAGGACTTGGCTCAATTAATTGGGTTTCCTATAATTTTGTATAGTGTTTTTTTTCTTTGCCAAATTAATGGTGTTTATTGCGTAGTAGTTGGAAATCAAAGTTGATTTATATACATGATAAAAGTGATGTTTAATTTTGGGTGTGAGGAATATTGCTGAACAAACGACCGCGAGTAAAAGCAACCTTTCACACAAAAAAGAAATAGTTTGTATGTTACACAAAAAAAAATTACATCACAAATAATAAGTTTTTAAATAATTGTATCTCATTCAATGGTCACATACACGATATGTCATTCAGAATAAAATGAGACTTTTTGAAAATGTTAAACCTGTTGATTGTAATGAAAGAAAAACCCATATGAAGGGGGATAAGATATGAAATGAAATGCATAAAGCACACACAAAGTCGTCTTCACAAAAGGTTCAATATAAATTGAAACACAATTGGTAGACCGACAGGCGAAAAACAACTACTTTCCTAGCAAATACCATGCAGAACGTTGAATGATATTCACCTGACAACCCATGCAAACTTCCATATAAATGGAAATTGTTCGCAAATGTTTCTTTCTGATAAGCTCGATTATATATAAATTCATGTCGTGTCCGCCTAACAATCCGCATACCGGTTTCAGGCTTTTTGGCCCTCATCAGAACGGAGTAGTCACCAGCCAGAGATCCGGAGAGCTCTGGCCGAAGCGAGACACAACATAAATAAAATCATCATCGAGCTTAAAACATCTTTAGGTGCGTCGGAAAAAATAACTTCTAACCGGCGACACTTAGTGACAGAAATGAACACTTTTGTGAAGACGACTTTGTGTGTGCTTTATGCATTTCATTTCATATCTTATCCCCCTTCATATGGCTTTTTCTTTCATTAAAATATGCCAGTCGGGCAATTTGAGCCACTCCTACTGAGAAAGAATCTTTTATTCAGAATCCTATCGAGGTAGGAGAATTGTATGGAGTGTTTCTTCCTGCCACTAGGTGTCGCCGGTTAAAAGTTATCTTTTCTGACGCACCTGAAGATGTTTTAAGCTCGATGATGATTTTATTTATGTTGTGTCTCGCTTCGGCCAGAGCTCTCCGGATCTCTAGCTGGTGACTACTCCGTACTGATGAGGGCCAAAAAGCCTGAAACCAGTATGCGGATTGTTAGGCGGACACGACATGAATTTAAACATAATCGACTATCAAAACTTTGGAACAATATCCATTTATGGAAGTTTTATGGATTATCAGTGAATATCATTCAACGTTCTGCGTGGTATTTGCTAGGAAAGTAGTTGTTTTTCGCCTGTCGGTCTACCAATTGTGTTTCAATTTATATTGAACCTTTTCTGAAGACAACTTTGTGTGTGCTTTATGCATTTCATTTCATATCTGTTGATTGTAGCCAATCAAATGCTTGCATTTTGATAACCTAATTTTTTGGGAAACCACCCTACCCATAAGCACCCAGCTGTAAGATCAAAAACTGGATCTCCCTGGTTCAACAGCTGTAATAAAGGCAGTGGTGTGAAATATTTTCGATAGATATTTATTTTTAATTTAAATATGTACCGGGTTATTCACTATAAATTACCCAACCCTTATCATCTTTATTATTGCCTAAAGAAAAAAAACTTTAACGTAAAAGTTTTGTGGTTTTGACTGAATTTTGATAAAATTTAGTAGCGGGCAGATTTTAGGGGATAAACATTTTGTTTTGATGGGATACTATGTTTATTATAAAATTTTTGGAATGCTCGTTTTTTCCTGATTTCAAAAATATACCATATGTTACCTCTATCTCATACCGCTTTTGAGTTATTAAACGTCGAATAACTTTGACTAGGTGTTACTGTAAATACCTATCCTATGAATGTTAACAGTTTCGAAAGAAGCTATGGAAATGACTACTATATTA